>OY744545.1:21809457-21989457 GCA_963556195.1 Sepiola atlantica | reverse complement strand
GAAGTATTAATGCAAACGATAGCGATTAGGGGTAAAAGAAACGAAAACGATAATGATTTCTCACAAAATTTCGTTTGGGACGCAATTGACAATTTAACGTATTCACCAGACGAGGATAAAACCTTTGCTTCGTATTTTAGAAGATATGAGGATCGATACAAAATAGATTGTGAAAATTCGGCAGACTCTAAAAAGGTTCTCCTACTGCTCCGAAAATTAGGCACCACCGAACATACTAAGTTCGTGGACTTCATTTTGCCCCGAAAACCGAGCGACTTTTACTAAAGCTGTTAATCTTTTAACCGACCTATTGAGTCTCAATATTTCTTTGTTTCACAAGCGCTGAAAGTGTTTGAACCTGGTCAACAAAGACAACGAAGATTATTCAACGTTCGCATCAGTCGTCAATAAACATTGTGGCGATTTCAAATTAGCCGAAATTAGTGCTGATAATTTTAAATGATTAATTTTCGTATAAGGATTGGTATCAGGAAAAGACGCGGAGATCAGACGGAGGGTTCTAAATAAATTAGAAAATGAACCGAACTTAACACTACAGAAATTAGCTGAAGACTGCCAGAGATTTTTTAAGTGTTAAATAGGATTCGAAGTGCATTGAAGATTCGGGTATTGCAAGCATTAGAAAACTACATCAAAAATCGAAATTCAACTCTCCCTGAAAAACAATTCACCCCCCCCCCCAAAAAAAAGAAGATTTTCACGCCTCTACTAAATCAAGCCAGCACTATAAAAAACTGATAAATTACCGCCGAACCCTTGTTTTCTGTGTGGAAGTCTTCATTGGGTAACATTGCCTATTTCGTTTTAAAACCTGTCTGACTTGTAAAAAAGTCGGACACAAGGGTTCGCATTGCAGAACGAATAAATGGAAATAAAACTCGGGTTAAATCCACGAAAACAAACAGACATGGCGGCAAAATTATAAGAAAATATGTTCAGGTAAAAATCCTAAATAAAAACGTAAAATTACAATTGGATTCTAGTTCAGACGTGTCAATTATCAACATGCAGACATGGAGAAAATTGGAAAAATCGACTCTGCTAAGAACCAACCAAATAGCTGAAAAAATAAATTTCGAGGCTGAAATAATTACCGACATTACTTTAAACATAACTACGAAAAAAGTAAAAAATATTCGTATTAAAAAACACCAATAATTTGTTTGGTGTAGACCTATTGAAGCTATTCATTTTCTGGGGGTTACCAATCAAGATTTTAAACCAGAAAATAAAAATCCGTCGATCGAGTCAGCAAAACGAAAAAAGGAATTTGTTTCAACCATTAAACATCGCATGAAATAAACACAAAATAAATTGACAGAAATTAAGGCACATAATGACACAAAATTCACGCTGAAAATAGCTTATACTAAACTGAAAGAAGTTAAGCCACATTCTTTGGATAACCAATTGAAGGTTAAAGAGAGTGAATTCATGGTTCCAGAGCTGGAATCGCTGAAGTTAAACTAACAGATGTTTTAGGAGAGCTAAAGACTATAAAAGATGAATGTCAAAGCAAAGAAGACATTTTTTTCAAAATTTAAAGCCGTGTTCCAAAATCAGAGGTCTAGTAATTGTAGCTCCTGATGTTAGCTCGTACGACATTGGAGCTTACATATTGCAGAAAATGGAAGACGGATCGCTAAAACCTATCGTACGCGCGTCTCGTACAGTAATGTACGAGACTTACAGAATAGAGTTACTCACAAATCGAGAAGGATGCATTGGTCACCAAATTTCGTCGTTTCGTTAACGGAAGACATTTTGTGTTGAAAAACGACCATAAACCACCGATAACGATTTATGGGTAAAAAAGGGTTTACCACCGCACACTGCAAACAGACTACTCGAGATGGAGACCATTCTCCTTAATTACAATTATAAAATGGAGTATCTCCCATCGTCAAACGATGAAGTAGTTATGTACGGCGATCGAGTGGTTATTCCTGGAGCATTACAGAAAAGAATACTAACAGAATTTCATGTCGGTTACCCGGGCATTTCGAGAAGGAAAAGTCTCATGAACAAAATATGTGTATTGGGCAAGCATGGATAGAGACATTAAAATGCGGTGAAAATAGGCAAAGGTTGTGCTTTAGCAGCAAATACACCTCCTATAAATTTCAGACTCTGGCCGGAAACTGACTGACTGTGGTCTAGGATACACATAGATTTTGCTGGCATATTGGATTGTTTCTATTACCTAATAGTGGTGGAGAGTTTCACAAAATGGCCGGAAATATTAAAATGTAAGAAACCAACTACGAAAGTAACCATTAGGCTTTTACATGAATTTTTCGCCCGATTTGGGGTCGTTGACTGTATCAGACAATGGAACGCAAATCACGTCTAGTGAATTTAAAATATTCTGTCAAACGTTTGCAGTGGAGGATATCACAATCGCGCTGGGCAATGTGAGAAGCAATGGTCAGGCAGAACGGTTCACGGACATGTTCAAAAGAACGCTTAAGAAAGCTAAGGGTACACCTACAGAAAAGGCCATTCAAGAATCTTTACAGGTATATAGGATGCCCCCAAATTCCATCTTCCATGACGCCAGTAGAAGCAATATTTGCAAGGAAGATTAAGACAGTGTTTGATAGACTATTGCCAACTCATACGAAACCAAGACGTGGAAGAAATATCACGAAATGGCGCTTCAAAGTTGGAGGAAAAGTTTTCGTTCGGATGTTCACTAAAAAGAACAAAAATATAAGCACTACAAATAGTAATAACCGAAACCCTAATAGCAATCACCCACACAGAAATGAAAAGTTAGCAATGAAGAGAAAAACTGTAACTGCATAACTCGTACATGTTGTCCACTGCAGAATAAATGCCTAACCAAAAGTATTGTTTACCAAGCCACAATATTTTCCAAAGAAAGACCGAATAACAATAAGTAGTACGTGGGTATGATCGTCCTAGATTTTAAAACCAGATATCACGATCATAACAGCACATTTAAAAACAAAGAACGCCGAATTAAACCAGCACTAGCAAACCATTATTGGGAACTTAAAGAAAGCTCACCAATAATCGAATGGAAAATAATACGACATGTACATGTAGAAATTTAGACGTAGATTATATCTGAATGAGAAATTTGAAATCTTACACTTTAAAGACCCCCAAACCTATTAAACTGTAGAAGTGAAATAGCAAACAACTGTTTACACAGAATAAAATTTACCTTAGGTTAAAAATACAAAATAAATAAATAAATTAACAAATAAATAAATAAAAAACTAAACTAAAATCTACAATAGAATTTGTTCGTGAGAAGCCGAACGATTGGCTAAGAGAACAACAAAGAATCTATTTGGTTAAACACCACGCGTATATATAAAAACCCGGCAACACAAACTCCATGCATTTTAGCCTGACGATTCTCTACAGAGATGAAACGCGGAAGCCTCTGTGTAGCTTATTTGACATAAATATATTTTCATAACTTACTACCTAGCTCTACTCACTGTTGAAGTAAATACTGAAAATTGATGCATAAAAGATTATATCTCCTTATAACATTTTGTGTGGATACTTGAAATAATAATTATATATATATATATATATATATATATATATATATATATATATATATATATATATATATATATATATATATATTCCACAATGGGAAAAGAAAAAGAAATTAAACCATATATTTAACAATATATATTTATCATACTTATAAAAAATCCAATCAAACCGGACGGATTTAATAAACAAAATGATGCGTTGCAGCTATCTCTACATGACTTGTTTTTGTTATTGCACTATGTGATAGGTTTCTTCTGTCAAGAGATGGACTTGTAAATCATGTTAAATCACATAACCAAAGACAGGGTCAACAGTTTTATGAGGAAGCTATACCAGCACAAAGTGTGAAGTTGTCATATTTGTGGTCTAATCTGCGCATCTAAAACATTCAGGGAATGAAGCTGTTAAACCTGACATAGTGATATGGGACAAAAGGGAGAAAGTAGCAACTTTAGTTGAAATCAGTGTCTCTAATTGTGTTGATTAAAACAGAGCTGAAAGGGAAAAGATTACAAAATACCAACGTCTTATGTACGACATGAAAAGAAACTGGAATCTTAGGAAGATCTCCATCATCCCAGTAATTTTGGGAGCAACCGAACTAATGAAAAAGAATTTCAAAAACTACCTGGCGAATATACCCGGTGAACCAAGTGCAATAGAGATACAAACAATTACACTTAAAGGGGCGGTTATAATTTCAAAAAGATCTCTCGGCTGGAGTGTCTGAAATAGTGGGTGAATGTCTGGCATCCGGTAGGATGGCCCATCCCTAGCAAAAACAAAAAGATAAAAAAATATTTTTTAAAGCGAAGCTAACGTGCGAACACCCTTACCAGAAGGAAAAGCTTTGTATCGCATATGCGAACGTACAGACTGAAGCTGATTTTAAGAGACCTCCATACACGTGCCCACGGCCACACAGCAACTAATTGAAGAGATGGCAAACTTCTGTCAAGAAGAAGCAATGATAATGTATGTCCATATTCACGACCATCACCTTTCCATAAAAAGTAATGAATCATGACTTTAAACTTGGTTAAAAGAGTTAAAATAAATCTTAGGGCTTTGCAACTTATACGTTTCTAAGAATTTGTTCCCAAAATAATTTTGTAATCTCAAATTTGAAATATGAAAACCTTAAATATAATTAGTTTTTTTTTGTACGTTAGTTTGTATTGTATTTTCATATTAGTTCCAAAATTAAGAATAATATTTTAATTTAATTGGTAGTTTTATTGTCAATTGACTTTGTGATTAAATTTATATCGATTGAAAATATCTACGTACATAATTAAAAGAATTTACCCACAAATGGTCAGCTAAGCACAAGAATAAACAAACAAATAATAATGATAGAAAAGTTGATGAAATAAGTTTATTGATGAAATAAGTTTGTTAGGGTTAGCGATGTTTCCGTTGACCATGGGTAATAAAATGATTTGATCTTGTAAAACTAAACATATAAAAGTTTAAAACCGAATATTATACAAGTGTACATGAAAAGACAATGCAGTAAATAATTTAATCATGGGTAATTTCCAAATTCTGATCATGTGATGTTCTTTGCTTGATATATGTTTTTTTCTTGAATTTGATAATCATTTTCGATTGAATTGATTCTAAATAAATAGATTTGTTTATTCAAACTACTATTCCCATCTTGATTATTATATTCACAACGTTTCGACCGATGTAACATCCTACCTTCTTCAGGTACATCTTTTCGAAATTGGGAACCTAATTAGTCGAACTTGAAAACCTTTATATAAAACTCGGGAACCATTCCATGTAAACGTGAAAAAATATACAAAAGTAAAACATGTCACCGCCCACTTTCTTTCTCTGTTTGTTCGGCTTACTCCTTCCTCTTCTTTACTTTCATATTTTTATCTTTCTGCACCGAGTAAAAATGCGACTCATTAAATCAATTGCTCTGTCCAACGTCTGCACAATCGCAGCGTGAGGTCCAAAATAATGATAAAAACTATTAGCTCACATGGAGGTGTGAACTCAAGAATCTCAACCAATGAGAAGGATTCTGCATGTTTTCAACAATAAAAACAACAACACGCTTAACAAAGGCAGAGAATACACCAAAGAACCGCCACCTACACTGAAGATCCCTGAACGACTACTGTTGCTCTCTCTACAATTACAGTCAACGAAAAAGGTAAAGACATACACACACACAAAATGGAATTCTCAGCAAACACATGCATGCTTTTAACACTAGTGCCTTTTTCTCACAAAATAAATTTCAATCAATTGTAAATTTGTAAATATATAAATATTTTTAATCTGTTTCATGCATTTTTTGTCCATTACTCTATTTATTACATATATTTATATTTGCATCGCCGACAGCAGGTAAATGGAAAGCATTCAGCATCTTTTGCTATCCATCAGTATGTGCGTCAGAGCTGTCTGCTGTCGCCCCTCTGCTACATCCTTGCATTGAAATCGCTACTCTGCAAGCTCAGAATCGTTTTGCCAGGCGAGGTGGGAGCCAGGGTTTCCACATTCGCTGATGACATCACTGTTTTTGTGTCGTGCTTTTGAGACATCGAGATGGTGACAGATCAACCACAGCAAGTCGATCGGTCTGCAGTTGGGTACATGAAGCGGTAACATTATGCTTTTGGCCCATTTCTGCTGGACAGACGGCCTAGTTCGAACTCTTGGCATGTCGTTCGAACTGGGTATTCAGCTCAAGAGGAATTGGTCAGAGGTACAGTCAAAAGTCGAAGTGTCAGTTAAGACTTGGCTTCCAAAGACACTCTCCTTAAAGGAGAGCACCACTTACGTCTTTCCGCTCAGGCCTTACTGACTGGCTGTACGCCCCCTGCTTACAAACTACCTAAACGTCGTCCGGCACCTTCTGTCGTTGCTTCTTTGGGACAGGGGGAGGCACTGGGTTCGAAGGCAGGTCTGTATTTAATGTTCGTGTGAGGGAGACTTTGGGATGTCCGACTTGACGTGTCATCAGCACCGCGAGGCTTTCCCAACCTCATTCTCGACCATTCGGTTATGATGGGTTGTCGTAGATGGATGGGTGAATCACAGTTCTTTAAAGAGTACCGAGCCGTGCTCAAAAAGCTTCATCAGTCCAGTGACCTTTCTCGGTCTTCTAAAAATGAATTCCACAGGGGATTAGTTAGGGGGGCAGCTAAGGATCCGTTAGTCGAGTGGTTTGTGTGATCGGAGGAAGAAAATCGGCTCCGAATGGAGTTGGGCGCCAGGTACGAGTCATCTCAAAAACTCTCTGACCTGGCGATTGGCTCAGAATGCATTACCATACAATACAGTTTTGTAATAGACGACTCGCCCAAGTGTCCCCATTGTAAAGAAGAAACATCTGATCACGCTTTATTCCAATGCCGTGAACTCAGGCGGTTCTGGGTGCATGTTGGCGAGGTGACGACTCGTATCGATCCCTAGCATTCTCTGCCGGTAACGTATCCTACATAATCGACAACATCTGGCCACCGTGAGACAGGGAGAGATGAATGGTGTTTCTTGCAATTGTGACCATAGCACGAATCGTGGTGTGGATGTCGCGTCTGAAAGTAGCTCAAGGGGTTCAATCTTTTTTTGATCAGAATCTGATCGCATTCTTCAAAAGATCAGATGTGATAGAAAACATCAGATATGATAGAAAAACATCAGATATGATAGAAAATCATCAGATGTGATAGAAAAACATCAGATATGATAGAAAAACATCAGATATGATAGAAAAAGATCAGATGTAATAGAAAAAACATCAGATATGATAGAAAAAACATCAGATGTGATAGAAAAACATCAGATATGATAGAAAAACATCAGATGTGATAGAAAATCATCAGATGTGATAGAAAAACATCAGATATGATAGAAAAACATCAGATGTGATAGAAAAACATCAGATGTTATAGAAAAACATCAGATATGATAGAAAAACATCAGATGTGATAGAAAAACATCGGATATGATAGAAAAACATCAGATATGATAGAAAAACATCAGATGTGATAGAAAATCATCAGATGTTATAGAAAAACATCAGATATGATAGAAAAACATCAGATGTAATAGAAAAACATCAGATGTGATAGAAAAACATCAGATGTGATAGAAAAACATCGGATATGATAGAAAAACATCAGATATGATAGAAAAACATCAGATGTAATAGAAAAAACATCAGATATGATAGAAAAACATCAGATATAATAGAAAAACATCGGATGTGATAGAAAAACATCAGATATGATAGAAAAACATCAGATGTGATAGAAAAACATCAGATGTAATAGAAAAACATCAGATATGATAGAAAAACATCAGATATAATAGAAAAACATCAGATGTGATAGAAAAACATCAGATGTAATAGAAAAACATCAGATGTGATAGAAAAACATCAGCTTTTCACATTTTTTATTCTCTTTTAATTTTTCTTGCAGGATCTTTTGCAAATTGTTATTTTGGTATTTCTTAGCAGCATGTACATATACCCCTCTCGGTGAGATAGACCTGTAGATCTTGCCAGATCATCCATCTAAGACAGGGGCAGGAAACCTTTTCAGAGTGAGGGCCAGATGAGACTTTTGGAAGGAGATTGCGGGCCGTAGTGAAAAAGGAAATCTTAGAATTACTATATTTTGTTTACATGAATAAATTGTACAAAAATTGCATTGAACACTACAAATCTAATATTTTTCTCAAGAGACTTCTGTATGTAATGTTATAAAAGGTGCCGACGAAGAGCCATTTTGGAATCATAAAAAATAATGACGGGGAAGTAGCAAGTTGATCCAGCATTCGTTTTGACACACCTCACATAAGTTCTCTGTTTTATGCCATTTCCTCGTCTCTCGTTTCCTCTTTGCCTCTCTCTTTCTCTTTTTCTATTTTTATCTCAGGCCAAGTATTTGAAATTAATAGTTAAAGAAAAATGAAATATACATGCATCATCGCTCGCTGATATTCATACATTTTCATCCCACTGTAAATCTTAATTGAAACCTACTTTTACGTCTATGTCACAAAATGATATGAGTTTTACTGGGGCTGGATTGCAATAATAAAGCATAGCAGGGTGGCGGGCCAGACGTTAAGCCTTCGCGGGCCGGATGTGGCCCGTGAGCCGGAGGTTGCCCGTCCCTGATCTAAGAGAAGGAAAACTCTGATGTAAAACCTGTGTACTGACTTCAAACGTCTTGGCACTAAACAACTGGGAGAGGGAAGCCTCCTCAGTCCTGGTCGACAACCTTCCTAGCTGGAGACTCGAAAAAAAAGTATCCGTTTGCAAACCTATAATTGCTTAAGGAGTAGATAGGATCTGCCTATCACCTGGCTGCACTCCTTTACTATTAGCCAGGTGTAGAGGTTCATTCACAGGGACACTTTAAAGACACCCAATGCTTGGCCTTATTTCCTCACTAAGACAATGAACGCCCTCCCATCCAACTCTATTTCTCTATCTGGGCAACTAGGGTACAATTTCTTGCCACTCAGTTTCACATGACTAGTCTGGGTCGTTCTTATTCTTACAGATTGAGAATACAGGTTAGACAGCTTGTCTGGCTGTTGTTTCCGACTGATGGTATAGGATCTCTAACACTAAGAGTAGCTGCTCTATCAACAGTTGTATAATATCAAGATAACTGTAGTGTCATGTCGCGAATGGAAAGGGTCCACTTATCTCCTGTGGGTTTTCTCGTGGCCACAACCCCATGGATTTAGACTCGGCTAATAGTCTACTTGTGTGAGCTTACTGGCATCAAACAAACGCCCACTTTGTCCAACCCACTCTATCCAAAAACATTAAAAAATGACATTTAAAATAAAAAATAAGTTTAAACCAGACGCCTACCTAAAAACAACAAATTCGCTTTCTTTCTTTGAGGTTCGCGTTCACAAATATCCGAGTCTATCTTTGTAAAAGCCTCCTCTTGACTAGAGAACATAGTTTAGAATCTGAAGACCAGGCCTACATGAGTTTTAGATCAACTTTACCATATAGCATTAATTACTTATATTTCCTCTGCCGTTCTCATTCGACATAGGACTGTACGCTGCTCGGCTATGTCTCTGATAGTATAGATGCAGCACTCTCTTTAGATCCGAGCCCCCAAATCCATGTATTTGGGGATTTTTATGTTCACCACAGAGATTGGCTTGGTTTCTTGAGCTATACTAACACAGCTGATAACAACATGCATAGTTTCTCTATTGCACATTCCCCTGACCCGCCTCCTTGATCATGAGGATCAGCAGGCCTCACTTCTCAATCTATTCTTGACTATACTGTTTGAGGTTAGTGTGAAGGATCCCCATAGGCCACTTGGGAGTGCTGATCACCTTGTGATAATAGTTGATATAACTCTAAAGTTTCGACACCAAGCTGAAAACGCCAAGGTACTATAAACAGGTTGATTGGGAATCCATCAGAGATCGCATCAGAGACGTTCCATGGAGTCAAATCTTTTCTCTCCTTGCTGATCAATGTGAAAATGAGGTAACTGAATGGGTCAAAGTAAGAAGCACATGTCCCAATGCCGAAATTCTATAGTGAGCCCCACTCTCCCCAATCGTTTACTTCGACCTGTGCAGCTGCTATTGCGCCTAGACAGGAAGCATTTCGCCAATTGAACCGCCATAAGTCAAATCCAAATAGACAAAAATTTATAGCATCAAGAAATAATTGTAAGATTGTAATAGCCGCAACTAAGAGTAGGTATAGCAAGATGACATGAAAATACACTGAGTGGCAGAAATGAGAAAAAATCTATAATAAACAATATTATTCACCAATAATAGGTAATCAACACTTCTTCCACTATCCAACCACAATGAAGTCTCTTGCACTACAACTAATAGTGCTGAACTGCTTTCCCAGTGGTTCACATTGAACTCCACCTTGGACTCCACAAACCACTCCCTCTCAAATTTCGCACTGTGGACTGAAGCCATGCTCAAAGATCTGATCATCATTCTTTTCCTTGATACCTCCAAAGCATTTGGGCCTGATCTTATCCATGCTATAACAATAATGAAATGCTCTGCTGAGCTGGCCCCTATCCTCTCCAAACTCAACAACAAATGCCTTGCCAAATCTTGCTTAGCTGATAGCTTGAAAATTACTTCTGTAGTAACTGTGTTAAAGAATTATGGTGAGGGAACTGACCGGCAAAATTATCACGCCATCAGGCTCCTCCCACTCTTCACTAAAGTCTTTGAATTATTAATCAATCTAGCGATAGTCCCTCGCTAATGCTAAACTTATTTCTAACCAACAGTATGGATTTAGGCAAGCTATGAATATCCTAACGGTCACCTCTGAATGCATACACTATACACTGAACAAGGCTGGTGAAGCTAGGGCGATAGTGCTTGATATATCTAAAGCCTTTGACAAAGTCTGGCATGAAGGTCTTCTCATGAAAATTAATTTGTATGGTATTACTGAACGAATATTTGATATAACTAGATCCTTCTTAACCAAAACAAAGATCCAGGTTGTTCTTGATGGCCGTACATTTAAACAACATGACATTAATGCGGATGTACTTCAGAGGTCGATCCTTGGACCATTATTGTTCCTGATTTTTATAAACGACCCCCCTGATGCAATTGTGTCTAAGATGGGTATATATTGCTGATGACACCATACTCTATTCGCGACATGGGGGCAAAATGAACACACACATATCCAAGGCAATCTCTGAAACCTTAGGAAATGACCTTCAGTCTGTAGTGGAATAGGGACATAAATGGACGGTACACCTTAATGCTACTAAGACGAAGTTCTCTTTCCTTTAACAATTACAAGAAACCTTTTCAACCACCTATTGCCATGGCTAATAGCACCCTATCTGAGAGGTCATCATTCAAACTCCTTGGCCTAACATTCAATTGGAACAAATACATAACAGGCATTGCTAATGCTGCTGCAAGGAAAGTGGGCTCCCTCTATCAAGCTAGAAAACTTATCACACCTGCCAATATCCTATATCTACAAAGCCACTATTTGCCTATGCATGGAGTATTGTTGTCACATCTAGGATGGTGCATCAACTAATAGTCTCTCTCTCTCTTAAACAGGGTCTAAAAAAACAGCCTCAAATCAAATAGGTCCCACACTATCTACCAAGCTCCAGTCCCTGTCACATCGCTACAATGTTGCATCCCTGTGCTTGTTTTACAAGTACTTTAATGAAATGTGCTCCAGCAAACTTGCTGCACTGGTCCCCCCTCGACGTAAATACACTCGACCAACCACTTAGATCCCACTCCCATTTAGAGATCAACTTGCTTGTTTTTGGTTCTGGACAAACCAGAAAGCAGTGGGCGGTCTATTGTTTAGAAAGGGCTGTGAGGGTCTTACTAACCAAATTTTTATTCTTTCCCCACTCCCCGTGTTATTCCAATGAAATCTTTGTATATATATATATGAAAAAATAAAATTTCCAAGAAATTTGGGGGAATATAAGTAGGACAGCCCCTAGAGTAAATGTGGTATTGTGGTGACTGAGATGATTCTAGTTAGGAGTAGGATAGACATTTTTATTACTTTAGACCAAGAATGATCAACGACACCCATATACCCCACACTTTTGATGGCCTTGTGCCTAATTTGTTAGACTGTAAAATGTGTACCTTATAGCAAATGAATAATTCAAAGTGAAGTATCTGTTCTCAGCATCCAAGCGACAGCAGACGTTTTACTATCGACAAAACTATTGCTTTTTTGTTTTCAGTTTACTTCCGTCGAAGTTCTCAGAAATCAAGGGATTAACACTTAATCTCTATATGAGATAGATAGATATCCGAATGTTCCATTAAAGTTTTCTTTTACCTCTAAAACGTTGAGTTCGTGAAGAAGTTAAGAACATTAATTTTCCTCTCCCCAATTGACCAGTTAACTAGGTAATAGTATATCCTCCTTGTGGTCTCTTGGTCATACCAGATTCCAGGACAAGAATTCATCTAGTCTGGTGGAGTACCCAGCTAAGTGCTGTTACTTCAGGTAACATCACTAGATGAAGGTGCACCAGTCCTCTTATGAGCTAATGTATAGCCGTGTCGAGTAGATCTTATTTGGTCTTCGAATACTATGTTATTTTGAATATTTGGTCAGAATTACTTGTATCTTCATGTCAGGTTATCCTGACAAATCCTTGTACCGATAAACCGAAGACACTCCAGGATCGTGTCTAGTAGTTAATTCAAACTCTCCTTACGTATATATAAGAAAATATGACCGTGCAAATTACTAATGTATATTACAGAATATTAATTTATTGGAAACGCCTTAAAAAAATTAGGAATACCTAAAACTGTATTTCAACATCTTATGTTGTATCCGAATTTCAACAACCATAGCCCATTCAGTCTGTCATTACTTCGGTTGATTAAGAACTTCAGGATGAGGTAATACCAGTCGAGGATTTGTTCTCGACAATCAATCCGACAGGAACTGGGCCATTCCGATGGCCTTTTATCTGCCGGGCTGAGGTATTCGGCCCTGAGTTGTCCTAAGAAGTGCACCCTCCCAGGCCTTGCCTCCCCTCTTTGGGGTGGAGTAAGTTTATTGCTTGCTGCCTGAGGCGCCCTGACCGGGGAATGCCGACGGGGCTGCCCAGGCTATTTTTGATAGGCAAGAGTGCTCCTTCTTCAGGGGCGCTGGCTTGCCTCTCCCCCACCTTCTGACGTGTCATATATTCCTGCTGTGGGAAGGAATTAAATACCGTTGTATCAGAATTAAACAAGCTGTTTTGATGTTAATATAGTTAGGATAGGTGGAAAAAACTTTTGCATATAGTTGAGTTGGATTTGTTTCCATTCCTAATATTTCGAGCCGAAGATACGAATCAGAAAAAGAGAAAATGAACACATAGTTACGCATTTTTGTTAGTTTTAAAGTTTATAGTGTGTCGAACGTGCGTCCATCTAGCAGCCCTTTACTCCGGGTCACCTTTTCTTATATTCAAGCTTTTGCCAGTTTATCTGCCTACTTTCATAACAAACGCCTCATCACTCCACCTCTGCCCCTGCCATCATCCCCTCCCCCTTCTCTCTCTTTCTCTCTTACTCCCCCTCTCTCTCTCTCTTTCTCTTTCTCTTTCTCTCTCTTTCTCTCTCTTTCTCTCTCTCTCTCGCCTAGGTCCTCACGTTTTCTTTACGTCAAAAAAATAAATAAAAATAAAACCAACAGCAACGATAGGGGATAGTTGAAGCTGACCGCCTGTTTTTCTCGATTAGCAAACCACAGGATCCCTTTTGAAGAACCCACCCTCATCCCAACGCCTCGGTTTGGCGTCCAACTAGTACCCATTCGAGCTGACATAAGAGACAGCTACAGCCGGACCGACAACAGATCGACAGGATTTGTCACAACGACAAGATAATTCTACTTTTCACGATATTTGAATTTTCCTACTTTTGACGACGTAATAATGCGATTCAGAAGAGCAATTAAATAAAACACACTGCGAAATAAATATTTGCACAGGAAATCGAAACAAAGAAAAGGATTGGGAAAAGACATTTTATTTTCATTCAATTCACGAAGAGGAAACAGGATCAAACAGCTGACAGGCGGAACCAAACGACAATTTTTTTTCTTCTTGTTACAACTTTTTAAAAAATGTTTAAACTGAAGATGAAGTTTGTTCTAAGCTTGCTTTTCCAAATCGTTGTTTGTGTGATGTCGTCAACAAATAATACATCAGATGTGACATCTGAGGAAGCAGTTGTGGAACGCAACTTGGATGGAATTGGTTTGGCCACAAGAATCACATCGCACGGTTTTCAATACGGTAACGCCCTTCGTTTTATTTACCTTTAATTTCGTCATTATCTTGTGTGTGTGTGTGTGTGTGTGTGTGTGTGTGTGTGTGTGTGTGTTTTATCATCAGTAACGGTTGATTTGCGGCATATCGACCGAACGATTCTGGCTACGTTTGAGCCATGTTTTTTTGTCAGCTTTTGTTTTCAAGATGAAATAAGTAAAAGATCAAATATAAATTAAAATGATGTTTCGGAATTTTTTACATGAGGATTGATAATTTGGATTATTTTACATGAGGATTGATAATTTGGATTATTTGGACTACTGGATATTATTCTAACAACGGATCGGCCGACATTACATCGTGAGAATAACATCCAAGATGAAAACAGTAGTTCGAATAATCCAAATTATCAATTGATTTAGGACTTGTGACAATGTTCATGTCAGCAATTGCTTTCAAGAGAGGAATTGTTTGGCCAATAGTTTATCCTACTAACGGTACTTCCACATAGAATGCGATAAATTACGTGTATAAGCATTAGGAATGGTATTATGTTTTTGTTTTTGTTAAATAATATTAACCGAGAAATCATTTCAAGTTAAAATGCAAGTAGTATTACGCACGAAAACGCGTGAAAAGCACGGTTGAAATCTATGAACTATCGAAGAAGTCTGTAAATAATCCCAAGTTCGTCCAATATGGCCGCCAAGTGTCACGTTTTAGATCGACCGGAATGTGTTGAACGAAAAACGAACCCTTCACAGAAAGCAACCTCTTCACAGAAATCAATAAGCAATAAAGTTTACAAGAAGTGTTAATAAAAAAATATTTGTTAACACTAAATTATTTTTATACCTAATTTAAATTTTTGAAATAAAATAATATGTATTTATAATTACACACGGCTTTGCTTCGTTTCGTTTATCCAGGTCAACAATTCTGTTTTTCTATTGCATCGTCCAACATTTTTTCCCCTCAAGGTGATAAGTCTTTTAACACGACTTCTTTTCTATTTTACTAATTAATAGTACATTGATTTTATTTTAAAAAACCCTTCCTACTATCATAATATGAAAAAGAAAATAATATATATATATATATATATATATATATATATATATATATATATATATATATAAACTTATTTTACTAAAAAAAAAATAATTTTCTGTGTGGAGAGCACCGTTCGTAGGATAACCAGTCCATACATGAAATAGGTAAAGAACCAAATAAAAATAGATTAATTTCAAAATTGTTTATTTTTACTTATTTTAAAAAGAAAGCAACATGAATTAATTAAAAATACACAAAGTTCATTCATTCTTTGTTTGGAGAAAATCAATATTTTCGATATTTCTATTGCAAATGAAGAATGGTTTTAAATAAATTAAATTTCTTGATATGGCAAAAGTCTTTGGAAATTAAAAAGAAATGTAATATTAACATTAGAAATTAACAAACTAATGCAGCGACATCATTTCAGTATTTTTTTAAAAATAGACAGAAATAAAATATTTTAGAGGCTTTAGTCCCCAATTTGTATATTTCTGATTTAATATGAAATACATGTGCAATATATGTCTTTAAATTTATTTAATGAATAGTAAAGAAATGAAATTGCAAATATTTGATCCCAAATTGTCCGATTGATGCAGGCATATAAATTGCTTATATTCTCTCCGTTAAGCTCTATGTTAACAATTAGTAACTTTTTGTATTCGTCACTCATATCAAAAGGATGTAATATGCAGGCGGACAACGCCGGGTAACCCTACTAGCTTAATATAAAGACGATCCTTCTTATATATTTTGTGTCAAACCAAATTGGTTAGTTCTATATTTTCACTTTTCAAATTCCGGCTGATATTGACGAGTTGGATTTGAACTCCTGATATTTAAGGCCGGCCATCCGAATCTTTTAAAAAGCGAAGAAATAATTACGCATTTTAATAGTTATAAAATTCGTAGTACGACGTATGTAGGTGCACTAGTATGTATGTATATAGGTACGTAGGTAATGATGATTCGGTTATTCGGAAGAGTAACCCACCCCTGATTTATACATTTAGCTTTTGTAAGTATGGAGTGTCGGAAGGACAATAATATCTGTAAAAATTACCAGACTCGGAAAAATCTTTAAAAAAATGTTATTTATATTAAAAAATTAAATTAAATTTACGTCATGGAATTTTTTTTATTACAGACATATTTATTGAAGAATTTTTTTTTTATTAATACTAAAAAAATAATAAAATAATCTCGGTTATAATGACGCTCTGCGCGCGTGGCGCTAAATTGTTCGTGTGTTCGATTGATTTTCCACATTTTTCAATTGTTCTTTCGATTAATTTTCCACAATTTTTTTTCATTATCGTTATGGATAACATTGTTGAAAACGTTCTATCAGCTTCGGATCTATGTATCATGAATATATCATTGAATGAACTGATGAGTGAAACAAGTGATCATAAGAAAATATTACAATGGTTACAATAAATAAATAAAAATTGTAGGCCAAAAACAAAAAATTCCAAGACTTTTTATTTATTTTTTATTCCATTATGTTAACTTTATGTAATTACTTTAAAAAGTCATTGACCTAGATTTTAGAATTTTACCGAGATTATTGTCCTTCCGACCAACCATATTTACAAAAGCTAAACGTATAAATCAGAGGTGGGTTACTCTTCCGAACAACCGATTATTCTATTGATACGTACTTGGTTTCGTAGTATTTTATAGTATATCAATTTCTGGCAAACGTTACAATTAGCGACATAAAAGATTTTAAAGGAAATATGGTTGGTGAATTTGTCCAAAAAATGTATTTTTGTTTATATACTCATATGTGACATATTTGCATTAAAAACAATTTAAAATTTAATAGAAAATATAAACATGTGGAGTAAGCGTTTGTAGTTGTTAGTCATCCGTCGGATGTTTTTTCTCGGACGGAAGTAAACTCCATATTCGTCCACTATTAATCCAACCACACTCTAACAGTAATTTAATGTACTTATATTTTATATCAAATACTAAATTGTTTTAACGCAAATACGTCAAATATAAGTATTGATTTACTCCTCTCCAGGAGTTAGGCACAAGGCCAGTTTTTATCTTACTCCACAAGTAAGATGTGACCCAAGGTCGGGTCGGGAAAGTGGGGTTTAAAAATTGCCTGGGCAGCCCCGTCGGCATTCCCGGTAGGGGCGCCTCAGGCAGTAAGCAATAAACTTACTCCTCTCCAAAGAGGGGGGGCGAAGCCTGGGAGGGTGGACCTCCTAGAACTGCACAGGACAGACCCATAGACCAGCAAAAATCAATCCCCGAAGGCCAAGACAATACCAGTCTATGGGGTGCAGTATCCATCGGAACAGATACTACACTTTGATCTTAGCCAAAAGGCCAAGTAGGTAAACCAAAATACATTTCCCAACTATATTTACTTTAAAATCTGTTATGTCGCTAATAGACATGTTTGCCAAATTTCTTTTAGGTAATTTAATGCCGTACAACAATAGTTACTATTAAGAATTAATTGTATACGAATAGTTGAACAGAAGTCGCGATTTTACCCACAACTAAAGGATGATCATGCGATTCCATACCTTTCCGTCCCAGGATATCCGATCGGATTTTAACTTTGCATAACCAATCACAGAGTCGGCAATCGCGCGCCATCTTGATATATAAAATTTTAGAATTAGAAACGGCCTTCTCTTTCATGGAAATTGAATTCCTCTTAAACTTGAACTTGTGTCTTACTGTATTTCATACTATTTATTTACAATTAAATCTTTCTAATACATTATTAACATATTTAAAAATATCGTGACAATAGTATTACATTTGCATTTTTATAAATATTTTATCTGTGCATGTTTTATGGTGTCCCCTAATTCAACTGCAACAGATGTTGTCGATTTTAAATACGACAGTGGGGGTAGGGGATAAAGAATACTATGCAAAGACCCATTTCATTTCAAAAAGATGCTTGTTCTTTATGTTAAACGCCCCAGCCTTCATGGGAGACCTCTCCCATTCAGCATATCCGCATTATACGAAACAGAAGTGGCCAGAATGCATTTTTAATCCATTAATTTCTACTAGTACCGCCACACTCGGTCTTTATGGAGAGACAAATGAATACTCGGAACAATCCTCACAACTATAAGAAATGTCTGTATATAAAAGACGAAAAAAATTGTGTGTTAACTTAATACATTTAGCGAACTTATGTCTAATTATCTTTCATGGAAAACGAATGCCGCTTAAAATTAGCATTGTGTCTTAGTTGCTTTCATAATATTTATTGACACGAACATTTTTGAAATATATTATTATCACCTTTAAAACTATTTCGAAAGAGGTTGTGTGAATAAAACGTTCGGGCCTGCATCCAAATTTTGACTGGCATGTCTGCTTTTCTGTACATTTCTTTCCTCTTGCGGAGATCAGCCCTTGTGAATTGTTTGGTCACCCGATAACCAATCAGACTCTTATTGATTTAGACCGGACCCTTTAAAGACTCCTCAGGATTCTTTAGTGTATTTCAGGACAAGCAGTAAGCTTCCGTGCACCTTCGAAGAAAGACGTTGACTTTCTCTCATGTCTCTGTCGACTAGACACCGAGCAAAGCTATCATCACTTGAATATATACCGTTTCAAGAAAAGACTTTCGGCAGCTGACCTTTTTTAGTACTATTTAATCCTTCACTGTCTTAACTTCTGGCAACCTACAGTCAACGGTGTAGATTATATATATATATATATATATATATATATATATATATATATATATATATATATATATATATATATATATAATTATATTATTTATAGAAGGGTCTTGTTTTCTTTCTTTGGCGGTACTTTTGTTAGAGACTATTATAGGAAATAGTCTTGCCGGTTATGTGAAGATTAGCTCCTACAAATTGGTTGCCCGTATTTTGAACAACTCAAACTTTCTGACAAAAACCTTAACAAACAAGAAACTCACTCAGGAAAAACAACAAAAAATACGAACAATTTTTTAATTGTAAAATATTTCTCATCTTTTTTGTATACATAAACTTTTATTCCCGTTCTCCCCTCTTCATATTGTATTACATGGGGTTTCAGTTTATTATTCATTGTTTGATTTTATTTTTCTGAATGGCGGATGCATGTTGAGCATGACTGCGATGATTGGTCAACAAATGTGACGAGCTAAGTTAGTGCATGTAAGACTTACCTTTCCACGCGACCCTTGTGTCACATTTTGTATGCGTGCACAAATAAATAATTCATTTTGTATGTTTATACAAATAATTCATTCTTTAAAACAATCGTTTTTATTTTACATTTTTATTTCTATAAATATTTTATATATGCTTATTTTATTGAAGCCCTTAATGCAGCTGCAACATATGTCGTCTATTTTAAATACGACAGTAAAGGGAGGGGGAAGACTATATAGAGGCCCATTTTACTTCAGAAGGGATTCTTCTTTTTTAATGGTAAAAAAAACGAAGAATAATTAAATTTTAAAGTCCCAGCTTCATGGGAAATTTCTCCCATGCAACATATCCGCATTATACGAAACGGAAATGGTCAGAATAAATAGAAGAGCCCCGCTAAAAAAATACCCGACAGTTGTAGTAAAATAAAAAGTAATACACATGAAACGACAATAGTATAAAGTATATCATTATATTAGATCCTATCAAGATAAGTCAATGCTCGATATATTAGATCGAGCAATGATATAAGAAAATGAATGATGAAAATAAAAATTGGCTAAGATACAATATTTATTAATTTATCAAGTATTCAAACAAGGAATATAAAAAAGCTCTTTTCATCAGAGGAAATATCAGCAAAATTGTATTACTGGTTAGCATAAAATATAAAAAGTTGTGATCAAACAAACATCTTCAATGAAATTTGTGTAGAAAAGTATAATAATCCATGTAAATAGTTTTGAAAATCCATGGATTAAAGAAAAGAAAAAATATATATTCCTTTGGATAAAATTATTTATTAATTCATCAAGTATTGAATACTTGATGAATTAATAAATAATTGTATCCAATTTTTATTTTCTATCATTCATTTTCTAATATATATATATATATATATATATATATATATATAAGGAAATTGACAACATCTTTGAGGCACGCATGAAAATATATTTAAGTGAAATATTTTGAAAATCAACACAACGTGCAATTTAAATGAAAATTCATTTATTTCATTTTTTTTTTTGCAAGCTTTCGTTGTAGAATAACTTTGTCAGGCGAGATTGTCTTATAGTTTTTTTCTTCTTTTCTTCTTCTTTCTCATTTTGATGGTATTAACCCCGAGGGGTCGAATCACGATAGAAGTAGAAATACACGTCAAGTTTTAAAAGACGTTAGGATAAGTATGTCCGGTCGATGTTATGCGCAGATTGCCGCTATTTGAAAACGGAAATTGACAACATCTTTGAGGCACGCATGAAAATGTATTTAAGTGAAATATTTTGAAAATCAACACAACGTGCAATATAAATGAAAATTCATTTATTTCATTTTTTTTTTGCAAGCTTTCGTTGTAGAACAACTTTGTCAGGCGAGATTGTCTTATAGTTTGTTTTTGTTTCTTCTTTTCTTCTTCCTCATTTTGATGGTATCAACCCCGAGGGGTCGAATCACGGTAGAAGTAGAAAGGCATGTCCAGTTCTAAAAGACGTCTTTTAGAACATGACGCCTTTCTACTTCTATCGTGATTCGACCCCTCGGGGTTAATACCATCAAAATGAGGAAGAAGAAAAGAAAAAAAACTATAATACAGTCTTGCCTGACAAAGTTGTTCTACAACGAAAGCTTGCAAAACCAAAAAAAAATTAAATAAATTAATTTTTCATTTAATTGCACGTTGTGTTGATTTTTAAAATATTTCACTATATATATATTTCTGTGTAAACAACTTATGTATGTGATGTTGTAGAGGTCGCTCATGAAGAGACGGTTTGGAGTCATATAAAGTATAATACAAAATAATTTTTTCCAAATTGTTTCGGAAACGATCGAACGTCAAATAATACTTGTGAATTCTTGGAACTAATATAGATAATGTTTCTAATTTTAATATATATATATATATATATATATATATATATATATGTATATATATATATATATATATATATATATATATATATATATATATATATATATATATATATATATATATATATATATATATAATTTATTTAGATACTGTATATTACATATTTCAGCAATGTACCGCGGTTTCATCCAAAAGGGCAGATTTAGACATCTTTAGTAAAGATGTCTAAATCTGCCCTTTTGGATGAAACCGCGGTATATTGCTGAAATATGTAATATACAGTATCTAAATAAATTATATTAGCTCTCTTATATGATCGAGCACTTTATTTGATTTCTTTTCATATACAACCTGACACACACTATATATATATATATATATATATATATATATATATATATATATATGCCATCAAGCATTGCTGAATTTTAAATCGTCAACGACTTCCTGGAACAATGCGAAAAAACGTTCTATGCGCGTTTCTCCACCATCTTTATAAAATTCTCTTCTTTCTCCAGCTTTTTTGTTCATTTGCTTTTGACACCTGAGGATGATTCGACGAAGAATCGAAAACGTTCATGAAACCTGTGAAACCTATGGAGCATTTATTCATTTTTTTTTATTTTACTACAAAAAGACTATCAGAAAAATTGAAACAATAAAAAAAGGTATAATTAAACAGACGAATTCTGTTATTTTTAACAATGTTTGCATATATATATATATATATATCTGTATATATATATATATATATATATATATATATATATATATATATATATATATATATATATATAGTCATCAACAAACAGACTATTTCGCTGTATCACAGCTTTTCAGTGCAGCTAGACTAGCACCTATCCCAAGCCAGGGACAGAACCTTCAACAATCTAGTTGATGGTCGGCAGCTCTTGCCACGAAGCCACGGGACAGGCGCTGGTGGTAAATGATATCTACAATGTTTTTATATAAACATTGACCGCCACTTTACACTGCTCTATTTGTTTGTTTACAAAGAGCTTTGCATTATGCTAAGTAGTAGCAGGCGATATCATTTAAGGACAATGCTCAACCCGAGAAGGAGAGCTTATATAGTCATAAACAGACAGACTGTCTTGCTGTATCATACCCCTTCAGTGCGGCTAGACTAGTACCCATCTCAAGCTAGGGATCGAACTTTCAGCAATTTAGTATATAGTCGGCAGCTTTCACCACTAAGCCAAGGATCAACATGAATCTATATTCTTCGTGCCTTCTCTCTCTCTCTTTCTCTCTCTCTCATATATATATATATATATATATATATATATATATATATATATATATATATATATATATATATATATATAGTCATCAACAAACAGACTATTTATAAAGAGAGAGACGGGGGATGTAATCAGTCAACGAAAAATCATAGGCGCAAAAGTGGGTGAAAAAATAATGAATAAAAACTGAGAATGAATAAACAAATAAACGTACAACTTACAATTTCGTGCTGAGTTTATTGGACGATTTTAGAAGCAAAGTAAATCCCAATTTTTGTTTTTGTTTATCTTTTGTGTTAGGATATTTTGTAGGTAATTTTTGGGAACCATTCACTTTTCAAGCTTTCAATGAAGTGTGAACAGAGTTCTTGAAAACGGCGAACTAAAATTAATAATTTTCAAAGAGGCAACCAGGAGTCGTCTGTTAAAGTCTAAAATACAAATACATCTAAAATACAAATAAAACTCTAATATATATATATATATATATATATATATATATATATATATATATATATATATATATATATATATATATAAAATATGAAACTAAAAGTATACTTTTAGAGAATTGAACCTATAGGTTTGAACCTATAGGTTTAAGCTCAATATACGAGATAGAGCAATTATAACGATAAATGAAGAAAGAGAGATAAAGATGTGCGGATGACAAATCTATTCTATAATCGATTTTCAATGCAAGGTGTACTCGATAAAAACATGTTTATTTTTCTTTCCTTAAGCCAGGCTTTTCAAAGATTAAAATCTTATCATCAGAGGAATTACATAGATTGATAAGTTGGCAGGGGGTAGCCAAAGTTAAAAATTTGACAAATTTAAGAAACAATATAAATTAATGGAAAGTAAGAGTGTGTGTATAAAAAGGTTATCAAAATATAGAATCTGTCCAGTTAGTGAATGTCCGTTGACAAAGTGTCCGGTGACGAAAGATTTAAAGATGGAAAAGGGATTTCGTGGAGACTGCGTTAAAAATGTTCAAAATGTAGTAAATCCAATAGAATGATGTTCAGTTCAACCGTAGATAATTCCATTACTTTATATTGTTTCTTAAAATTTTCAAATTTTGAATTTCGGCTATTCCTCTGCCAAGCTATTTCACAGCTTTCTGGATAGTGGGCACACACCCACACACACACACCCACACACACCCACACACACACCCACATATATATATATACATATATATATATATATATATATATACATATATATATATATATATATATATATATATATATATATATATATATATATATATATATATATATATATATGCGAGCAAATACCAGTTCCTACCAGTCAGTTGCCATAGAAACTGGGCTTAGCGTAGTCGTCGTGATGCTCAAGCACGCAGGTTAGTTACCATAGAAACGAACATTGATGTCAGGATGTCCGTTCTTAGTTATGAAAAAATTTTAATTAATTTTTATATATACATTTAATTCCTATTTATTTTTCATTTAAATTTAATTTATATTTTGCTTAATATTCAAATACAGAGCCGGTGTTTGTACAAATCTTCTTTAACGATGATACTTAGTAAAATACTTTATTTACAAATACTTTTATTCCTATAAAATAGTATCTTCCTCCGAGTGTGTGTGTATAGACACTATTATTTGCTATAAAAAAAGACCCTTGCCTCTACGTAAGCCCGTTTCTGCACGGATGCTCTTTCTTGTGATGAAATAATACGAACGTTTTAATATTCATGATTGTTTATAAACTTAATAATTAAAGAGCACTATAATTAATAATTAAAGATAATTTTAAAAAATCTAGTAAAAATACTTATGGGGTTCAGATGTAGGAGCGGGAGTTTCTTGGGTGTGTTTGTTTTTTTTTAAATTTTCCTGGGTTCCGCTTGTTATAAAAAATTCGTCGATAAAGAGTAAAGAAGAGCAATGACGAAAAACTTTAACTAAAGAAAGTAGATAATAATTTGTCCATATACATCTATTTTCGAACATGACGGTATTCGGTCAATTTAGTTAACATCTTATTCTGTTATTATTATTATTATTAGTAGTAGTAGTAGTAGTAGTAGTAGTAGTAGTAGTAGTAGTAGTAACAAAATAAATTGTCCCTTTGTAAACTGTACACATTTCGATGAAACTCTATACCTTTTATTTCGTCTGGTTTAATTATTTCGACATAATCAAAAGAATGAATCAAAAGTATATCTATACAAAATGAATTAATTTTAATGAATAAGCATGAAGATATGTGCGTGTGTATTAGCGTGCCTTTATTTTGTTAGTGAGTGTGTGCTTTTATAAACTTGTGTACACGTGTGTTCGTTGGGCAGCGTGTGTGTGATTTGCACGGACGTTGTGTTTAGTAATTCATGAAAGTCTTTCGTTGTGTGTTGCTTCTTGTCGATGGCTGTTCTTTTGTCTCTCGTTACTTTTATCGATGCCATTCGTCTCACCTACCCCCAAAGAGACTATGGGAGATTATGTCTCTGTCGTTGCATTTATCGAGGGGCTAGTGAAGATTATGTCGTACGCACGTCTGTTCTCTCCGGAACAAAAGAGGAAAAGAGAGAAAGAAAGCTGTATTTACGCTTTTATCGTCCGGGCGTATTTTCAACACTGAATATTTTCGCTTCTCTGATTGGCTGAAAAAATGCTGATTGGAGATTTTGTCCAATCAAGAGACGATACATAATAATAACACTATTCACTGCGCTGACTCTTCCAACAATGACAAAAGATGCAAAGTTTAATTTTCAGTTATCTACGACGGCCACTATTCTACAAAAGAACCCTGTTAGCTTTCACTAAAAAAAAATGGAACTAAATAAATAAAAACTAAGATAAATAAATAAATGACAAATAAATTAAATCGTTGCTTTCTCCGGCAAAAATATCAGACAAAACAAATATTTTATTTTATTGTAAATTAATAAATTAACAATAAAATACCTCCTGATGACGATCGCGAATATCGAACGCGCTCAAGATGGACAACACAACAACCTTGGATTCTTACTACATCAACTACGCCCTGATTCTCGGAAGATTGCTCGTTGAGTCAATAAAATAATTTAAAAAGACAACTCTGCCGTTTTATAATTTGAATCAAACTTGATTGGATAATGATTCGCTGCCAATACAGAACAGAGCAGTTTTGCACCACTTTTATGTCCCCATTACGAAGATTAAAATGAAGATATAATGATACTAAACCTTTTGTCTATAATCTTGATTCAAATTTTGATCAAAATCCATTATATGATTTTGATTCTAGAAAATGTCTCAATATTAATGTTTTAGCTTAAGAGGTCTTGAGAAGATATTTAATTTCAGGAAATCTTGCTTCATTGGTGCCTAATGACTATGGATCAAATTCAATACAAATCTGATATATTTGAATTTTCGCAAATCCATTTAAAGAAGTTTTCATTTGGATAGAATATGTAATCGAATAAATCCCGGGCGTTCTCTACTGGTGAAAGTAAAGGAAGAGCAACCAACAAACAAGTGGGAAATAGCATAAGACAACCAAGGTAGAAATGTTCAAGGTTCAAATGCAAATGTTTATTATGGTAATGAATTATTATGGGTAATTCAGAATGTAATCCACATTAGTTCAAAATGTAAAAAAGTTCTCTCCATGTGAGAATGCTAGTAAAATGACTAAGAGTCAATAAGCAGAGTAAATGTGAGTCCGATCAATGTAAGGTACAGAGGGGTTAGGTTCTTGATAACGGGGTCGTCGTTACACAATTTTCCTCCGAGGTCACATGTCAAGATCTCAGGTTAATAACCACAAGCAGTAGGACACGAGTTGGATTTTGATGCGTTCACTCTTGTTTGTTGGATGAGAATTGCAATAGCATTTTATCAATGAGACTAGTTGGCAAGTTCTAAAATCCTTTTGATAATTCAAATTAAACTTTTACCATTCACAATAGAAACTAATTAACCTATCATTATGAATTTTGGAATACAGCTTCAAAGCGTAAGGGATAGTAATATTGACTATATTTAGTTTGATTTAGCTCTATACCAAGAGGTTAAAAAGGGAATGGAAGCACTTCATAGAAATTCAGATACCTCCTACTTTTGTGAAGTTTTAACAATTGATATTAGAAAACATAGTTTCTTTTGACTATTTTCAACAGTTTTAGGGGGCTTAATATGGGCACTTCCTAAAGGTGAATCTGTGTTTTAATTAATATATTTAAAAGTCGACTAAGTGTAGTTAAACTGTGTCGAGAGGCTGTTGTTGTTTTTAAAGAGATATTGATATGATTGGTGTCGTATAAAATACACAGTTGGCATGCATTGTGCATTGCGTCAATTTTAAATAAAAGAAGTAACGATGTATTATCTAAGATCTCGATTTATGTTCAGCCGGGGTAAACCAGTGTTTTAATTAATATATATATATATTTTATATACATAGAAAAAAGCCATATTGTGGCTGAGTGATTAATTTATGTATTTGCTACATTGGTTTATACAATAGTTGGACTGGCGCATGCGTATTAGCCTTCATCTACCATCCTAGGTCGGTATATACTGTACGGAAATCCAGCCTCCCGAACTGAGGAACGAAAATAGAAATAAAAATAAGAATAAAAATTAAAATTGTCTCCGTCTAGAGGGATTTTTTCTTCACTAACTGAGTCGGAAATCAATTAGTATATAAAGCTATTTTACGGTGTGTTATAGAATCATATGTGGTGCGTTAGTGCATTAATTAAGTTAATGTTGATTGCTTGAATCAACATTAAATTAATTCATTCAGTAACGCACTACCTATGATTCTATAACATTATTTAATTATTTATGTTTTATATTTATTTTTTGTAGTGATTTATTTATATATATGGATTTGTACGATAGTTGGACTGACGCATGTATGATAGCCTTTGCCCACCTTTCAGTAGCGGTGTGTGCGTGTCTCCTCACGAGGGCAGAGTGGAACACAAGATTGGTTTATACTGTGGGGAAATCCAGCCTTTTATAAAGGGGGAAACTGGAATGGAGCGAAATAAATAATATCAAATAAAAATAATAATGAATAATAAATGGAAATAAAATAAAATAGCCTCAGTCTAGAAGGATGTCTCCTTCCGTAACTGAGTCTCAAATGATCTAGTAGATATTTAATTGAATGTTATAGAATTAATTAGATTGCTTATTTACGATTCTATTCGCGGTCTACCCGTCTTAGATAATTACGTGTAGTGGTTGAAGTGCATTCGTGAATTAATTAGTTCAATGTTGGCTTGAGATTAAAGCTGATATTGACTTATTTAATTATATATATATATATATATATATAGCATGTATCACAAGTTAGTTGAAAAAAAACAATAAATTGCTTGACCGTAGGTTATACAAGAGCTAATATAAAATATTGGGTGTACCCGGGTTTCATCGATCTAGGCATGCCGGATTTGGCTCGTAGGAACATATTGAAAAAAAAAAGCTCTTTTCTCTGAACAGTACTGAAGAGTCGATTTGTTCCTATCAACCGGTTTCTTCACCAGATTAGTCATGACCAGATCGATGAAACCCGGGTACACTCAACAGACACTGTAATGTATACTTTTTTAAAATAAAATACTTTATATATTTATATATATCCGTTCTATAAGTATAAGTGATTTATTTTGTAATCCAATATTAACGATCACTCTTATGTCAATTCAAATCTAAAGCCATCTATTACATCTGGTCTCTGCGATATAACAAGAGATGTGGCAAAGAAAGTGTTGTCGTTCTGTGACATTCACTTTACACTGACACTTGGCACAAACTGAACGGTTGTCTTATTCCAGGTTTGTTATTCAACTTGTCAAATGAAAAACCATGAATACAAAGAAGGCTCAGTGTTTTTAAAAAAATCGCCCATTTCCTCTTCTTTGCACCAACCGGATCATCCGAAAGTGGGGGTGGTGGGTTTATTACCTGTCGCTTGATGCGCTCTCACTTGTGCGAGAATTCTGAGTCGACTTGCAGACTATTTTTGTAACTAGTCCTGTGTGACCTTTTGACTGGACTCTGCCCGTATTAAATCGACATTGTGTCACACATTGCCCTCATATGTATGTGTGTGCGAAGGTAATAAAACCAAACGTTACACGCAGTCTCGTCGCTTTCTTCCACGCGAAAGCGAGTAGGAAACATATGGACTACTCAGTTTTTTTTTGTGTTTAAAAAAAAAAAATTAATTCTAAAATAGATTTTTAAATACTTTAAATCGATACTTTGATTAACAACGACTGTAACTTGGTTGCCTCCAGGGAGAAATACATACATATTAGAAATATATATAGGAGCCTATCTTCGTATCGACTTTAAGACAAACTCCTATGATATGGTGTGTAATAAAAGGGTTGTCAAGCTAAAGAAAAAAACAAAGTCATTCTATAAATAAAAACGATATATTTATATAATTTACTTACACCGTTGGATGTAGGTTGCTGACCGTTTAGACAGCGAAGAAAAGGAATAAAAGTAAGAAACTAAGAAACCTCTTTTTTTCGAGATGTATGTCTTCCAATGGAGAATGGCTTTGCTCAACTGCCCAGTGAACAAAGGATAGAGAGATGGCGTCTGTCTTCGAGATGGATGTCTTCCAATTGAGAATTGGCTTGCTCAACTGCCCAGTGAACAAAGGATGGAGAGATGGCGTCTGTCTTCGAGATGTATGTCTTCCAATTGAGAATTGGCTTGCTCAACTGCTCAGTAGACAAAGGATGGAGAGATAGCGCTTTTCCTTGTAGGTTTCTGGAAACTCTCTGACTACTGTTTGCAATTCCAAACGAGACTAGAAGTAATCCTTTTAATGAAAACTGATTGGTCATCGTGTGACCAAACCACCTCAGAGAGCTTCCCTTCGCCAGATAAAATAAATGGAATCTACTATCGGTTTTAATTCCTATTCGTTCAATTGTTGCCATTCACACAATGTTTGGACATGCTGACCCCGCCATTTCTTTCCTGTTATTTTTCAAATAAGAACTTGTGTGCAGTGAATTGTATACAGTGAATCGTTGCCAATACGTATTGTGCTCCGATATTAAATAACTACAGAACGGTTGATATGCCATAAATAGAAAAATCAAACCAAACCTAAATGTTCAAATAAAAACTAATTTCATCTGTTGACGATATTTATCAGATGAGCCAATTGGCTTGGTACTCTTCTTGGTTGTTATATATATATATATATATATATATATATATATATATATATATATATATATATATAGCATAATATGAAATGAAATAATAAAATAACGTGCGAATCAAATTTTATTAGAATTCAAAATTCAGGCAAAGTATCTCAACGTCCTTAACTCATGAGTTTTCAAAGATAATTCTTCTCCTCATAGGACTTTGAAGAATTATCTTTGAAAACTCATGACTTAAGGACGTTGAGATACTTTGTCTGAATTTTGAATTCTAATAAAATTTGATTCGCACCTTATTTTATTATTTCATTTTATATTATGTTATTAATGCTCTATCCAGTCTTTATCCGGATGTTTTAATAATTAAAAGATATTAGTTGCCTCTTATATCTTTTGTTGGATTAACTTCATATATATATATATATATATATATATATATATATATATATATATATATATATATATATATATATATATATATATATATATATAAATATATATGTATATATATATATGAGGGGAGCGTATTCCGAATAGAACGGAGAAAGTAGAGTGTGGCTATTTAAGCCAGTAGCTTTTGGGTATTCGTTCGAATCGCATTTTGTTTTCACTAGAGATTCACAACTTTTCGGTCGCTTTACTTTCCGTTCTTTTTCTGGGCGCCTTTTGTCGTAGATTTCAGATCGAAATTCCCTAAAGGTTTCCAGTTACGAGAAAATCGAACAGGATTGAATTGAGTTTAAGTTATTTAAACATTCTTATTTTCTTTAGTTTGTCATGCTTCAGTTTTTTTTTGTTTTTGTTTTTTTGTTTTTCAATAAATCTTAATATTTTAAGAACAATACGGTCACATTTTATGAATATTCGTGTGTCTATTTTGACAATAGTCTTGAATATGTGCCTAACAATTAAGTTGGATTGATTAAAAATAGTATTTTCGTTGGTCTCTCAACCTTGTGATTAATGTTATCGTTGAAATAGCATTTTGTAGATCTGTCACGAAAGTTTAAATAACATTTTCATCACATAAGATTTTCAATAATCATGCTATTTTGTGCGAAAGTTTAAATAACATTTTCCTCACATAACATTTTCAATAATGTTAATGCTATTTTGTGCATCCTATTTTCGTAGAATTGATGTCCATTCACTTTTTAAGGGGTTGTCACTCAAAAAAAAGGAAAATTAAAGCCAACATTAAAAAATGTTAATTACGCAATGGACATTTTTAATATTGTGTTTAATTTTGATTTTTTTATGAAAATAAAAAGGATCAAAGTGTTAATTAACTAACAAAAAACAAAATTAACTAATAATCGGGTGGTGAAAAAGTCAATGAAGACAAATTTGAACAAATCGATCGTGGCGGCTTTGATGACTAAAATCTTTAATATTAAAAAATACTGTAAACATTGCAAAAATAGAATATTTATTACAAATATATCATTTCTTCATAAATATTAAGTTTAATTAATTTGCGACTTGACTGCACAAATATATCATAAAATATCAGCTAAAAATATACTAAAACGGATCTTCTTATGTTATGGGTGAAATGACAACTTGTGTTCAATTGTTACATTACCCGTTCTTTCGGGGTACCCGATAAAATCCAACAAGAATGACAAAGAACAGAAAGTATATGGAAAAACTTTGGTTTTCTTTATTTCCCATCACCGGGTGGTTTACGCCGGCTACGCACACACATATAAAAAAAAGTCTTTTGACATACATAGTCTTTTTCTTGCTGAGGACTTGGTTTCCGCTAGAAACTCGTTCATGTATACATCCGATTGGAAAGCAATTTACTCTGCATTGTCTATCCGAGCGTGAACTGAAGCAATTATTCCACAAGCACTTCCAATTATCCGTTTGATAAAATACAAGTCATGGGATTTCTTTACTGTACCAACTTGCTTATCAGTCACATTTTTAGTCAGCGGACACGAAAACCTAACAGCAAGACGGGCTGGGGCACCATAGCCAATAAAGCTTCATCGGTGCCATAAACATCGGTAAACTCCCATTCTTCCGGTACTTCGATACTCCCATCACTAAGCGTCTCGGCTCTTCGCGTTTCTGAAACCGCCGCCTTTCAAGTCTCGCTTGCACTTCGGAACCTTCTCCTTTTTAACAGTTATCAAGTCGCTTTCTTTCTTTCTTTCTCGACGTCCCACCCACAATGGACTCGTCCACGATTCATTTTTGAAAAAATTACGACAAAAGAAGTTATTTTTAAATATAACCATCACTTTCAACAATGGAGCATAGTACCAGCCTTATAGACAACCAAACAATATTCCATTATTTATTAATAAACACTCTAACCATCCTTCCGTATTTTTCAAACAAATCTCTATGGCAATAGGCCATAGACTAGCCACTAATTCAGCAATGTACATTGAATCAATACAGAAACGAATATGAAATAGCTTTAAAAAACAGTCGATATGATAATTAGTTAACATTCAATATGAACAATTATAGAAACAAAATATAATAGAAAATAAAATATAATCTGGTTCAACCGCATTATAAGAGGGGGATAAAAACACACATTGGTAAACTATTCTTTAAAATAATAGATTAAAAGCAATAAGCTATCTAAAATTATCCATAGGAATAACATTAAACTTAGTTATTGTTGCATGGATAACATGCAATTAATAATAAATAAACACAATAAAATAATGAACAATAGTAACAGTAATACTAATGCTATTAATCTTTATAATATTACCAACTTATGTAATTGTAGCATAAAAAATAATTGTCCACTAATGAATAAATATTTGACAGCTACTTTCATATACAAAACAACAATAAAAAAAAATTATATCAACAATGAAAAAAAAAGTATGAAAATAATTTCAAGGATAAGTATAATTATTACATGATGACATTCAGGAATGAATACTACAGAAATAGCACCACACTGTCTAAAGATATATGGAGAACAAAACCATAAAATATTAGCTCGAATATAAATTGGGAAATCATAAAAATTAGACCCTCTATGTAAATGGTAGAAACTGTATATTATGTTTAGAGTAAAATACCAAATAATAAACTACAAAAAACAAATCAAGCCCAGATTAGGTAATACAAATGAATAAATAAAAATATTTTTTAAGTAGAAAAAAACAATTGTCCAAATAATAAAAAATCAATATTATATATAAAACAACAAAAACAATTGTCCATGAGTGAACAAATAATGATTAATGGATACAAAACAAAAGTAAATAAATATAAATTGTAGAATAAAAAATAATTCTATATTATTGATGTTAAAAATATTAATAAATAAATGTGAAAAAATAAATTTATATGGGTAGATAATTCTCATCTCTTCCAGTGTCTTCATTTCGTTTGATACCTATGACGCACTTCTGATGATCTGTGAAAACGGGAAACTGCAGTAAAGCCTATTGCATATTTTTATTTATTATATATATCCATTATTTTTTTCAAAAATTATAATTTTCGGCCTTCATCGTACTCACAAACATTTAGTATCATATGTGGTTCCTAAATTATATCCTACTTTTATAAAACGAAAATGTAGGATCGATTATTAACGTTATTGAAACTCACATTACCTTTTCTTTAATTAATCCTTTAAAAATATTTGTTTGACTTTTATGAACTCCAAATATTTTAACCTTTTTTTATTTTCAAATAATTAAGTTATATATTTTGGAACCGAATGGTCACGGATCGTCTATGTTCTCTGTTTTAATGTATGACGTTATCCTTTTGTTACTTCATCATTTATGATATCACAAAGGATCTTCACTGTGTCTTACATCTATTTTAGTGGATGCCGTCATCATTTCGTAATCCAGTAGGAACGGCGACAAACATACGAGATCACAAGCAAGCCAGATCCACGGAGTTTTATGAGTATACTCGGCGGTTCGTCTAGTACATATATACAGTCAGTGTCCACATGGATGACTCGTGACCTGGACTGCAGTATTTCCTGGAATGTTGTTTAGATATTTTTCACAAACCTAAATGCATTATTATTATTATTATTATTATTATTATTATTATTATTATTATTATTATTATTATTATTATTATTATTATTATTATTATTTATTTTTATTTTATTTTTTTTATTTTTATTATTATTATTATTATTATTATTATTATTATTATTATTATTATTATTATTATTATTATTATTATTATAGTAGTAGTAGTAGTAGTAGTAGTAGTAGTAGTAGTAGTAGTAGTCTCACCAGATTTCCAGTATTCTCCACCTCTTTTCGATAGACACCACAAATAACCTTGCAGTATCGCAACAGCCGTTTACCATTGATTTCTCGCTGGTAAGGACCATTGGTCTTCTATGGGATTTGGGTGGCAATAAGTCTCCCCAAGGCCCCAGCACTCTCTGCACTTCCAGTGGAGGTCTGGTTTGTGCGGTCTTCTCATCCTCCTTGACCCTATGCAAATATTTTGTGTAGTGTCAGCCTAGGCGTGTACTATTTTTTGTTTAAATTTAACATTTGGAGGGGGGCAGCTTATGGTGTTTCTTGCTATTTTTGTTCATTGGATCATTTTTGTGTCTTGTCAGCTGAGGCCGATGTAATTTATTGGGGGGGGGGGCTCATGAAGTGATGTTTCTTGCATTTTCTGCTCTTTTGTTTGTGATGTGGTTTTGTTTTCTTCTTGTTGTAGATTCCATGAGACCCTTCGTAGCTTATGCGGGTTGGTTTCCGCATTCGAGGATTTTTCTTAAGATGTTTTGATCATTGCCGTCCTTTGTATAGTTTCAATGATCCCTTTGATTCCAATTTCTCCCAGTCTTTTTCCCAGTTTTTTTTGGGATTGTTTCTAGTGCTCCTACGATTATTGGTATTATATTTACTTTCTTCATGCTCCATATCTCTGTCAATTCTCTGGCTAGTTCCGTGTATTTGCTTCGTTTTTTCGTTTCTTTGATCTTCACTCTGTGGTTTGCTGAAACGGCGAAGTCTACGATTTTGCAAGATTTTTCCTTCTTGTTGATTATTATAACATCCAGTCTCATTGCTTGTATGAGTTTGTCTGTTTGTATATCCATATTCCAGATGATTTTGTGTTTTTCGTTTTCCAGTACTGTTTCTGGTTTATGTTTGTACCATTTGTCTGCGTATTTGAAATTCAATTGTTTACACAGTTCCCGGTGTACTGTTTTCCCCACACAGTCATGTCTGTTCTTGTATTCTTTTTGGACAAGTTTGCTACATTCACTTATTATATGATTTACTGTTTCGTCTCTTTGCCCATACAGTCTGCGTTTACTGTTTTCCTAGGTTTTATCTATTTTAGCTTTAATGTAGTTTGTCCTGATTGCATTGTTCTATGCAGCCATCAGTAAAGATTCCGTTTCTCTGTTCAAGTGCCCTATTCTCGACCATGCTAAGCTATTTTCGTTGGTTTCTTCTCTTGTCAGTCTTATGAAGCTTCCATGTAGTTGTTTTTCTTCCCACTTTTCTTTTATTGTCGTTTTGTTTCTGGTTTCGGTGCTTCCCGAGTTGCTCGTTGGAACGGTGTCTCTTGCTGCGGTGGTGAGGATTTCCGTGTTTTGAGTTATGTATTTCTCCAGCTCTTTTTTGAGTCTTCCACACAATCTTCTATACTTACCAGTCCTCTTCCCCTTCGTTTCTTTTCATGTAGAGTCTATCCGTATCGTCTTTTGGGTGTAGGGCATTGTACATGGTCATTAATTTTCTTGTCCTCTGGTCAAGGTGTCTGAGCTCCTCTATAGTCAAGCCTGTGAATGGTCCAGAGTATCTTATTAGTGATACTTCCCAGGTGTTTATACCTTTTGACTATGTTCCTGCTATATAATTTCGTTTCTATGAGTTTTCTTGTTATTCGTAAATATTCTTTTCCAATCTTCTCTTTCATTTCTGGAGATGTGATGGTGTCTGCTTCTAGAATTCCCAAATATTTGTAGCTATCCTGCTCGCCTAGCACCTTCATCTCTTCTTGGTTGGGGAGCTCTATGCCCTCTGTCGTCTCCAGTTTTCCTCTTTTCATTTCTAGTAGTGCACACTTTTCCATTCTGAATTCTATTTGAATGTCTTGACTGAAGATTCTGGTTATATTTATCAGCGTTACCAGTTCCTTTTTGCTTTTTGCAAAACGTTTCAGGTCGTCCATGTACATCAGGTGGTTTACTCTTAATTTTTTTAGTATGTAGTTGAGCGGCATCATGGCTATTACAAACAGTAGTGGTAATAGGGAGTCTGTATTTTTATCTCAGTCAGGTGTTGTCCTCCGGCTGTCAGTTCTAGTCTACATATTTCCATTGCTTTTTTTGATGAGATTAATAATCCTGTCGGGTATCTTGTATATTTTTTATCCATGCTTGAGGGGTTCTGTCGTAAGCTCATTTGTAGTCAAGCCATGCCATGGATATGTTCTTTTTTCTGCTTCTTACCTCCTTCAGCATCGTTTGATCTATGTATTGCAGATCGTGTGTCCCTCTTTTCCCTTTTCGGCATCCTTTTTGTTCTTCGGGGAGTAATCCACGATTGTTCAGGGATTGGTAGATTTGCTCTCTAAGTTGTGCTGTCAGAATTTTCCACATTGTTGGTAAACAGGTTATTGGTCTGTAGTTGCTTAGGATCGTCCCTTTTTGGCATCTTTTTTGTATTAGCATTGTCCTTCCTTTGGTCATCCATTCTGGTACATCTGTTTTGTGGATACATCCTCTCAGTTTATTATTATTATTATTATTATTATTATTATTATTATTATTATTATTATTATTATTATTATTATTATTATTATTATTATATAGTAGTAGTAGTAGTAGTAGTTTCCACATGTAGTGATTGGTACGTTTCGTTGGAGATCCAATTCTCAGTATTTAAACCGATTTCGTAATGATAACGTCTGAATCGTTGTTTTCCATTTCCTCAAATGTCCCGACTTTAGGTTCTATAGGATTTTTATATCATCAATAGGATACTGATATCGTTCAATAATTTCTAATGATGTTAGTGAACAATTATAATAAGGGGAGACAACTTTTAACTGACTTTATAATTGTCACACGGCCGAGGTCACTGGGGCGTTGGTTATGTAGGTTATCTTGAGGTTCTGAGTTCAGTCCTGAGCAAAGACAAAAAGCCGATTTTTAACAAGTTAACTGAAAGAATGTCTGGAGTGGAATGCGGCCACTGTACTCCCTGAACTCCAATAAACGGTTGGTTTTTAAATTCTAAGACGGTTGAGTTCAACATAAGAAGTTTGAGAACAAAATGACCGAAACGTTATAATAATAAGAACGAAGGTGACGAAACCAGTCCGATAGCGGAATAATTATAAAAAAAATTCTATCTAATAATGGTAAAGTCCTGAGTAAATTGTTTACAATTTAATTTCTTTACTATTTAAATAAATATTAAGTATGTATTATATTAAAAATGGCCTTGACCATGGATACAAATTCAGAATTAAAACTTATCAAATATTTTCTTTTTATGTCTACCATAACTTTCGACATGCCGCATTTGCAAACATCTTTGTTCATATATAAATATGTCCACGAATTTCATGGAATTCAATATTTAAAACGAATTAAAATAATGTGTTGGATCTGATTTTTCTCATACATAGTCATAGATCACGCAATGACATGGCGATCTTCAATTGTTCCTTCAACTATCGGTTTGTATTGTCACGTGGTTACCAATATAAAAGTCGTAACACGAAAGATCATTTCTTTTCAATTTTAACGCGATGTTGTCCGAACCTGTTCTGTTGACATGCCTTTTAGACAAGATCTCTGAAACATATTCTCCTATCAGTCCGATAAAATGGGTACGTTCACTTTTTCCAAGTATAGAAAGATATACATGTGTGCATTTTTGGTGCATTGTTGTTAAATGTAAATAAATTCTATTTTATTTTATAAATAAGGGGTTTTAGTCTGTTTTTTTTTGTTTATTATTTGTAAGAACGTATAGAAGTTACATCCCTATTCAATCAAATGATTTAAACTAAACTCGGGCAAACATTCTTAAACCTGACCATTCCCTCTAACGTGTTTAACTTGACCATTCCCCCCTAACGGATTAACGTTACACAAATTATTCAATAAAAATACATTGATAACGATACTTTAGAAAAGTTTATAATAAAAACACAATAAAATATTTTTGTAATGTTAGGAATGATAATCGACCAAACCTTGTGGTAACATAAACGGAACATAAACAATAATAACAAGCCGCGCGTGCGTGGTCCTCCTCTGCATGTGACTCGATGTGGCGAGTGTAAAATGCAATAAATTTGGGCAATTTGGGGCATTTTTTACCCCCCCCCCTTTGAACCTCTGGGAGCGCGAACCAGAATTTTTATGAGGCCAAGGATGCTAATTTTATATCCAGAACAATTGCCTCTACATTGTGGCCAAGTTTTAGAAAAATTGAATGAATGGATCAAACGTTATGGGAGAAAAGGGTCATTTTTTGCCATTTTAGGGGCTTTTGACCCCCTGGGGACGCGAACCAGATTTTTTCCAAGGTCAACGATACTTATTTTCTATTAGGAACAGTTGCCTCCACATTTTGGCCAAGTTTCAGAGAAATTGAATAGATGGATGAAAAGTTATAGGGGCAAAAAATGTCATTTTTTGCAATTTCGGGGCTTTTTGACCCTCTGGGGGGCTAACCAGATTTTTTTTCAAAAATCGGAGAATGCCACTTCTAACCTGACCAAAGTTACAACATCATGCAAAATTTCAGAGAAATTCAATTGATGGTTGCGGAGAACAATCCGGACGGACGGACGGACGGACGGACGGACGGACGGACATGCCTCAAAACATAAGTCTCCCGATTTTATAAATCGGGGGACCAATTATAATTGTAAATGGGTTGAAAATTGTCTCTTTGAAAAAGAAGTCTCTCCCAACTGCTCTTGTATATCTTGCAATTAAATCCACCAAGGAAAACCCTACGGGATTTAAAGATCTTATTTCAACATATAAAAAACATCACTATCTAAATATTTATGAACGTTGCTTGAAAACGAGATAACATCAATAGTAAAATAGGAAATAATTAAAAAGCTAAAGTTAATATTTAAATAAACCGTACTATTTATGTCTTAACGAGAGTTAGAAATTATTAGGTTTAAAGGAAAATACCTTATTAGTATATTAACTTATATACTAGAAAATATCTATATGTAGTAAATTTGGATCAAACGGAATCTGAAGGGTACGTTTCAGTTTTCTATGATTTCATTTGGGATTAGAAGGGTATATCTTCGCACAATATTTGCTATGGGTTGGACATATTGATACTACCATTTTGGTATACTTGCGCCTGTGTGCCTGTAAATTTGCATGGATCTCTGTACGTGTATGAGTGGACTTTTATTTTATTTTTATTGTGTAGGAGTATATATGTGTGTGTATGTTGTATATATATATATATTTTACTTTTTTAAATTTTAAATCTTGGCCTTGCCAACTTATCTATCCCAGCAATTTCCTCTGATGATAAGATTTTGATCTTTGAAAAGCCTGGCTTAAGGAAAAAATTAATTGAATAAATTGCATTTTTGCGGAATATACCTTGCATTGAGCAACTGAATTGAAAAAAGATCTGCCTCCGTCGTTTTTCTAATTCCTTTTCATCCTTCTACCTATATATATATATATATATATATATATATATATACTTACGATTTAATATATGTGTCTGATTTATATATATAGATGTATTAGAGACCGCATGCATATATTTTCATTTTTCTATGAGTTTGTGTGGGTATCTGTCTTTATATGCATATGTGTATTTCCGTATGGGTACACAGTGGTTATAGTTGTGCTTTGTTGATGTAATAATGGGTTACCCCTGAATCTGTGCGCATGTTATATGTTGGTATGGACATATGATATACAATTACAAAGATTCTATAAGTCTACCTGTTTATTTATGTACATGTATGTGTCTGATTGTGTGTGTATTTATGCATTTGTATGTGTTGTTGTGGGGTTTTCAAACGTATGGGAGTTTCCCTATATAATTGTACAGAAATCACATTTTTTTATTGAATTTTGTAATTCCTTGTGTTTTATGTTGATTGAGTTCGGATGAGATTAAGATGTGTTTTATGTTTTGGGGGGCTCCTTTAATTATCTTGATTGTTTTAGTATGCCTTTTAATCTATCATTTTGGTTACATAGTTCCAGGTTTCTAGTTATTTCCGTACATAGTTCTAGATTGTTTTTGTATGCCTTTTACTTTATCATTTTGGTTACATAGTTCCAGGTTTCTAGTTATTTCCGTACATAGTTCTGGATTGTTTTTGTATGCCTTTTAATCTATCATTTTGGTTACATAATTCCAGGTTTCTAGTTATTTCCGTACATAGTTCTGGATTGTTTTGTATGCCTTTTAATCTATCATTTTGGTTACATAGTTCCAGGTTTCTAGTTATTTCTGTACATAGTTATGGGTTGTTTTTGTATGCCTTTTAATCTATCATTTTGGTTACATAGTTCCAGGTTTCTAGTTATTTCCGTACATAGTTCTGGATTGTTTTGTATGCCTTTTAATCTATCATTTTGGTTACATAGTTCCAGGTTTCTAGTTATTTCCGTACATAGTTCTGGCTTGTTTTGTATGCCTTTTAATCTATCATTTTGGTTACATAGTTCCAGGTTTCTAGTTATTTCTGTACATAGTTATGGGTTGTTTTTGTATGCCTTTTAATCTATCATTTTGGTTACATAGTTCCAGGTTTCTAGTTATTTCCGTACATAGTTCTGGATTGTTTTGTATGCCTTTTAATCTATCATTTTGGTTACATAGTTCCAGGTTTCTAGTTATTTCCGTACATAGTTCTGGATTGTTTTGTATGCCTTTTAATCTATCATTTTGGTTACATAGTTCCAGGTTTCTAGTTATTTCCGTACATAGTTCTGGATTGTTTTTGTATGCCTTTTAATCTATCATTTTGGTTACATAATTCCAGGTTTCTAGTTATTTCCGTACATAGTTCTGGATTGTTTTGTATGCCTTTTAATCTATCATTTTGGTTACATAGTTCCAGGTTTCTAGTTATTTCTGTACATAGTTATGGGTTGTTTTTGTATGCCTTTTAATCTATCATTTTGGTTACATAGTTCCAGGTTTCTAGTTATTTCCGTACATAGTTCTGGATTGTTTTGTATGCCTTTTAATCTATCATTTTGGTTACATAGTTCCAGGTTTCTAGTTATTTCCGTACATAGTTCTGGCTTGTTTTGTATGCCTTTTAATCTATCATTTTGGTTACATAGTTCCAGGTTTCTAGTTATTTCTGTACATAGTTATGGGTTGTTTTTGTATGCCTTTTAATCTATCATTTTGGTTACATAGTTCCAGGTTTCTAGTTATTTCCGTACATAGTTCTGGATTGTTTTGTATGCCTTTTAATCTATCATTTTGGTTACATAGTTCCAGGTTTCTAGTTATTTCCGTACATAGTTCTGGATTGTTTTTGTATGCCTTTTAATCTATCATTTTGGTTACATAGTTCCAGGTTTCTAGTTATTTCCGTACATAGTTCTGGATTGTTTTGTATGCCTTTTAATCTATCATTTTGGTTACATAGTTCCAGGTTTCTAGTTATTTCTGTACATAGTTATGGGTTGTTTTTGTATGCCTTTTAATCTATCATTTTGGTTACATAGTTCCAGGTTTCTAGTTATTTCCGTACATAGTTCTGGATTGTTTTGTATGCCTTTTAATCTATTATTTTGGTTACATAGTTCCAGGTTTCTAGTTATTTCCGTACATAGTTCCGGATTGTTTTTGTATGCCTTTTAATCTATCATTTTGGTTACATAGTTCCAGGTTTCTAGTTATTTCCGTACATAGTTCTGGATTGTTTTGTATGCCTTTTAATCTATCATTTTGGTTACATAGTTCCAGGTTTCTAGTTATTTCTGTACATAGTTATGGGTTGTTTTTGTATGCCTTTTAATCTATCATTTTGGTTACATAGTTCCAGGTTTCTAGTTATTTCCGTACATAGTTCTGGATTGTTTTTGTATGCCTTTTAATCTATCATTTTGGTTACATAGTTCCAGGTTTCTAGTTATTTCCGTACATAGTTCTGGATTGTTTTGTATGCCTTTTAATCTATCATTTTGGTTACATAGTTCCAGGTTTCTAGTTATTTCCGTACATAGTTCCGGATTGTTTTTGTATGCCTTTTAATCTATCATTTTGGTTACATAGTTCCAGGTTTCTAGTTATTTCCGTACATAGTTCCGGATTGTTTTTGTATGCCTTTTAATCTATCATTTTGGTTACATAGTTCCAGGTTTCTAGTTATTTCCGTACATAGTTCTGGATTGTTTTGTATGCCTTTTAATCTATCATTTTGGTTACATAGTTCCAGGTTTCTAGTTATTTCCGTACATAGTTCTGGATTGTTTTGTATGCCTTTTAATCTATCATTTTGGTTACATAGTTCCAGGTTTCTAGTTATTTCCGTACATAGTTCCGGATTGTTTTTGTATGCCTTTTAATTTATCATTGTGGTTACATAGTTCCAGGTTTCTAGTTATTTCCATACATAGTTCTGGATTGTTTTTGTATTGCCGAACCATGGTGTCCCATTCGACAACCATCAACCCCAACGTTGTGTTTCCGTGGCCTTCTTCTTTGTCTTCATCGTCCAGCCGAGTCGTCTATTTACTGACGAATCGTCGAGGGCACAGCACTGGTCCACAAGTTAAACATAAAAGAAAACACAACTCTTCTATCGATTAGTAACTTCCTATCCTGTCTTTTCTTTTGTGTGCGTTCATGAGTCATTTCCTATTCCTGACCAGGCCCCGACCTTTGCGCCAGCCATAGTGTCACAGTATGCCTTTTAATCTATCATTTTGGTTACATAGTTCCAGGTTTCTAGTTATTTCCGTACATAGTTCTCGATTGTTTTAGTATGCCTTTTAATCTATCATTTTGGTTACATAGTTCCAGGTTTCTAGTTATTTCCGTACATAGTTATGGATTGTTTTGTATGCATTTTAATCTATCATTTTGGTTACATAGTTTGTTTTTTTTGTTTGTTTTTTTTACATGGTTCACCCCAAACAAGGCAGGACGCCACTGTAAACGTAAGGGGCTACTGAGAAAAAGGAAAAGGGGGGAAGGAGTGGTGGTTCAGCTTAAATTGGGATCTGAGCAGCGAGATGTCTGTTTACATTAGTTTTAAATTTCTGCATGTCAGTACTGTCGGGGAAACAGGGGGCAGGGAGGGAGTTCCAGAGGCCAGCAGCACGAGGAAAGAAGCTACTTGAGTAGAATGCTCTCCGGCATCTGGGGACCTCCACAGTGAATGAATGAGATTTAGTAGAATGTCGAGTTAGTCTAGTGAATTTACGTCGAGGGGGCACCAGAGCAGCACACTCATCGGAGCATAATCCATTGAAGTATTTGTAAAACAAACACAAGGATGCTACATTGCGGCGATGGGACAGGGGCTGGAGCTTAGCTGACAGTGAGTGACCTATTAGGTTGACTACTCTTTTTTGGACTTTGTCAAGGAGGGAGAGACTAGTAGATGATGCACCAGCCCAGATGTGGCAACAATACTCCATGCATGGGCGAATGGTGGCTTTGTAGAGATACAGGATAATGTCAGGTGTAAGGAGTCCACTAGCACGGTAGAGGGAGCCAACCTTCTTTGCGGCAGCCTTGGCAATGTCTTCAATGTATGTGTTCCAATTCATGTTACCTGTGAAGGTTAGGCCAAGGAGTTTGAATGATGAACTCTCAGGTAGGGTGTTATTTGCCATGGCAATCGGTGGTTGGAGAGGCTTCTTGTAGTTGTTGAAGGAAAGGAGCTTTGTCTTTGCGGCATTAAAAGTCACCAACCATTTATGGCCCCAATCCACTACAGCCTGGAGGTCATCTTCTAAGGATGCAGCCATTGCCTCAGATATGATCGCGTCTGTTTTGCCAACATGGCGAGAGTAAAGCGTGGTGTCGTCAGCAAATAAACCGATCTCAGACACTATGTCATCAGGGAGATCGTTTATATAGATCAGGAACAACAAAGGTCCAAGAATAGATCCCTGGGGCACACCAGCATCTATGTCATGTTGCTTAGATGAACGGCCATCGAGGACTACCTGGATTTTTCTTTTGTTTAGGAAGGATCTAATTATATTAAGTAGTTGCCCAGTAATACCGTATGAGCGTATTTTCAAGAGAAGCCCTTTATGCCATACCTTGTCAAAGGCCTTGGATATATCAAGCGCTACTGCCCTAGCTTCACCTGCCTTGTCGAGAGTATGATACATGCGTTCAGAGATGACCGTTAGGATGTCTGCAGTAGATCGTGCTTGTCTAAACCCATACTGGCGGTCAGATAGAAGTTTAGCATTAACTAAGTGACGTACTATCGCTAGATTGATTAAGGACTCAAAGATTTTGGCAAAGATCGGCAGTAGACTGATTGGGCGGTAGTTCTGAGGGTCGGTTCTATTCCCAGTACTCTTGTAGACTGGTACCACAGAGGCAATTTTCCAGCTATCGGGGAAGCAAGATTCGGCTAGGCATTTGTTGTAGAGTTTGGAGAGAACAGGAGCCAGTTCAGCAGAGCATTTCTTTATTGCTATTACAGGTATAAGATCAGGCCCACAAGCTTTAGAGGTGTCAAGGCTTTTTATAATGTCTCTGACCTGGGATGGGGTGATGACCAGGTTATCAAGTGTGTCTTCAGTCCGCAATGGTAATTCAGGGAGAGGGTGGTTACCCGAGTCTAAAGTAGAGTTAGAAGCGAAACGCTGTGCGAGTAGTTCAGCCTTATCAGTGGCCGTGCAAACGACATCATTGTGGTTTGAAAGTGGGGGAATCGTAGATTGACCATTATTCACTACACTATTGTAGATTTTCCAGAAATCGCGAGTACCTAGTTTCTGTGACTGGATGCGTTTTTTTGTTAACTCATTATACCTTCTCTTCGCTTCCAGGTTTCTAGTTATTTCCGTACATAGTTCTGGATTGTTTTGTATGCCTTTTAATCTATCATTTTGGTTACATAGTTCCAGGTTTCTAGTTATTTCCGTACATAGTTCCGGATTGTTTTTGTATGCCTTTTAATTTATCATTTTGGTTACATAGTTCCAGGTTTCTAGTTATTTCCGTACATAGTTCTGGATTGTTTTTGTATGCCTTTTAATCTATCATTTTGGTTACATAGTTCCAGGTTTCTAGTTATTTCCGTACATAGTTCCGGATTGTTTTTGTATGCCTTTTAATCTATCATTTTGGTTACATAGTTCCAGGTTTCTAGTTATTTCCATACATAGTTCTGGATTGTTTTTGTATTGCCGAACCATGTTGTCCCATTCGACGACCATCAACCCTAACGTTGTGTTTCCGTGGCCTTCTTCTTTGTCTTCATCGTCCAGCCGAGTCGTCTATCTACTGACGAATCGTCGAGGGCACAGCACTGGTCCACAAGTTAAACATAAAAGAAAACACAACTCTTGAGAAAGAACACAAACACATATACGTTGTGTATAACTTAGTTTGAACTATGAGTGTGTGTGACACCGTCGCGTACTGTCGAGACTCCTATTGTCGTTGCTAAAGTCGTCAGCTGATCTCATCGTTTTCCCGGTCCGATCTGCTCTCTCGGGAAGTTCGATCATAACTGCCCGTCTTCTCTCTGAAACCTAAACTCGTCAACTTTTGCCATAAACTTTACTGTCGTCAACTGTCGTAAAACTAACCTACCTTACTGTAGTCAGGTGTCGTAAAACACTGTCACTCCTAAAAGTGTCCAGTATTCTTTTCTTGGTGACATGTCCTGAACAATGGAACTTGACCACTCCCAAATTTCTTTTGTCTCTATCGATTAGTAACTTCCTATCCTGTCTTTTCTTTTGTGTGCGTTCATGAGTCATTTCCTATTCCTGACCGGGCCCCGACCTTTGCGCCAACCATGTGTCACAGTATGCCTTTTAATCTATCATTTTGGTTACATAGTTCCAGGTTTCTAGTTATTTCCGTACATAGTTCTGGATTGTTTTTGTATGCCTTTTAATCTATCATTTTGGTTACATAGTTCCAGGTTTCTAGTTATTTCCGTACATAGTTATGGGTTGTTTTTGTATGCCTTTTAATCTATTATTTTGGTTACATAGTTCCAGGTTTCTAGTTATTTCTGTACATAGTTCTGGATTGTTTTTGTATGCCTTTTAATCTATCATTTTGGTTACAAAGTTCTAGGTTTCTAGTTAATTCCGTACATAGTTCTGGATTGTTTTGTATGCCTTTTAATCTATCATTTTGGTTACATAGTTCCAGGTTTCTAGTTATTTCCGTACATAGTTCTGGATTGTTTTAGTATGCCTTTTAATCTATCATTTTGGTTACATAGTTCCAGGTTTCTAGTTATTTCCGTACATAGTTCTGGATTGTTTTAGTATGCCTTTTAATCTATCATTTTGGTTACATAGTTCCAGGTTTCTAGTTATTTCCGTACATAGTTATGGGTTGTTTTTGTATGCCTTTTAATCTATTATTTTGGTTACATAGTTCCAGGTTTCTAGTTATTTCCGTACATAGTTCTGGATTGTTTTTGTTCTATAATTTATTCATTTTTTTCGTTATGGTCTTGGTGCATTTCCGGTTAGTTCTGAACTTTATTTTTTTAGCTGTATGGGTATCCCCTTATTTAGAGTTTTCTGTAGTTCTTCTAGTCGGATATTTCGGACGTGTTTGTCCGTAACTATAGTGCATATTCTGTGTTCTGGGGAATATGGTATTGTTTTTTGCAGCTTTTTTAGTGATTAATCCTAAAATAAAAATCCTGTTTGACGTCTGTAAGTTTGTGGTATATATCGGTAATGATATGGTCCTTTTTATTATAATGAGTATATCTAAGAATTGTAGTTATTTATGCTATGTTCTTTTTAGAACATAGCATAAATGACTACAATTCTTTAATATATTCATTAAAAGAGATCACAAATATATAGTCATATTTACACATTCACGCACACAAGGAAAAATAAATACACACACAAAATAAACACATACTCACATACAGCACACATTTCACACAGTAAAAAGGGATGCCACTAAGAGATGTAAAAATTAGTAGGAGCATTAAACTAATGACTTTATGAATGTATCCCATAAACTCTGCTGACTCTGGTCATTAGCAAATCAATCACCGCCTGAAGAAACATGGAATAACAGATAATATGCAAAAACAAATTTAAAACTTTAAAACGTTCGTGGCCTTCCATTTCTTCTCCTTTCTTCTCGTTGGATCCACAATAATTTCTATTCTACTACTACTACTACTACTACTACTACTACTACTACTACTACTACTGCTACTACTGTTACTACTACTACTACTACTAATAATAATAATAATAATAATAATAATAATAATAATAATTAAGGCTAACTACATTAAAGCTAAAATAAATAAAACTCAGGAAAACAGTAAATGCAGACTGTGTGGACAAAGAGACGAAACAGTAAATCACATGATAAGTGAATGCAGCCAACTAGACCAAAAAGCTTACAAGAACAGACAAGATTGTGTGGGTAAAGCAGTATACTGGGAATTATGCAAATGCCTGCATTTCGAACACGCGGACAAATGGTACAGACATAAACCAGAGACAGTACTAGAAAACGAAAGACACAAAGTCTTCTGGAATATGGGTGCGCAAACAGATAAACTTATACAAGCAAGGATACCGGATGTCATACTAATCGACAAGAAGGAAAAATCCTGCCAAATCGTAGATTTTGCTGTATTAACAAATCATAGGAGACAGAAAAACGAAGCAAATACACGGAACTTTCCAGAGAATTGACAGGGATATGGAGTATGTAGAAAGTCAATATAATACCAATAATCGTAGGAGCACTAAGAACAGTTCCGAAGAACCTGGAAAAAAGACTGGGAGAAACCGGAATGAAAGGGAAGACTTAGACCATACAACGGACGGCAATTATGAATATAGCTGAAATCTTAAGGAAAATCCTTGAATGCGGAAACCAATTCGCATAAGCTACGAAGTCACATGCAAGGTGCAATAGGAAGAAAACAAAATCACATATAGAGCACCACAAAAACTCAAAGAAACAGTAAATGCAAGAAATTTCGTGAGCTACCAAACCCCACCCCCACACACAAAAAGTGATAAAACCAGCCTCGGCTGATACCGCACAAAATAGTTGTGACGGGTCAAGGAGGATGGAAAGTTCGAGGAGGGAGAACACTAATCAGACCTCTACTGGAAGAGTGTGAAAAGGACTGGGACCTTGGGGAAGCTTATTGCAATCTTAAATCACAGAGAAAACCAATGGTCGTGGCCTGCTGTGATAACGCAAAGTCATTTGCAATAGTTATCAAAAGAGGTGTAGAGTACTGGACATCTGGGGAGACTTATTGTCACTCCTACCCCAGGGAACACCACTGGTGATTATCAGTGAGCAATCACTGATGGCGGCCTGTGTGAGAACTCCTAGTGGATGATGATGATGATGATGATGATGATGATGATGATGATGATGATGATGATGATGATGATGATGGTGGTGGTGGTGGTGGTGGTGGTGGTGGTGGTGGTGGTGGTGGTGGTGGTGGTGGTGGTGGTGGTGGTGGTGGAAGACGTCTTTTTGGTAGATATACAAATGTTATATTTATTGTGAATTTTTATGTTAACAAGCTTCTGAGATTTCACTTCGGGCTTCGAGAGAAAATATTTTTGCTTTTTGTTTGAGTTGAAAGTAATTGAAATCCCCCCCCCCCCCAAGTAATTAGTCACGTGAGAGAAAAAAAGTTTCTGTTATCTTTAAAGGAGCCGATTAATATTTTAAGTCTCGAGCGTACCGATTGAAGATGTATTTTTGGTAGATATACAAATGTTATATTTATTGTGAATTTTAATGTTAACTAATAACAAGCTTATGAGATTTCACTTCGGGGGTCGGGAGATAATATTTTTGCTTTTTATTTGAGTTGAAAGTAATTGAAATCTCCCCAAAAGTAATTAGTCACATGAGAGAAACAATTTCCGTATTTTTTAAAAATTTTGTCCGAACGTTTGATAACTTGGTCCCAATTCATCTGTGCCCCACTCCTCCAGCTTTCGTGATGTCACCAGTTCGGCTGTTCCTGGGTTCGGTGGGTCACCCGATATTGCTCGGGAGAAGTCGCCGCCCTGATGAAGCTCGCAGATGTCCAAACGCCTGGTCCAGCGATCACTCACTCCCACGTTGTGTTTGTTTAGATCAGTGAGCGATCAGCCGGGTTGGATCCGCAACTTGGTATCGTTGTGAAATGAAGGGTCATTTCATGCAGAACAGTTGAATAAAAGGAATTAAGTCTGTAATAATTTACACTTGTTTGTTTACAAAGCAAAGCAGCTCTGCGTTTTTTAGTTGGACCGACGGACTCCAGTAATTCTGGGTGATTTGATTGTTAGTCAGCGAAATATGTTCTAAGTTCTGGGCGAAAAAAGAATACAAACGAACTGATGTGATATTTTCGAGGGGGGGGGGACAGAGGCGAACCTCTTCGTTCGGTTCTCTTGCTTACTGATTCACTGACTGACTAAATCTGTTCTGTCTTCTCTTTTATTAGGACCCGCTGAGCGAATTTTCTTTGTCCCTGAAAAACAATTACGGCCTTATCTTACATAGAGAAGTAATTTATTTCTCTCCATGAAAGCAACCCTATCTAACAGCTGATCCAATTTTCCTTTGCCTCTGAAAAACAATTACGGCCCGCCACCAACCTTATCTACTCAGAGAGTAATTTATTTTTCCCTTTGTCTCTGAAAAACAAATTCGGCCGGTTTTAAGGTTTCCCCTCTCTCCATTCATACTAGCGCTGTATCTTAGGCTCCAACGTCCGTAGAGATGTTCGATACTGTCACACACCAGACAAACATGAGAGGGGAATCTATCGTCTTTTTTTATATTATTATCATAGAAAACTTATACTTAGTAATTATTTTATTTTTATTTTTTTAATTTTATTTATCTATATTTATTCATTTTATTTCATTTTTTATCAATCTATTCATTTATATATTTTTATTTTTATTTATATATATGTATTTATTATTTTTTTGCAATCGTGTCTTCATGTATGTGTGATAGTACACCTTGAACTTCATGAAAATGAGAGAAAAACTATCTCTGTGACAGATCACCGATAAATCAATCCTGGGCCTGGTGTTGCCACAAACACCAAACCATGATAAATGTCTATCAATACAAATAAACGCCGTGGGACCCAGGAGAAAGATCTGAGTGTCATGATGGGCAGGTGCTCCCTCGATGGCCAACATGGGGGACCCGGTTCGCATCCTGCGAATGTTGACTCCTTTAATTTCAGGAACAAGATTACGAACAAAAAACAGGTAAGTAACCCATCAAATTCCATGTATGATAAGGGCACGGACCAAACACAAGAAAGCAAGAATGAAAATACCAAATTAAAAAGCTATCGAAAGAAATGGACCACAAAAGAGAACAGACTGGTAATGGAATACTACTACAAAAGCCGCTACCCCACAGAAAGAGGATACCGGAAACAAATGAAAGATCTATGGGGCATTTCTACTGACTATCATACAACAGAACAAAGGATAGCAGATCGAGCAAGACAGATACCCAAGAGAACGTGGTTTTCGGAGATGGAATTAACGAAAATCAAACAAAAGATAAATGGCGTGACAGATCAAGAAACACCACTTGACGAAAACTCCTAGGAAGTAGACGGGAAAAACAGACGACGACGACGACGACGACGACGACGACGACGACGACGACGACGACGACGACGACGACGACGACGACGACGACGACGACGACGACGATGATGATGATGATGATGATGATGATGATGATGATGATGATGATGATGATGATGATGATGATGATGATGATGATGATGATGATAGATGGGCTACACGGCGTTGTCCGGGTATTATATAATAGATAACATCAGTAATATACAAGTCCAAGATGAACAGAAAATTGTGATTAATTGTTAAAACAATTCATCATAATTTTTCCCGTATCGACTAAATACCTTGCCCCGGTATCACATCATATTAATATGGTTGCTATAGGGTATCCGTATACCGAGGATTTAGCTGTCATGGTAAAATCCGGGTGTGACGGCCCATAGATTACAAAACACAATATAAACGGCACGAAAATAATTTATCTGTTGAATTTGAGAAATCAAAATGAAAAACTCATTACGATTCGCTTTAACATTTATTAATAATTTTAAATTGTTGACTTTTAAATAAAAGGAAATGAACATTTGATTGAAATCTTTTTTAGGGTGGGTATTTTCATCTTTATTTGAAAAACTTTTCATACAAGCAAAATTTATTCATATTTATTTTACCGTAAAACGTAAACACACAAGAACAATATTCTTTTAAATTGCGCATATTTACATGATTTATTGCGACTGTTCATGGGTATCATTCGTCACATATACCATAATTGGTGTAATATTTCACAGTTGGATATAGGTGAAGAGTTACACACCTTTCCTCATATTACACAGTGACCTTGCAAGTTGAACGGGCAATTTTGGGCAAAGTTTGACATTTAGTTCTTATTTGACAATTTTTTCCTTTACAATAAATAAGTATTTCACAATTAGACAAATGAGTATTCAATGATTATACGTATAACAGAGTGAACTGAGGATAATGTCACATGGTGAAAAACACCAGCTACAAAAATAAACTTAATTTGTTTGAAATAGGCCACCACATAAAACTGCGTTAAGAAAAGTCCATTCGCATTTGAGACGACTTTTGCTATGATGTCAGTGACATATTATAGATGGCATATGCAAAAAACAGCTGTGTGGTATTTTTCACTATCCCTGATGTTCTTCGACTAGTATAGTGTTTTGCTTTATCGACATGGTTACAATCCTCTAGACTGCAATAACTTTTTTCATAGTTATTTAAATATATTTCATTGAAAATAAATTATTTTGTTTTTTTAATATAAGTTTACATTGTTTTGTTTTCTGAATGAAGGAATGTAAGTCTCAAGGGCTTATATGTAACATTGCAGCTGTTCGTCTCTCTGACACGTACGTCAATAGATGCTCAGTTAATAGTGACGTCTTTCTATAGTCTCTCTATAGTCGTCCTCTTATCTGCTTCTGACGATAGCGGCAGCCGTCTTCCTCTCTTCCCTGGTATCTGTAACAATGGATAAACATAAAAGAAAACACGCCAACAACCGTGTCTCTCAATGGCCCATCTTCTTTGCTCCCTACAGGGTAGACGAAGAAAGAGCTTCGAAAAACAGCGTCCGGACACATCCAGATCATAAGCCAAAAGAGACATGTCTTTCTCTTTTCTTCGTCATGTCTTCATTTCGGAGTTCGTGTCCGTGACTTCATATCCTAACACGTACTGTTAACCACTTACTTGACTTCTAAGTGGAATTTTTCATTCTCTTACTTAATTTTAACTCACATAGAAATTTTCAGAATCTAACTATATTGTTACACACCTGCATCTAAATATTGCTATATCTATTTTTGTATAGTTTTAAAAGTTGTAAAAACTTCCCAGACTTAAAATTTGTGTTATTACATTTCTAAAACATGGATAAAATCTTTTAGTCTGAAAATTATTTTCGTCATAAAAGTGAATACATATACATTTCATGTAGCGAAAATAAATAACATCTCTCTCTCTCTCTCTCTCTCTCTCTCTCTCTCTATATATATATATATATATATATATATATATATATATATATATATATATATATATATGTGATTTTATGAAGGCTTACCAAAGCATTCCTTTCAAGACACCAATGATCACCATTAAAGATATTTTTTCTTACAAATACTATTTATTCAAATTAAATGTTTTTTCCTACACGTGTTTCACTACCAAGCAGTTACTTGCTTGGCAGATCATCAGGGAAATTAAATGTCTGGAATACTGGTTTCAACTGCCGACAAAACACAATGTGGCGTTGTAATAGTTGAGGTCACTTAAGAAAAGAAGATGAAAAAAATAAAAATAAAAATAAAAGTCAAACTTAAAAAGCAAGGAAGAACAACGATAAGAAAAGAAAGTCCTAGAAAAGTCTTAGAAAAGTAGCTTGTGCATTATTTCTTCCACCAAGCCAACAAGCAAGTAGTCGGTCCGAAATACATTCAATAAAACCACAAAACCGGAACAATGTGCGATAATACACTTTCACGTTAGCCGGTACAATGATGAATAAATCCCCCCCCCCACAATAAAACAAAAGAACTAAATCATTCAAGATACCGCTCACAAGTTACCATTCCAATCCAATGATAGTATGGGAATTCTAAATCCAACTTCTCACAAAGAAAAGTCAACACAAATGTTCGTTCGAGTTCAAAGAGTCTTATTTCAATTGTTGATTTATTACCCTTCGAAATAAACACACGACGAGTTGAATGTCAATCCCGCAGAAAACTCCCTTCCATCAAGAAAAAATCTTAATATAGAAACTATTTATTCAAAATACTGTTTCTAAAAATATTTATTATTAAACCTATTCCTTATAGAAATTAATCATCTAGTGTCTGGGACGTCATTTTACATTTTGGGAAAATATCCTTCATTTAATTAACTGCCGAATTATTATCGTTTTGTTGTTTAACGAAGCGAAAAAAGCCTATCCCGCAGAATTTGTTTTTAAAAAAATTATTCATATATCAAAAATAAACTGTTATTATAAAAAGGCCTTCTACAAAAATCTAGTTATTATTTTAAATCATTTAAAATATTTCCTTAACGGCTGTGTCTGTTTGTAACTCTCTGTGGAGAATATTATTCTATATTCCATAAATAAATGTTACAACGGAATATCGTTATCAGAAATCTATTTTCTATTTTGAAAAAAAACCAAACTTTTTTTTAATGGACCGGTTTATTTTTTTGTCAACTTTACGGGAAAATATCACTCTTACTCGTTAAATGACAGGAGACTTTATTATTACTAATTTAAAATCCCGTACAAAATACTTTTTTTATAAAATTCAATTGTTTCTATTTTTAGAAATTAAGTCCGTGTCGGCATGCATGTTTTTAAAATTATTTTTTCCTTAATTACTTTTCCCCATTCCTGCCACCAAATTGTTTTATTTATTTTAATCTAATTAAAAACTAATTTAATTTAACCTAATTTAATTAAATAGTGATAGCATCCAGGTTGCTATTTCTTATTTTTCACTTAAAATTACTTGAAATCCCCAATGCATTTCGTATAATATATCTATTTCTGAGAATAAATTGTGATTTATTATTTATTATTCCACTATCTTTTTATATGTAACACAATTTCCCCCCTCTATTCCGCTGAATAAGTATTTACTATAGTTGACTATCACTGGGCCTTATTCCGATAGAATATTCCTACCTTATCACCCCCAACCTAAGTCTCGAGTATCCGCTAATAATTGAATTAAGACATATCTTAGCATAAGTACGTGTTACTAATTCTCATCCTCCCTATTATACACTAATTATTGCCCCAGATTGCCTCAGGAAGTGTCCATCCTGCCTATCTCTGCTGTAAGTTTATACTTCTCCCAATTCCCCTCCTATCCAGGTTTTAGGCTTGATAACAGGTAACGGTTTCTATGCAGACAGCATTGTAGTATTTCCTGCCTAGCGTTCAGTAAATTATCTCTAGATGTCATGATGTGGTACGACTCCAATGCACATAGGTTGCATCTCTTCTTTTTGTTCGGTTTATATTTGTTAGCCCTCCCCAAAATTGACCATTTCAGTTCGAAAGGGTCTTTCCTAGCAATGAGGTTTCTCACAAAACGGCCAACAGAAGTGTTAGGCCTATCTATGTCTTCCCTTTGGCCTCCCCTGAAGGAACTCATGTGGTTTCTGAATCTATCTTTGAACTCACCCCCGGTTGAACCGATATATGATTTCCTACTACTCTCTGTTATCACATCGCATTTGTAGACAATGCTTGAAACTCTACAGTTCCCCCCCAGTGGACAGATGTTAGAAGCTCTGCAGTTACAGTTGTGTGCTGGGCCGTTGCTGGATGTTCTACTACTATGGTTATTTATAATGGAGGTTCTCACTGAACTGGTGTTACTGGGATCAACACCAGAAGAGAACATGGCTTCCCTTGTTTTAGTTATCTTAGAATTATTATATCCTATGATGGATGTGGCTATATTTCTACAGGTTGAATAAGAGAGTTTTACAGTATTTTTGTTAATGATTCCCCCCAATCTGCTATCCCTTGGAAAGTTTTTTTCCACTATGCTATAAAAAATCTTTGGGATATTAGTCTTAATATGCTGGCTATAGGGGGGGTTGAACCATGTAGTGGTCCTTCTCCTATTTTTCTTCCTACCTTCCCCCCCGGTTTGGGTATCATGTGAGTTCAATTCGTTACTTCCAACTTCACGAATATTATCATCAACCGGTTCCCACCCTACCTGGTTTACATTACCGTGGGATACACCAGGTCTCCTATATCTAGCCTTGCCCATTGCCCTATTATATGAAACCATTGATCGAGAGGCAATCGGTCTCCCGTTTAGTCCCCCATTCCCAACCGAAGGAGGCACAAGGTAATTAATTTTTTCCTTGTATCCTGATCTGTTTAAAGCTTCATTGTAGAATTGCTTACTGCTGTCGAATATTTGTTGATTCTTGGACAGCTTAGATATCCTACTCGATATTGCAGGAATAATGGCTCTTTTCACCATCGGTGGGTGATTCGATTTAGCGTCGATATAGTAGAGTGTGTGGTTGGGCTTGTGATAAGGTTCATATGTGTTGTTGCATAGATCAAGCGTAATATCCAAAAAATTGACCCTCCGGTAGTTTATATCCATAGTTACGCTAAGTTGTATTGAGCTGAAGAATATATTGAGTTTTTTCTTCTTAGTTTCAAGATTCCTTATACTTGTGTTGACAAAGAATAAAGCGTCGTCCCTATATAGACCGCCCGCCAGTTCAGGTATTTTCATACAAATTTCTCTGAGGATATATATCCCTACCAGGTCAGTAACCTGCGCTGAGTCCGGTGCCCCCATAGTAATATCGAAATTGTTTTCCCTATCCTTTCTAGTCCATAACTTATCATTGTAGGATATTAGCGTCCTTCTGGCTAGTCTAATTATATCCATTTCTAAGTTTGTGATGTTTGATTCATTTCTAGCCATGGTAAGCGCCTTTTCAAGTAAAGTAGAGGATATGGAGGGATAGTATGAATCTATATCAAACATTATAAATTTACTTTGATTAGTAATGTGTAATTCTTTATACCAGTTGGCCGTTTTGTGAGAAACCTCATTGCTAGGCAAGACCCTTTCGAGCTGAAATGGTCAATTTTGGGGAGGGCTAACAAATATAAACCGAACAAAAAGAAGAGATGCAACCTATGTGCATTGGAGTCGTACCACATCATGACATCTAGAGATAATTTACTGAACGCTAGGCAGGAAATACTACAATGCTGTCTGCATAGAAACCGTTACCTGTTATCAAGCCTAAAACCTGGATAGGAGGGGAATTGGGGGAAGTATAAACTTACAGCAGAGATAGGCAGGATGGACACTTCCTGAGGCAATCTGGGGCAATAATTAGTGTATAATAGGGAGGATGAGAATTAGTAACACGTACTTATGCTAAGATATGTCTTAATTCAATTATTAGCGGATACTCGAGACTTAGGTTGGGGGTGATAAGGTAGGAATATTCTATCGGAATAAGGCCCAGTGATAGTCAACTATAGTAAATACTTATTCAGCGGAATAGAGGGGGGAAATTGTGTTACATATAAAAAGATAGTGGAATAATAAATAATAAATCACAATTTATTCTCAGAAATAGATATATTATACGAAATGCATTGGGGATTTCAAGTAATTTTAAGTGAAAAATAAGAAATAGCAACCTGGATGCTATCACTATTTAATTAAATTAGGTTAAATTAAATTAGTTTTTAATTAGATTAAAATAAATAAAACAATTTGGTGGCAGGAATGGGGAAAAGTAATTAAGGAAAAAATAATTTTAAAAACATGCATGCCGACACGGACTTAATTTCTAAAAATAGAAACAATTGAATTTTATAAAAAAAGTATTTTGTACGGGATTTTAAATTAGTAATAATAAAGTTTCCTGTCATTTAACGAGTAAGAGTGATATTTTCCCGTAAAGTTGACAAAAAAATAAACCGGTCCATTAAAAAAAAGTTTGGTTTTTTTTTCAAAATAGAAAATAGATTTCTGATAACGATATTCCGTTGTAACATTTATTTATGGAATATAGAATAATATTCTCCACAGAGAGTTACAAACAGACACAGCCGTTAAGGAAATATTTTAAATGATTTAAAATAATAACTAGATTTTTGTAGAAGGCCTTTTTATAATAACAGTTTATTTTTGATATATGAATAATTTTTTTAAAAACAAATTCTGCGGGATAGGCTTTTTTCGCTTCGTTAAACAACAAAACGATAATAATTCGGCAGTTAATTAAATGAAGGATATTTTCCCAAAATGTAAAATGACGTCCCAGACACTAGATGATTAATTTCTATAAGGAATAGGTTTAATAATAAATATTTTTAGAAACAGTATTTTGAATAAATAGTTTCTATATTAAGATTTTTTCTTGATGGAAGGGAGTTTTCTGCGGGATTGACATTCAACTCGTCGTGTGTTTATTTCGAAGGGTAATAAATCAACAATTGAAATAAGACTCTTTGAACTCGAACGAACATTTGTGTTGACTTTTCTTTGTGAGAAGTTGGATTTAGAATTCCCATACTATCATTGGATTGGAATGGTAACTTGTGAGCGGTATCTTGAATGATTTAGTTCTTTTGTTTTATTGTGGGGGGGGGGATTTATTCATCATTGTACCGGCTAACGTGAAAGTGTATTATCGCACATTGTTCCGGTTTTGTGGTTTTATTGAATGTATTTCGGACCGACTACTTGCTTGTTGGCTTGGTGGAAGAAATAATGCACAAGCTACTTTTCTAAGACTTTTCTAGGACTTTCTTTTCTTATCGTTGTTCTTCCTTGCTTTTTAAGTTTGACTTTTATTTTTATTTTTATTTTTTTCATCTTCTTTTCTTAAGTGACCTCAACTATTACAACGCCACATTGTGTTTTGTCGGCAGTTGAAACCAGTATTCCAGACATTTAATTTCCCTGATGATCTGCCAAGCAAGTAACTGCTTGGTAGTGAAACACGTGTAGGAAAAAACATTTAATTTGAATAAATAGTATTTGTAAGAAAAAATATCTTTAATGGTGATCATTGGTGTCTTGAAAGGAATGCTTTGGTAAGCCTTCATAAAATCACATATAAATGCTCTGTACTCTGTAATCGAGTATCATCGAGCTTGTTTTTTATTGGAACAACCCCGGTCTTCACTGAATGATCTATTTTATAAGTGAAAAATCTAAATCTATATTCTGCTCCCCAAAGTGAGCTGCTATTCAATACCGGAGTGACCAGGATGTTTGCCAAAGAGGAGATAACTTTCTCACCCAAAAACATTTCCATACCAAACCACAAAGCATACATAATGGACATGGTCCAGGCGGTCCATGCATTCTTGAAGAGATTCCGATGGCGGGTAATTCACCACAACCTGGGATCAACTAGGGAGTTGAGCAACGTGAATCCACCTTCTGGCGTCTCTGAACCCCCTGAGTATGCATCTGACACTGAGGATAATTTACCAACAGCCTCCTATAGAAAATTCTATAAAATAGGAACTCACAAGAACCCACCTCACATCCCTGCATTAGAAAGCTTCGAAGCGGATATGCATAATATGGTTAAAAACATCAAAACCAAAAACAGATCACAATATTGGAATCCTACCATTGAACATATCCATAGGACACAGACACGGATTAGGAATAACTCTAACATCACAGTTCCGGCGGATAAAACTTTAAACACATACTCCATGAATATGGAAACATACAACAACCTAATCCTGAAGGAACTGAATAAAAACTACAAGACCGTAGGGAACGGGGTGTTACAGGATATTAACTTGGCCGCTCTTAAGATCTGCTCTGAGATTGGTATGGAAGGTAATGTTGAGATATATACCCCTAAATGCCCTCGTTTCACTCTTAAGGATCATAAGCCAGATTTTAGTAATAACCCATCCATTAGACTGATCTCGCCGTGTATTTCAGACATGGGTGTAATCAGCAAAAAAATACTAGACAGAATATTGCCAGGAATTAAACGCAGAACTCAATTGAATCTGTGGACCTCATCAGAGGAAGTACTAAGTTGGTATAAAGAATTACACATTACTAATCAAAGTAAATTTATAATGTTTGATATAGATTCATACTATCCCTCCATATCCTCTACTTTACTTGAAAAGGCGCTTACCATGGCTAGAAATGAATCAAACATCACAAACTTAGAAATGGATATAATTAGACTAGCCAGAAGGACGCTAATATCCTACAATGATAAGTTATGGACTAGAAAGGATAGGGAAAACAATTTCGATATTACTATGGGGGCACCGGACTCAGCGCAGGTTACTGACCTGGTAGGGATATATATCCTCAGAGAAATTTGTATGAAAATACCTGAACTGGCGGGCGGTCTATATAGGGACGACGCTTTATTCTTTGTCAACACAAGTATAAGGAATCTTGAAACTAAGAAGAAAAAACTCAATATATTCTTCAGCTCAATACAACTTAGCGTAACTATGGATATAAACTACCGGAGGGTCAATTTTTTGGATATTACGCTTGATCTATGCAACAACACATATGAACCTTATCACAAGCCCAACCACACACTCTACTATATCGACGCTAAATCGAATCACCCACCGATGGTGAAAAGAGCCATTATTCCTGCAATATCGAGTAGGATATCTAAGCTGTCCAAGAATCAACAAATATTCGACAGCAGTAAGCAATTCTACAATGAAGCTTTAAACAGATCAGGATACAAGGAAAAAATTAATTACCTTGTGCCTCCTTCGGTTGGGAATGGGGGACTAAACGGGAGACCGATTGCCTCTCGATCAATGGTTTCATATAATAGGGCAATGGGCAAGGCTAGATATAGGAGACCTGGTGTATCCCACGGTAATGTAAACCAGGTAGGGTGGGAACCGGTTGATGATAATATTCGTGAAGTTGGAAGTAACGAATTGAACTCACATGATACCCAAACCGGGGGGGAAGGTAGGAAGAAAAATAGGAGAAGGACCACTACATGGTTCAACCCCCCCTATAGCCAGCATATTAAGACTAATATCCCAAAGATTTTTTATAGCATAGTGGAAAAAAACTTTCCAAGGGATAGCAGATTGGGGGGAATCATTAACAAAAATACTGTAAAACTCTCTTATTCAACCTGTAGAAATATAGCCACATCCATCATAGGATATAATAATTCTAAGATAACTAAAACAAGGGAAGCCATGTTCTCTTCTGGTGTTGATCCCAGTAACACCAGTTCAGTGAGAACCTCCATTATAAATAACCATAGTAGTAGAACATCCAGCAACGGCCCAGCACACAACTGTAACTGCAGAGCTTCTAACATCTGTCCACTGGGGGGGAACTGTAGAGTTTCAAGCATTGTCTACAAATGCGATGTGATAACAGAGAGTAGTAGGAAATCATATATCGGTTCAACCGGGGGTGAGTTCAAAGATAGATTCAGAAACCACATGAGTTCCTTCAGGGGAGGCCAAAGGGAAGACATAGATAGGCCTAACACTTCTGTTGGCCGTTTTGTGAGAAACCTCATTGCTAGGCAAGACCCTTTCGAACTGAAATGGTCAATTTTGGGGAGGGCTAACAAATATAAACCGAACAAAAAGAAGAGATGCAACCTATGTGCATTGGAGTCGTACCACATCATGACATCTAGAGATAATTTACTGAACGCTAGGCAGGAAATACTACAATGCTGTCTGCATAGAAACCGTTACCTGTTATCAAGCCTAAAACCTGGATAGGAGGGGAATTGGGGGAAGTATAAACTTACAGCAGAGATAGGCAGGATGGACACTTCCTGAGGCAATCTGGGGCAATAATTAGTGTATAATAGGGAGGATGAGAATTAGTAACACGTACTTATGCTAAGATATGTCTTAATTCAATTATTAGCGGATACTCGAGACTTAGGTTGGGGGTGATAAGGTAGGAATATTCTATCGGAATAAGGCCCAGTGATAGTCAACTATAGTAAATACTTATTCAGCGGAATAGAGGGGGGAAATTGTGTTACATATAAAAAGATAGTGGAATAATAAATAATAAATCACAATTTATTCTCAGAAATAGATATATTATACGAAATGCATTGGGGATTTCAAGTAATTTTAAGTGAAAAATAAGAAATAGCAACCTGGATGCTATCACTATTTAATTAAATTAGGTTAAATTAAATTAGTTTTTAATTAGATTAAAATAAATAAAACAATTTGGTGGCAGGAATGGGGAAAAGTAATTAAGGAAAAAATAATTTTAAAAACATGCATGCCGACACGGACTTAATTTCTAAAAATAGAAACAATTGAATTTTATAAAAAAAGTATTTTGTACGGGATTTTAAATTAGTAATAATAAAGTCTCCTGTCATTTAACGAGTAAGAGTGATATTTTCCCGTAAAGTTGACAAAAAAATAAACCGGTCCATTAAAAAAAAGTTTGGTTTTTTTTCAAAATAGAAAATAGATTTCTGATAACGATATTCCGTTGTAACATTTATTTATGGAATATAGAATAATATTCTCCACAGAGAGTTACAAACAGACACAGCCGTGAAGGAAATATTTTAAATGATTTAAAATAATAACTAGATTTTTGTAGAAGGCCTTTTTATAATAACAGTTTATTTTTGATATATGAATAATTTTTTTAAAAACAAATTCTGCTGGATAGGCTTTTTTCGCTTCGTTAAACAACAAAACGATAATAATTCGGCAGTTAATTAAATGAAGGATATTTTCCCAAAATGTAAAATGACGTCCCAGACACTAGATGATTAATTTCTATAAGGAATAGGTTTAATAATAAATATTTTTAGAAACAGTATTTTGAATAAATAGTTTCTATATTAAGATTTTTTCTTGATGGAAGGGAGTTTTCTGCGGGATTGACATTCAACTCGTCGTGTGTTTATTTCGAAGGGTAATAAATCAACAATTGAAATAAGACTCTTTGAACTCGAACGAACATTTGTGTTGACTTTTCTTTGTGAGAAGTTGGATTTAGAATTCCCATACTATCATTGGATTGGAATGGTAACTTGTGAGCGGTATCTTGAATGATTTAGTTCTTTTGTTTTATTGTGGGGGGGGGATTTATTCATCATTGTACCGGCTAACGTGAAAGTGTATTATCGCACATTGTTCCGGTTTTGTGGTTTTATTGAATGTATTTCGGACCGACTACTTGCTTGTTGGCTTGGTGGAAGAAATAATGCACAAGCTACTTTTCTAAGACTTTTCTAGGACTTTCTTTTCTTATCGTTGTTCTTCCTTGCTTTTTAAGTTTGACTTTTATTTTTATTTTTATTTTTTTCATCTTCTTTTCTTAAGTGACCTCAACTATTACAACGCCACATTGTGTTTTGTCGGCAGTTGAAACCAGTATTCCAGACATTTAATTTCCCTGATGATCTGCCAAGCAAGTAACTGCTTGGTAGTGAAACACGTGTAGGAAAAAACATTTAATTTGAATAAATAGTATTTGTAAGAAAAAATATCTTTAATGGTGATCATTGGTGTCTTGAAAGGAATGCTTTGGTAAGCCTTCATAAAATCACATATAAATGCTCTGTACTCTGTAATCGAGTATCATCGAGCTTGTTTTTTATTGGAACAACCCCGGTCTTCACTGAATGATCTATTTTATAAGTGAAAAATCTAAATCTATATTCTGCTCCCCAAAGTGAGCTGCTATTCAATACCGGAGTGACCAGGATGTTTGCCAAAGAGGAGATAACTTTCTCACCCAAAAACATTTCCATACCAAACCACAAAGCATACATAATGGACATGGTCCAGGCGGTCCATGCATTCTTGAAGAGATTCCGATGGCGGGTAATTCACCACAACCTGGGATCAACTAGGGAGTTGAGCAACGTGAATCCACCTTCTGGCGTCTCTGAACCCCCTGAGTATGCATCTGACACTGAGGATAATTTACCAACAGCCTCCTATAGAAAATTCTATAAAATAGGAACTCACAAGAACCCACCTCACATCCCTGCATTAGAAAGCTTCGAAGCGGATATGCATAATATGGTTAAAAACATCAAAACCAAAAACAGATCACAATATTGGAATCCTACCATTGAACATATCCATAGGACACAGACACGGATTAGGAATAACTCTAACATCACAGTTCCGGCGGATAAAACTTTAAACACATACTCCATGAATATGGAAACATACAACAACCTAATCCTGAAGGAACTGAATAAAAACTACAAGACCGTAGGGAACGGGGTGTTACAGGATATTAACTTGGCCGCTCTTAAGATCTGCTCTGAGATTGGTATGGAAGGTAATGTTGAGATATATACCCCTAAATGCCCTCGTTTCACTCTTAAGGATCATAAGCCAGATTTTAGTAATAACCCATCCATTAGACTGATCTCGCCGTGTATTTCAGACATGGGTGTAATCAGCAAAAAAATACTAGACAGAATATTGCCAGGAATTAAACGCAGAACTCAATTGAATCTGTGGACCTCATCAGAGGAAGTACTAAGTTGGTATAAAGAATTACACATTACTAATCAAAGTAAATTTATAATGTTTGATATAGATTCATACTATCCCTCCATATCCTCTACTTTACTTGAAAAGGCGCTTACCATGGCTAGAAATGAATCAAACATCACAAACTTAGAAATGGATATAATTAGACTAGCCAGAAGGACGCTAATATCCTACAATGATAAGTTATGGACTAGAAAGGATAGGGAAAACAATTTCGATATTACTATGGGGGCACCGGACTCAGCGCAGGTTACTGACCTGGTAGGGATATATATCCTCAGAGAAATTTGTATGAAAATACCTGAACTGGCGGGCGGTCTATATAGGGACGACGCTTTATTCTTTGTCAACACAAGTATAAGGAATCTTGAAACTAAGAAGAAAAAACTCAATATATTCTTCAGCTCAATACAACTTAGCGTAACTATGGATATAAACTACCGGAGGGTCAATTTTTTGGATATTACGCTTGATCTATGCAACAACACATATGAACCTTATCACAAGCCCAACCACACACTCTACTATATCGACGCTAAATCGAATCACCCACCGATGGTGAAAAGAGCCATTATTCCTGCAATATCGAGTAGGATATCTAAGCTGTCCAAGAATCAACAAATATTCGACAGCAGTAAGCAATTCTACAATGAAGCTTTAAACAGATCAGGATACAAGGAAAAAATTAATTACCTTGTGCCTCCTTCGGTTGGGAATGGGGGACTAAACGGGAGACCGATTGCCTCTCGATCAATGGTTTCATATAATAGGGCAATGGGCAAGGCTAGATATAGGAGACCTGGTGTATCCCACGGTAATGTAAACCAGGTAGGGTGGGAACCGGTTGATGATAATATTCGTGAAGTTGGAAGTAACGAATTGAACTCACATGATACCCAAACCGGGGGGGAAGGTAGGAAGAAAAATAGGAGAAGGACCACTACATGGTTCAACCCCCCCTATAGCCAGCATATTAAGACTAATATCCCAAAGATTTTTTATAGCATAGTGGAAAAAAACTTTCCAAGGGATAGCAGATTGGGGGGAATCATTAACAAAAATACTGTAAAACTCTCTTATTCAACCTGTAGAAATATAGCCACATCCATCATAGGATATAATAATTCTAAGATAACTAAAACAAGGGAAGCCATGTTCTCTTCTGGTGTTGATCCCAGTAACACCAGTTCAGTGAGAACCTCCATTATAAATAACCATAGTAGTAGAACATCCAGCAACGGCCCAGCACACAACTGTAACTGCAGAGCTTCTAACATCTGTCCACTGGGGGGGAACTGTAGAGTTTCAAGCATTGTCTACAAATGCGATGTGATAACAGAGAGTAGTAGGAAATCATATATCGGTTCAACCGGGGGTGAGTTCAAAGATAGATTCAGAAACCACATGAGTTCCTTCAGGGGAGGCCAAAGGGAAGACATAGATAGGCCTAACACTTCTGTTGGCCGTTTTGTGAGAAACCTCATTGCTAGGCAAGACCCTTTCGAACTGAAATGGTCAATTTTGGGGAGGGCTAACAAATATAAACCGAACAAAAAGAAGAGATGCAACCTATGTGCATTGGAGTCGTACCACATCATGACATCTAGAGATAATTTACTGAACGCTAGGCAGGAAATACTACAATGCTGTCTGCATAGAAACCGTTACCTGTTATCAAGCCTAAAACCTGGATAGGAGGGGAATTGGGGGAAGTATAAACTTACAGCAGAGATAGGCAGGATGGACACTTCCTGAGGCAATCTGGGGCAATAATTAGTGTATAATAGGGAGGATGAGAATTAGTAACACGTACTTATGCTAAGATATGTCTTAATTCAATTATTAGCGGATACTCGAGACTTAGGTTGGGGGTGATAAGGTAGGAATATTCTATCGGAATAAGGCCCAGTGATAGTCAACTATAGTAAATACTTATTCAGCGGAATAGAGGGGGGAAATTGTGTTACATATAAAAAGATAGTGGAATAATAAATAATAAATCACAATTTATTCTCAGAAATAGATATATTATACGAAATGCATTGGGGATTTCAAGTAATTTTAAGTGAAAAATAAGAAATAGCAACCTGGATGCTATCACTATTTAATTAAATTAGGTTAAATTAAATTAGTTTTTAATTAGATTAAAATAAATAAAACAATTTGGTGGCAGGAATGGGGAAAAGTAATTAAGGAAAAAATAATTTTAAAAACATGCATGCCGACACGGACTTAATTTCTAAAAATAGAAACAATTGAATTTTATAAAAAAAGTATTTTGTACGGGATTTTAAATTAGTAATAATAAAGTCTCCTGTCATTTAACGAGTAAGAGTGATATTTTCCCGTAAAGTTGACAAAAAAATAAACCGGTCCATTAAAAAAAAGTTTGGTTTTTTTTCAAAATAGAAAATAGATTTCTGATAACGATATTCCGTTGTAACATTTATTTATGGAATATAGAATAATATTCTCCACAGAGAGTTACAAACAGACACAGCCGTTAAGGAAATATTTTAAATGATTTAAAATAATAACTAGATTTTTGTAGAAGGCCTTTTTATAATAACAGTTTATTTTTGATATATGAATAATTTTTTTAAAAACAAATTCTGCTGGATAGGCTTTTTTCGCTTCGTTAAACAACAAAACGATAATAATTCGGCAGTTAATTAAATGAAGGATATTTTCCCAAAATGTAAAATGACGTCCCAGACACTAGATGATTAATTTCTATAAGGAATAGGTTTAATAATAAATATTTTTAGAAACAGTATTTTGAATAAATAGTTTCTATATTAAGATTTTTTCTTGATGGAAGGGAGTTTTCTGCGGGATTGACATTCAACTCGTCGTGTGTTTATTTCGAAGGGTAATAAATCAACAATTGAAATAAGACTCTTTGAACTCGAACGAACATTTGTGTTGACTTTTCTTTGTGAGAAGTTGGATTTAGAATTCCCATACTATCATTGGATTGGAATGGTAACTTGTGAGCGGTATCTTGAATGATTTAGTTCTTTTGTTTTATTGTGGGGGGGGATTTATTCATCATTGTACCGGCTAACGTGAAAGTGTATTATCGCACATTGTTCCGGTTTTGTGGTTTTATTGAATGTATTTCGGACCGACTACTTGCTTGTTGGCTTGGTGGAAGAAATAATGCACAAGCTACTTTTCTAAGACTTTTCTAGGACTTTCTTTTCTTATCGTTGTTCTTCCTTGCTTTTTAAGTTTGACTTTTATTTTTATTTTTATTTTTTTCATCTTCTTTTCTTAAGTGACCTCAACTATTACAACGCCACATTGTGTTTTGTCGGCAGTTGAAACCAGTATTCCAGACATTTAATTTCCCTGATGATCTGCCAAGCAAGTAACTGCTTGGTAGTGAAACACGTGTAGGAAAAAACATTTAATTTGAATAAATAGTATTTGTAAGAAAAAATATCTTTAATAGTGATCATTGGTGTCTTGAAAGGAATGCTTTGGTAAGCCTTCATAAAATCACATATAAATGCTCTGTACTCTGTAATCGAGTATCATCGAGCTTGTTTTTTATTGGAACAACCCCGGTCTTCACTGAATGATCTATTTTATAAGTGAAAAATCTAAATCTATATATATATATATATATATATATATATATATATATATATATATATATATATATATATATATTCGCTTTTCTGTTTTTATTTATTTCCACTGTCTTTCTTCTTCCTTATCCTTCTTCTTCTCCTCCTCCTTCTTTTCCCACTCCTTCTTATTTTGTTCCTTCTCTCCTCTCCTTCTTTTTCTTTGTCCTTATCTTCTAACAATATGCGTCTGCTTTGCTTTACTTTCATAAAACTGCGCATTTATTTTATTTATATGTTAACGTTAGTATTACGCAATTTTTAATTTACACAGACCTTCGCTCATATAAACTCCACGATGATAATTAGTTTACCAAAATCTATTTTGGGTGATACTAAAGCATATAATATATATAGTTTGTGGAGATATCTTCAGTGGTTTTTGAATTTTAGTCGGACAAACACACATACAACTGCCATTAAAATAATAGCTAGATATATAAGTATAATAGTTATTTTTCGATTTACAAAATTTTATAAAGAAACGAGAGGTTATAACTTCCTCTTACACTCGATTTGGAAAGGGTACTCTAGCAAGTTTTAAGATAAAACAAGCCGCGCGTGCGTGGTCCCCCTTTGTATGTGACTCGATGTGGCGAGTGTAAAATGCAATAAATTTGGGCAATTTGGGGCATTTTTGACCCTCCCCCTCCTTTGAACCCCTGGATGCTCATTTTATATCCAGAACGATTGCCTCTACATTTTGGCCAAGTTTCAGAAAAATTGAATGGATGGATCAAACGTTATGGGAGAAAAGGGTAATTTTTTGCCATTTTGGGGGCTTTTGACCCCCTGGGGGCACGAACCATATTTTTTCCAAGGACAGCGATACTTATTTTCTTTTAAGAACAATTGCCTCCACATTTTGGCCAAGTTTCAGAGAAATTGAATAGATGGATGAAAAGTTATGGGGCAAAAAATGTTGTTTTTTGCCATTTCGGGGCCTTTTGACCCTCTGGGGGGCTAACCAGATTTTTTTTCAAAAATCGGAGAATGTCACTTTCTAACCTGACCAAAGTTACAACTTCATGCAAAATTTCAGAGAAATTCAATGGATGGTTGCGGAGAAAAATCCGGACGGACGGACATGCCTCAAAACATAAGTCCCCCGATTTTATAAATCGGGGGACCAATAAAACACCCAAACAAATATTTAATCTGCCTTATTTATTTAAGGCATCGATTCACACAAGATCTCTCTTGAACTGTTATGAATGTATCCACATGCGTATTTGTATAATCCTTTAACGGTTGAATCGCTGACATGTATGTTTATCATAAACGTTATCTATTCCGCCAGCATCCCAGGTCGGCGCCGACACTCTCCACAAGAAACTGGCAGAACTGACTGATATTCCTGACCTATCGACACAACAAAATGGCATCAACATCACCCTCGGCAAGTAAGTATCGGCCATGTTTGATTTTTGTTTATACTTTGTACATTCCTAAAATTGTTTGCTGTTTCATCTGCCATAGCCATCTTTGACTGGCCCACTAAAACTTTTACTTATTCATCGGCCAACATTTCCAGCCCAAACTGCACCCATTGTAATCCGGTGGCAGGGGAAATGTTCACAGAAAAGACAAGAAAACTTTCTACAAATGCAACAAATGTTATTAGTGATTTGGTTTATGGTTATTTTATATAATATGCGTATATTATCAAATAGCTGAATACACATGGACATGAAAGAAGTAAATAGACACCCTAAGTGTCATTAATAATTAAGACAGTTGCCAGAGGGTCCCGATAGATATAGACTAAATAATATTGTATTATTTTCCCTCTTTGATGATTAGTGGAAAGTGGAATCCCGAAGTTTGCGGCGATTTAGTTCTGATTAAGTCCAACTTCAGCTTAACCTATGATATTTTTATTTACCTCCTCTGCTGGAGGTTAGACACAAGGGCAGGTGAGGGTTTTAAAAAACCAACGCACTAAATGAAGTGCCTACAAAAATGCCTGAGCAGCCCCATCGACATCGGTAAGGGTGTATCAAGCGATTAGCAATAAACTAAACCTTTCTCAGAGAGAAGATAAGGCCTGAGAGGGTGGACATTCTAGGAATTAATAAAACCATACCTTAGCCCAACAGCAACAAAGCTACTGACGGATTGATTTGTCAAGGGCATATTCCCAATTTGTACGAATGCCGCCTCTGAAACTCTGAAAATTGTAATGCTTCTTTGGCTCGTGGCATACTTAAATAGCGATATATGATAGGTATATTGATACCTGAAAGACAAATAAAATGTCAATTAGTGTAAACTATCGAAGTTTAAAACTATTACCGCCGCTTCGTACAGCTCCGAGTGCTGGCCGTCGGTGAAGGACGCAGAAACTTTAAACATCTATGAATCATTTTTGTGAATGTCTTTTTACTACTTTTATGTCTGTGTACGTATATTATCAAACAGAATGGCGTTTGTTTGAACAAGTGATTTTTAACTGGTAAAATCTCAAATGGACGGTAGACTGGAGCCCTTGAGGTCGGGAAGAGGACTGAAGATTTCTAGTGTACTCACACTACAGAGAAAGCAACGTACATTAAATAAATTAATAATGCAGTTCGTAAAAATTAAAATATATACATTTATTTACAGGCGTCAAAAGGTAATAGTATAGAGGATTTAAACGCTCGAAAAATGATAGAGTTGAGTTATTTGACACGAAGTGTGTGTGTGTGTGTGTGTGTGTGTGTGTGTGTGTGTGTGTGTGTGTGTGTGTGTGTGTGTGTGTGTGTGTGTGTGTGCTAAACATCGTCGTATGTTATCGTGGTGACGAATTACTGAATACTGGACTGAAGAGATGATATGCTTATTTCTTATATAGTATGAGAAAAGGCTCCGAATGGTTAACGGATTCTTTTTATACTTTTAGTAGAAATATTTTTAGCACTTCTCATTGGCTTAAATATATATATATATATATATATATATATATATATATATATATATATATATATATATATATATATATATATATATATATATATATAATGTGTTTGTGTCGGGTTATATTGAAAAGAAATCAATAAAGTGCTCGATGAGAATCTCATCGTGATTTGACCTCATTCAGAACGCTTACGATTCTACTGGGCATAGATTTTTTTTAATGTAAAAAGTCAGCCCATCTGGATGAAACCGCGGTACTTTTCTGAAATATGTAACATATAGTTTTCAAATAAATTATAGAGTATGAAAATTATATACAACATTGTCTGATAGCTTTCACTAAATAAGTCCACGCAGTCGAATTGGTATGTTTATTTCAGAAGTAGTTTGTTTGTGACAATATAGACAAATTCTATTGATATTTGGAAGCAACAACGCAGTGAGAAAAATCGACTTTGGTCTCCTAGGATTTCCGACTACAGTGAAGCCTCCCGCCCCCCCCCCCTCAACAAATTCTGTATTTTGCAATACCCGAACGGCCTAGACAATCATCTTTTCTTCCATCTCTGTCAGCTGTAAATGAATAACCATTCAATGACATAAAATCAAAAATACAAGATTTCGGCTGCAGCAGCTGTTTCCAACTCTGATCAAACATAATGTTTTCTTATGTAAACAATTATTATTTTGAATTTAGATTGAAACAGAATAAACAATTTTTGAAGGATGAAGGACGCAATTTGAACAAGATAAAATAACTACTCATCATTCAAGTATTCATAAATGTAGGACACATGAATTATGTTTGTTTAGGGTTAGGTTATGGTAATAATGTTAGATGGCTTTTTTATGGTGGAATTAAAGGCTCTTAGGCGTAGGTAGCGATTCTTTGATGCTACCTTTGCTTTTGTTGGGTGCGTGTTGTTGTTTTCGTTATCTCCACAGAGTAATGGCGACATGGGGTGTCAGCCTGGAAAACTTACTTTTTGGTTATTGAGTTGTTGTCTTTGGGCCTCTGAGGGTAAGCTGATTCCAATGAACCAGCTGACTCTCAGACGCTCCAAGACAAGCCGTTGTTCGGGAATCTTTCTCATTGGTTGAGGATTCTCGATTTCACACCTATATGTGAGCTAATCTTTTTTTTTCGCGACTTCACACTATGATTTCCACTCGAACAGAGAAAGAAAGGGAGCACCTTATAACAAGCTAGTATTCTTTTATATGTTCGCATACCTATTTACTAATATACCACAGTCTAGTAATTTTATCTGCTCTGAGTGAAACTGATGGTGAATTCTTTAGGGGTTGTTGTCTGGTTAGATCTTAGTTAATTAATTGTGCCAAAAATACATACGTTGTTTATTTACTTCACTTCGGATACATTATCATATGGAGAGATATATAGAGAGAGACCATCGATGTCTAATACTGGCTAATTTAAAGAGCTAAATATTTCCTTGTGCGCTCTGATTAGCTTCTAAGAAGGCACCATCTAGCTCCAACTATTCTAATTGTTACTTCGATTTTGTCAAATTTTGTCTCTTGAATTCCTGACAACTCATATCCTGTTTCCCCATTTCCAGGGCGCTTAATATATAACCATAAACAAACATAACTGATAAATCTTTGAAGGACTTTTGTTAATTTTAGTTTTGGATAATAATAACCACTGTATACACAATGTTTCACTTGCATATCGAGTGAATGTATACGTAGTGTTTCTTTAAATGTTACGCAATTTGAAGTAATATGAAAACGAAAAAGATACCAGAATGTATGTTTCGGAATTTTTTAGATGACGGTTGATAATTTGAAGAATTTGGTATATTCGTACTACTGTTCTCATCTTGTGTGTTTTTATTACGACGTTTCGGCCGATGTAACCTCCGACTTTCTTCAGGTGTACTTTGTCGAACTCGGGAATCTTTCTGTCGAGAAAGTACACCTGAAGAAGGTCGGAGGTTACATCGGCCGAAACGTCGGAGGTTACATCGGCCGAAACGTTGTGATAAAACACCCAAGATGAGAACAGTAGTCCAAATATACCAAATTCTACAAACCAGAATGTATGTTTCAATCTTTCTTCTTTTTTCAGTCTCTCTATTATCGATTTTTCCCGACCAATTGGAAATGCGGAACTGATTCCAGACCATGGGATTCGATGGATTCTACTCATAAACGAGGCCACAGTTTATGGATTTTGGAAATACGCCACAACAGGATGGTAAACAAGCCTTCTTTTCAATTGCTTGCTGCTTATTATTTCATGTGATGAACTGCTTTACGCAGACTATATAGGTTTTTTTACTAAATCAGAGGTTCTCAACCCTGGAGTCACCGCTACAATGAGAGAAGAGATATAAGGTTGGCAATATACTTCCTTTGGACCGCAAAGCCATAAAGATAAACATTTTCAAATATGATAATAAATCGAAAACAGAAATGGGTAAAGACATCTCTTGAAATTGAGAGTAAACAACTATTTCCCTTTCTTACTTGAGTGCGGAATTTGAGATCTTTGGAAAGTGTGTAGTCATTCAATGTTACCATTAAACTGAGGTCCATTCTGACCCGAAGTCAAGGCCCCATCGGGTTAGGATTAAATATAACCTGGATTATTTGGATTATTCAGACTACTATTATCATCTTGGGTGTTATGTTCACATTTTGGCCTATGTAACCTCCGACCTTCTTCAGGTATATCTTTTTAAACTTAAGAACTCGGGAATCTATACGAAATTTCAAAATTATTTTTTTTATTTAATCAACGGGTTAGGTTGTTCTCGTTCCGTTAGTCATGACCGGATAGAAGTTTTAGTTTATTATTTTATTCTTAGTTTGAATCTTCAACCTCAAGAAGACTCTAATTAACTGTTAATAAATGCATTTATCCGTTGTGCCATAGACAACTCTAGTATGAATTTTGGGAGCTTTTAAACCTAATCTGGTTTGTGTTTTAGATGTAGTATTACTACTTATACAGTAGTATTATTAGTTATTACGATATAGTTATGTACAGATTCCCGAGTTGGACATAAAGATTCCTAATTTCGAAAAGATGAATCGGAATCGGCCAAAACCATGCGGAAATAGCAACAACATTAGTCAGAAAAATCCAAATAATCTAAAATGGCAATCTTCATCTAAAAAATTTCGAAGCATAATATCGAATCTGTCCTGGACATAAAAATACATCTGATGCTCTACACTTTACAGTAAAGTATGTTGTACTAAAATATGGTTATAGTGGGGCGGCTAAATGCAAAAATGCAATATAATCGTACAAATGATGATATAAGCACTAAAGTTGGCATGATGACTCCATAAGGTATACTAAACATATCTGTCCGACTAGCCACCTAAAAATCCAAGATGGCGGCCATTTTTCAAGATGGCCGCCATCAGGAGCTCCTGATAACGATATTCCTTATCTATTCAACCGGTTGTCGGACAGATATGTTTATGGAGTCAGCATGCCAATTTTTGGTGCGTTTATCATCAAATGCATGATTTTTCCACTAGCCGCCCCACTATTAGTGGTTATCTACAAAATAATTCACCGGAAAAGAAATTCTGTAGATGAGTCTCTGCGTGTGAAAATGCTATCCCAGCCTTAGATAAGATAGGTTAACGGAAATTCTATCTTAAACTTAAACGTAATAGACTGACTAACGCATCTAAAAATGTGTTTAACGAGCAAAATTATATTTTAAACTGAAGCGTGACATGCTGATGGACCGACAAACGATAGACAGAGCCTCTTTTAATCGATGCACGGGTTCATCTACTGATAGAAAGAACACTTTGAAAAATGTCAATAAATCAGTACGACTAGAAATGTATTTTTGACGATAGAAAAAACTTCAGTAAAAAATGAAGTCGTATTGTTTCTCACTGCAATGCAGAAGTGAAAAACAAGTAAAGTCTAAATCATGAGGTAACAGAATTCGAGAAAATTCAAATTATATTTTATTTTCATTGCAGGATTTTTTATGTAATTATATGTATATACTTTTCCTTCATGAGATTTTCATGGATGTTCTTGAGTAGAAATCGACTCTGAAACTTTTTGGTCTTTCTTTCTCATCAAATCTTTCTTGGAGTTCATACATTAAATCCATTCTTATTTCTGCTTCTCGCAAAGTCGGTTCTCTCTATCGTTCCAAACACTTTCTCACACTCAAGACTATTCTTTATCTCTACAAATTTACGATCAGACCATGTGTGGAGTACTGTTGTCATATTTGGGCTGGTGAATCTCTGTCCCCAGTTCTTGATAAGGCTAAGAAACGTATCTATAATTTTGTTAACCTCACCCTTCTTTTCTGTCCCCCCCTCTCTCTCTCTCTCTCTCTCTCTCTCTCTCTCTCTCTCTCACACACACACACACACACACACACACATACACACACATAGACGTGATTTTGCTAGTCTCAGTCTTTTCTTTAAATACTATTATCGCATGTATTCTTCAGAATTTTCTGATATATTCCCTACTTCCTTTGTTCCAGCTCGTTTGACTCGTTGGTCTATTGGTCTTCACAAATTCGCTCTTTTGATACCAGCTTCCTATTCCAGTAGCTTTTTCCCCAATACCTACAGACTTGTGGAACTCTCTTCCTACTGACTGTTTTCCTCCTAACTGTAGTCTTGGTCTTCTCAAGACAAAGGTCAATAGGTATCTCCTGTCTTTGCGATAATAATGTTTCGTTCTTTTTAGCTCCTCACATCAAGTAGCTTCATGCCTTGTCTGGAGCGAATTCCATTAAAAAATATTTATGACAATTGAAATAAAATACGATTAAAAGAATTGATATTTGTTTCTTATTTAAATGAGCTTTCCATTTTGTAAAAAAAAAAGTCAATCTTAATCCCACGAATGTTAAACAAATGAACTGCAAGGAAAACATAAGAGTACAATCATGGGTTGACCTACATTTATGGAAGCTGGATGCTTCAAGTATTATTTGCAACAAACCAGAATAGAGAAACAGCCAAATAACCTTGCTACCTTTGTAAAAACCCTAACCCAAACCCAAACCTTAATCCTAGCCCTAACCTTGCTACCCTTGTAAAAACCCTAACCCTAGCCCTAACCCTAGCCCTAACCTTGCTACCATTGTATAAAGATCAAGACATAAATGGCAACAAATGTTGAAAAAGAGTCGTATAATAATCTATTTCTGGGGATTCAAGCACTCCAAGACCTGAACAAAATTTTGAAATTTACCAATGAAGTTCATATAAACTGAGTGTAAAAACAGATATAATTTAATATCAAATAACGTCAAATATACATGTGTTTCGAATGCAATTAACCTAATTAAAACATAATATGCAATTATTTATTGGAATACGTTTTAATTAAATTAATTAATTTTCAAACACGCGAAATGCAAATGCAAAAATAAAATTAATTAATTTTAAATTAAGAAGGAAAAAGAAAAAATGAAAATTTCTATTTCTTTCTTTCTCGTTTATAGATTTTACTGTTGTATTGAAAACAAGTGACACAGCACTTCTCTATTTCTCTCTTTCTATTTTATTTTTGTTTAAAAATGTGTTTTTTGTCTTTAAGAGTGAAAATAATGGATTATCTTCGATGTTATAGATAATAAATCATATCATATCATGTCGTTGTCTTTCAGACAACGACACTGTGATCGCATTAGTAGATTTTAATTTTATTTACTTATTCCTTTTCACCTAAATCTTCTAAAACAAGAATTAGCAGAAAAATTTGCTAATTCTTGTTTTAGAAGATTTATTATGGTTTTAAGATTTGTAAATCAGACATTTTAATCGGATTCGTTATATTTTACAGGTTTTCCTTGCAAGATGAAGGCACCTTCCAAGTCACTTTGACGGAAACCACTTTGAACATCACAGCAGAAATCAGTTAAGAATAAATATCTTTAAAATGGTTTCTTCACAACTTTTTTCTCACGTAATCACTTTGACGGAAACCACTTTGAACATCACAGCAGAAATCAGTTAAGAATAAATATCTTTAAAATGGTTTCTCCACAACTTTTTTCTCACATAATCACTTTGACGGAAACCACTTTGAACATCACAGCAGAAATCAGTTAAGAATAAATATCTTTAAAATGGTTTCTTCACAACTTTTTCTCACATAATCACTTTGACGGAAACCACTTTGAACATCACAGCAGAAATCAGTTAAGAATAAATATCTTTAAAATGGGTTCTTCACAACTTTTTTCTCACGTAATCACTTTGACGGAAACCACTTTGAACATCACAGCAGAAATCAGTTAAGAATAAATATCTTTAAAATGGTTTCTCCACAACTTTTTTCTCACATAATCACTTTGACGGAAACCACTTTGAACATCACAGCAGAAATCAGTTAAGAATAAATATCTTTAAAATGGTTTCTTCACAACTTTTTCTCACATAATCACTTTGACGGAAACCACTTTGAACATCACAGCAGAAATCAGTTAAGAATAAATATCTTTAAAATGGTTTCTTCACAACTTTTTCTCACATAATCACTTTGACGGAAACCACTTTGAACATCACAGCAGAAATCAGTTAAGAATAAATATCTTTAAAATGGGTTCTTCACAACTTTTTTCTCACGTAATCACTTTGACGGAAACCACTTTGAACATCACAGCAGAAATCAGTTAAGAATAAATATCTTTAAAATGGTTTCTCCACAACTTTTTTCTCACATAATCACTTTGACGGAAACCACTTTGAACATCACAGCAGAAATCAGTTAAGAATAAATATCTTTAAAATGGTTTCTTCACAACTTTTTCTCACATAATCACTTTGACGGAAACCACTTTGAACATCACAGCAGAAATCAGTTAAGAATAAATATCTTTAAAATGGTTTCTTCACAACTTTTTCTCACATAATCACTTTGACGGAAACCACTTTGAACATCACAGCAGAAATCAGTTAAGAATAAATATCTTTAAAATGGTTTCTTCACAACTTTTTCTCACATAATCACTTTGACGGAAACCACTTTGAACATCACAGCAGAAATCAGTTAAGAATAAATATCTTTAAAATGGTTTCTTCACAACTTTTTCTCACATAATCACTTTGACGGAAACCACTTTGAACATCACAGCAGAAATCAGTTAAGAATAAATATCTTTAAAATGGTTTCTTCACAACGTTTTTCTCACGTAATCACTTTGACGGAAACCACTTTGAACATCACAGCAGAAATCAGTTAAGAATAAATATCTTTAAAATGGTTTCTTCACAACTTTTTTCTCACGTAATCACTTTGACGGAAACCACTTTGAACATCACAGCAGAAATCAGTTAAGAATAAATATCTTTAAAATTGTTTCTTCACAACTTTTTTCTCACATAATCACTTTGACGGAAACCACTTTGAACATCACAGCAGAAATCAGTTAAGAATAAATATCTTTAAAATGGTTTCTTCACAACTTTTTCTCACATAATCACTTTGACGGAAACCACTTTGAACATCACAGCAGAAATCAGTTAAGAATAAATATCTTTAAAATGGATTCTTCACAACTTTTTTCTCACGTAATCACTTTGACGGAAACCACTTTGAACATCACAGCAGAAATCAGTTAAGAATAAATATCTTTAAAATGGTTTCTCCACAACTTTTTTCTCACATAATCACTTTGACGGAAACCACTTTGAACATCACAGCAGAAATCAGTTAAGAATAAATATCTTTAAAATGGTTTCTTCACAACTTTTTCTCACATAATCACTTTGACGGAAACCACTTTGAACATCACAGCAGAAATCAGTTAAAAATAAATATCTTTAAAATGGTTTCTTCACAACCTTTTCTCACATAATCACTTTGACGGAAACCACTTTGAACATCACAGCAGAAATCAGTTAAGAATAAATATCTTTAAAATGGTTTTTTCACAACGTTTTTCTCACGTAATCACTTTGACGGAAACCACTTTGAACATCACAGCAGAAATCAGTTAAGAATAAATATCTTTAAAATGGGTTCTTCACAACTTTTTTCTCACGTAATCACTTTGACGGAAACCACTTTGAACATCACAGCAGAAATCAGTTAAGAATAAATATCTTTAAAATGGGTTCTTCACAACTTTTTTCTCACATAATCACTTTGACGGAAACCACTTTGAACATCACAGCAGAAATCAGTTAAGAATAAATATCTTTAAAATGGTTTCTTCACAACTTTTTCTCACATAATCACTTTGACGGAAACCACTTTGAACATCACAGCAGAAATCAGTTAACAATAAATATCTTTAAAATGGTTTCTTCACAACTTTTTCTCACATAATCACTTTGACGGAAACCACTTTGAACATCACAGCAGAAATCAGTTAAGAATAAATATCTTTAAAATGGTTTCTTCACAACTTTTTTCTCACGTAATCACTTTGATGGAAACCACTTTGAACATCACAGCAGAAATCAGTTAAGAATAAATATCTTTAAAATGGTTTCTTCACAACTTTTTTCTCACGTAATCACTTTGACGGAAACCACTTTGAACATCACAGCAGAAATCAGTTAAGAATAAATATCTTTAAAATGGTTTCTTCACAACTTTTTTCTCACATAATCACTTTGACGGAAACCACTTTGAACATCACAGCAGAAATCAGTTAAGAATAAATATCTTTAAAATGGTTTCTTCACAACTTTTTCTCACATAATCACTTTGACGGAAACCACTTTGAACATCACAGCAGAAATCAGTTAAGAATAAATATCTTTAAAATGGTTTCTTCACAACCTTTTCTCACATAATCACTTTGACGGAAACCACTTTGAACATCACAGCAGAAATCAGTTAAGAATAAATATCTTTAAAATGGTTTCTTCACAACTTTTTCTCACGTAATCACTTTGACGGAAACCACTTTGAACATCACAGCAGAAATCAGTTAAGAATAAATATCTTTAAAATGGTTTATTCACAACTTTTTCTCACGTAATCACTTTGACGGAAACCACTTTGAACATCACAGCAGAAATCAGTTAAGAATAAATATCTTTAAAATGGTTTCTTCACAACTTTTTTCTCACATAATCACTTTGACGGAAACCACTTTGAACATCACAGCAGAAATCAGTTAAGAATAAATATCTTTAAAATGGTTTCTTCACAACTTTTTCTCACATAATCACTTTGACGGAAACCACTTTGAACATCACAGCAGAAATCAGTTAAGAATAAATATCTTTAAAATGGTTTCTTCACAACTTTTTCTCACATCATCATTTTTACGGAAACCACTTTGAACATCACAGCAGAAATCAGTTAAGAATAAATATCTTTAAAATTGTTTTTTCACAACGTTTTTCTCACGTAATCACTTTGACGGAAACCACTTTGAACATCACAGCAGAAATCAGTTAAGAATAAATATCTTTAAAATGGTTTCTTCACAACTTTTTTCTCACGTAATCACTTTGACGGAAACCACTTTGAACATCACAGCAGAAATCAGTTAAGAATAAATATCTTTAAAATGGTTTCTTCACAACTTTTTTCTTACATAATCTGTTTACACATCTGAATATTTTCTAAGAGAATTTGTTTTCTAATTGTATCGCCACGATTTGTTACCATGTCAACGACGTATTCGCAGAGAATCTTTGCGATTGTTGGCAACACGAAAAAAGAGTAGACTGGATTTGAAAAAGTCTATCATTCTGGTAGGAAGCTAAACTCATTTTTATCTACTGACTTCAATTCCTGACTTTTGTGTTTTTTCATGTGTTCGTTTTTATTTATATATGGTGACCTTTGCACCTGTTCGGGGTATCGAGTCTAATCTGCCAAATGCATTAACCCACCGTGTTGCATATTATTTGTGTGGTTTTCAGATTTTTGGTTTCATCAATTAGGTTAAACAGCAAGATGGCTATAAAATATCTTATATATATATCTCAGTTGATAGAGCGCCAGACGTCATCACTGAGTGGGATTTTGAGGAGACATCCTGTAGCAATATATACATTTTAAATAGTGATAACAATGGCAATTATGTCATGGCTGCTACGATACCTCATATCGGGTAACTGGTATGTCAGGACAAGGCGCCATTTTGAAATACAAAAGCTTGCCATGGAAACGAGTAGATTATTCATAAAGGATGCACAGAAAGTTCACATGGGGTATCGAAGGATGTGAGTTTTTAAAAGGAGGTTAAAAAATGTGTCACAACACTTTTAGAAGGCAGAATCCGGAATGATTCAAAATAGTAAACTGTGGACTCATGGAATCGTTTAGAATTGAATAAAATATTTTAAATATTTAGGACTCGTTACGCAAAGGTGAAAGATAAATCGTATAGGTACCTTCGAATTTGCTCCTTTTAATTGTTAAATTTACAAATACAAAGAGCTTAAGAACGAGATTTTCAGTGCTGATATGTTATGGTTATATTTATTCCTACCAACTCCGTAGAATACACGAAAAAAAAAGGGAAAATAAAGTACCTCAATGTTGTAATTGTAATTTAATTAGTTCAAAACGTCTGACGGGATAAGAGTGAAAAGTAATACGGGCCGGCTGGAGTTCGAACTCACAACCTCTTTGTCTGTAAGTACTATGAAATAAAAAATAAAGCACTCGTTTAATTTAAAAGGCACGTTTTAAAGTAGGCAGTGTGCACGGTGTCTTTCTTTTTTTCTTTTTAATACTATCAACCTGCTGTGCTTGTTTAACTAACTTTAACGATTTTATAAATGAGTCAAAGGAGTCTAGTATTGTTTCCTTTTTGGATTGATGCTATTCTTAAGTTGATTGAGATAGCTGTATGTCGAAAGGGTACTACTCCAGATGAAGCGCCTAATTTCCGTGACTGCTCGGCGGCAACGATCGGGTAGGTCGCGGAAGCGCCCGAGAGCTGCCGAGACAGAGCAGCCGACAATAATTGGAAGAAACCGCTAATCAAAACAATAATGAATTTTCAGCAGTTGTGCCAGGTCGAAAAACTTTCTGTGGGAGTTCTGCACAGAACATCTGTCGCGTAACCCTCGGAGGCCTAGGGCATACGGTGGAAATAGACGAGTATCTATTCAACCGCCGGAAAAACAATGTTGGCCGTGTTCTCCAGCCGCTCTGCGTCTTCGGGGGGGATACGACCCCGCAGAGAAGGAGGGTTTCCTGATGACAGTGCCTAACAGGAATGCCGAAACCCTCCTTCCAATAATCAAGCAGTTCGTTGTACCTGGGACCACGGTAGTATCCGATTGTTGGAGGGCGTACAACAGGTTAGGAGAGGAGGGGTATCAGCACCTTACGGTGAATCATAGCGAGAACTTTGTTGACCTGACAACGAGGGCTTGCACCAATCACGTCGAGAGGATGTGGAAGGGAGTTAAACAAAGAAATAAGAAGGAGTGCGGGCCGATGTGCAGAGCACTCGTAGACGGCTATCTGCGCGAATTCATGTGGCGTCAGAGATTTCGAAACAACCCCCTTCGACGCCATATTAACGCAGATAGCAGAAATCTACCCCGTCGACCATCCTCCTTCCACTGCCTCGACGACCCCCTCCTCTTCTGCCTGTCTTTCGTCGATGTCGGCATCTGCGTTCAGCACAACAAAACAAGCGGTAGGAAGACCTTTCGAACCGACCGCAAACGTATCCGTAAACCCTAACCCTCGACGAGAAAATATATAAAATCCCCCCCTCCAAAAAAAAGTTGCCTAAATATCGTGAAAGAAATAGCATTTTGATTTATGTAAAAAAAAAAACTAAAAAAAAGTTGCCTAAATATCCATAAAAAATAACATTTACTTCTTTGTCTTATGTAAACACTTCCATTTTACGACTTTCAGTTCTGCTTCAGCCTCGTTTTCGTCTCGGCACCCCTCGGGCGCTTCCGCGACCTGCCAGATCGTTGCCGCCGAGCAGTCACGGAAATTAGGCGCTTCATCTGGAGTAGTACCGTCGAAAGTGTTGATTTTGGTAGCTATAACCTCCTTTTGGGTAGTGCTGTCGTTTTCTTCCGATAGTCGTTCCCTAATTTGGTTTAGGTGTCTCTTATGAGAGAATTGATGGTCTCTATCAAATTCAGATTTGATATTCTCCATCTTTTTAATTCTAGATGTCTGACTTTTGAGCACATCGTTAAATTTTGAAAAAATGTCACCTTTTTTTTCGACATTCAACTTCAAGACAAGTCATCTTATCTTTTATAGTTTTTAGTTCTTCAGAAAACTCTTTGATTTGTAACTTTAGTGATTCTAGCTCTGGAACCATAAATTAACTCTCTTTTAACGTTCCACAAATAATTTGACTTAATTTCTTCAGTTTGGTGTTCGCTTTTTTCAGCATGCATTTTGTTTCTTTATGTGATTTAATTTGTCATTTCTTCTGGCAATTTATCTTGAGTCGATTTCATACGATTAATGGTTGAACCAAAATTCTTTTTTCGTTTCCCTGAACCGGTCGTCAGATTTATTCTTGCAAGAATTCTTGGTTGATAATCCCCATAGTCTGAATAATTGAATAAGATCTACGCCAAATAAATTTTCTGGGTCTTTTAATATGTAAATTTTTATTTTTTTCGTCGTTCTGTTAAAAGTGATGTCGGTAATTATTTCACCCTCGAAATTTATTTTTTCACCAGTCACTGTGCTGGCAATTGGATTGGTTTTTAATATGGTCGGTTTTCCCAACCGTCTCCATGTCTGCATGTTAATAATTGACACGTCTGAACCCGAATCCAATCGTAGTTTTACTTTTTTATTTTAATCTGAACATATCTTTTTATAATATTGTCGCCATGTTTGATAGTCTTACGGTTTCAATTTTCTTTTCTTTCGGTAGAAGTAACTTTCTCTTTTGGAGTTAGAAAAAACATATATTCCTGAACGAGTCAACACAACGTTTCACAAAAATAAATGCGGCACTTTCTTCTTCTTCTTCTTCTTCTTCTTCTTCTTCTTCTTTTTTTCCGTTCGCGCTCACCTCCCAAATCACGTTTTTTCGTGCTTCTTATAGTAGCGACATCTCACATATGTGAATGGGCGTTTCTGGGTTCGCGCCCGCGGCTCTCCTCCGCACAGGCAGCAAACCAAACGTCTTCTCTTCGACCGCCGCGGACAAATGTCTTGGTCCTCAGCCTCTCCTGCTCTCCGCTACACCCCCCCCCCCCTGATCTCATGATCACAAATGTGGCAACCCGGTGCAGGTTTTTTTTGCTTGGTGCTTCTTTGCGGTAATATGGCTGCGACTTCCTCTTCAAATACCTCATCTGCGGAGGGAGCATCCGATGCATCTGTACCAGGCCTGAGACTGTCCACCTCTCTTCGCGGTGATGCGACCACAGCTTCCTCTTCAGATGACTCGTCTGCAGAAGAATTATCCGATACATTGGTGCTGGGCATGGGGCTGTTCGCTCCGCTCATCGTGATCACTCATGAACTTTGAGTGGACGGCTCGCTGTCACTTCCACTTTCTGACGCAGTGCCGAGGCATTCTATCAATGAGGATATTCTTTGAGCTAATCACGCCCTAACGCGTCTAACTGCGTAAAGGGATGTACACCGTCCATGCTGGAATTTTGTCCAAATACGATCTCCCACCTTGTAACTCAGGTGTTGCTGTTCGGGCTCATCAGGGGGTAGCACATCAATGCCCTTCAGTCTGACCTTGTAACGATGGATCATGTTGGCAGGGGAAGTTAGTGGTGACACATTGTCCTTCGAGGTGACGTTATACCAGTAAATTGCCTCTATCACCTAGCACAGTTTTCTTGCAGCAATCTGTTTCACACTTCGATGGCACCGTTCTGTAATACCATTACCTGATGGTATGTGTGCACAGCGAAATCGCAGTTGACCTTCCCACTCATTTACAAAGTCTCTGAAAGTGTTACTGCAAAATACTGGGTCATTGTCAGTAAGTATCTTAGTTTGTGGCCCGCGCTCGTAAAATATGACTTTCAATTGGTCGACGATGCTTGTTGCGTCTTGCCGTCTTAGACAACGCCAAACAGAAAACCGCGTGGCCCCACAGTCAATAAGCAACAGATAGTGCCTTCCCTGGTAGTGGGTTATGTCTATCCCCACTCGATACCAGATGTCGCCGACGTCTAAGTTGCCTTTCGACCAGCGCGTGGACGGCGGATCAATCGACTGACACTCTTTACACTCTTTAACTACTGTCTTCACAGATGACTTAGAAATCGTACTGTCGTCCTGCCTAACAAAGTACCACGTCCTTTTTATGCCAGGGTGACCATTTTGATGATGGATGGACCTTATTTGGTCGGATTCTGGCCCGCCTGTTAATGTAGTGCATACATGTCTCTGGGGTTCAGCTGCCTTTCTGATTAAATCAAGTCACCGCTGCGGTACACGTGTCAGGTTATCAGTTCGGTTGTGTTCTGACTTTACAAGGGTAATGTCTACTGAAAACCCATACTCTTTTATTACCCTTTTATTACCCTTGTAAAGTCAGAACACAACCGAACTGATAACCTGGACTTTCCCGTAAGAGTGTCCATTATCCAGTTGTACACGCAGGCAGAGTCGGTAAAAAGATGCAATATGGATGCTTCCCACATCAGTGCCATATTAACACCCTTTAGTACAGCATCAAACTCTGCCAGATTTATGTGCTGTGCATCGTTTGCCTTACGTAACCAACTTGCATCTTCCATCACAGCTCCATTGTGCTCCAGTGACACCTTGGTCGCTAAAGAGCTCACGTCAACCCAGACATCAACACACCACTTGCCTAGCACGGGGTCTCCTTCGTGTACTCTCGCAACGATTTCTATCATCGTTGTGGTCAATGGAACATCATCCACCTCATCGTCTCAGCCCTCGGTGACTGCCACTGCTCTCCTTTTAATAAACGCTGCTGCCACTCTAATCCATTTACCAACCGGGAAGTGCCCGACTAGTTTTCCGCACAAAGAAAACGCAGCACGTTGAGTGATGCTGCGTGGCATACTTGGGATCTCGTTACCTCGTTTCTATCTCAGCATATTGCATTCCCCCCAAAACTTTCAGGCCAAGTACTTGCGCACCGTCCTGTAGCCATTCAGATTCCTTGCTTACCAGCCCAAAGTTGGCCAGATGCTGCCTCACTTTAGCTGCGGACACTATATTGTCGTCTATAAAGACATCATCGATATATGCTGATGTTGCCCGCCTAATAGCGTCGTCCTTTGACAATGCAGTATCTACGATGTCTCGCATAATGGCTGGTGCCACATTGAACCTAAAACCCATGCGTGTCAAGCAGTACCTTTTCCCCTCTAATATGACAGTCTGGTATGGCCACATGGATTGATGCACATGCACCTGTAAGTATGCCCTCCGTAGATCGAGCACTGACACATTGGAGCCTTTTGTTCGCCACTCTCTCAGCTTGTGTGCACAGACGTCTGCATGCGCAGTATAGGCATCGACGTGCCCATTCAGTTCGCGAAAATCTAGAACTGGTCGTACCATAGATTTGTTTTGCTGGAAGACTGCCATTAGCGGAATTAGGCCCTTTGGGGCCCCTAGTTTTTCTTCAGGATAAGGAAGTAGCCATCCATTATCCAGCCACGTCCGTAGCTCATGTCTATAGTCTTGCCGGATTTGAGTGGGCACTGAGTAATCAGGCACCCTGTTGTTAAGTTTACCAGGCGGGTGATCACCTGACCACTTCCACGATGCCGTCCACATGTTGGCCTGTTCGTCAAACACAGCGCTAAAATCAGGTTCCTCTATCTTAATCGCAGTGCAAACATGAGGATCTGTTTTGTAAAAGATGGCTTCCCCAGACTGGTCAATGGTGACTCCACCCAGCATTTTAATAACATCCATCCCAAGCAGCATGTCGAAACCTAATAGTTGACTGTCCACGGCCAAGACATCGACCTTTATGGGACTTATATTGGTTATTGCCAACAAAATGGTTCCAACGCCATGACTGTGGATAATTTCGCCGTCAGCGGTCATGATGTTAGATTTCTGACGCCTCCGAGGACTACATATTGATCCAGTTATCAGAGACCGGGAACATCCAGAGTCCACCAGAGCTCTGCGTTTCTTCCCATCGATCCACACTTCAACAGTAGGGAGCGCCTCTCTTAAATTGCCCGAGTAGAGACTAGCACTGATATCTCGCCTCCTTTTTCATTTCCCGGAGACTCAGATGCAATGTGGCTTATCTTCTGGCATCTGTAGCACTACATCTTTCCTCGCGATTTGCATCTGGGGCCATTACGCCCTTCACCATGCTGATACTAGCAGTCTCTTGTGAAGTGGTTTGGACCGGAGCATTTATAGCATTTAATGCTACCATTAGCCGACAGAGTAAGTAACGTCTGGTTGGTATTAGACTGAACCGGTTGTATAGCTGCCGCAATTAATTATTTTTCATCTGCCATGATGGCCCATGCTCTAGTTAAAATCTGTCCTAAAGTCATGTCATCCATTCTCGACGACGCCGGAAGATGTTGCCTTGCGTGACTCGGCAGTCCTACTGCAAAAGTGCACACCATCCATTTTTCTGGGAGTATCTCACCAACAAGGAGGGCAAGTCTTCGAAGCTCAGCCAAAAACACATCTATAGCCTCACCGGGTTGTACCCGTTGCAGCGTGAAGTCCTCATATGCCACAAATGAATCAGTTGAAACGCAGTTATCAGTGCCTGCTTGACATGATTAATATTTGCCCTCTGTTCCTTGTCTAGCTGTCTATACACAGCAAGAGCGGCCCCTCTTAACCGCAAGGAAAGGACTCGTACCACTTTGTAAAATTGGTACAATTCACAAACAAGTTCCACCTGTTCTATCCATTCTACTATCGGGAAATCAGTGACAGTCCCACTAAACTCTGGAATCAATCGAATGCCGAACTGCTTGCTTGTCATATTAATGCCGAAATAGCTTGAACGACTCGTTCAAGCTATACAACGTTTCACAAAAATAAACGCGGCACTTTCTTCTTCTATTCGCTTTTTTGAACGAGTCAACACGTTTCACAAAAATAAATGCAGCACTTTCTTTTCTTCTTCTTCTTCTTCTTCTTCTTCTTCTTCTTCTTCCGTTCGCGTTCACCTCCCAACGAATCTTCCCAAATCACGTTTTTTCGTGCTTCTTATAGTAGCGACATCTCACATATGCAAATGAGCACGCAAAAGCCGCCCACCACAGTTTCCTCTTAAAATAAAAAAATTAAATTCAACTTTTTGTGAATGGGCGTTTCCAGGTTCCTCCGCACAAGCAGCAAACCAAACGTCTTCTCTTCGACCGCCGCGAACAAACCTCTTGGTCCACAGTAGTCGGCTGCCTCTCCGCTACAATTCCCTTATTGTTAAATATTACAACAGTGTCGGAATAGCAATTAAAACAAAAATCACTGACCTTTCTTCACTTAAGAGAACAATAAGTTGGTCTTACGTGTTTTTTCTTCTTTTTTTTTTCTTCCACCGGTAAGCCAGTTTTTTTTTTTTAATTAAGACCTTGTCTGCTGAATTTATAGTCGATTTCTCCAAGTTATTTTTCTATTTAAGGTTTTCCATAATTAATTTAGTCGGACGTTGTGGCGTCTATTTTTAAAAGTTCTCCCGAATCTTTTACCGTAACCACGCTGTCAGTCTATTGTAGTAGTGTAAGTTTGAAATTTTATATCCCATGTTGCTGGTCATTGTGAGGTCCTTTTTTTTTAGTTCTCAAGAAAAATCCTTAATGTTTTTGTTGTTTTTCGTGTAAATTCGAATACTTCGTAGCCAGTTTTTGTAATGTCCTTTTTAAGGTTTTTCGCAAATTGTGGTAGGGTCCCGTGTAGATTCGAATATCTTGTCGAACGTTGTTTTTGTAAATTCGAATACTTTGTTATTTGTTGTGATGGGGTCCCGTGTAAGCTTGAATATTTCATGGTAAATTGTAGTGGTGGGATCCCGTGTAAGTTCGAATACGTTGTCGCCAATTGTTATGGTGGCGGAGTCCCGTGTAAGTTCGAATATCTCGTCCCCAATTGTTATGCCCCTGTTTAGGGGCCAAAATTAAACACGGACTTGGAGTTAGGTATAACAAGTATAATATGAGAAAAGTACATACAACAGAGAAACAAGAGAAGTGGCCTGTCTGTCCTGACTGGGGTTTGTATCCAACAAGTGAGAAGCGTAATGTATTTATTGAGAATCGACAAGTCCAAATGTTCGTCATAGGTACACACAATAACAATAACGTATGCTGATTTTTAGTTTGAAGGTGATTATTGAATAATGTCTTCATATTGCCAGTCCTCCTGGCCAGAATAAGTATTTTTTAACAAATTGAAGCAAAGTACGTTATTTTATTGCAAAGAACATGGTACAACAATGACAAATTAAAATTGCCTACTCAGAATTAAATAGTTATTTGTCAGATTAAGTTATATTTAGGTCTAACTTATAAAATCAGGCTGACTTAATTTTATATATTAGATAAGATATATAAATATATTTATTCATGGACAACTGTTTCACCGTATCATGGTATGGCTGGACGTGACAAGTGTTTTGCGCTGAGATCCAAACCCCGATATATATAATTACCTATAATCTCACACAATATCAATTAATATAATGACGTGATGTGTGTGTTTATACGTATTTCCGTCCGATCACTACCGAACATAATGTAGCAGGTGACAATGAAGGGAGAATTAAACGAGAAGTGGTTGGTGTGGGGAATAAGGGTTGAGTGTATTATCATAAAAGTCTTATAATTTGAAAGCCGTGAGTTCAATCCCTTTACAGGGTAGTACATTTTCATTTTCTTTTCAATCACACCCCAAAATAAATTTCAATGAACGATATCCGAAAAGAAAATATTATGTTTGAATGTAAATGCATTTTATAAAATTGTTGCCTATTTTTCTGTGATTTATTGATTAGTTCGAAAAATGTAACATTTCTTTGAATCATTTTGGCAGGTGAGTAGGTACTCTAGTATATATCAACTAATTGTTTAGCTAATTTCGTATTGTATGCGTCCAGAGTTTGATAGTGTTAATGTATCACGATATCGACACAGACACATCTATTTCATCAGATCACAAAATGTTTTTGTGAATTCAGTATTCTACAATTATTTCTGAATTCATCCAGTTGGCAATTTCTTCCCAAAAAATATTAGGAATAAAATTGAAAATTGTGGTGTAGCTTTTGAAATCTATCTTGTTGGTATATTTTCTGTTGGAGGGGAAAATGTGTTCCATATTTAAAAATCCCTCTCAGCAAGATGTAATATGTAATCGCGTAATACTTGTTAAATATTAAGTAGACAATAAAACCGACCTCCTGTCACATCCAGCACTCGTGTATATGGCATCTAAATAACTAAATAACTACTAAACACCACAAAAAACTGTTTAGCTACTAATTAAACAGTTTGTTTGTGTTTAGCTGAGATGTTGTCGTTATTATTTCAGCACGGAGTCAAAAAGGCGGACTGGCAATTTCTGTGTCCAACTGTGAAAGTGAAATCAACTTCGAGATGAATTTGGGAAGTTGGATATACAACATCGCGGCTGGTTTGGCAAAACCTTTTCTCGGAGAAACCTTAGAAGACAAGGTAAAACAAGACTCATGAGAACTTCAAGTTTTCATTTTTTAAACAAACTCAAAACCCACAAACATTCTGATTAATTAAATAAATTTTTTAAAAACTTTTAAAAACAATTTTTAAATATTCTGTTATTAAATATTTTTAGAAAGAGTTAATAGTTGGTTTTGCTTTTTTCCTAATGCATGCTATACTAGATCACGTGATGACGTAGCAGTCGTCCATTATTTGATTTACCCACTTGGTCACCCATATACAGTTCGTGACTTATAAGAATACTTTCTCTTTCTCCTTTTTGGGGCTGACCGTTGAAGGAGCATTTACTTATGTCAAGAGGAGGTCAAAAGGAGGCATCATGCTGTCAACAATCGCCATATTTGAAACTGACAAAAACAAAAAAATAACAAAACACGTACACGAGATATCAATTTTGCACTCTGAAAAATATACAAATCACCTCACAAAAGTAAGGCATTGTTTCACAGCTCCAAATGATAAACATGTAAAACGAACTTTACCTTTGCATCTAATACACTTAAATTCGCCATTTGTAGTGACAAAGAACATTAATATCATTGTGTAATTGTTTTCTATGTTCCTATAAAATCATATCATTAAATGTGGTCTCCTTTTTACTTCAAATAAGCATTATTTGCATTTTTATGTTTTGCACTGCATTTGTAGGGTCCGACACAGGGATTTTATTTTTTCACCTAAAACTCGGCTGATCGAACCTGTTTCAGCGGCCGATGCTAGTGATCTGTCTTACAACGAAGAAAAGACACTGACATAAATACGACAATGACAAAAGGGGAGGGGGACTCGTTTGTACAATAAAATATAAAGGTGGCATTTGTTTCAAAGAAATTTATGTGACTATTAAGAAGAGTTCATGATTCAGTGAGTCGACAGAAAAGATGATGGATCGTTGCCGTAAAATGATGGTGATGGTTATCCTGGCTGAAGTGTCCTTTAGTCTTTTCACTGGGAGCTGTTGTTTTGACGTAGCTACTGTGGAACTTTGGCTAGCCGGAGAACAAACTGGCGATCTGCACAGAAAGGATGAAACTGTGTTTGTTTCTGTCACACGAACTGAGGTGTTCAAGAATCAGACATCCGGTTTTGTTAGGAGTGCTGAGTCATAACCAGGGTCGGCATGCCCCCTCCCTTACAAAATGTTATCATGCCGAAGTCACCATTTTGTGAGAGAGCCATCACCTGAGATTTACACAGAAAAATAATATACGGTGTAAGTGCGTTGTTGTTGTTGTTATTGTTGTGTCTGTTTGAAATGGCGGTCGGATTGTTGACAGCGTGACAACTGGGTTATTTTTTACTCTCTCTCTCTCTTTCTCTCTCTCTCTCTCTCGCTCTCTCTCTCTCTCTCTCTCTCTCTCTCTCTCTCTCTCTCTCTCTCTCTCTCTCTCTCTCTCGGCTGTGGAGGTGGTCGACTGTGGAGGTGGTCGACTCTTCGTGGTTGGAACGAACTTATATTTCTACCGACTGGTTCGCAATCAGTCTATTTCAGTTTGAGCAAAAATGCTTTACTAAACTGAATACATAAGCAATTTTGAGATTAACCCATGTGGAAGTCGGTGGAAGCTATCACTTGAGCTATTTCTGGATTCACTGTTTACAGGAAAATGTATACATTTCGTAAATATCTCTATTTATCAAGTTTATTTTTGGAAGCGTGTAAGTCAATTGTTCCTTTTTTACTTATTAGTCGTAAAATATAAGATTAGAATCATATAAAAGTTCATGTGTGCGTATGAAGAGGACTCATTAAAGATCACGTGTGAGTATGAAGAGGAATAGTTAATGTGTGAGTATTATGACATATGTCGGGCTTTATATATAAGAGTTTCCTTCTGTTAGCGTTTCCCCAACAGAGTTCCTTGATTTTTATTAAACTTAAACCCTTCTTATGTTTCTTTTGAAATATCAAAATCCCCTCTAATCCCGGAATATGAATTTATCAAGCTTAGTTGCCGGGCGTGTTACAGAAACCCTTTCATACTCTCAGTTATTTTATCGTCGACATACGAAATCTTTTCAAAAACCAAGACACATCCCATTGTTTAGAACTTAAAAAGAGAGGCGGTCACTTAATTCGATCGCCCCTCAAAGTCACATCTAAAATGAAAGCAATCCCATTTCCCCCAAGAAAGACAAAAAGGACGAAATTCAGAAAAATAATGATCATATGACGTGCTGTCAAGTACGTCCGTGGACCAGAACGCTTTGCGCGCTAAAATCAATTTTGTGTCTGGAGCCGACAGTCTCTCTATCAATAGAACTAACAGCCTTATGCAAAATCAGTTCTTCATCTTGCCACCTAAGAGTAAACAACTCTTCTCGCATCGCTGCAAGTGTAGCCCACCCCACTTTCGAAGAACAGTTCCATTTATTCCAACGTCATCATCTCAAATGTACTCAACATAGTCCACCCTCGGATTTCAAATCAGCTTTTTAAAAAGACTGTATAATATAAGATAATATACATTTTTAAACTCTGAAATCCGATATTTACATGATATTTACGTCCTCCCGTCTCTGAAGACCACAGTATCTAGGAATTCCAGCTACACACACGCAAGCAGAGATATTATTCTGAAAACTCCAGTTTTTGTTAGCAATCGCATCAAACATAATAGTATTTGTAGAAAAAACTGGAACATGTGTAAATACTTTGAATAGCATGTGAAATGAACGGATTTAGCATGATACCATATCGGGGGTCACTTACATGTCTTGAATTTGAAATGTGTATTCATTTTGTACAAAACATTTTTTCTCTTTTTGTTTGTTTCAGTTGTGCGAAATAGCAAGTGAAGTGATTCGAGTTGATGCAATGTCCGGATTAGATAGCCTTCCAGGTAAGTAACAGAAATGGCAATGACCTTATGTTTTCATTTTGCAAAAAATATTTTAAAGATGACAGTTTAAAGTTTTCTGCCAGATTTTTTCTTTTTTATGGAAATCGCTCCAGACAAGGCATGAATTATTAAAATCTTTAAAAATTTAAGTTTTACTAAATATTTTACTAAATTATGTTGGCAGTCTGCATATTTCAGGTTCGACCACTATCTTTATAACTTGAGACGAAACCAAATTTAGGACCTTGACACTGACCCTGGCATTCTCGACTGCCACCTCTGAGTTATTAGGCGAAGTCGAATTTAGGGTATTGACACTGATAATGGAATTCTTGACCACCACACCGGGTTAGTGCTGGGATTAATGAAGAGCGTGTTTTCGTCCTCGTCATCGTGTTTACTATTTCCACCATTTTGAAAACTGTGTTCTTATGAAATTCGCCTTTTTTGGCAGCCATTTTTAATTTGGTGCTTGCTAAACTGTCAGTGCCCGGAAATATTAAACACATTTTCAGTATTTTTTATAGCCCTAAAGTTTTTTGCATTAGTTTTGTAGGTTATTTATAGTAGGTTAGCAAATGAAATTTTAATGCAAAAAATGGTGCATAATTCTGTGTACATATACATTTATTTGTGTAATGGAGCATTTGTTATCGAAGAAATTCTCGAGTTATCAATTTTTTAAAGGATACTGGGAGTTTTTCTATGAACACGGGTGATTTTAATATGAACACATGGTTTATTTTTAGGAATACAAGCTAGAAAAGTTTACGCAGGTCTTTTTATATTTCATTTTAATTTATTCATTTTTTTAGTAAAGTAAATCACAACAATCGATTTTATTTCTGTTTTAAATTAATAGATTTCCTATGCAAACCTAAAAGGTGCAAACCTAAAAGGTGCAAACCTAAAAGGTGCAAACCTAAAAGGTGCAAACAAAAGGTGCAAACATAAAAGGTGCATAAAATTAGAAAAAAGTTTTTTAAAATCTGAGCACAATAGTTGAAAAGGGGAGCTGATTGGTAAGACGTTGTTAGAATCGGGTCGTGTTCCCGACTATAAGCGAGTTCATAAAATCAAGAAATTGTTGCATGCAAAAACAGAGTAATAATTAATAAACAAAAGGAGGGAGTTCAAATAAGGTTTATTGAACGTGTGTGTATGTGGGATGATGACTGTGGTGTATGTATGTGTATCGATAGAAAACAGTTCTTGAAAAGAGTATGTGAAAAAATGAGTCCGGCGTGGGGAAGTCCTTGAAAACCGTATACAAAGAAAATGAGTTGAGAACTCTTACCGTTGTTGAACACGTGTTGACGGAGCGCTGGTGTCTTAGCGTCGTTCGGTGTCCCTTGGTTATATATCCCCTAAGGGCAGATAACTCCTGGTCGCTTTCAGCGCCACCTGACGGTGAACAGCGACACATACCGGCCGGTTAGTACAGTTATGTTTTGAAAGGAGGGGATAACTGCTACAACGTCTCTGAGTTCGCACCAGTATAGACTGGGGTTGACAAAGGGTCACGAAACTTTAAAAGATATCTCAGTAGGTATAAATCTCAAGCAGAATTGAGTAAAGACATCGTTTAAAATGAAAGTACACAACTGAGTTATTTCCCTTTTTCACAATCTGTTCCTTTAATGCAAATATGTGAGGTGATCTTCATATCTCTACTTAATGCTGAATCCCAAATTACGATACCTCTTAGCAATCTCTTTTTAAAGAAGAATTTATAAAAGATATATATATATATATATATATATATATATATATATATATAAATAAATATTAAATTATTAATACTAGCTACGTGTAAAATCAATGGCCGATTCCCAAAATGTAAAAACATTTTGACCCCCCCATTTACTTAAAAATTCACCAAAATTCAGGAAATCAACCAATCTTAATGAAATTTTCAGTATTTATCAATCAACGATCACAGAATATAATGAAATGATTATTTTTCTTAAAATTTTATTAAAAATGTATTATTTGTTGAAAACAAAATACACCTTTACTAAAGTTATATTTTTATGTATTAATTAAAAAAATGCATGAATTTTTTTATGAAAATAAAGCACTGTAGATGCTAAAAATTAAACATTTTTTTAAATATATGAATATATTACGAAAAGGGCTCCTAAATTCCGTGTTAATAAAATCACTATAACTCGAGGAAAAATAAATTTCTTGAATTAGCGATGTCATCATTGAATAAAGCATTGTTTAATCAATATTTTCACCAAAAAAATAATATAATTGCAAAAAATATTTTATGTGATTTTAATGATATGAGTTTCTGGGAAAATTAAAAATGCGATATATAATTATATTTCTCTTTCGCACATGAATGTGTCATCAGCAGCGTAAGAAATTATTTTTATAATCTTGAAAATAAACAAAAAATTGGAAAAAAATGAAGATCAGGAAAAATAGAATTTTAAAAATTGGATAATTTCTACTAACGATTAACTTGGATTGGTATGGTGGCCCTGTTCTGTAATAAACAGGTGGGATTAGCCTTCCAACCACCATTCACTTTTACACCGCCCTCAAAATGTTATTTTTAGAGATTCAACAATTTCGTTAATTTCACAATTCATCGTGAATTATTTGGAAAGTTTGTATTTGTTTTGTCATTTTTTTCATAAATGAATATTTAAAAAGTTAAAAACAATTATTAATTAATAAAAAAAGAGAATGCAAACATGACATTTTCTTTCAAAATTTTCTATTTATTTATTAATAAATAATTGTTTTAATTTTTTTTCAATGAATTGCCAGTGTAGTCATTGACTTTAATTTACTTTTTCACACTTAAAATTAAAAAATACACTTTATTTTAAAAAGAATTAATGTAATTTATCGTTACGAACGTTAAGAATAAATCGAATAACTAAAGTTTTTAATCATCGTGCAAAAAAATTGATAAAATTGACGCAGTTCGTAACGCAAAAAGTTTTAACATTTAAAAGAAGTTTTATTTCAAATTCTAAGGAAAAAAATTGGTAAACAGACGTCATCAATAATTTCAGTATTACTGAATTAAAAACTAATACCAAGTTAAATATGAATCTTATTTGTTAAAAATAAATAAAATCCTAATTGCGTACATTCACAAATATTTTAATTAAATAAGCATTTCTTTTTTTATTACAACAAAATATGGGTACTCAAATTAATTAAATTTCTTTATAACCTTAAAAAGAATAAAGAAATTAATGGATAATAATTTTTCAACTTCTATAAACTATTACAAAACCATTTTAAAAATGATAAATTATGACATTTTTGTTATCCATATATTCTCATAGCGATAGTCAATCGGTAAACAAAGTCGTTTACCGATTGAATGAATGCCGGATTTTACTAATCTATGACTTTTAGAGGGATAATTTTGCTAATTTTTAGTAAAACGTAGGAATTTTATTTTAATTCAGTATCCTATGACTTTAATTTAATAAATATCTTTGAAATAGTTCCCAAAAACTTATATTTATCTTTCAAGGGATTTTTACAAGTAATTTCTTCAAAGTTCAAAATTCACTGCATTTGGGGGGTTTTCAACCGTCGTGATAACATATTTCATTATAATTTCTTTTTCACACGTAAATATACAGTTTTTTTTCCTTTTAGAGATTAAGTTTAGGTTTTTATCTTTCAAACACAATCAAAGTTTACACGGAAACTAATTAAATAATTAATGATAAACGCTTTTTAATAAGCATAGTCCGTACAAGAGACGGCCATTTTTGCACATACCTAATTAATACCTAACAGACGCTAGCGTTTCAAGCTTATTGCTCTCATCAATGCAGGAAAGTTGCATTCCAATGACTATAAAAAATCAATCCAAACCCATAATTTTCATTTGTTCTTTCAATCACTTTATTTTCATCCCTGTATTTCTTCATCTCATGAACAACATTTTTTTAATTTACATTTTCAAAATTTAATACTTTTGCTAAATCTTACGCGCGTTTCACAGCAAAGTCAAGAAAAATATGCAGACTTTAGTTTAAAATTGCTGATCATTATAGCAGTAGTTCTTTTAATAGTAATAGGAAAAACATATTATTCCAAAGACTGGAGGAAGGAAGATAGGAAAAGTTGAAGAAGAAGTCTTGACAAAAATAACGGCAAGTCAAAATACATGAAAAAAAAACTCATAAAAAATGGTGACAAAAATCAAGGACCCCCCCCCCCCCCCAAAAAAAAACCCTTGCTCCCGAAATTTATAAAAGCTTATAACTAAACCCAACTGAGCTAGCCTGCATCAAGTTCAAGTGCAAAGCAAAACTCCGATTGAAGAATTAGCTGGAAAAAAAACTTTAAAAAACAAATTATTAATCCTGAAGATAAATAATACCCAGTAAAAAATTCAAATCTAGATTAAAGATTAATACGAAGATACAGTTAGTTTAGAATGCTATTTTATGTAAACATTAGGATATTATTATTGTTTTATTTTTTAGATAAAATTAAATTTAAAATTATAGTTAATCGGATTTTATTTCTAAGTATTTATTTTATATTTTTTCTAATTAAATTGACGAAAAATAACTAAAAAAATGTACTCGCTTCATTAAACGTATTCTTAGACAAAGGAACATAATTCATTTGGAAAATTCACGAGTTATCTCCCATATTTAATTCTCAATTAAAAATGGAAACAAACAAAAAACTTTATTATTTTATATTTAAAATAGGACAACCGTCACGTTAAGTTTATGTAGTTGAATCGACTTCAACCCCTCTCCCCCACAAAAAGACATATTTATACTAAAAATTCTTAGAAGTGAAATTTCCAACTAAAATTGCAGGTTATTCATATTAGAAAGACATGTATAATTCCATTTCTCTCATGCGTATTATTAGCACACCGGAGTAACATAATGTATCATACCCATTAACTAGATTCATCATGAATAGTCACACACCATTCCCTCCCACTTATATATTTGTATATGGCCTAGAATAGGTTTTTAGTCTTGTTCTATAATTTCTATAAGTTGAACATGTTGATACGAGTTCCTTCGGACTTAAGTTCATTATGTAATGTTTTGATAGATTCCTATCGATACTAATTTTGGTGTATCATTTAATTAAAAATTTCCTCCTATTTAAATAAATTCTACTTTAAAATTTCTCATTATTAATTTACTGGATACATGTAACGGGTACAACTAAAATTACCTCCCGAAACGCTTATGTTATAAACGTGATCCTATGGCACCAATTTTACAAACGTGGAAATTAGCGTCGAAAGCTAATCATGTGTAAGGCTGGAAATCTCCACTCCCCTCACTACGCGTTTCCTAATCCTTTATGTTTCAATCGGGCCCGCGGGTCACATGTTAAGACGCGCGGTAGTAAAACGACTTTCCATTAAAACGATAAAAGGGAGAACAGCAAGTAATCATGGTAGAGAAAGAACGGAACACATTTGAATCATCGTTTATAAACATAAAATAAGAAATAAGGCACTTGTAAGAATTAACAAAAAGCGAGATTATGCAAACATAAGTGTTTATTAAATAAAATAAAAAGACAAAATAAAAGTTCTGCTCCGCTCTAGGGAGTTTTTTTATATGGGGCTGGTTTATATAAGATCGAGAATGGTTGATCAGTTCAGAGTTATAAAAATTTGCAAATAATGAAAGTTAAAAATAAGTAATTTGTTTTCTTTTTTGTTTTTGTTTTTGTTTTTCATAGGGCACATACCTTTTTATAGCCTTTTTTGTGTTAATTGACACACTGAGTGGAATATATTTTTGACGTCAGTTCCTTGTATACGGGAGTATAGCTTTCGATTTGAAGTGCTGGATCGGCACAAAATCTTGATACGACTTCACCCCTCCGCTCCTGAAATCTGACTGTCTCGTCTTTCGTGGATAGTTTTTAGGTGGTGAGATATAGGTAATCTCGTATCCAGAAAAGAAATTGTTGCCTTCGTCTATATGGCCAACTTTGTCGGATTGGATTTTTCCTTGTTAATCTCCTTTTGTTTTTTGTATGCAGGGATCTATATTTTGATATCTGCTTGGTTGGCAGCAAATCTTGGAAACGTCATCTTTCCTCACCGTTGAAATTCATCCCTTGTGCAGGGATATATATTATTTCGATTTCTGCTTGGTCGGCAGCAAATCTAAGAAACGTCTTGACTCCACCACTGCCGCGAACCAACTCCTCGTGTTTCTTGTCCGGCTCTTCCCGCTCCCTGTCTAGGGCCTTCCGTTTGCATAGCAACAGTTTTTTCTCCAATTTCATTGGTTGCCCTTCATCCGACCCCGCAAACTGCATGGGCTGACTTTACGGCTTTTGGCTTCTCGCTGTCTAGACTACATCCGTTTCCAATTTTTAATGTGTGTTTCTTTTTTTTGTGAATTGCACTATACTTCTTTTTTGTAGGAGAACATGTGCCAACAAGTCCCCTGATATAACACTTATTTATAATTACTTTGCTAACAGTGAATTAGATACTAAATTGCTATCTATCTTTACAAGAAAGACCTATTTAATTTGTAACCCCTTCCCTGTAATTTTCATATCAATATAACCTAATTAATTTACTAGATCAATCATGAAGGTTCCATATTAACCCCCAACCAAAAATTGAATATATTCTCAATTTTAATTTACTGGTTACAAGATAGTTAATAGTTAATCAAAATTCAATGCATATTTTATTGAAGTTTCAATAAGGCTTAATATTTGTTTATGATCTATTAAATCTTGATGTAACCTATTCATGATAATTATTCAGTTTAATTGGAGAGTAAAATATTATAGTCCACCTCTTACAAAATATTAATCTCCCTAAAACTTACATACTAACACTATTGAAATGTAAAGAGCGTCAATATGCTCAGTATACAGTTCACCGACCCACCAACTCTTCAATAACCGTTACACATTAAACCCCACCCAGAAAAAGCTTATATACCTATTCTAGTTTAGATAACAATTTACCTATGTAAGAAGCTCAACTATCTTTTTCTATGTACTCGAAATGCTCAATATTCCTTTACAATTTATGGTTTTATTATGTAACTAGAATGCTTAACTTCGAAGATGAAAAAATGCACACTAAGTCTTCGATTCTTCTCTGACTAACTAATTAAAATTAGTTTAAACTAATGTAAAAAAAATTTATATAATTAATCAAAACGGTTGACATCCGATATTGATCCCATTTTATCCATCTGTTGTATAATATACATATTTAATGTTGCTATTATTAGGAAATAATTCTCATAAAATCTATTTTATTAATTATAAATGTTCAAATTTGTATGTTATCTAATTATCAATTAAAACCTATAATTAAAATATTTATTCAATAACCCCCATGCTTTCCAGTAATAAAGGCCAGTTGCATAAATACTCTTTTATATTAGATATATTAAACAGTTAAAACAACCAATTGGAAGACGACGTTGCATAATTGTGTATTGTTTCTTCACGTAATGAATTTCTATTATATTCAATTAAATCTTTACATAAGCTATTCAATTTTTATCTTAGATCCACATCATTTATTTAGGCCTGAAATAAGATAGCGTATATCTATTTCGGTGTAAATCGTTTTGTAGAATCTCTTGACTTATATTTAGCAAATTGTCCCTATATGTTATTATATGGTATGATTCTAGTGTGCATAAGTTACATTTTTCCTTTTCTTATGTATATATTTATTCGCCCTACCCAATATGGACCACTTCAACTCAAAAGTAGTTTTCTTACCAATTAGTTTCCAAACATATTTAGCTAATGATGTAGTAATTTTCTCGGAATCTGGATTAAGCTTAGTTTTAAAAGAGCACATATGATTTCTATATCTATCCTTGAAGGTTCCACCAATGGATCCGGCATAAGTACGGCTCCCCGTCATTACGTCACATTTATATACTATGCCTGAAACCATGCAACTCCACCCCGATGATGATCATTAGCGTTTCTACAATTGCAATTTGACTCAGATCCATTGGTGACAGAGTTGTTAGTGCGAGCATTGGTCCCCTTACTTGCCTTTTGTATTTTGGTAGTTATAACCGATGATGGATGAAGCTAGATTTTTGGAAGTTGAAAAAGACAGTTTTTATTTATGAATTTACCTATTCTACTTTCCTGGGAAATTTCTTTTAAATAATACTATAAAATATTTTCGGAATATCAGTAAGAATATAAGGAATTTAAGGAGATTTGAACAAATGACAACGTCTCCTATTTTTCTTACCATTGTTCCTATGAGTACCAGCAAGATGATCCACTGAATCAAGGTGTTGATCATTCTGTAGTCTGTTGCCACTGCTAATTCTACCAACTCTATTTTTGCTTTTCCCATAGCCCAATTATAGAAATTAAATTTATTAACCCCATTGCGATCAGAGTCGGATATAATATAAGTAATCTTATCCCTATACCCATACCTAACCAAGGCTTCGTTGTAGTATTGTTTATTTTTATTGAATAATTGCTCATTTGTAGATAATTTTGTTATTCTATTAGATACAGAGGGAACTATTTATTTTTTCATAAGTTTTTATCTATATAGTACAGCGTATGATTTGGTTTATTGTAGGGTTCATTATTATTAACAAAATTTAATGTAATGTCAAAGAAATTAACTTTACAATAGTTGATATCTATAAATATCTTTAGATCCTAATACTTTAAAAATTCATGCAGCAATTTTTTCTTTCTCTCTAGGTTTCTCCCAATGAAATTTTTAAAAAATAGCCCACCCACCAATTCCGATATGTCCCTGTGTATTTCCCTTAAAATATAAAGTCCTACTATATCAGTCACCTGTGCCGAATCAGGGTCCCGATATAGTGATATCAAAATTTCCCTTACATATTTCTTCTAGTCCATAATTTATTATTATACGAGATTAATGTCCTAGTTTAACAATGTCAATTTCCACGTTGGTTATATTGCTTTCATTTTTGGCTATGTTAAGAGCTTTATCCAACAAGGAAGGGGATATTGAAGGTAGAACGAGTCAATGTCAAACATGATAAATTTTATTTGTGATCTGTAATTCCTTAAACTTCATTAGATGATGACCACAATTTATGTTGAGTTTTTGCTTTAATATCTGGTAAAACTCTATCTAATATTTTCTTGCTTATGATACCCATATCCGACACACAAGGAGAGAGTAATCTAATGGAAGGGTTGTTATCAAAATCAGCCTTGTGGTCATTAAGAGTAAACCTTGGACATTTGGCAACTGACTCTGAAGATAAGATGCGTGTTCATGTGGCAACTTGAATTTGTTCAAGTATGCACTGAACTTTTTCCAGAAAGATTTCTTTTGCTCTGAAATATGCATTAAATCACAGTATGATATAACTGTTATTTTATTTATTTACAGCTCAATTTTTTAAATGACTTGAAAAATTTAATATTGAATATTGAGCTTCATTTTACTTTAAAAATTGATTCTCATAAGAATCGATTTGAATTATATAAAAGAATTGTTTTTTTTTAATTAACACACACACACACACACACACACACATATATATATATATATATATATATATATATATATATATAAAAATTTTATACGTACATAAAAGTAATCCATGGACATGTGTTTCTGGCTCGAAGCCGTCATCAGCTAACTTAGACAAGGATCACACCTTCAATGTTGATGTTAATAGCATGGCGTTTTATCTCTATGACGCCTTGCCTGGAAATATTTACGGTTTTTATATACATATAATATATTATATAAAATATTTAGGAACAAAAAATACATCTTATAAACTTAAGTGCGACTAATAATGCAATCTTCCGCATTAATCTGTATCACTTAGGAAGTGAACAATGAGGTAAATAAAGTTCCGAGAATTCAAACACAACAATTATTTAGCATACGATCGTTTCCAAGACAATTTTGAAAATTTATTTTGTTATACTTTTGATGCTTCCAAATAGTCTTTTCATCGGCACTCTTTGCAACATTACATACAGAAATCATGTTCTTTCTGGAAGCAATCTGTGTGTTCAGACTACATCTCCGGTGCGTCTGTGTAGGTAATTTCAAAATGGGAGATGTATCTATTCATAGGCAGGTTTTATTCTGTTCAATATTATATTTGGCAGGATCTTTTGATAAGTAAAAGAATGACATATTGGAAGTTGTTCAGGGTGTCACAAGTGCAACAAGAATCCTTTTTCAAGATCAAGTTCTTTGTGATGTTCAAGAACATCATTCAACATATCTCTTATGAACTCATGCACTACAGTTGGTGTGTACTTCATTAATTTTACTGATATACAATGAGTGTACTGCTTGTATGCTGTTGTCATTAAAACCCCTAGCCCTGACAAACACTCTTTCTTATATTGCTATCCTTCTTCACGATGAACATGAGACTTGATAACTTTTACAGTTTTTTTATGATTCTGTTCCTCATTTTGAATTCTTCGTCCCACTTCTGTATCTTTTCTGACTGAAATAAAATATTTTAAAATTCTTCTGTTGATCTGCTTATGCATTTCGTGATCAAACACTCAATTGTTGTTATCGTTTACCTTTTCTTTTGTCAGCTGCATTCAAGATTGTCTTCACTGCAACGTTTCATTTTTGTTGAGCAATAGTTTGATTTTCGTATTCAAATTAAAATCCCAAAACTTTTCTTTGATCATTCTCATGTATTGCCTTCTCACTTCTGGGATTTGAAGTTTAGCCGTGTTTATTGATTTGCTTGGCTTTTTTGTTTTTCTGTTTCATGAAAAGTTGATATGGAACAATTTGCATCTTCGTAATGACAAGTCTGTGGTCACTGTCGGTTTCAGTTGCAATATATAACTTTTCATTTGTTAAAGTGTTCTTTTGAGGCAGATTATGTGGTCAATTTGATTGCATGCTTCACACTGTTGTCTGAAGAGTTAACTCTTGTGTGACCCCATGTTATGATATGTCTTGAGTGATGTTTGAAAGAGCTATTTGTAAACAATACATATCAATGTTGTACTTCTCAATGTCCATCACTAACTGCTCTTTCTTCTCGCGGCGGATCAAACCCTGTACATTGAAAGGTTCAACTTAAAAGATCATTACTTTGAAAGTTCAATAACATTTTCTGATTATTCTCTTTCTCTCAGTATACAACATCTTCAATAGGTAACAACTGCATAACAGTAACTGAGGCAGCCATTACCCCCTCCGATATTCCTGAAGAAATATATGATAGCAAATTTACCAAATAATATCTCTAAAAGAACAGATCACATACGCGATTGAAAATCATAAAATCGAGCTGATTCGTGGCAAATTATAATTCATGAATTAATAAAGAAAAAGGGTAAATATGTATTTTAGTGTTGAAAAATATTGAAATATATTTTAGTGTCTAGGAAATAAAATAACGTCTGATAAATTCTATCAACATTTAGAAATTGTTTATTCAAAGAATTACATTTTTAAAGTTACCTCCATTTTTAGATTATTAGTTTCCTAAGCGACCATCAATGCGTTAGTCTTTTGTTTACATTCGGATCAGCCTGTTAAAAATCACCCTGACATACGAGGCTGTATATTGTAGGTGGGCATGGGGCAAGACGTTGCCTAGGTAAAGGCTTGCCCATTAATTTGGCCCTATGCCCCGACTTGACTCGGTTCTCATCTGATAACAGTGGTGGCGATGGTCTCTCAGTCCGCATCTTTGATTTGAAGGTCATGATGAAAAAAACTGTTCTCAGACCACACAGATAAGGTTCACTAGTCTTAATTTCAGTGAACCGTGGTTGTTTTAAGTACAACAGGGAGGGGGCGCTCACATTGGCTTAGACACAAGCCACTCATTTATACGTCCAACTCAGATAAAAGAGAGGGAACAAACCGAAAAACAAAATTTACCTTACTCATATCCAGCTCTGAGATCAACCTCTCTCGTCATAGAAAGATAGACAATTCACGCCCCTTCCTCCCTTACATTATCCAACAAAGACAGAAGGCCTAAGATGAAGTTACTTTTCCAGAAACAACGTAACATAACTAAGGAATTCACTAATTTATATAAATATTTTGTAATAAATACTTTAAAAGTCTTATGAATGTTTGAAATCGACTTAAATAATTGACATTTATACTTTTGTGTAGACATTGATGTTTTTTGTTTTTTTTTCTTTTCCCCGTGATTACAGTGAGTGTGACAGTGCATAATTACTACGAGATGGACTATCATATACGACAGCAGCCCTATATCACAGCTCAATATATGGAACTCTATCACAAGGTGTAGTAGAAAGAGATATCATCTTCTTTCCATTATTTTTACTCTTTATAGTTTTGCATGAGATTATTCATGAAACACGACTTTGTATGCATTTGTCGGCTGAGTATATTCAGGGTTTATTTCCCTTTTACCAATATTCAAGTTATCACCCTTTAATTATACTGAGCAATAATAGAATGAACTGTTCAATTCGAAGTGCACAAAAAACTTGCACCATTCATGTGCGAAATGCAATACGAAGCTTATCCTCTTTCTGGCTAACTCTTACATGGTTTTCACTCTGCTGACGCCGATCTTTTCTGTTCTCAGTTTACCTTATCAGTCTTATCTAGCTAACCATTTTTTTAGCATGGCTCGTTTCTAATGGTCTTAGACGCTGTATGAAAAGGAGCAATCGAGTTCTTGGTGAATAACGGAAAAGCAATGCACAAGAATCCTGACGCCCTCATATTTTCCACTGTTTTAAACATGCACATGTCGAGGCTGAATTCTGACTTCCCGCTTTTATATCTTAAACGGCCAGATTCTGGTTGATCCATTTGAGTTTGGGCCGGAATAGTTTAGTAATCTGAAACTCGAATCAATTGCAAGTTCAACTGATGTTCATCTGTACACATATGTAGAGGAAAGCTGTCACCTGATCAGTCTCATCCCACACTCTTAAAATGTTCTTATTTTCTCTGGAGCCTCTGTTTGTACAAAAATGTATTTTTTTTATTTTGTAAGTAGTGAATTTATCAAGTTATATTTTAGAAGTGTGTTTTTATTGCTCCTGATTCGTTTATTGGTTGTAAAATATAGGTTTTAAATTTTATCAGCATTTGACAGCATATCGACTGTTCATTCCTCAACCCATTTGACTTTGTCCAAAATATCATACATTCAGATGAACCGTTTTCTTTTCAAAATGCTTAACTTACTATAAACATTTGGATTATTTGGATTATTCGGACTACTGTTCTCATCTTGGATGTTATTTTCACGTTTTGGCCGATGTAACCTTCGACCTTCTTCATGTGTGTCTTGTTGAACTTGGGAATCTTTATGTCAGACATGAGAAACTGTAGCTTGCTCTCATTATGTCAGCCATGACCGGGTAGATGTCTTAAGTAATTCGTTATTGTATTCTTAGTATCGCCCGTACTGAGGATTGAACCTTCAACCTCCAGTAGACTGTCACCTAGAACTGATTACACTTAGCACTTTTATCGTTGTGCCACAATTACGAATAACATCCAAGATGAGAATAGTAGTCCGAATAATACAAAGAATACAAATCTAAAAAATTCAGACATTTTACTTATTTTTGTTTTCTTTTATTTACTTCCCATTTCATTTTTGTTCTTGTTTATTTCAGGGTGAAATCAAATGGAAAGGCGAGACGGAAGAACTTCCCTTTTTATCAAAGACGCTTCCTCCTATAGGTGATGTGGATAAGATGCTTTACCTGCAGATTTCCGATCATCTTTTCAATAGTTATTGTCGGGCTTCCTTCACGCACAACATGCTTTCATTTGAAGTCACTGATCAAGAAGTAAGTCATATAAAACAGTAATTACATATTTTCAAGAATCCCATTCAAAAGAGTTGGATTAACCATTGACTAAAATAAGGTTTGAAAATGGTTTTAGACCACAAGACTTTCGGAATGGAACGCCTAATTTCACAAGTAAATTATTTTTCTTTGTTTTTTTTCTTTCTTAAAATTTGATCTCTGTATCATCAAGTAGATAATTTAAAGATCAAACTTACTATTTTTTTTCAATCTCTATTTTATATAACTTTACCTATTAATTTAAAAGTAATGACAGTTTTAATAACATTTTCATTCCCTGATTATGAAAATATTCTATTCTATCTTCAATATACGAATCATAATTCATAATGAATAGATTAATTTTCCAGTATTCATTTGTTTTCTTTTAATTATTCCGTTATGCATAATTAAAAGAAAAATAATAATAATACAATAAGTATAATAAGTATATAAGTTTGTTTGATAATATGATAGCAAGAATTATGGTCGCAAGAATTAAGTAGTGAGGTATTTTCAACCTTAAATTTCTTGTTGTAGTCCGAACAGAGAAAATAAGAGAATTTTGAGAGTGTAGGATGCAACGGGTCAGGTGACAGCTTTCCCCTACATACGTGAACATCATGTCTCATATGAAGGGCTCTAACTTGGTCTAACTTAGAACTGTTCTAATTTTTGGATATATATGTCAAAGTCAAGGTCACGAAAAAAATGAAAGTCACACTTTTGGTGATCTCATCGTAGAGACTTGCTACTTACTTAGCCCATATTGTTGCTAATTACGTATTGTTGCTAATGACGATCTTATATGATCTTACCCTTGGAAACCGGTCAGTCGAAATTTTGACGGAATTTCAACTTCCGATTTTCAAAATTTGATGTATGATTCTGATGGTCTTTGATCAGTTAAATAGTTTTTGAGTTATCAACGTTTGCATGGCATAACTTTTGAGATACGTCATACAATATGAAAAAGTAAGGCTCAGACTTTGGCCCATCTTTACATTGTCAGGCAGAAGTATGCAGTCTAATGGATGACTTATGTTCTTATTATATATGAAACGATTTGATTAAAAATAAAATTTAACTTTATCCATATTTGATTCACTCATTGATATTCTTATATTCTTCAGATTCCGGGCCATTTGTTGAAAACCAGCTGTAAAGAAGGAGAATACTGTATTGGTTCAATACTTCCTGTGGTAAGTGTTCAATACTACTGTAATGAAGGTTTACCATGGTAAATCTTATCAGTTTACTATGGTAAATAACGATTTGCATGTTATTCTCTACTTTCTGTTGATATTACTGCCATTAGGGTGACACCTCGTCAAAGCAGGTGTGTCCCCAAGAACAAATTATGTGTATAACCGACTTTGTTCTTGTTTAACTATTACAAACTAGTAATCCTATTCTAGTGGTTCATACGATTTTTCGGAATCTCGTTGATAAAAATGATACAAGTCCACAGAACCAGTTCCCAAATAGTTGTTAAATTATCATTTTACCTTATACAATGCTTAGTTTCCTTGGAGGGTGTTTTTCAAACTGAATTCAAAGAAAAATAACTTTTACAAATTAATATTTGATTTTCACTTTTAATTTACGTGCCAACCATTGTTTGCGTGGCTTTATCTTATTTACGATATGACTACATGTGTTTGAAAGAAGGATAAAAAAAAAACAGTTGATTAACATGTCCTTCAATTTCTCAAAACTAATTCTTTCTACCGACTTTAATAATTCAGGCATTTTCGGCAAGGTCAATTCGCCAAGGAATTCCTTCACTATAGGATCCCACAATCCTGTCCATCCACTTGCATTAGTTCCGATCACTTCTAAGTAAGATTCCTTATTTTCAAATTTACCCTCTGCCTGATAGTAAGGGGAAAGGGAAATCGATGCTCCAAAGGCTGCACATCCCATGAGTAACGCTATGACGGACAATGGGGGGGGGATGTTATCATTTTGGTGGTCTTACAAACTTACAAACCCTAGATAACTCAATCTCTTCCGGGGTGGCCATTGCCCAAATCCCATCGGATACATTGACTGCGGAAGGTAACACAACATTCAGCACTTCCACCTGACAATTCTTATCCTTTTTAAACAATTTTAACATACACAGCTCATGACTGTCAGTTACATAAATCGGTTTCACACATTCCCAGGGCATCCGTTCTGCATTTATCTATTAATTTTGTTCTGGCCACATTTAGGGCTGCAAACTCTGTCTCCACTATCTATCTACTGCCCCAAGTTTTTGGTCAGTTCGGTTGTATGGTATGGGCAGGCTAACTACCTGATATATCTCAAAAGTACTATCTCTTTCTAACAACGGGATGAGTACCAGTACTAATAGCTTTTTACCTTCCAATAACGTAACACATCCTAATGCATTATAATACTTCCATAACTGTTCAGTGGGGTCTACAGGCAATCTCAAATGATGGGGTAACTCTGTGTGTATCTTCAACAGCACTTCCTGGGGTTACTATACTCAGCGACAGGTGTCCCAGTGACAACATGTCCCATTGTGCACGCACTTGCTCCAATAGCATCATCAACGACTGCCCTGTCTGTTGCACCTTACTCATTATGGTCAACAACCGAAAATATCTCTGTACAAATCCATCTAGTTCATGTATCTCTGTTGCAACTGCATCGGTTATATTGGCCACTTCTTCTCTAAATATCTGTACCTGAGAGAACAACTCCTTCAGACTAGCCCTATTCTTGGCTGACACAGCCTAGTAACGTTCAATATCGATACACTTTCCCTGGCTGCATGTGACAGTACCTTTTGGTTCTTCTCTGTCGCCTCCAATTTCCTTCCGATTATTTTCACATCACTTTCCGACACCGTCCCAAAAAATACTCTGAGTGCTTTCCCCACTATTGTTAACACTGATCTCTTCTGCCTCGTCTGCAGTAACTCTACCCCTTATAGATATGTTCATATCTCTCCATTCTTTCCCATTACCTCTTTTGCAAGGAGCACAACAACCGGACATATTCCTGGTTGTGCGAATAATTATCAACACCTTTAAACCTCATTACATCCCTGCTCAATCATTCCAGCAACAACTCATACGGCTGTAGATCTATCACTAACACGATCAACCATTTGGATCAAGTTATGATGACTTCTGAAACTCGATATTTTCACTATATTCCCATGTGCTTGTTATAGCTAGTATCGACAGAACTACCATCAACCTCTTCCCATCTGCAATGAGATAGAGAGAAGAATCGGTCTTAGTTATATATATATCTCTATCCTTATTTACTTTTCTATCTTTGGGGCAACATTTGAGAGAACGGTCCGCACCACAATCACCAGCACCACACATGCATGGGGGCCCTCCATTCACATGACGGAGCCAACAGATGTGATACAGCCAAGCCTATCCCTGACTATCTTTTACCTGACCTTCCTACTTTTGTGTTGTGGGGCGTCTTGCTCCCCTCAACCGTAACTTTAAAAGCAATTCTTCCACCTCTTTAGCTACCTTCTCTTCCCTCAATCTTTTTTGAAGTTAGGACAGAGGCATTTCATTCTCCTCCTCCCACTAACTCGACTCATCAGCCGACTCCACAACAAGGTTCAAGTAAACCTCTCTGTCCACTAGGGAGTCTGTTGCCTCTCGTGGCTTCTCATGAACCGGAGAGCAAAACCTAAGCCCCTCTTCCTCCCATTCGGATTCACTACCCTTCACTCGACTTGTCATTATTGGTGCCACCCTGCCTTTTACTTCTTGTGGGGTGGCCTGTGGGCGTTTCCCTGGTTCCTTACCTCAACATCAGGTAGTACACTAAGGTTCGCATCTTAATCCCTAACCTCCAATTTCCCACTATTGTGCACCATTAACCCTCATGTCCGAACTGACCACATTTCGTACAATTCGGCCCCAACAAGCAAGGTGAGGCTCCATAGTTTGTGAGACCGTCCTTGGACTGATGTCTCTCGTACCTACAGGTCAAGCAAATCAACCTGTACTTGTCTGGAGTGGACATATAGAACCTATGCTGAATATCCCATGCATCTCTCCAAGGATCAGCTTCCGCCTCCCAATTCTCTACACCCTCCAACTTAGATCGGGGCTCCGGACTCCTTTTCCTCTCCGCCACCCTCTTTTGATTTCAGGCCTTCATTTCACTCTCGCCCCTCTCCACACGTTTCCACAACCTTATACTGTCTCTTGGCTCCCAGCAAAGTGAGTGGGCACACTTCAGGACTTTTCTCCAGGTCTCTTTATCGCCCAACCCGTCATCAAAGGCGTCCACCAGGATCGCCTTTATCGGACCTGCATTCTGGATAGACCCATCCGGAAATGCAAGGACCGCTAGACCATGGATTCGCTCGACTAACTCGTTGAGACTTGCTCCTTTGATTAGCCTCAGCCGGGTTAACTTGCATACAGCCTCAATCGCGGTTCGCTCGCTGGCATATTGTTTCATCAACAGCTCGCAAGGGAAATTTTAAATAGCTTCAACTCTAGTAGGAGAAGGGGGAATGCCAGCTATACCTATACAATCGTTCAGGAAGGTAATTAAAAAAAAATTGTAACTTTATTCACCTTAAACAAGGCACATTGCCACTGAGACGCACGTGACTACTATGAATTAGGGGTCATACCTACAGGGTCATCTAAGGTGAGAAGTTTTGCAGCAAGATATTTGTTCACATTACATTTAAATTTCTGCATGTTGGTACAGTCAGAGAAACAGGAGGCAGAAATGGAATTCTAAAGGCTAGCAGTTTGAGGAAATAAGCTATAGAGTAGAAAGCCGTCCGGCATCTGGGGACCTCTACAGTGAAGAGGAAGGATTTTGCTAATTCTCGGGTTGGTTGGGGGTATTTATATTGAGAGGGTACCAGTGTAGCAAGTTCGCCATTGAAGTACTTGTAAAGCAAGCAGAAGGATACAAAATTGCATGAGACAGGGGTTGGAGTGGACAGTGTGCGACCTATTATATTAGAGGCTCTTTTTGGACTCTGTCTAAGAGGAAGATACTAGTGGATTGTGCACCAGCCCAGATGTGGCAATAATACTCCATACACATGTGAATAGTAGCTTTGTAGAGATATAGGATAAGGGCAGGTGTGAGAAGTTTTCTAGCCGGATAAAGGGAGCCCACCTTCCTTGTAGCGGACTTGGTAGTATTTTTTATGTACTTGTTTCAATTCATGTTACCTGTGAATGTTAGGCCGAGGAGTTTTAATAATGGACACTCGGGTAGAGTTTTCTATTAGCCATGGAATTTTACCGAATTTACCGAATTTACACATAATTGGATTTCAAATATCGCAAAATCTACTTTCAAGTGTTTCACGTGTTGTTCAACTAAAGAACTTGCAACTAGGGCATTATTTTTTTTACTGCAGAGTCATCACTTATCAAGGCCCAAAGACCACTCGAGGATAAGGATTAATGAGTGTCAGGTGAACGGTGAGACAACACCATGAGGATTGGTAATGTTGTTTGAAGTTTGGCAGAAATTGATTAGTTGAGGCTTAACAAGAATTTGTTTACTTTCGATGACAACGTTGTAGTCAGCTAGGAAGAAGCCCCACGGTATTGTGTTCCACAGACGGGTAGTTCTAGGAAAGAAACTTTGCTCATGGAAGTTTTGTTTAGTTTTAGGCACAGAGAGAGAGATAGGGAAATTATTGAAAGTGGTTGTAACTAGACGGGTTTTTGTTGTGAATGTTTTACAGAGGGGGGCATATATTGGAGCTCAGCCGAGTACCTGCCATGAAAATAACGATAGCATAGAAAAGGACTATCAACGTCTCTTCTGTGAGAAAGAGGTAGTAGGGAGGGGAAGAGGACACTAGATTTTGAAGTCGGTTTTGTACTCTGTCAAGGCAGGAAAAGGTGCTCTGAGCATCCTCTCCCCAGATATGGCAACAGTACTCCATCTTAGGACGTATTTGGTTCTTATACAGGTAGAGGATTGTGTCAGGAGTGAGATGGAGCGGTAGAATGATCCAATCATTTTTCCAGCGACCTTGGCAACGGATTTGATGTAAGTCTTCCATTTCAGGTCAAGAGTGAAGGTCAGTCCAAGAAGCTTGTCAAAGCAGGGAGTTTCCTCATTTAAATTGGGGATCAGAGCGTTGGTGGTGAAAAGAGAGAAGCTTAGTCTTTGGACGCATTAAAAGTAACCAGCCACCTTTTTCCTCATTATATTATGTGTTCAAGGTCGGAAGAGAGAGAATCAGAAAGATTATTGGTTATTGCTGCTCGTGGAAGTGTTGCCATAGATGGTTGTGTCATCTGCATAAATGTCGACGAATGATCTTAGAATGTGATTTGAGAGATCGTTGATGAAAATCAGAAGAGGGTTAGGGTCAAGTATGGATCCTTGAGGCACGCCAGCATTGGTACTATGAGTTTCGGACTTCTGTCCATCAACGACTACTTTTATGAACCTGTTAGAGAGAAAGGATTTGATGGTTGAGAGGACATTTCCAAATATTTCATAGCTAAAAATCTTATGAAGTGGACCACCTTTATGCCAAACACTATCAAAGGCCTTTGATATGTCAAAAGCTATTGCTCTAAAAAGAAGCCTCCGTCAATAGATTTATTGATTCTGTGTGATATTACAGTCCATCAATATAAAATATATAAAATCCAAACATTACGAATCTTTGCAATGTTTGACTGATATTTTGAAAACCAAATGGCAGGTGTACAAATTTTAACATACTAAACATAGTTGCTATATATGTTTTAGGGACATCTGCTGGTTTGACATATAATTGATAATACACTCTGATCAAATCTATTTTGGAAAAGATCAATTTACCAAGTATAATGGCAGTGAATTGAATACATGATAAAGTTCAATGCATGACGATCACCAGATGTGCAAAATGTACCATCCTTTTTTGACGCCAAAGGCAAAAGTGAATCCAATTGCCTCACAAGGGAGTTAACTCTGCCTTTCCATATTTTTTATTTTTCAGGTTACAAACGCCTTTTGCATGTACGGGTGGTCTGTTAGTGTTATCAAAACATTCTGCGTGAAAATTAGGTTTTACAATACTTGAGAACTTCCTCATGAGTTCTGTGTAACTTTAACATTTGCTACAGCTAGGCACAAGACCACAATATTGTGGACTACTCCAGTGCTAGTCAGCTCTGACTAGTACTAAATGTAACACATTTTGAGATTTATATAATTATTCTTTCAGGTTGGACTCCAATTTGTCAATGAGACTGTGAGGCTTTCAATGTCAAACAGAGCAGCTCCACATTGGGTGTTTGATGACATCATTCAACTGACTCTGAAGGGATCATTAAGCTTTGATATTTTCCTCAGAAACAATACCATTGTGAATATATTTAAACTTGATATGGTAAGTAATTTCACCATTTTTTTCAAGTCAATAACAAGACTCTATCACACACGGTTATATGATATGCTTTCTGATTCCCTTCACTTGCTCAGAACCGGCCGTACCTACCCCCGACCGGGAGGGGAGAAATGGGGTCCAATTCTGCTGCAGAACCTTCAGAAGAGATAGTTTCAGAAGCGCTGTGAATGTCTCCATATTTTTATTTTTTGTCTTAAAATTATAGAGTCGGTTTTAACAAAAACAGCATATTTTAAAACATTTCTACACATTAATTCAATTCTTTTGAAAATCGCTCTCATATTAAATTTGAAAACTTTTTTTCTGATAACAAAATATATATATTTTTGAAACAATATAAACGTTTCTAACATCTGCATCTGCAGTGCATGGGGTTGATCCCCCTGTAATTCCTTTCGGGGTCCATTCATTTTGTTGCTAACTGAACTCTACTCGAAAATCGGACTCTTTAAGAGCAAGTGCTAGTTGAAACTGGCTCTCATGGAAATTGAACTTCCTTTGACTTTGAGATAGATAAGCCATTAAGAGGTTTTATCGCATCAATTCCAATCAGGAAGTTAAACCCATTAGTTTTAAACCTCTGCATGTCAGTACAGTCGGGGAAACAGGGAGCACGAAGGGAGTTCCAGAGGCCGGCAGCACAAGGAAAGAAGCTATTGGAGTAGAAGACTCTCTGGCATCTGGGGACCTTCACGAGGGGGCACTAGATCAGCTAGTTCATTGGAGCACATTCCATTGAAGTATTTGTAAAACAAGCACAAGGATGCAAGATTGTGGCGATGGGACAGGAGCTGAGGCTTGGTGGATAGTGAGGGACCTATTAAGTTGGCCACTCTTTTTTGGACCTTGTCTATGAGGGAGAGACTAGTGGATGATGCACCAGCCTAGATGTGACAACAATACTCCATGCATGGCAGATGGTGGCTTTGTAGAGATACAGGATAATGTCAGGTGTGAGGAGTTTACTAGCACGGTAGAGGGAGCCCACCTTCTTTGTTACAGCCTTGGCAATGTCTTCAATGTATTTGTTCCAATTTATGTTACCTGTAAATGTTAGGCCAAGGAGTGATGATGAACTCTCAGGTAGGGTGTTATTTGCCATGACAATCGGTGGTTGAAGATTGAAGGAAAGGAGCTTTGTCTTTGCAGCATTAAAAGTTACCAACCATTTATGACCCTAATTCACTACAGCCTGGAGGTCCTTTTCTAAGAATTCAGCCATTGCCTTCGATATGTTCGCGTCTGTTTTACCCACATGACGAGAGTAGAGCATGATGTCGTCAGAAAATATACCTATCTCAGACTCGATGTCATCAAGGAGGTCGTTTATGAAAATCAGGAACAATAAAGGTCCAAAGATGGATCCCTGGGGTACACCAGCATTTATGTCATGTTGCTTAGATGAACGGCCATCGAGGACAACCTGGGTTTTTCTTTTGGTTAGGAAGGATCTAATTATATTAAATATTTGTCCAGTAATACTATATGAGCGAATTTTTAGGAGAAGCCCTTTATGCCAGACCTTGTCAAAGACTTTGAATATATCAAGCTCTACTGCCCTAGCTTCACCTGCTTTGTCCAGTGTATGATATATGCGTTCAAGGATGACCGTTAAGATATTGGCAGTAGATCGTGCTTGTCTAAATCCATACTGGCGGTCAGAAAGAAGTTTAGCATTAACTAAGTGCCGGACTATCACTAGATTGATTAAGGAGTCAAAGATTTTAGCAAAGATCGAGAGTAGACTGATTGAGCGGTAGTTCTGAGGACCAGTTCTATCCCCAGAATTCTTGAAGACTGGTAGCACAGACGCAAATTTCCAGCTATCAGGGAAGCAAGATTCAGCTAGGCATTTGTTGTAGAGTTTGGAGAGTACAGGGGCCAGTTCAGCAGAGCATTTCTTTATTACTATTACAGGTATAAGATCAGGTCCACAAGCTTTGGAGTTGTCAAGGTTTTTTATGATGTCCCTGGTTTTCAAGTGTGGCTTCGGTCCACAATGGGAATTTAAGGAGGGGGTGGTTTTTCTGAGTCCAAAGTGAAGTTAAAGGCGAAACGCTGGGCAAGTAGTTCAGCCTTATCAGTTGCCGTACAAACGACATTATTGTGGTTTGATAGCGAGAGAATTGTTTATTGTCCATTGTTCACCATATTATTGTAGATTTTCCAGAAATCGCGAGTAGCTAGTTTCTGTGGCTGAATGCGTTTTTTGGTTATCTGTGTATACCTTCTCTTTGCTTCACCTATCACTGCCTTACAATTATTTATTGACTCTATAAATTTCTGTCTATTCGCAGTTGACTTATGGCGGCCGAATTTTTGGAATGCTTGCTGCTTCTCAGCAATGGCAGCTGCACATTCCGAGCTGAACTATTGAGGAGAGTGGGGTTTGCTGAAGAATTTTCGCATGGGGACATAGGCTTCAATACCTGCTTTGACCCATTCGGTTAACTCATTTGCACACTGATCAGCAGGGAGTGAGGTTTCACTCCATGAGGTGTCGCTGATGTGATCTCTGATGGACTCAAAATCAGCCTGCTCATAGTATCTCGTTGTTTTGAGCAACGGCTCATCAGCTTTTGGACGAGTTTTTAGGGTGATATAAATCATTAGCAAAATGTGATCAGCATTCCTGAGCGGGGTATGGGCTTTCGTCACACAATCAGTGAGGTCAAGAACAGGTCTAGAAGTGAGGCTTGCTGGTCTACTCGATGCAGGTCGGGAAAACGACAGCGTGTGAGAGGTAATGAGCTAAGGAGAAATTATACGTAGAGTTACCGGCTGCATCTGTAAAGCTGGAGAATCCCAGCCAGTCACGGTGGTGTGTATTAAAATCCCCAAATACATGTATCTGGGCATTCGAGTCGAGTGAGAGTGCTCTATCTATGTTTTCAGAGACAGAGTTTAGCAGGATACAGTCCTGGGTTGAAGGTGAATGGTATAAGAAATATAAGTAACTAACACTGTGATGTAAAGTCAATCTAAAGCACATGTAGGCTTGGTCATCTGATTCTAACCTATGTTCTCTAGTCAGGGGGAGGGTGTTCAGAACATAAACTCCTAGCCCGTGCATATGTTTGTCAGAGTCTTTACGGTAAAGTGGGAGGTAGTCAGTCATGTCAAAGTAGTGAGAGGAGGTTGAGGATTGAATGTTCGTTTCACTTAGTGCTAGGATATCCGGGGAGTTTGTCAGGAGAAAGGTTTCTATATCGTTGATGTTAGTTCTAAGTCCCAGGATATTAGTGAATGCGAGCCTCAAGGGTGAAGGAGAAGATGTTTTTTGTTGGATGTCTGGTTTAGGTTTGATTTTTTTCTTTTTCAATGACATGTTTGTCTAACCTGTACCCTCAACCTGTCGGAACAAGAGCGACCCAGACTGGTCATGTAAGACTTAGTGACGAAAAAACTTTCTCCAAGTTGCCCAGATAGAGGGAATGAGAGACGACGTTCATTATCCTATTCAGGAAACAAGGCCAGGCACTTTGAGGCGCTGGTACCTCTGCGCCTGGCTAATAGACAGAGAGCCCAACTACTCCTTAAGCAATTTTAGGTTTGCAAACCGGATATTTTGTTCAAAATTCCAGCTCTAGGAAGGTTGTCGATCAGGACTATGGAGACCTCCCTCCCTAGCTGTTTGCTGCCAAGACGTAAGTGGTTAGTAGCAAGGTTTTATTATCAGTTTTCCTTCTCTTAGATGGAATACCTGACAAGGTCTACGGATCCAACACACCGAGAGGGGATAGCCCACTCCCGTGTACTAACAAAAAAAACCTCCATATATATATATATATATATATATATATATATATATATATATATATATATATATATATATATATATATAGTCTAAAGAAGCTTTGAGTTATTTTAAACAAAAAGACAACAAAAAAAAAAGAAAGGAAAATGCAGTTTAAATTCCCAGAGAAACTAACTAAATCCAAAATATGTAGACTTAACATTTGTTGGAAAATTCATAAATAAATAATATATAATAGTAAGTAAATAAAATAAAAAGGGGGATTAAGTATCTAACAGTGGAACAAAAGCAGGAGACCTTAACGTAAGCATCTAATATTAACACGGGGATCTTCAGCTGTTTACCATGTAACTGTTTCGGAGATTTAAAAACAGGACAGTTATATGCATGGCTCTCCAATGGTACAGATAAAACTACCATTTCCCCAATAATCAAGTGTCGAAATAATTCAGCTTAAAATGTTACTTATATATACATAAATAAATAATAATAAAATAATAATAATAATAATAATAATAATAATATACTACCCTTAAGACTACCGTGTGATATGGTAATTTGCATATCAAATAAAATTCTTTATAACAATAGTAATACTAGTAATAATAATAATAATAATAATAATATATATATATATATATATATATATATGTATATATGTAGATAGAATAAGTTCACAGTACACTCAAGAGGGAACAGAAAGTTGAAGATAAATTTCCCTCTCACAAGTAAGTACAAATAAGAGAAAGACAGCCATAACTTCTGGTCAGATGGTGAATTTAGGAATTACTTGAGTATGAAATCAATAGACAGACAATAAAACAGTATATATATATATATATATATATATATATATATATATATATATATATCAAGAATTAAGTACATTTAAATAATACACATTAGAATTTAGAGAAAAATAACATGTGAGTAATCAAATGGCAAGAGAAAACTTTCAGTGTCTTTCTTTGTTTGGCTATCCTATGACTGACCGCACAAGAGGGACACCTATTTGAGAATGGAATTTGATGGGGAGGGGAGTATCTTTTCTCACGCAGTTCGAAGGCATTTTTTTTTTCTTGGGTTTTTAGGCCGTCTATCGTTTGGCCGAGTAAAAGAATGGTTGGAATGCATTGTTTCAAAACAGCAGTAAGCATCAATTGTCTGCCCCTTGCATTAGTATTGAGACATTGGAAACGATCAAATTAATTAATTAATTAATTAGCCGGCCAGAGGGTGAATTTAGGAATTACTTGAGTATGAAATCAATAGACAGACAATAAAACAGTATATATAGATATATATATATATATATATATATCAAGAATTATGTACATTTAAATAATACACATTAGAATTTTAGCCAGTGCCATTTGGGAGGGGGGGAACTTATGATATTTCCTGCAGTTTCTGTTCCTTGGTGTGTGTGGTGGCATTATCCCTGTTGTTTTGTTTTCTTCCTATTGTGAATTCCATGTAGCTGGTCACCGTTCGTAACTTTGTAGGTTGGTTTCCGCATTCAAGGATTTTCTTTAAGATTGCAGCTGTTTTGATTATTGCTGTCTTTTGTATGATCTCAGTGATCCCTTTGATTCCAATTTTTTCCAGTCTTTTATCCAGTTGTTTTTGTTACTGTTCCTAGTGCTCCCACGATTATTGGTATTATCTTGACTTTCTTCATGCTCCATATCCCTTTCAGTTCTCTGGTTAGTTCCGTGTATTTACTTCGTTTGTCCGTCTCCTTGATCTTCACTCAGTGGTCTGCTAGAATGGCTAAGTCTACAATTTGGCAGGCTTTTTCCTTTTTGTTGACTATGATGACATCCAGTCTCCTTCCTTGTATGAGTTTATCTGTTTGTACCTCCATGTCCCAAAGGATTTTGTGATTTTCATTTTCCAGTACCGTCTCTGGTTTATTTGTGTACCATTGGTCCGAGTGCTCGAAATGCAGTTATTTGCACAGTTCCTAGTGTACTGTTTTTCCCATGCAGTCGTGTCTGTTTCTGTATTCTTTTTGAGCTAGTTTGGTGCATTCACTTATGATGTGGTTTACTGCTTCGTCTCTTTATCCACACATTCTGCATTTACTGTTTCCCGGGGTTTTATCTATTTTGCTTTAATGTAGTTAATCCTAATCGCATTGTTCTGTGCCGCTGTTAGTAGAGATTCCGTTTCTCTGTCAAGATGTCCTTTTCTTAGCCATGTCCAGGAATGTTGGTTGGTCTTTTCTCTGGTCATTTTTATGAAACGTCCATGTAGCTGTTTTTCTTCCCACTTTTCTTTTCTTGTCTTTTGTTTCTGGTTTCGGTGCTTCCCGAGTTGTTCATTGGGGTATTGTCTCTTGCTGCGCTGATCAGCCTTTCTGTGCTCTGAGTTATGTATTTCTCCAGCTCTTTTTTTGTATCTTCCACACAGTCTTCTATACTTACCAGTCCTCTTCCCCATCGCTTATTTTTACGTAGAGTCTGTCCGTATCGTCCTTTGGGTGTAGTGCATGGTCATTAATTTTCTAGTCTTCTGGTCAAGGGTCCTGAGTTCATCTTTAGTCCAGCCTATGAATGGCCCAGAGTATCTTATTAGTGATACTGCCCAGGTGTTTATTCCTTTCACTAAGTTTCTGCTATATAATTTCGTTTCTAGAAATTTTCTTGTTCTTCTTAGGTATTATTTTCCAATCTTCTCTTTCATATTATTATTATTATTATTTTAATAGTAGTATTATTACTATTGTTATAACTGTTATTTTACTTGATATTATTTATATTACTAATATATAGGATATAAACAATGATTTCTGTGAAATAGGTTTTATTTAGTTCATATGACGTTTCGGTATAATTTGTTTCAGTTATGTAAAAGCAAAAAAGCAAATAAGAAACAACATCACAAATAAATGAGGAAAATAGCAAAAAGTTATAAAAGAAAAAGAAACAGAAAAAGAAAAAAAGAAAAATGAATATGAAAAGATAAAGAGAGAAATTGATTTGATTTCACGTGATTAGCAGACAGGATCATCCATTATTCATTGATGATGTCTCTGCTGAAATAATATTTGATTAATCTGAAGGAGGTATAAATTGTACGAAAACATAATATGAACTAAATAAAGCTTTTTTGTGATAAGAAAAATTTCCAGTCATTATTTATATCAAACTGTTTGATATCCCTTCTTTTCTGTATATATATATATATATATATATATATATATATATATATATTATTTATTTTATACGTACATAAAAGTAATCCGAAAAATACGTCCTATAATGTTAAGGGCGACTAATAATGCAATTTTCTGCATCTTAATCACTTAGGACAATCAAAATAATAGTAAGCAAAAAACAACGAACGCTACAATCACCACTAAAAATTATTACATAAAAATACATTAAATATTTAGGTGATAAAAATCGTACATATTTCTGGACAGAGCGTCTTGGTCCAAAGGTAAAGACGCTGGACTATAGACATCAATATCGAAGGTTCGAAATCTGTGTAAGTTAGCCATGCTGATGACGGCTGTGAGCCAGAAACACGTGTCCATGGATTACTTTTATGTACGTATAAAAAAATAATAATATATATATTAACGAAAAATACGTCCTATAAAGTTAAGGGCGACTAATAATGCAATTTTCTGCATTTTAATCACTTAGGAAGTGAGACAATCGAAATAATAGTAAGCAAAAAAAAACGAATGCTGCAATCACCAATAAAAATTATTACATAAAAATACATTATATATATATATATATATATATATATATATATATATACTAAAAAAAACACTGGTGTTCTATTGCCAGTAAAAACAATAACAAAGCTTCATAACATGATAGGCGATAAAAAATCGTACATATATTGGGCAGGGCGTCTTGGTCTGGTAGTAAAGCACCAGACTATAGACATTTACATCGAGGGTTCGATCCCTGCCCAGGGTAGCCATGCTGATGATGGCTCATATTCAGAAACACATGACCATGGTTTTCTTTTATGTACGTAAAAATTAATTAATAAATATATATATATATATATATATATATATATATATATATATATTTATTAATTAACTTTTATATATATAATCATTATTATGATAAACATTATCAATATACACATGTGTTTCATCCTTTTCCGGGAATCATCAATGTAGAGGATGGCTGTTCTGCTGGTCGACATGATTCAGAACCCCAGACCCAAGTAACCTTTTAACTTTCAAGTCTCAACCTCTCTATCGATGCAGCCAATCAAACAGCCATGGGAAAAGAAGAGAATTAAAATCTATTTATGTTTATACAAGCGGACATATTTATGTAGGCTGTCATAACAGTGTTCAACAATCCAATTGGATGGAACATCACATTACACATTTGTTGGTAGCCTATTTATAATTCTCTTAAAGGGCTCATTCTGTGTTAAGGGGGCCATAAACAATACTATGATTAATATTTTTTAATTCTTATCTATATACACATGTGTTTCATCCTTTTCCGGGAATCATCAGTGTGGAGGATGGCTGTTTTGCCGTTCTCACGATTCGAACCCCATTCCCAAGTAACCTTTTAACTTTCAAGTTTCAACCTCTCTATCGATACGGTCATCCCAACAGCCATGGTAAAAGAAGAGAATTAAAGTCTATTTATGTCTATACAAACATATATACACTGCACTTTTCTGAAATGGCATTCATGAAACCACTAACAATGTGATGGTTGTTGTTGTTTCTTGTTTTTTTTTTAAATGTTTTTGGACACGATGTTTGAACTTCTGAAGAGTCGCACATATGTTACAGAAATTCAGATCAACATGGTAGCGTAGGTTTCAAGCTGGAGGAGCGGACCCAGACGAAAAATTCTTGAGTTTAAATCATAAACCGCTCACTGGCTTTTGTTAGGCATATTTTGATCTATGACCAAAGCCAGTAAGCGGTTTATTATTAAATCTCAAGAAACCCCAGCATTTTTTTGCTTGGATCCGCTCCCCAGCTTGAAACCTAAGGTACTATGTTGATCTGAACTTCTTGTAACATTATAAATAAATAAATATGACGCTCTTATTATTAAATAATCGAGCTTTCTATTGGGTTTATTTTTCTCAACAACGAAACCAAGAATTATACATATATTATATACTAGAAGAATACCCGTTCCAGGACGGGTAAAATGAATTCTCCGAAAAGCACCACTTTTATGTCTCCTTACGAAGATTAAAATCAAGATATTTCATTTTGCCATCTAATTTACATAAGTGTTTGTGGTATAGCTAATAGAGCAATGGGTGAGTTTTTCAGTTAATTATAAATTACTATGTAAATATGATATATTTGAATTTTCAAATGGAGGTTGTGCTCATATTATGTTCCCTAAAAACCTTTTAAAATACTCCAAAGAAACTGAAAATAGGGGAATATTTATTAATTGATGTCTAATACTTATTGTTAAAATTTTGCAAAAATTGGAAGTATCTGAATTTTCATGAAGGGCTTCCACTCTTTTCACTTCAAATTAAACTAAATATAGTTCACATGTTGACCTCTTATCCATAGCAGCTGTGTTCCAAAATACATAATTATCAGCTAATTAGTTTATGAGTGAATCCTGTACATACATACTAGAAGTACCGTAATCTGTTTGGTCACAATAACAACCACTATTTATTCTGCTTTGATTTCATTCGGAAATTCATAAACTGTGACATTCTTACTGCATTACTAAAAACAATAAGTCTCTTTACTAATATATTATTATTATTATTATTATTATTATTATTATTATTATTATTATTATTATTATTATCATCATCATCATCATCATCATCATCATCAATTATTATTATTATTATTATTATTATTATTATTATTATTATTACTATTATTATTATTATCATCATTATTATATACTACTACTAATAATAATAATGAGAAGAAGAAGAAGAAGAAGAAGAAGAAGAAGAAGAAGAAGAAGAAGAAGAAGAAGAAGTAGTAGTAAAGACACTTATTATTTTTCCATCTAATTTACATAAGTGTTTGTGGTGTAAATTAGATGACGACACTGAGTCACTCTTTCTCTAAATGCTCACATAGACATTAAGAAATATATTAGAGAGTGATTGGAAGCAAGTGATTGGACAAGACCGCACAGAGTGGAATTTGGAGACTGCTGATCCGCTGAACCGTGAGAAGTGGAGAGTGAGCTTGTGTAATATCATTAAACGTCTGATCCCTAAAAAGGGGGGAAAAGTGGCGTTAAGTGAATAGAAGAAGAAAGTTTGACAAATACATAGCTAACTAAGAGAGCAATGGGTGAATTGTTCAGTTAACCAAAACAGTTAAAACAGTTTGTTTTTTTCATTTCCAGATCTAAGGTATATTTACCATATATTTTGCATTATTGCAGTATATGGGAAAAAATCCTTAGGGAAACAAACGTTGATTAACTCACATTTAGATGATATCGATGTGAAGAAATGTTTATTGATGTGTAACCAATTATTTATTGATGTAACTTTTAGCATGATCACTGATTAACGATCATTTTATCATGTACGTATGAAGTTGACTTTAGAAGTCATTGAAGATCAACGGAGATGAAAACGTCTTCTTTTTGATGAATTATATTTTCTTTCCATTGAAGGATTTGAGTGCACACATGAACGCATTTATTGAAAACAACAAAGTCTTCTCAGAAATCATCGACCTGAAGTAAGTCTATTTTGATCTTAAAATATTTTCTTCTTTTAATCACTATCGGATGTAATGTTTCATTTTTTTTTCAGAACGTTGCTCATTTTAGAAGCTAGAACAAACAATTATAAGAAAACATGGGGGTTTCTTCTGTTGCAACCGAAATAAAGACATATCCAATAATGCTCTCTCTCTCTCTCTCTCTCTCTCTCTATATATATATATATATATATATATATATATATATATAGAGAGAGAGAGAGAGAGAGAGAGAGGGGAGTATTAGAAGGCTATCACAATGCAAGAAATGGAAATATGTCGTCGTTGAGAAGTAAGACAAAAACAAGTGATTTTACTTTATATATTTTTTTAACAAATTTATTTTAATAATTTTTTTTCCTATATAGCAAATCTTACTTGATTAGGCAAGACTTCAACACTGTGATGTAATGTGTGTGACCGTGTTCCTTAATATATTTCGAGGAAAACCTCTTTGTCAAATGGTAGGTGTTTCAAATTTAAAAAAAACGTGCGGATGGCAATATTGCTTATAACGCAAATATATATTATAGTATAGTATATATCGTATTTAACCTCAGTCCACACACATCGCATTAACACAATTCTAAATAAACTTGAATCAGTTTAAAATATATAGATTAAAGAATCATCACTTGGTATATGAATTTACAATTACTTCCTTTATATTTGACTCCACTGATGAAGTGTTATGTATTTATACTGCATGCTACATTCACATTCACTGTTGTATGTAATATTACAGCATTGCTGTTAAAATAGATAAATTATGTAATAAGTATATAAATACAATAAAATAAATAAAAATCAATATTCTTACATTAATAGAATAACACACCTAGTGCGTAGATACACATTTCATCTTCTTCCTTTTGTAAAATATTAAAAGTACCGCCCAAATAAACTCTATAAATAAAAAAAGAGAAAATAATAATCTTAAAAAAATGAGAAAAAAGGAAAAAAATATATATATATTTATAAAAAAAAATAAAAATAATGATAATAAAATAAATAAAGAAACAAATATATTAATAAATATATAAGTTATAAAAAAAATGTAATAATAGAAAAATTGAATAGAATAACAAATTTACTATATAGATTCACTTTTACCGTTCTACAATTGAATGATATATATGTAAGGTAAAAGATTTAAGTGTTGAAAATCCTTTAAAAGAAATTATATATTGGAGATTTAAAATTTAGTGTTATATTTGTATGTATGTGTGTTTGCATATATATATAGTCTCGGAAGTTTCTCAACCATTAAAACTATATAAAAACATTTTAAAAAATAAAAAATATATATATAAAAAAAAAAAAAAAAAAAAAACTTATAGTCTCAAGTCTTCCAGTGGAAAATCACTCATGTAAGTCAATTTATTTTTTACAGTTATTATATTAGTTAGTTTCTAACACTATTTTAAGGGATCATCAGTTGTTTACCATGAAAAACTGTTTCGGGAATATATATATATATGTGTGTGTGTGTGTGTGTGTGTGTGTGTGTGTGTGTGTGTGTGTGTGTATATATATATATATATATATATATATATATAGTGTGTGTGTGTGTTTGTGTGCATGTATTTGTGCATCTGTTGGTACACATTGTTATAAGGGAGATAATTCATTACTATTTTACAAGAATTGTTCCCCTTTCTCGGAAGAAAAAAAGAAAATTAAATTAAATTTAAATTTTTTAAAATCGTTAGTGAATTAAACTCTGAATTTTTATAACATTTTACTAAAATCATAACAGCATTAAATAGTTTCAGATTAAGTGGATAATGATAATATTAAACATAAATAAAACAAGAATTGATGAATTAGTTCCGTTCACTACATTTTCTGTGTGCTACACACAATCTGGCCAGGGTATAAATCAAAACATATTTAGCCGTTAATCATAAAAATAAACTTGGAAAAATATAAAGAAATAAAATAAATAAAAAATTTCTGAAAAGCAAAGAAATAAATATTGTTGGAATAAAATAAGATAACAATCCCCTGTCCTTTCCAAACTATACAACAAATGCCTTGCTGAATCTTGTTTGCTTGATAGTTGGAAAATTGCCTCTGTGGTACCAGTATTCAAGAAGTCTGGAGATAGAACTAGTCCTCTAAACTACCGTCCAATCAGTCTACTGCCGATCTTTGCTAAAATCTTTGAATCCTCTATCAATCTTGCTATAGTCGGGCACCTAGCTAATGCTAAACTTCTTTCTGATCATCAATACGGATTTAGACAAGCACAATCTACCGCAGATATCCTAACGGTCACCGCTGAATGCATATATCATACACTGGACAAGGCAGGTGAAGCTAGGGCGGTAGCGCTTGATATATCCAAGGCCTTTGACAAGGTATGGCATGAAGGGCTTCTCCTAAAACTGCACTCATATGGTATTACTGGACAAATATTTAATATAATTAAATCCATCCTAGCAAAAAGAAAGATCCAGGTTGTCGTCGATGGCCGTTCATCTAAGCAACATGACATAAATGCTGGTGTACCCCAAGGATCCATCCTAGGACCTCTACTATTCATGATTTTCATAAATAACCTCCCTGATGTAATTGAGACTGAGATAGGAATATTTGCTGACGACACCACGCTCTACTCTCGTCATGTGTGCAAAACAGATGCGCACATATCTGAGGCAATGGCTGAATCCTTAGAAAATGACCTCCAGTCTCTAGTGGATTGGGGTAAAAAATGGATGGTAACTTTTTATACCGCAAAAACAAAGCTACTCCTTCAATAACCACAAGAAACCTCTTCAACCACCGATTGTCATGGCAAATAACACCATACCTGAGAGTTCATCATTCAGACTCTTCGGCCTAACTTTCACAGATAACATGAATTGGAACAAATACATTGAAGCCATTGCCAAGGTTACTGCAAAGAAGGTGAGCTCCCTTTACTGTGCTAGTAAACTTCTCACACCTGACATTATCCTATATGTCTACAAAGTTACCATCTGCCCATGCATGGAGTATTGTTGCCACATATGGGCTGGTGCATCATCCACTAGTCTCTCCTTCTTAGACAAAATCCAAAAAAGAGTCACCAACTTAATAGGTCCCTCACTATCCACTAAGCTTCAGCCCCTATCCCATTGCGGCAATGTTGCATCCTTGTGCCTGTTTTACAAGTACTTCAATGGACTGTGCTCTGATGAACTTGCTGCTCTGGTGCCCCCACAACGCAAATTCACTAGACCAACCCGACAATCTGCCAAATCCCATCCATTCACTGTGGAGATCCCCAGATGCCGAAGAGCTTTCTACACCAAAAGCTTCTTTCCTCATGCTGTTGGACTCTGGAACTCCCTTCCTGCTCCCTGTTATCCGGTACTGACAGGCAGAAATTTAAAACTGATGTAAATAGACATCTCGCTGCAAAGCTCCCAATTTAGTTTTAATATTTAAAAGGGTGATAGTTTTTTTTATGGGAAAAAAACTATCACCCTTTTTCTCAGTAGCCCCTTACGTCTACAGTGGCGGTCTGCCTTGTTTGGAGTGAACTATGTTAAAAAATTAAAAAATTTTAATATATAAAAAAAAAAATTAAATAAATAATATTAGAATAAAAAAATTAAAAAATTTAATTGAACACCGCTCTTGGCTGTTATCCCTACCTCCCCCCTCCATAAAAAAGTAATGATATATTTTTATATAAATATATGGCACTTCGTCGGTGGGTTAAAATATGAAATATTCAGAAAAAAATAAAAATAAAATAAATAAGTAATTAAAATAATATGAATTAAAAAAACAAAAAACAATCAGTTATAGTTTTAGTTTTATTACATTTGCTGCTGATATTAATTTTTACTGCGTTATAAGCGATATTGCCAACCGCACGTTTTTTTAAATTTGAAACACCTACCATTTGACAAAGAGGTTTTCCTCGAAATATATTATGGAACACGGTCATACACATTACATCACAGTGTTGAAGTCTTGCCTAATCAAGTAAGATTTGCTATATAGGAAAAAAAATTATTTAAAAAAATTTGTTAAAAAAATATATAAAGTAAAATCACTTGTTTTTGTCTTACTTCTCAACGACGACATATTTCCATTTCTTGCATTGTTATAGCCTTCTAATATTTCTCTATATACGTATTACACACAATGCTTCAAGCAAACTACCTCTCCTTATTATATATATATATATATATATATATATATATATATATATATATATATATATATATATATACAGGACCGGCGGCACAGTTATAAAAGTGGGTGGGGGGGGGGGCTCTCCTAAAAAGTGGGGGAGGGGCCGGTTAAACACATGCATATATAACTTCATTATTGATGAGCGTAAAGTGGGGGGGCCAAGTCAAAAAGTGGAGGGGGGTGCCCCCCCTCCCTGCATCCCCGGTGCCGCCGTCCATGATATATATATATATATATATATATATATATATATATATATATATATATATATATATCTTTGTCCCGATATGCAATTTAAAATAAAACTTTTCTCAAGTAGCATTGTACAAGCAATTTAATGGTGTGGTATTAATTTTGTATTAGGTAGTGAAACAAATCATTTAGAAAATAGTGATGTTGTTGAGCCAAAGTTATCTCTCTTAAACATATATTTTCAGTTTTAACACGAGAGGGCAAATCTGGTTCGTGAGTTTGTAATCTCGTTCTGCATACATTTCAAAATGAGACTTTGCCTCTTATTTGACGTGTCTTTCAAAGTGCACGGACGTCTCTTCAGCTGATATTATTTGGATTATTCGAACTAGTGATTGTTAATGAATCTATAGCGTATGTTTAATGGACTCATGGCGCTATGTGTGAATTATGAGTTATCTCTCTTGGACCATTTGGAGATAAGAGTAATCTCCCTTGATTCAGGGTTGACTATTTAGGTTGAGTTCTGATAGAAAGTGGAGTTCTTCAATTTCTAAGACAAAAGAGATTGTGTTGTATTGATGATATAGACGAAAGTGTCGAACTTTGACAATTGGTAGCAAAAGGAGACCCAGTGTGGGATATTTAATATTGTTTTGTGTTCTACACATTGCCACATAAACTGCATCTCAAGATGACAAGTCAAACTTTAAAATCGCCACCAGCCTTGGAAAATGAAGATTGCTATGTGGAATGGAAGAATGATCTAACAATATGGCAAATATATATGAATCCAAGCAGGGGCCAGCAGTATTTCTTATTTTAACTGAAAGAGCAAGAGATTGTCTCAAGGGCCTTCAACCTCAGGAAATAGGTAAAGAAAACGGAGTCCAGAAAATAACAAACAAACTGGACACATTGTTTTTAAAAGATGAGAATATCCGGGCTTATTTAGCCTTTAAGGAATTTTATGACTACAGGCGTCCTTCTGATGTAAGTGTTACTGACTTTTTGATACAATTTGAATACCTCTATCACAAACTGGATAATTTTAAAGTTGAATTACCGGAAGGTGTTTGTGCTTTTTTTTTTAAACTGCAGCAAATGTCTCTGACGAAAACAATCGACTGGTTCGTGTTACGTGTGGGTCTATTACGTATAATGATAATATGAAGTGCACGATACAAAAGATTTTAGGGGATTCTGCCTCAATGAATGGCCAGATGCGAGCACCAGGTGTAAAATCTAAACCAGTTTTTTTAACTGAAAACAAGAATACATTTTAAACAAGAAGTTGGCGTGGACGATTAAATTATAGAGGTGATCGGAAATATCCCAGCAGAACTTATGAATCCAGTAAAGGTTCAAATCCAATATGCAAGAATGGAACAATTATGAGATGCTTTAATTGTAACTGTACAACACTTTTCAAGAGAGTGTAGACATCATCGGGAAAATAGAAAAAACATACAAGAGATTCAAATAACCCCATTCAACACAGAACTCTATGCTTCTGGGTTGGTTAAGGAGTGTTTAAGAATAGGCATATTAGATAGTGCATGTACGAAAAATATGGCTAAACATTTTTATTGATGCTCTGTACGATCAAGACAAATACTTAGTTAAATATTTTGGACCAAGACAACAATAGGGACCCCAGATCATTAACACAAGACGCGGGACATATTTTGGAAGTCACCGGTTGACCTCGCAATACACGTGGTCTCTATTTACAAAACACTTGTAAATAAATCTTTTATTTATTTTACTAAATGCAGTATATTTCGGAATTTTTTTTATTTTAACATGTTAATATTTATTTTAAGGCAGAGAGTCCATAAATAAAACAAATAAAATATTAACATGTTTTCTTTTAAAACATGTTTTTGTGTCACTATTTACTTGCCTCCCCACGAGGGCAGAAATGAGGGGGGGGGTATGAAATATTTATCACCGTACTTAAATAATCTTTCGTTTTGTAGGGAAAAATCAAGCTTCCCAAAAAGGGGCACTCTGGATCTTACCTCAGTTTAGAAGGATTTTTCCATACTACACTTTGCTCCTAGCCCGTGGAGGCAAAACGGAAGATTACGCAAGTTATTTTAATAAATAAACGAAAATCAGTTTCTAAACGGAAGCAATTTAAAGTTTATGAAGTTTTTGTCCTTTTTTTCTGTAAGCAACAAATGAAATAAGATTTAACAAATACATAATTTTATTTAAAATCTTTTTATAACTTATTTGTTATTAAAAAACAAAACTTCGCTATTTACTTCAAAAATCAGTTTTTAAGGAAAAAAACTTCATATATTTCGTTTATTTATTAAAATAACTTGCGTAATCTTCCGTTTTGCCTCCTCGGGCTAGGAGCAAAGTGTAGTATGGAAAAATCCTTCTAAACTGAGGTAAGATCCAGAGTGCCCCTTTTTGGGAAGCTTGATTTTTCCCTACAAAACGAAAGATTACTTAAGTACGGTGATAAATATTTCATACCCCCCCACTCATTTCTGCCCTCGTGGGGAGGCAAGTAAATAGTGACACAAAAACATGTTTTAAAAGAAAACATGTTAATATTTTATTTGTTTTATTTATGGACTCTCTGCCTTAAAATAAATATTAACATGTTAAAAGAAAAAAAAATTCCGAAATATACTGCATTTAGTAAAATAAATAAAAGATTTATTTACAAGTGTTTTGTAAATAGAGACCACGTGTATTGCGAGGTCAACCGGTGACTTCCAAAATATGTCCCGCGTCTTGTGTTAATGATCTGGGGTCCCTATTGTTGTCTTGCTCCAATATTTTTTTACTAATACAACATTAAAGTTTGGAGATGGAGCTGAGGAAACTAGGAAAGTAAAATTTCCAGCAGTTATTGGCAGAAAAAAGTTATGATTGAATCCTGTATAGTAAATAATGAAATTACATTGCTGTTGAGTAAAACCTCATATATATATATATATATATATATCATCTAGTCGTGGTGGTGTCACGGATCCTCCTGATTCTCTCACGTCATTTAGCTCTATCCTGCATCACACCTGGTAGATCTTCATTCTTCTATTATTTGTTTGATGTAGGTTCTGTGTAGTCCACAGAAGAACATCACTAATCATTTCATCCTTAGCCTTCCAGCAATGTCCAGCAAATCTGGTTCTTCTCACTCTCTGATCAGGGCTGAAATCTGAAGAAGGTTTCCATAGAGTTGCTCTCTCGTGGGGTGCTTTCTCCAGATGTTAAGAGTAGCTCTAGGCATTCTGGTGTATACACCATCGATTTTCTTCTCCAATTTTTTGGTGAAAGTCCAAGTGCTACTTCCATATACGAGTACCGATCCAACAATGGCTTCAACGAAGTCACGTTTCATCTTGGTAGGAAGACTTCACTTCCAGATCGCTTTCATCTTGTCCACTCCTGCCCAGGCCTTGCTGATTCGCACCTTCAGTTCACACTCTGTGGAATATTTTTGGCAACTTTACTACCAAGATAGGTAAACTCGTCGACATTTTTTAGACAAGTCCCACTTAGAGAAGAGATATTTCCATGTTGGTTCAGGAGAATGTGCTCTGTTTTGCTTGTGTTGACAAAAAGCCCAATGCAATTCGCCATTCTTCAAGACAGTGTAGTAGGGTTTCTGCCTATCTAGTTGTGTCAGCAAAAATTGCAATGTCATCAACATAGCCTGCGTCTGTGATTTTCTCTGCAGACATACGGAGGATATAGTCAAGGCAAATTATAAATAGATAGGGAGCTACAGCATCACCTTGAAGAACACCCGCAGTGACTTCAAAAAAGTTGATGTCTCCATCAGGAGATAGCACCATAGACTGAGTTCTGCTGACAAGATCATTATTGCATCAAAATAGCCAAAAGAATTTGCTTTATATCTCCTTTGTGGATCGAATCGAAAGCCTTCGAGAAATCCATGAACAACAAGACTGCCTTCAGATTATTTATTTGCACAGATGTTGATCTATTTTTCCTAAAACCATTTTGATTTCATCTAAGGACTTTCTCAAAAGTCAGATTCGGTTCAACAACATGGCATTGTATATTTTGGCAGAAGTTTGAGGTCTCCTTTTTTTTTGGGGGGGGGGGGGGGGGAGTATGCACACTTTTGTCCATTTATCTATGCACTGTTAATGATATACAGCATTACAGAAAGCAGGATGTCATTGAATTCCCTGTTTTCCAGACTTCAAGAGTAATTTCATCCAATCCAGCTGCTTTAAAATTTTTTAATGTTCGGAGAACTGTTTCAAGCTCATCTATGGTAAAGTTCCCAGTTTTAATATTGAGTTGTCCATCGATGAATTTTTCAACTGGTAGGGCATTGACTGTTGGTATTTTTCCCAGAAGATTGCTGAAGTGATTTTTCCTTAGTCTATATATATATATATATATATATATATATATATATATATATATATATATATATATATAGTGTATTGTATAGGTTGTATATGAAAAGAAATCAAATAAAGTGCTCGATCATATAAGAGAGCTAATATAATTTATTTAGATACTGTATATTACATATTTCAACAATGTACCGCGGTTTCATCCAAAAGGGCAAATCTGCCCTTTTGGATGAAACCGCGGTACATTGCTGAAATATGTAATATACAGTATCTAAATAAATTATATATATATATATATATATATATATATATATATATATATATATATGATTATTAATTATTAATGACAATATATGTATTAGCATATACCATCAGTTCCTTTTACTTTGTAGTCTCCTTAAAAGATTCAGCTCAATGCTTGTCAATTATTGATAACAGAGCAAAATATACAATATCTTCGTTGTGAGTGACAATTTCCCCCCCCCCATGAGTTTTTTTCGCGTTTAATAGAGGGTTACTGTTTGAGTGAAGAATTCTGGGTGATTACGCTTGTTTTAGTATTGATGGAGGCGATTTATTAATAAATACTAAACATCTTTGTATATGTATATTAATAGACATATTAAAGAATGCACACAACCTAATATTAAATAAAAGCTTGAAATTAGGGCGGGACCTGAAAATTGACATTGGTGCTTGTCGGTATTCACATAATAATGTGAAATAGATTTAAAACGTAATCACGATTAACTTTAACTATAAAAAGTCCTTAAAACTACTTTTGAATTCTCATAATAATTTAAGGTGGAGTATTTTAACACCATTTTATAAAAAATAAAATAAATAAATGGCTCCCTTCGGTGTTTGGAATCATGTCTGGGTAACTATAAGATATCTTTGTTGTGAGTGACAAGCTCCCCCCCCCCCCCCCCAGTAGTTCTGCATTTAATAGAAACTTACTACTTGAGTGAAGAAATTTTTTTGGGGGGTAATTGAGCTTGTCTTGGTATTGATGGAAACGATTTATTAATAGATACTAAACACCTCCTCACCTACCCCGTAATCACATCCCCCAAAACAACTATGGGTTAGTAACCATTTATCTACTTTACCTCATTGTTTCTGAATACAACCAGTAATTTTACCCCTACTCTTAAATCCATAAATACTACTTATACTTTCTTTCTTCTATGACAAACTACCCAGAATATAACCCTCACCCTCCTTATTATATATAAAAAAAGAAAAAATGACCTATTGACTTTTTGGCAATCTTAATAATTTATGAATACTACATTATCTTAATTGCTACTATGTCGTGCTTTTATCTTGAGTATCCCTTATATATTTCCCTAATACCACCATTTATAAAATATATATACTGGCATTGCCAAAGATAAATAAGAACCTAAACCTGATCTTTTTAGGACAACTATAAGAAAAGTATCATCTTAATTACCATTATCCCTCTAGTTATTATTATTATTATTATTATTATTATTATTATTATTATTATTATTATTATTATTATTATTATTATTATCAGTATTATAACTATCATTATTATTATCAGTATTATATAAGTATGTATATATATATATATATATATATATATATATATATATATATATATATATATATGTGTGTGTGTGTGTGTGTGTGTGTGTCTATGTATGTGTATATATATATATATATGTATGTATATGTATTTGAGTGTGTGTATGTATGTGTACTTCTCATATTTTTATATTATTAGTATAATTACGATTACATATTTGCTGTATTCATAATTTTATATTTATTTTGACCCGTATATAGACATTCTTAATCCTCAATTCTTTAACTTTTTAATTTTTTCATTTTATTATTATTAGCACCTTAAATATTTTTATCCCTCCACCCCCCCCCTACTCATCCACCCGCCCTCCATATAGGGTTAATCTCTCCCTCCCCCCGTCATAGACATATTACCAAATTGATAATCGGTTACTTGCCCATTTCTGCAAAAGCAAGACCCTTTTTTGACACGCGTTGACGCTTTCATATTTCGACCAACCTTCACCAAATCACGTCTGCGTTCTCTTCACCTCTTTCTATTTCTTTTCTATGTCCCGTGTAGCTCTTAATATTTCCTTCTTCCTTTTCTTCTTCTTTTTCTTTTTCTTTTTCTTCTTACTTGTGTGTCTATTTTTGCTTTTGTTTTGGTTTTTGTTTCTATTCATATTCAATTTTTAATTTTTATTTTAAATTTCTGTCACCTTCATAAAACTGTGTGTGGTTCTGAACTTATCTTAACAGGCATAATGAATTTTCATGACCTCTCGTGAAACAAAATCAATTTTGTAGTCATATGAAATAAATTATCTCATATATATTTATATTTCTGCTCTATATTTTTATTGAGCACTCTCATAAACCCGGTTCAACTCTCCTGGATTTATACCCTGTGGATATATACCATACCCGGATTATATATATTAATAAATATATATATATATATATATATATATATATATATATATATATATATATATATATATATATATATATATATATATAATATAAAATGAAGTAATAAAATAAGGTGTCAATCAAATTTTATTAGAATTCAAAGTTCAAGCAAAGTATCCTTAAGATATTAGTTGACGCTTATATCTTTTGTTGGATTACTTTATATATATATATATATATATATATATATATATATATATATATATATATATCAACAACCCAGTAAATTAGCGAGAGATTAATCCTATTTAAAGGCAGCCGTTGTCAAAGTGTTCTACTACTGAAAGGAACATGCATTGAAGCCACGATAACGGCTGTGTTTATACTTTTCACTACAGAGCCCAGCCTAGATTTTGGGGGCGACAAAAAATAATTATAAATATTTGTTTTTATCTACATACATATACGTTTTATCCTTTCAGGAATCGTCAGTGTAGAGAAGATTATTCATACTGGTCGCCGGACTCGAAACCCGGAACACGAGTCATGTTTCAAAGTTAAATTCCACCGTCTTGGCCCACACGGCCGTCATAAACAACCTGGTAAATCAGTGAGAGATTAATCCTATTTAAAGGCAGTTGTTGTCAAAGTGTTCTACTACTAAAAAGAACATGCAAAACGTTGAGTTTTACATCTTCCGCTTTTCTTCTTTAGTTCATACCGTCGAATTTATTTTATTCTTTTTATTTGTCATATATATATATATATATATATATATATATATATATATATATATATATGTATATGACAAATAAAAGGATAAAATAAATTTGACGGTATGAATTAAGAAGGAAAATCGGAAGACCTAAAACTCAACGTTTCACCCAGCTGTTTTGCCGTTACATATATGTACGTCCCTAAAAATAGGGAGCGACATAATATATGAAAAGGAGTTAACTCTCTCAAGCACTTAGGTACATGCAATTACCATTAACTTTAACACAGCAAATATCGCTAAAAATAAAGAACTACTGATTGAAAATATTTATAAGCGATAAAAAAATCACGTACTCCAGACAAGACCTTTTTAGCTTAGTGGTAAAGTGTCTGGTAGTCGAAATTTTGAATCCTGCCATAGTCAGCCACACTGATGAGCCCAAGTAATAGCAAAATATGTGTCCATTGATAACTATTTCATCTCTCTCTCTCTCTCTCTCTCTCTCTCTCTCTCTCTCTCTCTCTCTCTCTCTCTCTCTCGTCTTTTTATTACCAACTTGTGACATGTGTGACATGGGAGGTGGTAACCATTAAATGCAGAGGACTGACGACTTGGCGTCAGATCCATATCACCTCTTTCACTAGGTACATTGGCAACCTTTGCGTGGTTCATCCGTGAGTATCTGATTCTAAAATGAATCAAAGAAAGCAATACCAATAAAATAGAATCAAGCAGGTCAAAAGTCGTAAGTGGTGCTAAGTTATACAAATTATTTTTTTTTTACAAGTGTAAAAAAATGGATACGAAATCTACAAAAGAACTTTTTTGTTCTGATAAAAGTGCAGTTCTTTAATTGTTAATGTCTTTCTTTTGCAGTTTCACGACTTCCAGAATCAGAGGCGACATATTGCGGTCAAATTTCAATGTAAGAAACCAACATTTTATTTCAAAGATTTCTCATTCTTAAAATATTTTCTTTTTTATATGAAACATTTGAATATTAAATATATTTGCTATTACTTCTCAAGTTTGATGATAATTGATAATTGCTTTCATAGAATCAAATTTCATTATGTTACACACATACAACGAACAATATTGTGCCAAATATTTTCTGGAAGAACTATCTCAGGAATATATAGATAAGGAAGGGCTCTGTAGACTAGCTAAAAAGAGGATGGCTCCACTATCATCAGAAGAGAGTAATGATGGTTCCCCAAGATCAAGGCTTTATGATCAATGCTTTTCAGAAGATGAGTAGTCTAAGTAACGACAACAAGTGCAGGTTCTGCCACACAGAAGTAGAGAGTTTGAGCCACCTGATATACAGTTGTAAGATTCTGCTGGGGGATGGCTACTGTGCAATGAGACACAATGGAGTGTGTAAATATTTCTACTGGACCATCTGTAAAAAATTCAATATCAAGTGTAGCGGCAAGTCCTGGAAACATATACCAGAAAGAGCTGTTGGAAATAAGTCATAAACCATTCACTATGACTATGCAATTCCTACAGCTTAGAAAAGAGAGCTGTTAACCCTGACATAGTGATATAGGTGAAGAAAGAGAGAGTAGCAACCCAAGTTGAAGTCAGTATCCCTAATGGTGCTGGTTTAAACAGATCTGAGAGGGAGAAGATAACTAAATACCTTAGTATTTAGTTATCTTCTCCCTTATGTACAACATGAAAAGAAACTGGAATCTTAGGAAAATCTCCATCATTCCAGTAATCATAGAAGCTACCGGACTCATGAAAAAGAATTTCAAAAAGTACCTGGCGAATATACCTGGTGAACCAAGTGCAAGAGAGATCTAAATAATGGTTCTTAAAGGGACAATTGGAATATTAAAAAGATTTCTTGGTTGGGGTCTCTGCAATATTGGGTGAATGTCTGGCAAAAGAAAAGGATAAGAAAATTGAAAAAACAAGGGGAGTAACAGACTACTTGTATTTGGTTAGTAAAATTGATTTACTGAACAGAAAATTTTTACACAACGTTTATGTCTCTTTATAAAGATTAGAATCAAGATAATATGTTACTGAACTTTATGTTTAGTGGCCTTATTCCAATTTTGATTAAAAAATGTCTAGAATTTATGGCGTAAACTTAGGTGTCTTAAGAAGAAATTGAAATTCAGTAAGTTGACATCGATACAATGCAGTTCAGATTTGTACCAGGTTGAGACACAACAGATGCAATCTTCATTCTGTGTCAAATGTTGGAGAAATACATTGGGGCAGACTATACATGGCATTTGTTGACCTAGAAAAGGCTTCTGGCAGGGTTCCCCGAGAAGTGCTATGGTGAGCAACTCACAAGCTTAGAGTGGAGGAGTGGCTTATAAGAGTAGTACAATGCATGTACAGGAACGTCAGAAGCAAGGTACGGGTAGATGACATTTACAGCGATGAGTTCAGTGAAAATGTTGGAGTACATCAAGGATCAGTCCTCAGTCCCTTATTGTTCATTGTTGTCCTTGAGGCCCTCTCCAATGAGTTCCGAACAGAGTGTCCATGGGAACTACTGTATGCTGATGACTTGGTCATAATGGCAGAGACAATGAACGAGCTGGAAGAAAGATTGAAAGTATGGAAGGTCAGAAGGTCAACACTGGAAATGGTGATGGTTAGTGGCCCAGAACTCCAGTCTTTGAAGGACTCTGGTCAATACTCATGTGCGGTATGTAGAAAGGTGGTTAGGAGCAATGCAATACAGAGCAACCACTGCACTCCATTGGTGCACAAAAAGTGCAGTGGAGTGCATGGGAGGCTCACACTAGATCCAGACTTCAGATATAAGAGATGTCTCGGACTTACACATCCAATTGAAGGCTGCCCTTACTGTTAGGGCAACCTAACAAAACAGAATGGAGTTATTTCCCTTGAATCAAAAGAAAGAGTTATCACTCTTGGATAAAAGGGTCGTCTGCCATGACAGTTGAAAAGTAAACAGAACTGCTTTCACGATCAAACAAGCATCTCGCGTTCAGCGGTTTTCTACATTTCATTTAATCAGTATTTTTGTTAAATAAATTTGTTAATTGTTCTACTTCGTCCTTTCCTTTCATTTTGAGTTGTTATTAAACCGATAACAACGTGTAAACAACAGACGTAACACGTATACAGACATTGAAATAGGCGAGTACACCCTAGAGGTGGTAGACTTTTTTTTTGCTACCTTTTGCTGGAGGTGGCTGCTAACTATGTTCGACCATCAGAGTCAAGACAGCCTGGGGAAAGTTCAGAGAACTTCTCCCAATCCTAACACCCCAAGCCATTCGAATTATTACCAGGGTATGGTCTATGATAGCTGTGTGAGAAGCGTGATGTTGTATGGCAGTGAGTGTTGGGCCGTCACCTAGGCCTCACCTGTCTGACTCCAGAGAAATAACAGGGCAATGATTAGGTGGATATGCAATGTAAAGCCGGACCAGATCCAGAACATTAGGTCAGACACTCTACTTGAGAAATTGGCCATTCTAAAACTTGATGTCCTGATAAAGGCTAACCGTCTTCACTGGTTCGGCATGTTGAAAGAAGCAAGGGGTATATCAGCACATGCAGAGACCTGAGGCTGGACAGCAAAAAGAAAGCTGGGAGCCCTAGGAGGACATGGAAAGAAACCATCAGGCAAGACCATAAACAATGGCAAATGGACACAGTCAATCTCCACAATAGTGATCACTGGAGACTTAGCATAAGGACAGCCAGACAACGTTAAACCTCTTGTCAAAGGGAACATAGACGATAAACCTGGATGGTGAGTGTGAGTGAGAGAATCTTGCTTCATTGGTGTCTAACGATACCAATGAAGCAAGATTCTCTGAATTTCAATTTCTTCTTAGATCACTATAGATCAAATTTTGAACGAATCGTAAATATTTGAATTTTCAAATGGGAGGTTTGATGCTCCCCAAACAACCCTTTAAAATATTCCAAAGAAATTGAAATTTGGGGAATATTTATTAAAAGAGTAAAAATTTTATTAAAATCAGAGGTATCTGAATTTTAATGAAGAGCTTCCAGACGTTTTTATTCCTTTTGCATGAAACTAAATTAAACTAAATATAGCCCACATTACTGACCCTTATCCAGAAGCTGTGTTCCAAAATTCATAATGATTTATTAATTAGTTTTGGAGGTTACCCCACATAAACATATATATAAAAATATATACATATTCAACTTTATTTTTGTAGAGAAGTACATTAACAAGTTATAATAAATGAGAATTAATTAGGAGAGTTTTTAATATCACACTTATATTTGATTGGTAGTTACCAACCTTTTTCCAATGATGACTTTGTTTCAACTTCACAAGAGTTTTTGCAACACTACCAAATTCTTAATCTTCAACAGAACAACTTAAAAATAAAGAATGTTACAATATTATAGAAAAACTAAAATTAATGGATTATATTTTTTAAACTTTCAAACTTGCGAGAGAAGAGACAGCTTTGTGTGTTAGTGAACTGATGAATGCATTTAGAACAGAGACTCATTCTTTCATTCAATGTTTAACTCAATTGAACCTGTAGTGGGAAGGGGGATAACTCAGTTGTGTACTTTCATTTTAAACGATGATTTTACTAATTTAGAATTAATACCTCCTCAAGTGATAATTAATTAAATGTTATCCTTATGGTTTTGCAACCCACAAAAAATTGGTTGCTGATCCCATTTGTTGCTGCGATCTCAGAGAACATATACCTTAAATTAATAGATCAATAGATGGAGACAATCTGTCATTCAGCAAAGTAATATGACTACAAAATAGAAGTAAAAAGTATACTTATTGCAAACATTGAAAAACAATTACATTTCTTTTTATCTCCTTATTTTAATTTTTTTTAACAAAAATAATTTGCTGACCGAATGAGAACAATCTAACCCCTTGGATTAAATTAACGGGTTGAGTTCGAAATTCTGTACAGATTTCTGAGTTCAACATAAAGATTCCCAAGTTCGATAAGACGCACCTGAAGAAGGTCAAAGATTACATCAGCCAAAACGTTGTGGGAATAACTTCCAAGATGAGAACAATAGTCTGAATAATCCAAATAATCTAAATATTTATAAATCCAAAATTTGATTTGATTTTAATATCAATTTTGTATAACAATTAAAGCATAACAATTAATGTATAACAATTAATGTATAACAATTAATGTATAACAATTGATGTATAACAATTGATGTATAACAATTGATGTATAACAATTAATGTATAACAATTAATGTATAACAATTGATGTATAACAATTGATGTATAACAATTGATGTATAACAATTAATGTATAACAATTAATGTATAACAATTGATGTATAACAATTGATGTATAACAATTGATGTATAACAATCGATGTATAACAATTAATGTATAACAATTAATGTATAACAATTAATGTATAACAATTGATGTATAACAATTGATGTATAACAATTGATGTATAACAATTAATGTATAACAATTGATGTATAACAATTAATGTATAACAATTGATGTATAACAATTGATGTATAACAATTAATGTATAACAATTGATGTATAACAATTGATGTATAACAATTGATGTATAACAATTGATGTATAACAATTAATGTATAACAATTAATGTATAACAATTGATGTATAACAATTAATGTATAACAATTGATGTATAACAATTGATGTATAACAATTGATGTATAACAATTAATGTATAACAATTGATGTATAACAATTGATGTATAACAATTAATGTATAACAATTAATGTATAACAATTGATGTATAACAATTAATGTATAACAATTAATGTATAACAATTAATGTATAACAATTAATGTATAACAATTGATGTATAACAATTGATGTATAACAATTGATGTATAACAATTGATGTATAACAATTGATGTATAACAATTAAAGCATAACAATTGATGTATAACAATTGATGTATAACAATTGATGTATAACAATTAAAGCATAACAATTAAAGCATAACAATTAATGTATAACAATTAATGTATAACAATTAATGTATAACAATTGCCTGACTCTGATATTTCCTGGTGTGTGAATCAATTTTTGGATAGAAACAAATCTTTTAAACTATCTACAAAATGTATTTCCTTTGAATAGAAAATCATTATTCTTTGTGTTTTTTGTCTTGACAGTTCACAAATCTGATCAAAATGGTAAACACAGTTGTGAGAAGCTCAATCATTCCAAAGATCAATGGTAGGTTCTTCTTTTTGAACAATTCCAGAATCTCCACCCTATTTGGTGTCATAGAAGGACATCCCACCTTCTGAAGCCTGAATTAACCACAAAACAAAACAAGAACGTTCTTTAAGGGAATCAATAAAAGTAGGGGAAGAACTGATATTTTCCAGCATCAGATTACCATGATTTAGTGAAGCTGAACCGTCGGGTCCACAAAAGAGGATGAATGTATTATCTTTACTATGTATTGCAGCTGTATCTGAAATCTAACTGAACTGGCTGTGCTGTGTGAGCTATAGGCAAAAGAGGGATAGCGGGTTATGTTATTATCTAACACAGTATATATAACTCTAATCTTAACTTTCTGTAACCATTATATTGTTTACAATTCCTCTTCTTCACCACGACAATGCATCTTCCAAGATGACTGTCACTGTACTTGAACAACATGATGTTGCTATTTTTTAACTTTTCCCCAGGGGCCCAGTTTGATGAAGTGGATAGCACAAAGATGGCCATAGCAACAGCATCCCAGAAGAATCCTTTTCGCAGTGCATAGAAGCATGAGGCAGAGAAGGATGGGAAAAATTCCTTAGATTCAAGGGAGTGGGGTTACTTTAAAGGGGGGAAACCTTGCAGTTTGTCGTTTAGAATTTAAATAAATTGTTTATGGCGCCAGTCCCATTAATTTTCAGACACCCCTCATAGAAGCAAATGTATAAGTGTAGATCTGATCAAAGAGTTTTAATTTTTGAAAAGCACATAGTACATCTTTCAAACATAAATAAAATGCAGGAATAAAACATTGGTTTCCATTTTAAATTGAAATTATTAAGCAAATATGTCAAGCAAATGAATTTTTCCTTTTTCGTGTAATATATTTTATTCTAATTAAATATCTTTGTGTATTAAAAATAATCTGTAGACCTTTATATGTAGGAATGTGGAATCGAAGTCAAGTAGTCCAAGTCTGGGCGAATTTATTGTTGTTGGAGTCAATGAAAATTGTCTGCCTATTACTTGACTCTGAAGAAGAAAAAAAATAATAAATGGAACGTGATACAAGATGGAAAATGCCTCAAACAACAACAAAAATCAAAATCTTTGTCTCATGATGATGGTCTTTTTTAAAACAAAAAATAATGATACAAAGATTTTAATTTTAATTTTTTTTGGGGGGGGGGTTTCTATCATGCATCACTTTTGTTTTCAATTGAATTCTTTAGATTTCATTCATTTTTTAAAAAAAGAACGTTTAATTTACAGAGCCTTGAAAAACATGTCGATCTTCTTTAAAATAAAAACACTATAAATAATACATAGTATAAATAATACATAGTATAAATAATATATAGTATAAATGTAAGTTGTTGGGTCATTCATTGAGCTCAAGTTAAATTGTTTGAACCACAAAAATGTGAGTTTGCAAAGCAAGTTAAATATAAATAGATAAAGTTTTATAAAAAATAAAAAGACAAAATCCCAAATTCAAAATTAACCTCTCTCTCTCTCTCTCTCTCTCTCTCTCTCTCTCTCTCTCTCTCTCTCTCTCTCTCTCTCTCTCCAACTGCGGGTTAAATAGTATTATTGCTTGTGATGATATTCTCTTTTGTTTATAATGGATTATTCCATGGAGAGAGAGAGAGAGAGAGAGAGAGAGGGGGGGGGAGAGAGAGGGCACGAGAGTGATAGATAAGATGGGCTGATCAAACAAAATGCATTGAAAGAGGATAAAAATTAATAAGTAATAAATGATCACTGCTTGAGCCCCCCCACACACACACACACACTTTTTGACTTGCCCCCCACCCCCACTTTACGGTCATCAATAATGAAGTTATATATGCATGTGTTTAACCGGCCCCCCACACACTTTTATAACTGTCCCACCGGTCCTGTAGTACACTACACCCTACACAGGAACGAATGTATACTATACTGCCTCTCCCCAAAAGAGGAGATCATGCCTAGGAATAATCTATCATGACGAATGAAAATATACGACACAGAATTAAATAAGCATAAATCGTTTTAATGTTAATATAGTTAGAATAGGTGGAAATATTCATTTAGATAACATTAAAAACATTAATTCATGGCAAGTTTCATTGGCCACGTGAAACGCAGAAATAACAATTGAGCGGAAAAATAGAGTCGTCATCTTTATAAACAAATAGAAATATGCTAGCTAAAGAAGGAAGATAACTTCCTTTCAAAATTTTCTAGTTAAAAAAGACATGTTTATAAACTTAACTAGCCTCTTTCTTGACTTGTTTAGATTGCAACTACACTTTTCTGACCTAATTTTTATTCCGGCATTTCACGTGTACGTTGAAACTTGGCATAACAAAAAACAAACATTAAAAACCCTAAGTTGTCTTTTTGGTAAAAATCTAGTATAGCGGCCGTGCTGTGCGGGCCGTGCGCAAAATTTCTATCGGGCTCGTTTTGCACATGCGCAGAATTCAATCTACTCGCTCGCGCAAATATGGTAAAAACGAACCCGTGTTGATGAAAAGGAACTGTAATAAAAACGAACCCGTGTTATTGAAAAGGAAAATGTTAAAGCTAAAACAAAAAGTGGTTATTTTTAACAAGCTATCGCGCTAAATAAAAACACACGTGTTAAAACTAAAACAAAAAGTCCGGATAATGTGAAAACCGCTGTAAATAAAAAAAACAAAAATCGTCGCAACTCGCTCAAAATAAAGTGGTTATTTTTAACAATAGGGATTTTTCGTTTTTGTGTTTATTCTTCACTTTTAGCGTTGCGACGTGTTTCCGTTTTTATTTGTTTATTTCCCCTATTGTTAAAAATAACCACTTTATTTTGAGCGAGTTGCGACGATTTTTGTTTTTTTTATTTACAGCGGTTTTCACATTATCCGGACTTTTTGTTTTAGTTTTAACACGTGTGTTTTTATTTAGCGCGATAGCTTGTTAAAAATAACCACTTTTTGTTTTAGCTTTAACATTTTCCTTTTCAATAACACGGGTTCGTTTTTTATTACAGTTCCTTTTCATCAACACGGGTTCATTTTTATCATATTTGCACGAGCGAGCAGATTGAAGCGCTAAACGAGCCCGATAGAAATTTTGCGCACGGCCCGCACAGCACGGCCGCTATACTAGATTTTTACCGTCTTGGTTACTAAAACATGGTTTAAGTATGAAAATATATATTTAAGTAAAAAAAAAATATAAGTTATTTATGAATAATGCCGAAATCTATTTCACACTGAATAATTTACGTGACTGAAATAAGAATTAACCCCAAATAAAAAGAGTGTTTCAGACTATTGTTGATAGAATAATCTAAAAATAAATGTTCCTTTTCCTATTTCAGTCACGTAAATTGAACGAAAATAAGAGATGGGTTTAATCGAAAAAGGCTAACATGACTGTTTTGTTTTGTTTTGTTTTACTTATTTATTGGGGGAGGGGGGGGGGAAATTCTAATAACAGGATTTATTAAGAAGTGAAAGAAAACTGTAAAGAAATAAAACTTACAATTTAAACAGAAAATTCAATTTTATTGATTTGGATTTTAAGTGAAAGTCGTTTTAATTTCAGATTATGTATATTTATAAATATACATGTCAAGGAAAAATGCTATCTTACTAATAAATAAAAAAACATGTGCCTCGACAATCACTCTCTCCGGTCACATATTTTTGCTATAGCCTGTGAGGGTGGTATTATAGTGAACAGACATTACTGCATTGACCCCCTGACTGAGAGGATGGTATCATGACGAACGAACACTACCATCCTCCTCCTCAAAAAGGAGGAGGTAATTCCTGGGAGGACGGTCTTATGACAACAAAACCGATACTACACTACCTACCCTTATTTCAAGATATTCCAATTAAATCGATTTAAAAAAATTATTATTCATCTAAAAATGTCTTGTTACAAAACATTATTTTTTATGGCTCTTTGGACTTTTGCCTAAGATGAAAGTGTAATATCTGTTCTCTACATCTCAGCAACATGAACTGTCGGCATACTGATGCCGACAGTTTTCATGAAAATTATCTTCCTTGAAAATGAAATTCTAAAAAAAGTTTTTAAAACGCTATCCGTTTTTTATAAAATCGCTTTAATTAATTTTATTAATAATAAGAGTACTATCGACAAAACGATTCGTATATAGAAGAAAATTTGGCAATACAAATTAGAAATGTATATTACAGAATATTAATTTATTAGAAACTTTAAAAAAATAAATATGCAAATGAGGAATATCGAGATCTGCTTGAGGAACTTTGGAGATATGGTATTTCTAAAGATTATGGTATACTGCACCCCATACACTGGTATTGTCTTGGCCTTCGGGGCTTGATTTACGCCGGTCTATGGGTATATCCTGTGCAGTTCTAGGAGGTCCACCCTCCCAGGCTTTGCCTCCCCTCTTTGGGAAGGAGTAAGTTTGTTGCTTACTGCCTGAGGCGCCCCTACCGGGGAATGCCGACGGGGCTGCCCAGGCAATTTTTAATGGCCAGAGTGCTCACCTTCTCGGGCGCTGGCTTTTCTAGTCCCACTTTCCCGACCCGACCTTGGGTCACATCTTTCCATTGTGGGAGTAAGATAACACTGGCCTTGTGCCTAACCTCCTGAGGAGGTAAATAAGATGGTATCATTAGAATCTGTTCTGATGGATACTGCACTCCATACACTGGTATTATCTTGGCCTTCGGGGCTTGATTTACGCCGGTCTATGGGTCTATCCTGTGCAGTTCTAGGAGGTCCACCCTCCCAGGCTTTGCCTCCCCTCTTTGGGAAGGAGTAAGTTTGTTGCTTACTGCCTGAGGCGCCCCTACCGGGGAATGCCGACGGGGCTGCCCAGGCAATTTTTAATGGCCAGAGTGCTCACCTTCTCGGGCGCTGGCTTTTCTAGTCCCACTTTCCCGACCCGACCTTGGGTCACATCTTTCCATTGTGGGAGTAAGATAACACTGGCCTTGTGCCTAACCTCCTGAGGAGGTAAATAAGATGGTATCATTAGAATCTGTTCTGATGGATACTGCACTCCATACACTGGTATTGTCTTGGCCTTCGGGGCTTGATTTACGCCGGTCTATGGGTATATCCTGTGCAGTTCTAGGAGGTCCACCCTCCCAGGCTTTGCCTCCCCTCTTTGGGGAGGAGTAAGTTTATTGCTTACTGCCTGAGGCGCCTCTACCGGGGAATGCCGACGGGGCTGCCCAGGCAATTTTTAATGGCCAGAGTGCTCACCTTCTCGAGCGCTGGCTTTTCTAGTCCCACTTTAATGACCCGACCTTGGGTCACATCTTTCCATTGTGGGAGTAAGATAACACTGGCCTTGTGCCTAACCTCCTGAGGAGGTAAATAAGATGGTATCATTAGAATCTGTTCTGATGGATACTGCACTCCATACACTGGTATTGTCTTGGCCTTCGGGGCTTGATTTACGCCGGTCTATGGGTCTATCCTGTGCAGTTCTAGGAGGTCCACCCTCCCAGGCTTTGCCTCCCCTCTTTGGGGAGGAGTAAGTTTATTGCTTACTGCCTGAGGCGCCTCTACCGGGGAATGCCGACGGGGCTGCCCAGGCAATTTTTAATGGCCAGAGTGCTCACCTTCTCGGGCACTGGCTTTTCAAGTTCCACTTTCCGACCCGACCTTGGGTCACATTTTACCTTGTGGGAGTAAGATAAAACTGGCCTTGTGCCTAACCTCCTGGGGAGGTAAATAAATAGAATTAAATAAGCATAACCTGTTTTGATTTTAGTTAGGATAGATGGAAAAAACTTTCGCATTTATTCGTTTAGATATACAATATATTGTCTGTCTGTAAATCTCACAGCACCCACCCTCGTTCCTTGAAACTCTAATAATTCATCTTTAGTTCAGAACTCTTATATCATTTATGTAACTATTGAGACTTCTGTTATTAAATACATCGTTCAGTGCCACATCATAATGTTGTGTTTCACCCAGATGATCCAGCTGACACTGATCAAATAACAATTTGTGACCCAGTTAGTTGCTAGCTACAAAATCTTGTGACATCAAAAATTGACAAATATATATATTAAAGTTATATATTTTATTTATATCACCTCGTTTTTTTTTCAGAACAAGGAAAAATTGGTCTTCCTTTGATTTTGATGGAAGGTGCTTCACTTCAAGGTACATCACTAAAAGTTGGAAAGGTCTGTACTTATACAAAATAAAATATTTAATTAGCATCTGTCATGTTTAAGATTGAAATAGCATTTTCATTGGTCAGTCACACTTATCTTTGAAATAGCATTTCCATTGGTCTATCACGCTTATCTTTGAAATAGCAATTTTATTGATCTGTCACAATTATCTTTGAAATAGCATTTTCATTGGTCTGTCATGCTTATCTTTGAAATAGCGTTTTCATTGCTAAAAGTGCAGATTGAGTGAACACATCTCAATACCATGTACATTAAACCCATAAACATTATTTGTAATCAGCACTGGCTTGTAGCCATTAAGCAATACCCCCTACAAACAAAAGACATATTTATGCAAGAGTCGGAAAGTCTCTCAAAAATATGCAATATTCAAGGTGTAACTGCAGAAGAGAACAAAAAGCATGTGGGATGTGTTTACAGTGACTTCACTTCATGATCAACTAGCTGTATCTCCCCAGCATTGCCTCGTATTCAGCAATGTCATTTTAGTTTTTAATAATTTGTGAGTCACATATGATGTTATTAATATAGAAATGAAAAAAGAAATGCTAATGTAAAGAAAATAACTCCTATTTAACAAATAGGAGTTATTTTCTTTACATAAGCATTTCTTTTTTCATTTCTATATTAATAACATAATATGTGACTCACAAATTATTCAAGTTAAAATAAGAATTATTTTATTCATATTTATTTATATTATTTGACTTATGTTTAGAAACAAAATGAATGACATGTATACTGCTTGCAGTATAACAACAGTTTAAATAGTTGTTTTAAAAGAAAAAAATACCTTCTATCATGTTAGTTTATTATAAGAAATTAATAGGCTAATATTTAGTGAAAAATATATAAATGTTTATCTGATAGCTAAAATGGAGAGAACCACAGTGATTTTTTTTCTTATTAATGATGTAAGCTGATTTTTGCTTTTTAGGTCATAATTGAACTGTGTCTTCATTTTAACCATTTTTCGGGCCAGAATAAGTATTTTTTTAAAGACACTGAAGTGGCGTACATTTGTATTGCAAAGAACATGGTACAACAATAATACATAGAAATTGGCTAGGCAGAATAAAATATCGATTTGTGAATATGCATTGCTATTTAGGTCTAACTTAGAAAACCGACCGACTTCATTTTATATATTAGATTAGACAAAGAATTCTTGGAAAAAAACGTGACTGAAAAGGTCACGAGAGCAAGAAGGTGCAAGGCGTAAGATGATTTGTTTCATCCGCATTGCTGTATATGATCTTGAATTTCACAGTCTCATCCAACAAGGAATGCAAAAATAAAAAAAACCTTACTTTTACTAAGTGTAGTATAAATGAGTATGTTGTTGATGCTGTTAGGATCGAGGGTCGTGTTCCCCCGATTATAAACGTGTTCAGTGTAATCAAGCAATTGTTGCATGCAAAGGCAGAGTAATAATTAACAAACAAAAATGAAGTAGTTAAAATAACGTTTATTGAACGTGTGTGTACGTGGAATGGTGAAGTGTGTGATGTATGCATGTGTGTCGATGGAAAAACAGTTCTTGAAAAAGGTATAAGAAGAAATGAATCCGGCGAGAGGAAAGTCTTTGAAAAGCCGTACACAAAGAAAACGAGTTGAGAACTCTTACCGTTGTTTGCCCACGTGTTGACGGAAGAAACGTGTGTTGGTAGTTGTTATGCTGATTGAGAATAAAAGCGTGAGACGAAACGCTAGTGTATTAGCGTCGTTCTGTCGACTAGAGAAGAGTGAAACGGAACGCTAGTGTCAGCGTCTGTCTGCCGAGGCAGGTCGGTGAGGAAGAGAAAGAATTTCCATTTTGCACCGGCTCTTATAGTCCGAAGGGCAGATAACTCTGGTGTCGCTTTACGGCACCACCTGTCGGTGAAAAAGCGCCACCTAACGGCCAACCGGTGTAGTTATGTTTTGAAAGGAGGAGGTGACTGCTACAAGGACTCCCCCCCAGATTGAAAAATATTGAAAATATTATTCAATATATACAGTTGTAGATGAGAAGCATTCTTTGTGGGTATGTCTGTTTTGCTGTTGAAGATTAGAAAAAAGTAGTGTGCACGCTACTTATTTCTGTTTTTCTATCTGTACTGAATGATTGATCGCAAGTGCGTCTGCGGAATTGAGTGTTTGTAACGCATGTGGATCTGCGTGTTGTTTGCATGCAATTGGGTCTGCATCAAGTTCGAGTGCAAGTGAGTTTGCACTTGTTGGTGGCGTTGTTCATGTTGATTAGTCTGCGTGATGCGGAGCTGATGAACGAACGTTGGATTGTCAGTGAATGTTTGGTGCTTGGGTCTGCGCGGTTGTTGATGAGTGAGCACAAGTGGGTCTGTGCGGTGTTGATGAGCGAGCACAAGTGGGTCTGTGCGGTGTTGATGAGCGAGCACAAGTGAGTCTGTGCAGTGTTGATGAGTGAGCACAAGTGAATCTGTGCAGTTGTTGATGAGTGAGCACAAGTGAGTCTGTGCAGTTGTTGATGAATGAGCACAAGTGAGTCTGTGCAGTTGTTGATGAATGAGCACAAGTGAGTCTGTGCAGTGTTGATGAATGAGCACAAGTGAGTCTGTGCAGGTGTTGATGTTGTTCATGTTAATTAGTCCGTGTAGTGGAGCTGATGAACAAACATCTAGTTGTTGAGATTGGTGGTACACTATGGTCAAAATCAGATGCACAAATGTCTGCAAGTGAATTAGCAGGTCCAGGTACAAGTGGGTCTGTACTGGTGTTGGTGTGCGTCGTTCGAGTTGATGTGTCCCCAGTTGATCAACGAACGTCCAGTTGTTGAGTATTTAGTCGTGCTTGTGCAGTTGTACTCATTTTGAACTGGTGTGATTTCTTCCATAGTGTTGTCAGTGAGGTCCGGAAATGTTTCGTGCTTGATGAATGTCCGGGAAAATGTGGTTGTTCAAGTTGTGTTGAAGATTGTTGGTAGGCCTTGAAGGGTGATGTTGGTCGTGTTTGTCATCATGTGTTGGTCGTTTTCTTTTCCTTTATATATATATTACCAACACGTGGGTAGAAAGGAAAAAGAAAAAAAATGGAGTCGTAATTTGTTTCACACGAGGAATGACGTTTTTTGTTTTCGTTTTAGTTTTTTTGAATGTTAGTTTCCACGTAGAGAAAGAATGGCGGCTTCTCTTTTCTTTGTTGTCGAAAAGAAAGAAAAAAAAATTCGTATTTTTTTTTTTTTTTTTTTTTTTTGAATTTTCATTTCCGCGTGGTCCGAGAGATAAAAATGGCGTTTTTTTTTTAAAATTTTTTTATCAACGCGTGGTCCGGAAAAAGATGGCGGCATTTTTGAATTTATTTTATCAACACGTGGTCCGGAAAAAGATGAGCAGCGTGAGCGTTTGTTTTCTTTTGTTTTCTTTTTATCTCCACGTGTTCAAAACAAAGGAAGTGGCGTCTTGTAAGGTCCTTTTGTTCGTCGAAAAAGAAAAAAAAGGATTGGCAAAAGTTTGTCTTTTTTTTTTTTTGTATATATTTTTCCGACACGTGGGTGGTGAAAGAGAAGAGGAAAAAAATGAAATTGTAATTTGTTTTATACTCGGAGAAAAGCCGAGGAATGTTTTTGTTTTGTTTGGGTATTTCTGCGTGGCCAGGAAAAAAAATAAAGATGGCGGCTTCTTTTCTTTTGTTTGTTTGTATATTTCTACCACGTGGGTAGAAAAAAAAGGAAAAAGATGAGTGCGTAATTCGTTTCATCACGGAAGAAAAAACGAGAAATGTTTTTTTTTTTTTTTTTGTTCTAGTACGAAATTAATTACTCCGTCAGATACAACAAAGCTTGCACGTCGGGTCACCAATTGTTAGGATCGAGGGTCGTGTTCCCCCGATTATAAACGTGTTCAGTGTAATCAAGCAATTGTTGCATGCAAAGGCAGAGTAATAATTAACAAACAAAAATGAAGTAGTTAAAATAACGTTTATTGAACGTGTGTGTACGTGGAATGGTGAAGTGTGTGATGTATGCATGTGTGTCGATGGAAAAACAGTTCTTGAAAAAGGTATAAGAAGAAATGAATCCGGCGAGAGGAAAGTCTTTGAAAAGCCGTACACAAAGAAAACGAGTTGAGAACTCTTACCGTTGTTTGCCCACGTGTTGACGGAAGAAACGTGTGTTGGTAGTTGTTATGCTGATTGAGAATAAAAGCGTGAGACGAAACGCTAGTGTATTAGCGTCGTTCTGTCGACTAGAGAAGAGTGAAACGGAACGCTAGTGTCAGCGTCTGTCTGCCGAGGCAGGTCGGTGAGGAAGAGAAAGAATTTCCATTTTGCACCGGCTCTTATAGTCCGAAGGGCAGATAACTCTGGTGTCGCTTTACGGCACCACCTGTCGGTGAAAAAGCGCCACCTAACGGCCAACCGGTGTAGTTATGTTTTGAAAGGAGGAGGTGACTGCTACAATGCCATAATAGATTCTGCTAGTTTAAGAAGTTTTATTAGCAAAAGTACTGCAAAGAAATTGAATCTTTTTGTTAAATTGAAACAAAAACAATAGCTCCTGTAGACCTAACAATGATTGCCGATATACATATTTGATATCTACTTAAATACTAGGGCACATTCTTTACATGATAGTGGGAGTGATTGAGGATTTATTTATCGATGTTCTCATAGGAAAGAAAGCATAGCAAAGTGACTTTGAAATTTGATAAACCTGGTGATGAAATTGTTATTAGAACTGTCATAAATAATAAACATATTCGATCTATAAACGTTTCACTTCCTTCACTTTTGCAATATAGTAAATTTATGAGGAAGAAACTAAAACAATCCTGAAAGAAGGTTTAGTCTTTTAAGGAAAACCATAAAAATAGATGGTTATTGATTACAACAACACCATCAACAGATTCGCTGAACTAGATGCTTACCCTATGCCAAATATATTTTAAAATGGTGATCTTCAGTATTGTGTATCTTCAATCAGCTTGCCATCAGATCAATTGGTGACACCAGATTACCTTTATTTAGTAGTATGAATTGAGTGTTTATCAGAGACGTATCAGCAACATTATCGACAATAAAAAACTGTTGGATACATTTGTGTTTGTAGATAATTTTACTATATATAAGAAAACCGTAGAGCATGATTATAATATTCGAAAATGTTATGATATAGCTTCATTATATTACATATAATACAATATGACACTAAATAATGGTGTAGAGACGGTCAGAGTTGTCTCCTTTTGAGGAGAAACTATTTTATAGTTCAATTATTTTTCTTGTGCTTATATCCCCGAATCTCACGAAACAAGAGACTTTGGTTGGAAACTCTTATACGAGCTATGTCTTTTACTTGTTGGATGCCAAACATAACTTTCAGAACATGATGAAAATGTAAGTTTTGCTTCGTGCTTTGCATGTGAGTTCTTTTTTATATTCAAAGGAATAAAGTGTGCATTTTATTTGTATGGAAACAATGTGTTTAATCTATGTATACCTATCTCATTTATTATTTTTATAGCTATAGAAACTATAAGACAGTAAAAAAAACCTGTAGTTAACATACATAACATAACATTTATTAATACTTTGTCAAAACCAATAATAAATGTTACGTCTTTGTTAACCACAGTCTTTTATTTTCTATGCATGCATTACTGCCAAAATAATATGCAGCCTTTTTAGCAATGCACACAAAGAATTCATTTTAATCTTCTACCCATGCGTTGCTAATCTTGATAAAATAGAATATAAAATATTCTATTTTTCAATAGTAAGAGCTGGAGCCGATAGAGAAAATATGCTGGAGAGGGTTAGGATTGAACCCTGCAAATTTAATCGATTAAAATCATAAACATAGAAATCGCATATGTAAAACTTAGATAAGGTCCTTGGCCCAACTCCACGCAAAGAGGAGTGAAGAACACCTGACCCTCGGCTAGATAAAAATGAGCCAAAAACTGATATTTGGTACCGGGAGATTGAAAAACATGTCTGAAAAAATGTTGAGAGCCTGGTTTTGGTTACCAGAAAAAGTTTCATTAAAAGAGACAGGATGAATCCTTAATATTGAAAGAGTGGCCGGTGCTAGAGTGGCGTGACAGAGGTGGAATAAAAATGTAAACGGCAGAAAAAAAAAAGTTAATATTTTTTTCTTGGAGAAAACCCAAATTGAAGGCATCAGGCATTAGGGGATGGTAGTAGGTGATGGTGGGAGGTTGAGCCTAGAGTAAGTGGGGGTAAAATGGGATGATCCTTCGACCCAAAAAGGGATTTATCATGAACCATTATTATTGGATGTGAGAATGAGAGAAAGAAAGGCGAGAAGATTGGTTAGTCTTTTCCCAATCCAACCCACTCGGGTTCACTCGGGAATTTGATATAAGCAAGTAGACTTTGGAATAATCAGTTGTGTTTAATAAAAAGACAGATTGTCATATTCTTGAGCTCTCCATGTATAAGAACCCTGGGCCCAGCACTCATGCATCTTCCAGCCTTTGCATCAACCAGTGACAAACAAAAAAAGAAGTGTAAAAGACCCACATAACAAGTTGAACGATTGTTATATTCAGCTCCAGTGACATTCTTGTTATTTTAATAAATCTGTCAGCAATAACAGCATTTTGCTCTACACAATTTTAGAGATCCACCGAATGATAGACTACCGGCCCGCCACCCTGCTATGCTTTATTATTGCAATCCGGCCCGCGGATCTCCCAGTAAAACTCATATCATTTTGTGACATAGACGTAAAAGTAGGTTTCGATTAAGATTTACAGTGGGATGAAAATGTATAAATATCAACGAGCGATGATGCATGTATATTTCATTTTTCTTTAACTATTAATTTCAAATCCTTGGCCTGAGATAAAAAATAGAAAAAGAGAAAGAGAGAGGCAAAGAGGAAACATGAGACGAGGAAAGGGCATGAAACATATAACCTATGTGAGGTGTGTCAAAACTTAACGATGTCATGTTTTGAACTGGATCAACTTGCTAATTCCCCCATCATTATTTTTTATGATTCCAAAATGGCTCTTCGTCGGCGCCTTTTATAACATCACATACAGAAGTCTCTTGAGAAAGAGCATAGCAGGGTGGCGGGCCGGATGCTAAGTCTTCGCGGGCCGGATGTGGCCCGCGGGCCGGAGGTTGCTCACCCCTGGTTTAGACAGTGGCTGACAGTTCTGCTTGTCATTTCTTTAATGGAAATGCGAAAGGAAAACAGAAGAAGAATTCAATACTTTGTATTTGTAATTCACTATCGGTCTTTTAAAATCAATATTTAATCGCTCGAATGGTAACATTGTCTTTATTAATGTCTTTCTGCTACTTGTATGAATAGATAGATAGAGCACTCTTAATTGACTCGAATGCCCAGATACATGTATTTGGGGATTTTAATGTCCACCACCACGACTGGTTGGGATTCTCCAGCCTTACTAACGCAGCCGGCAACTCTACGTATAATTTCTCCTTAGCTCACTCCCTCTCTCAGACTGTTGATTTTCCGACCCGCATCCCCGATCGAGTGGACCAACAAGCCTCACTTCTAGACCTCTTCTTGACCTCAATACCCGAGGCTTGTGTGACGAAAGCTCATACCCAACTCGGGAATGCTGATCACATTGTGCTAATGATACATATCACGCTAAAAAGTCGTCCAAAAGCTGATGAACCGTTGCTCAAAACAACAAGATACTACGAGCAAGCTGATTTTGAGTCAATCAGAGATCACATCAGTGACGCCCCATGGAGGGAAACCTTCTCACTCCCTGCCAACCAGTGTGCAAACGAATTAACTGAATGGGTCAAAGCAGACATTGAAGCCTATGTCCCCATGCGAAAATTTTTTAGCAAGCCCCACTCTCCTCAATGGTTCACTTCGGAATGTGCAGCTGCCATTTCTGAGAGGCAACAAGCATTCCGTAAATTCAGCCGCCATAAGTCAACTACTAATAGGCATAAATTTATAGAGTCAAGAAATAATTGCAAGGCCGTGATAGGCGAAGCGAAGAGAAGGTATAATGAGTTAACAAAAAAACGCATCCAGTCACAGAAACTAGGTACTCGCGATTTCTGGAAAATCTACAATAGTGTAGTGAATAATGGTCAATCTACGATTCCCCCACTTTCAAACCACAATGATGTCGTTTGCACGGCCACCGATAAGGCTGAACTACTTGCACAGCGTTTCGCTTCTAACTCTACTTTAGACTCAGGTAACCACCCTCTCCCTGAATTCCCTTTGCGGACCGAAGCCACACTTGATAACCTGGTCATCACCCCGTCCCAGGTCAGAGACATCATAAAAAACCTTGACACCTCTAAAGCTTGTGGGCCTGATCTTATACCTGTAATAGTAATAAAGAAATGCTCTGCTGAACTGGCCCCTGTTCTCTCCAAACTCTACAATAAATGCCTAGCCGAATCTTGCTTCCCCGATAGCTGGAAAATTGCCTCTGTGGTACCAGTCTACGAGAATTCTGGGAATAGAACCGACCCTAAGAACTACCGCCCAATCAGTCTACTGCCGATCTTTGCCAAAATCTTTGAATCCTTAATCAATCTAGCGATAGTACGGCACTTAGTTAATGCTAAACTTCTATCTGACCGCCAGTATGGATTTAGACAAGCACGATCTACTGCAGACATCCTAACGGTCATCTCTGAACGCATGTATCATACACTCGACAAGGCAGCTGAAGCTAGGGCAGTAGCGCTTGATATATCCAAGGCCTTTGACAAGGTATGGCATAAAGGGCTTCTCCTGAAAATACGCTCATACGGTATTACTGGGCAACTACTTAATATAATTAGACCCTTCCTAAACAAAAGAAAAATCCAGGTTGTCCCTGATGGCCGTTCATCTAAGCTACATGACATAAATACTGGTGTGCCCCAGGAATCTATTCTTGGACCTTTGTTGTTCCTGATCTATATAAACGATCTCCCTGATGACATAGTGTCTGAGATTGGTTTATTTGCTGACGACACCACGCTTTACTCTCGCCATGTTGGCAAAACAGACGCGATCATATCTGGGGCAATGGCTGAATCTTTAGAAAATGACCTCCAGGCTGTTATGGATTGGGGCCATAAATGGTTGGTAACTTTTAATGCCGCAAAGACTAAGCTCCTTTCCTTCAACAACTACAAGAAGCCTCTCCGACCACCGATTGTCATGGCAAATAACACCCTACCTGAGAGTTCATCATTCAAACTCCTTGGCCTAACCTTCACAGGTAACATGAATTAGAACACATACATTGAAGACATTGCCAAGGCTGCCGCAAAGAAGGTTGGCTCCCTCTACCGTGCTAGTGGACTCCTTACACCTGACATTATCCTGTATCTCTACAAAGCCACCATTCGCCCATGCATAGAGTATTGTTGCCACATCTGGGCTGGTGCATCATCTACTAGTCTCTCCCTCCTTGACAAAGTCCAAAAAAGAGTCGTCAACCTAATAGGTCCCTCACTGTCAGCTAAGCTCCAGCCCCTGCCCTATCACCGCAATGTAGCATCCTTATGTTTGTTTTACAAATACTTCAATGGATTATGCTCCGATGAGTTGGCTACTCTGGTGCCCCCTCGACGTAAATTCACTAGACTAACTCGACATTCTACTAAATCTCATTCATTCACTGTGGAGGTCCCCAGATGCCGGAGAGCATTCTACTCAAATAGCTTCTTTCCTCGTGCTGCTGGTCTCTGGAACTCCCTCCCTGCCCCCTGTTTCCCCAACAGTACTGACATGCAGAAATTTAAAACTAATGTAAACAGACATCTCGCTGCTCAGATCCCAATTTAAGCTGAACCATCAATCCTTCTCCCCTTTTCCTTTTTCTCAGTAGCCCCTTACGTTTACAGTGGCGGCCTGCCTTGTTTGGGGTGAATCATGTTAAAAAAAAAAAAAATATCAGATTTGTAGAGTGTTCAATGCAATTTTTGTACAATTTATTCATGTAAACAAAATATAGTAATTCTTAGATTTCGTTTTTCACTCTGGCCTGCGATCTCCTTCCAAAAGTCTCATCTGGCCCTCACTCTGAAAAGGTTGCCCGCCCCTGGTCTAAACCAATTATTTTCAACTTTTGGTATGACACAGAAATGCAGTTAATCTATTAAGATTAACTGCATTTCTCTGAAAGACAATTTGCATCAAAATGTATTGCTTCATCGAAAATGGACAATTTGAGAGGCTGAATGGCTGATGATATGGAAAACCATTCAAGTAACTTTTAATTGTTGTAGTGTGAAGGCATCCTATTAGGGAAGTATACTTCATTCGATTAGATCATAACTCTGAACAAGAACTAATAGATTATTTAAATCTACTACTAAAACTATGTAGATATTTTTGTATATTGTCACCGTGCACACTGAATGGTGTCACAAAAGACGAATAACATACATAAAGAGCAACGTTAAGAGAAGCAGAAAGAGAAGATGAATGACATGAATAATTAAAAAGGAGAGAGGGAGGGAGGAAGAGACACAGAATTAAAAATAAAAAATATTGATTTATGTGGCCTTTTGGCCATGATCAAAGTGTAGTATCTGTTCCGATGGATACTGCACACTGTGATGTGCAGTTCTAGGAGGTGCACCCTCCAAGGCTTTGCCTCCCCTCTTTGGGGAGGAGTAAGTTTATTGCTTACTGTCTGAGGCGTCCCTACCGGGGAATACCGACGGGGCTGCCCAGGCAATTTTTAAATGGCCAGATTGCTCACCTCTCGAGCGCTGGCTTATCTAATCCCACTTTCCCGACCTTGTGTCACATCTTACCTTGTGGGAGGTAGATAAATAATATATTTACTTGAAAATAAATGATGTCATAAAATGAGCTTTACTTTTCCAAAGTTGCCAGTAGCTCCCATTTATCCTTTATGACATCATTCTCTTTGAGAAGGGATTAGGTTCTTTTTGTTTATTTTTTGGTTTATTTTTTTGTTTTTTTTTTATTTATGGAAGTCACTCCAGACAAGACATGAAGCCACTTGATGTAAGAAGCTAAAAAAAAATACTACTTCAAGGTAAAAAACTAGCCAACGTGTTAGATGATAGATTTCGACCCAGAAAACAGCAATTCTTCCCCCTTTGTCAGAAACATCGCTCATGAAATGTGAGGACTAAGGGACAAAATAAGAGATGCAGGAGTTAGGAGGCTACTCTCCTTGAATATTTCAGCATATTTTATATATTTAGCATATTTTTGCTAATAATAATAATAATCATAATAATAATAATATTCATGTTAATTTAAGGGAACAGAAACTGCAAGAAATCTTATAAACTACTCCCTCCCCCTAAAAAAATGGCATCAGCATCAGCTGATCCACACAAATTATCGTTTAGGGTCAAGAAGGATGGAAAGACCGAGGAGGGAAAGCGCCCCTACCAGGGAATGCCGACGGGGCTGTTCAGAGATTTTTTGTAGGCCAGAGTGCTCCGCTTCTTGGGCGCTAACTTTTCAAACCTCACGTTCCGACCTCTTTCTGTGGTGGGAAGGAAATAAATACTAGCATAATCACGTTGACACACCGGTCAGAGTTAATTGAAATTGACTTTAGAGATGTGTATGTCAATGTGTTCATAGTGTGAGTAATATACATATGTGAGTAATAGAAAGTGGGGCACTGTGTATGTGTAATCTACCTTTGTTCTGTTAGTGCGTTTGAGTAGCAATTCATTTCTGTTTACCCGACTCTCGTTAGTTTGTAGAAATGTGTGCGCGAGATTAGGAAGCTGTATGCGTGTTTGAAGTGTTCCTTTCATAGCATACGTTCTGGCCCTCTTCTGATGTCTGATCTGGATCTGAATTCGTCCGTTTCTCGGTTTTTATTTGGAGTTTCAACTTCGCATCAGTTCGTTTTGGAAACAAAATATAACAATATTTTGCTTCCAAAACGAGCAGGGATCATTCTCATTGGCCGAAAATTATGATTTAACGACAACATGTGGAAACTCTCCTGGCTATTCAAGCCAGTAGCTCTTTGACGTTCGTTTGAATCACATCTCCACCTCACTAAACATGTATTAGATGAGAACAAATACTGGCCCAATGGGTCACTGGTGGTCCAGCATCCGGGAATTCAGTTCCTTCTTGAGAAAAGACGGGACTAATATATGTAAAAAATCATAGCAAGTCATGTAAGCAAACTAAACTTCGAGAAATAAACCTTCACTCTGCTCATGTATGTCTGGTGTTGAAACTAGAGTGAACATGCGACACATAGCTCGTGTGAGTGACAATTCCACAAGCTCTGGAGCCAGTAACAGTTGTGATGGTGGTCGCCATCTGGCATATGAGTCTCCACTTAATAATCTTGAGAATGCTACCAGAGAAAAACAAAAAAAAATCATCTTTTTGAACTTAATGAAACTAATAAACCTTGTAGAGTTCATGCCAAACAAAGAGATTCTATTAAATCTATGCAAAGAAGATCTTCCAGAACTCCAAGAATTTCAAAGAAATTCATAGACTTTGTGAATGGACGGAGCACTAATCATCTCGCCAATCTTTTTAGAGAAAAATGTTGTAGTTTACACTACTCCTCAATAAGTGTTAGCCTGTCTGATACTTTACTGCTTGAAGATTACTTTAAAATTATCTCCCTTTTCTGCATGAGATGCCACCATATTTGATTGTGGAATTACCAAAGTTATTTGTATTTTTGTTAGTGACCAAACACTTTTACTTCATCCTTTCAATTGTAATCATTTACTTCTAATGTTTCTGTCTTGCAGCGTTGCCTTGTCATTGGCACAGACTTCCTTATTGACTTTCTGTAACGAATCTCAAGAAAAACTCGAGTAAATCGATTTGACCATCCGATTGAAAAACTTCAAGCAGGAAACACAATCACAAAGAAACCAAGAGGTGTTTGTATGAATATAAAAGGAATCAGGCTTTCCGGACATTCACATTTTTTTTAAGTAGAATCATAGAAATTTATGAATTAAAAAGCGAAGTTGAGGATGTCATTTAGTGGAATAAAAATGTTATTTTCTTGTTTTAATAAAAAGGGAAAAGTTGATTGTTTTATAAGAGATGACATGTTGCATTCTCTTAATTCTTGTTTATTTACAAAAAAATACTTATTTTAATTTATAAATAGAACAATGGAAATGGGGACATTTGTTGATACCCTTTTGGGCTATGATCATCAGGAGGCCATACTCCCAGGCATAATCATCTCCTTTAGGAGGCACCCTCGTTTGTGAGGAAGCTGGTCTCTCCACATCAATAACTGACCTTGTGTCTCACTTTGCTCTTGTCAGTAGGCAAGTAAATAATGATATTTTTACATACACATTCAAGTGCTCATCTATATATTAAAATAGGTCCTTTTTCTGTTTGTGTGTCTGGCTAAAACTAAACCAAACATATTTAGACAAAGGAAACATCTATATATTAATTCAACCTCTTCGTAGCAAGGTTTAATTAAACAAATTATATCTGTAAACTTTATATGCGTAAAGTTTTTTGCAAATAAAAAAAATATAATAATAACATTAGAAATAAACAAAATAATGCGGTGACATCATTTCAAAAGTTACGGCAGATACCAAAGAAATATTAATTAATACATAAAAACGTTATAATTTAACATATGCTTATCGTAATACATTAGATCATTTTTCCATTTATATATTTTGATAATAATCTGTCAATTTTATCATATCAAATAAAAATCATCTTTGCTGAAAAGAATGTTTACATTGTTTTTTACTTTATTTTAAATTGCGCTTCTTATTGATTTTGTAGCATCAGAGGTGGTGTGAGTTAAAGATTATTAGGATTTTGTAGCATCAGAGGTGGTGTGAGTTAAAGATTATTGATTTTGTAGCATCAGAGGTGGTGTGAGTTAAAGATTATTAGGATTTTGTAGCATCAGAGGTGGTGTGAGTTAAAGATTATTAAGATTTTGTAGCATCAGAGGTGGTGTGAGTTAAAGATTATTAGGATTTTGTAGCATCAGAGGTGGTGTGAGTTAAAGATTATTGGGATTTTGTAGCATCAGAGGTGGTGTGAGTTAAAGATTATTGATTTTGTAGCATCAGAGGTGGTGTGAGTTAAAGATTATTGGGATTTTGTAGCATCAGAGGTGGTGTGAGTTAAAGATTATTGATTTTGTAGCATCAGAGGTGGTGTGAGTTAAAGATTATTAGGATTTTGTAGCATCAGAGGTGGTGTGAGTTAAAGATTATTGATTTTGTAGCATCAGAGGTGGTGTGAGTTAAAGATTATTGGGATTTTGTAGCATCAGAGGTGGTGTGAGTTAAAGATTATTGATTTTGTAGCATCAGAGGTGGTGTGAGTTAAAGATTATTAGGATTTTGTAGCATCAGAGGTGGTGTGAGTTAAAGATTATTAGGATTTTGTAGCATCAGAGGTGGTGTGAGTTAAAGATTATTGATTTTGTAGCATCAGAGGTGGTGTGAGTTAAAGATTATTAGGATTTTGTAGCATCAGAGGTGGTGTGAGTTAAAGATTATTGATTTTTTAGCATCAGAGGTGGTGTGAGTTAAAGATTATTGATTTTGTAGCATCAGAGGTGGTGTGAGTTAAAGATTATTGATTTTTTAGCATCAGAGGTGGTGTGAGTTAAAGATTATTAGGATTTTGTAGCATCAGAGGTGGTGTGAGTTAAAGATTATTGATTTTGTAGCATCAGAGGTGGTGTGAGTTAAAGATTATTGGGATTTTGTAGCATCAGAGGTGGTGTGAGTTAAAGATTATTGATTTTGTAGCATCAGAGGTGGTGTGAGTTAAAGATTATTAGGATTTTGTAGCATCAGAGGTGGTGTGAGTTAAAGATTATTGATTTTGTAGCATCAGAGGTGGTGTGAGTTAAAGATTATTGGGATTTTGTAGCATCAGAGGTGGTGTGAGTTAAAGATTATTGATTTTGTAGCATCAGAGGTGGTGTGAGTTAAAGATTATTGGGATTTTGTAGCATCAGAGGTGGTGTGAGTTAAAGATTATTGATTTTGTAGCATCAGAGGTGGTGTGAGTTAAAGATTATTAGGATTTTGTAGCATCAGAGGTGGTGTGAGTTAAAGATTATTGATTTTGTAGCATCAGAGGTGGTGTGAGTTAAAGATTATTGGGATTTTGTAGCATCAGAGGTGGTGTGAGTTAAAGATTATTGATTTTGTAGCATCAGAGGTGGTGTGAGTTAAAGATTATTAGGATTTTGTAGCATCAGAGGTGGTGTGAGTTAAAGATTATTAGGATTTTGTAGCATCAGAGGTGGTGTGAGTTAAAGATTATTGGGATTTTGTAGCATCAGAGGTGGTGTGAGTTAAAGATTATTGATTTTTTAGCATCAGAGGTGGTGTGAGTTAAAGATTATTGGGATTTTGTAGCATCAGAGGTGGTGTGAGTTAAAGATTATTAGGATTTTTTAGCATCAGAGGTGGTGTGAGTTAAAGATTATTGATTTTGTAGCATCAGAGGTGGTGTGAGTTAAAGATTATTGGGATTTTGTAGCATCAGAGGTGGTGTGAGTTAAAGATTATTAGGATTTTGTAGCATCAGAGGTGGTGTGAGTTAAAGATTATTGATTTTGTAGCATCAGAGGTGGTGTGAGTTAAAGATTATTGGGATTTTGTAGCATCAGAGGTGGTGTGAGTTAAAGATTATTGATTTTTTAGCATCAGAGGTGGTGTGAGTTAAAGATTATTAGGATTTTGTAGCATCAGAGGTGGTGTGAGTTAAAGATTATTGATTTTGTAGCATCAGAGGTGGTGTGAGTTAAAGATTATTGGGATTTTGTAGCATCAGAGGTGGTGTGAGTTAAAGATTATTGATTTTGTAGCATCAGAGGTGGTGTGAGTTAAAGATTATTAGGATTTTGTAGCATCAGAGGTGGTGTGAGTTAAAGATTATTGATTTTGTAGCATCAGAGGTGGTGTGAGTTAAAGATTATTGGGATTTTGTAGCATCAGAGGTGGTGTGAGTTAAAGATTATTGATTTTTTAGCATCAGAGGTGGTGTGAGTTAAAGATTATTAGGATTTTGTAGCATCAGAGGTGGTGTGAGTTAAAGATTATTGATTTTGTAGCATCAGAGGTGGTGTGAGTTAAAGATTATTGGGATTTTGTAGCATCAGAGGTGGTGTGAGTTAAAGATTATTGATTTTGTAGCATCAGAGGTGGTGTGAGTTAAAGATTATTGGGATTTTGTAGCATCAGAGGTGGTGTGAGTTAAAGATTATTGATTTTGTAGCATCAGAGGTGGTGTGAGTTAAAGATTATTAGGATTTTGTAGCATCAGAGGTGGTGTGAGTTAAAGATTATTAGGATTTTGTAGCATCAGAGGTGGTGTGAGTTAAAGATTATTGATTTTTTAGCATCAGAGGTGGTGTGAGTTAAAGATTATTGATTTTGTAGCATCAGAGGTGGTGTGAGTTAAAGATTATTGATTTTTTAGCATCAGAGGTGGTGTGAGTTAAAGATTATTAGGATTTTGTAGCATCAGAGGTGGTGTGAGTTAAAGATTATTGATTTTGTAGCATCAGAGGTGGTGTGAGTTAAAGATTATTGGGATTTTGTAGCATCAGAGGTGGTGTGAGTTAAAGATTATTGATTTTGTAGCATCAGAGGTGGTGTGAGTTAAAGATTATTAGGATTTTGTAGCATCAGAGGTGGTGTGAGTTAAAGATTATTGATTTTGTAGCATCAGAGGTGGTGTGAGTTAAAGATTATTGGGATTTTGTAGCATCAGAGGTGGTGTGAGTTAAAGATTATTGATTTTTTAGCATCAGAGGTGGTGTGAGTTAAAGATTATTAGGATTTTGTAGCATCAGAGGTGGTGTGAGTTAAAGATTATTGGGATTTTGTAGCATCAGAGGTGGTGTGAGTTAAAGATTATTAGGATTTTGTAGCATCAGAGGTGGTGTGAGTTAAAGATTATTAGGATTTTGTAGCATCAGAGGTGGTGTGAGTTAAAGATTATTGATTTTGTAGCATCAGAGGTGGTGTGAGTTAAAGATTATTGATTTTGTAGCATCAGAGGTGGTGTGAGTTAAAGATTATTGATTTTGTAGCATCAGAGGTGGTGTGAGTTAAAGATTATTGATTTTGTAGCATCAGAGGTGGTGTGAGTTAAAGATTATTGGGATTTTGTAGCATCAGAGGTGGTGTGAGTTAAAGATTATTGATTTTGTAGCATCAGAGGTGGTGTGAGTTAAAGATTATTAGGATTTTGTAGCATCAGAGGTGGTGTGAGTTAAAGATTATTGATTTTGTAGCATCAGAGGTGGTGTGAGTTAAAGATTATTGGGATTTTGTAGCATCAGAGGTGGTGTGAGTTAAAGATTATTAGGATTTTGTAGCATCAGAGGTGGTGTGAGTTAAAGATTATTGATTTTGTAGCATCAGAGGTGGTGTGAGTTAAAGATTATTAGGATTTTGTAGCATCAGAGGTGGTGTGAGTTAAAGATTATTGATTTTGTAGCATCAGAGGTGGTGTAAGTTAAAGATTATTGGGATTTTGTAGCATCAGAGGTGGTGTGAGTTAAAGATTATTGATTTTTTAGCATCAGAGGTGGTGTGAGTTAAAGATTATTAGGATTTTGTAGCATCAGAGGTGGTGTGAGTTAAAGATTATTAGGATTTTGTAGCATCAGAGGTGGTGTGAGTTAAAGATTATTGATTTTGTAGCATCAGAGGTGGTGTGAGTTAAAGATTATTGGGATTTTGTAGCATCAGAGGTGGTGTGAGTTAAAGATTATTGATTTTGTAGCATCAGAGGTGGTGTGAGTTAAAGATTATTGGGATTTTGTAGCATCAGAGGTGGTGTGAGTTAAAGATTATTGATTTTGTAGCATCAGAGGTGGTGTGAGTTAAAGATTATTAGGATTTTTTAGCATCAGAGGTGGTGTGAGTTAAAGATTATTAGGATTTTGTAGCATCAGAGGTGGTGTGAGTTAAAGATTATTAGGATTTTGTAGCATCAGAGGTGGTGTGAGTTAAAGATTATTGGGATTTTGTAGCATCAGAGGTGGTGTGAGTTAAAGATTATTGATTTTGTAGCATCAGAGGTGGTGTGAGTTAAAGATTATTGGGATTTTGTAGCATCAGAGGTGGTGTGAGTTAAAGATTATTAGGATTTTGTAGCATCAGAGGTGGTGTGAGTTAAAGATTATTAGGATTTTGTAGCATCAGAGGTGGTGTGAGTTAAAGATTATTAGGATTTTGTAGCATCAGAGGTGGTGTGAGTTAAAGATTATTAGGATTTTGTAGCATCAGAGGTGGTGTGAGTTAAAGATTATTAGGATTTTGTAGCATCAGAGGTGGTGTGAGTTAAAGATTATTAGGATTTTGTAGCATCAGAGGTGGTGTGAGTTAAAGATTATTGATTTTGTAGCATCAGAGGTGGTGTGAGTTAAAGATTATTGGGATTTTGTAGCATCAGAGGTGGTGTGAGTTAAAGATTATTAGGATTTTGTAGCATCAGAGGTGGTGTGAGTTAAAGATTATTAGGATTTTGTAGCATCAGAGGTGGTGTGAGTTAAAGATTATTAGGATTTTGTAGCATCAGAGGTGGTGTGAGTTAAAGATTATTAGGATTTTGTAGCATCAGAGGTGGTGTGAGTTAAAGATTATTCGGATTTTGTAGCATCAGAGGTGGTGTGAGTTAAAGATTATTAGGATTTTGTAGCATCAGAGGTGGTGTGAGTTAAAGATTATTAGGATTTTGTAGCATCAGAGGTGGTGTGAGTTAAAGATTATTGATTTTGTAGCATCAGAGGTGGTGTGAGTTAAAGATTATTGATTTTTTAGCATCAGAGGTGGTGTGAGTTAAAGATTATTAGGATTTTGTAGCATCAGAGGTGGTGTGAGTTAAAGATTATTGATTTTGTAGCATCAGAGGTGGTGTGAGTTAAAGATTATTGGGATTTTGTAGCATCAGAGGTGGTGTGAGTTAAAGATTATTAGGATTTTGTAGCATCAGAGGTGGTGTGAGTTAAAGATTATTGATTTTGTAGCATCAGAGGTGGTGTGAGTTAAAGATTATTGGGATTTTGTAGCATCAGAGGTGGTGTGAGTTAAAGATTATTGATTTTGTAGCATCAGAGGTGGTGTGAGTTAAAGATTATTAGGATTTTGTAGCATCAGAGGTGGTGTGAGTTAAAGATTATTGATTTTGTAGCATCAGAGGTGGTGTGAGTTAAAGATTATTAGGATTTTGTAGCATCAGAGGTGGTGTGAGTTAAAGATTATTGATTTTGTAGCATCAGAGGTGGTGTGAGTTAAAGATTATTGGGATTTTGTAGCATCAGAGGTGGTGTGAGTTAAAGATTATTGATTTTGTAGCATCAGAGGTGGTGTGAGTTAAAGATTATTAGGATTTTGTAGCATCAGAGGTGGTGTGAGTTAAAGATTATTGATTTTGTAGCATCAGAGGTGGTGTGAGTTAAAGATTATTGGGATTTTGTAGCATCAGAGGTGGTGTGAGTTAAAGATTATTAGGATTTTGTAGCATCAGAGGTGGTGTGAGTTAAAGATTATTGATTTTGTAGCATCAGAGGTGGTGTGAGTTAAAGATTATTGATTTTGTAGCATCAGAGGTGGTGTGAGTTAAAGATTATTGATTTTGTAGCATCAGAGGTGGTGTGAGTTAAAGATTATTAGGATTTTGTAGCATCAGAGGTGGTGTGAGTTAAAGATTATTAGGATTTTGTAGCATCAGAGGTGGTGTGAGTTAAAGATTATTGATTTTGTAGCATCAGAGGTGGTGTGAGTTAAAGATTATTGGGATTTTGTAGCATCAGAGGTGGTGTGAGTTAAAGATTATTAGGATTTTGTAGCATCAGAGGTGGTGTGAGTTAAAGATTATTAGGATTTTGTAGCATCAGAGGTGGTGTGAGTTAAAGATTATTAGGATTTTGTAGCATCAGAGGTGGTGTGAGTTAAAGATTATTAGGATTTTTTAGCATCAGAGGTGGTGTGAGTTAAAGATTATTAGGATTTTGTAGCATCAGAGGTGGTGTGAGTTAAAGATTATTAGGATTTTGTAGCATCAGAGGTGGTGTGAGTTAAAGATTATTAGGATTTTGTAGCATCAGAGGTGGTGTGAGTTAAAGATTATTGATTTTGTAGCATCAGAGGTGGTGTGAGTTAAAGATTATTGATTTTTTAGCATCAGAGGTGGTGTGAGTTAAAGATTATTAGGATTTTGTAGCATCAGAGGTGGTGTGAGTTAAAGATTATTGATTTTGTAGCATCAGAGGTGGTGTGAGTTAAAGATTATTGGGATTTTGTAGCATCAGAGGTGGTGTGAGTTAAAGATTATTAGGATTTTGTAGCATCAGAGGTGGTGTGAGTTAAAGATTATTGATTTTGTAGCATCAGAGGTGGTGTGAGTTAAAGATTATTGGGATTTTGTAGCATCAGAGGTGGTGTGAGTTAAAGATTATTGATTTTGTAGCATCAGAGGTGGTGTGAGTTAAAGATTATTAGGATTTTGTAGCATCAGAGGTGGTGTGAGTTAAAGATTATTGATTTTGTAGCATCAGAGGTGGTGTGAGTTAAAGATTATTAGGATTTTGTAGCATCAGAGGTGGTGTGAGTTAAAGATTATTGATTTTGTAGCATCAGAGGTGGTGTGAGTTAAAGATTATTGGGATTTTGTAGCATCAGAGGTGGTGTGAGTTAAAGATTATTGATTTTGTAGCATCAGAGGTGGTGTGAGTTAAAGATTATTAGGATTTTGTAGCATCAGAGGTGGTGTGAGTTAAAGATTATTGATTTTGTAGCATCAGAGGTGGTGTGAGTTAAAGATTATTGGGATTTTGTAGCATCAGAGGTGGTGTGAGTTAAAGATTATTAGGATTTTGTAGCATCAGAGGTGGTGTGAGTTAAAGATTATTGATTTTGTAGCATCAGAGGTGGTGTGAGTTAAAGATTATTGATTTTGTAGCATCAGAGGTGGTGTGAGTTAAAGATTATTGATTTTGTAGCATCAGAGGTGGTGTGAGTTAAAGATTATTAGGATTTTGTAGCATCAGAGGTGGTGTGAGTTAAAGATTATTGATTTTGTAGCATCAGAGGTGGTGTGAGTTAAAGATTATTAGGATTTTGTAGCATCAGAGGTGGTGTGAGTTAAAGATTATTGATTTTGTAGCATCAGAGGTGGTGTGAGTTAAAGATTATTGGGATTTTGTAGCATCAGAGGTGGTGTGAGTTAAAGATTATTAGGATTTTGTAGCATCAGAGGTGGTGTGAGTTAAAGATTATTGATTTTGTAGCATCAGAGGTGGTGTGAGTTAAAGATTATTGATTTTGTAGCATCAGAGGTGGTGTGAGTTAAAGATTATTGATTTTGTAGCATCAGAGGTGGTGTGAGTTAAAGATTATTGATTTTGTAGCATCAGAGGTGGTGTGAGTTAAAGATTATTGATTTTGTAGCATCAGAGGTGGTGTGAGTTAAAGATTATTAGGATTTTGTAGCATCAGAGGTGGTGTGAGTTAAAGATTATTGATTTTTTAGCATCAGAGGTGGTGTGAGTTAAAGATTATTGATTTTGTAGCATCAGAGGTGGTGTGAGTTAAAGATTATTGGGATTTTGTAGCATCAGAGGTGGTGTGAGTTAAAGATTATTGATTTTGTAGCATCAGAGGTGGTGTGAGTTAAAGATTATTGATTTTGTAGCATCAGAGGTGGTGTGAGTTAAAGATTATTGATTTTGTAGCATCAGAGGTGGTGTGAGTTAAAGATTATTGATTTTGTAGCATCAGAGGTGGTGTGAGTTAAAGATTATTGGGATTTTGTAGCATCAGAGGTGGTGTGAGTTAAAGATTATTGATTTTGTAGCATCAGAGGTGGTGTGAGTTAAAGATTATTGATTTTGTAGCATCAGAGGTGGTGTGAGTTAAAGATTATTGGGATTTTGTAGCATCAGAGGTGGTGTGAGTTAAAGATTATTAGGATTTTGTAGCATCAGAGGTGGTGTGAGTTAAAGATTATTGATTTTTTAGCATCAGAGGTGGTGTGAGTTAAAGATTATTGATTTTGTAGCATCAGAGGTGGTGTGAGTTAAAGATTATTGGGATTTTGTAGCATCAGAGGTGGTGTGAGTTAAAGATTATTGATTTTGTAGCATCAGAGGTGGTGTGAGTTAAAGATTATTGATTTTGTAGCATCAGAGGTGGTGTGAGTTAAAGATTATTGATTTTGTAGCATCAGAGGTGGTGTGAGTTAAAGATTATTGATTTTGTAGCATCAGAGGTGGTGTGAGTTAAAGATTATTGATTTTGTAGCATCAGAGGTGGTGTGAGTTAAAGATTATTAGGATTTTGTAGCATCAGAGGTGGTGTGAGTTAAAGATTATTGATTTTTTAGCATCAGAGGTGGTGTGAGTTAAAGATTATTGATTTTGTAGCATCAGAGGTGGTGTGAGTTAAAGATTATTGGGATTTTGTAGCATCAGAGGTGGTGTGAGTTAAAGATTATTGATTTTGTAGCATCAGAGGTGGTGTGAGTTAAAGATTATTGATTTTGTAGCATCAGAGGTGGTGTGAGTTAAAGATTATTAGGATTTTGTAGCATCAGAGGTGGTGTGAGTTAAAGATTATTGATTTTGTAGCATCAGAGGTGGTGTGAGTTAAAGATTATTAGGATTTTGTAGCATCAGAGGTGGTGTGAGTTAAAGATTATTGATTTTGTAGCATCAGAGGTGGTGTGAGTTAAAGATTATTGATTTTGTAGCATCAGAGGTGGTGTGAGTTAAAGATTATTGGGATTTTGTAGCATCAGAGGTGGTGTGAGTTAAAGATTATTGATTTTGTAGCATCAGAGGTGGTGTGAGTTAAAGATTATTGATTTTGTAGCATCAGAGGTGGTGTGAGTTAAAGATTATTGGGATTTTGTAGCATCAGAGGTGGTGTGAGTTAAAGATTATTAGGATTTTGTAGCATCAGAGGTGGTGTGAGTTAAAGATTATTGATTTTTTAGCATCAGAGGTGGTGTGAGTTAAAGATTATTGATTTTGTAGCATCAGAGGTGGTGTGAGTTAAAGATTATTGGGATTTTGTAGCATCAGAGGTGGTGTGAGTTAAAGATTATTGATTTTGTAGCATCAGAGGTGGTGTGAGTTAAAGATTATTGATTTTTTAGCATCAGAGGTGGTGTGAGTTAAAGATTATTAGGATTTTGTAGCATCAGAGGTGGTGTGAGTTAAAGATTATTAGGATTTTTTAGCATCAGAGGTGGTGTGAGTTAAAGATTATTAGGATTTTGTAGCATCAGAGGTGGTGTGAGTTAAAGATTATTAGGATTTTGTAGCATCAGAGGTGGTGTGAGTTAAAGATTATTGATTTTGTAGCATCAGAGGTGGTGTGAGTTAAAGATTATTGGGATTTTGTAGCATCAGAGGTGGTGTGAGTTAAAGATTATTGATTTTGTAGCATCAGAGGTGGTGTGAGTTAAAGATTATTGGGATTTTGTAGCATCAGAGGTTGTGTGAGTTAAAGATTATTGATTTTGTAGCATCAGAGGTGGTGTGAGTTAAAGATTATTAGGATTTTGTAGCATCAGAGGTGGTGTGAGTTAAAGATTATTGATTTTGTAGCATCAGAGGTGGTGTGAGTTAAAGATTATTGGGATTTTGTAGCATCAGAGGTGGTGTGAGTTAAAGATTATTGATTTTGTAGCATCAGAGGTGGTGTGAGTTAAAGATTATTAGGATTTTGTAGCATCAGAGGTGGTGTGAGTTAAAGATTATTAGGATTTTGTAGCATCAGAGGTGGTGTGAGTTAAAGATTATTGGGATTTTGTAGCATCAGAGGTGGTGTGAGTTAAAGATTATTGATTTTGTAGCATCAGAGGTGGTGTGAGTTAAAGATTATTGATTTTGTAGCATCAGAGGTGGTGTGAGTTAAAGATTATTGGGATTTTGTAGCATCAGAGGTGGTGTGAGTTAAAGATTATTAGGATTTTGTAGCATCAGAGGTGGTGTGAGTTAAAGATTATTGATTTTTTAGCATCAGAGGTGGTGTGAGTTAAAGTTTATTAGGATTTTGTAGCATCAGAGGTGGTGTGAGTTAAAGATTATTGATTTTGTAGCATCAGAGGTGGTGTGAGTTAAAGATTATTGGATTTTGTAGCATCAGAGGTGGTGTGAGTTAAAGATTATTGATTTTGTAGCATCAGAGGTGGTGTGAGTTAAAGATTATTAGGATTTTGTAGCATCAGAGGTGGTGTGAGTTAAAGATTATTGATTTTGTAGCATCAGAGGTGGTGTGAGTTAAAGATTATTGGGATTTTGTAGCATCAGAGGTGGTGTGAGTTAAAGATTATTGATTTTGTAGCATCAGAGGTGGTGTGAGTTAAAGATTATTGATTTTTTAGCATCAGAGGTGGTGTGAGTTAAAGATTATTGATTTTTTAGCATCAGAGGTGGTGTGAGTTAAAGATTATTAGGATTTTGTAGCATCAGAGGTGGTGTGAGTTAAAGATTATTGATTTTGTAGCATCAGAGGTGGTGTGAGTTAAAGATTATTGGGATTTTGTAGCATCAGAGGTGGTGTGAGTTAAAGATTATTGATTTTGTAGCATCAGAGGTGGTGTGAGTTAAAGATTATTGATTTTGTAGCATCAGAGGTGGTGTGAGTTAAAGATTATTGGGATTTTGTAGCATCAGAGGTGGTGTGAGTTAAAGATTATTAGGATTTTGTAGCATCAGAGGTGGTGTGAGTTAAAGATTATTGATTTTTTAGCATCAGAGGTGGTGTGAGTTAAAGATTATTAGGATTTTGTAGCATCAGAGGTGGTGTGAGTTAAAGATTATTGGGATTTTGTAGCATCAGAGGTGGTGTGAGTTAAAGATTATTGATTTTGTAGCATCAGAGGTGGTGTGAGTTAAAGATTATTAGGATTTTGTAGCATCAGAGGTGGTGTGAGTTAAAGATTATTGATTTTGTAGCATCAGAGGTGGTGTGAGTTAAAGATTATTAGGATTTTGTAGCATCAGAGGTGGTGTGAGTTAAAGATTATTGATTTTGTAGCATCAGAGGTGGTGTGAGTTAAAGATTATTGGGATTTTGTAGCATCAGAGGTGGTGTGAGTTAAAGATTATTGATTTTGTAGCATCAGAGGTGGTGTGAGTTAAAGATTATTGATTTTGTAGCATCAGAGGTGGTGTGAGTTAAAGATTATTGGGATTTTGTAGCATCAGAGGTGGTGTGAGTTAAAGATTATTAGGATTTTGTAGCATCAGAGGTGGTGTGAGTTAAAGATTATTGATTTTTTAGAATCAGAGGTGGTGTGAGTTAAAGAATATTAGGATTATGTAGCATCAGAGGTGGTGTGAGTTAAAGATTATTGACTTTGTAGCATCAGAGGTGGTGTGAGTTAAAGATTATTGGGATTTTGTAGCATCAGAGGTGGTGTGAGTTAAAGATTATTGATTTTGTAGCATCAGAGGTGGTGTGAGTTAAAGATTATTAGGATTTTGTAGCATCAGAGGTGGTGTGAGTTAAAGATTATTGATTGTGTAGCATCAGAGGTGGTGTGAGTTAAAGATTATTGATTTTGTAGCATCAGAGGTGGTGTGAGTTAAAGATTATTGATTTTGTAGCATCAGAGGTGGTGTGAGTTAAAGATTATTAGGATTTTGTAGCATCAGAGGTGGTGTGAGTTAAAGATTATTGATTTTGTAGCATCAGAGGTGGTGTGAGTTAAAGATTATTGGGATTTTGTAGCATCAGAGGTGGTGTGAGTTAAAGATTATTGATTTTGTAGCATCAGAGGTGGTGTGAGTTAAAGATTATTGATTTTGTAGCATCAGAGGTGGTGTGAGTTAAAGATTATTGGGATTTTGTAGCATCAGAGGTGGTGTGAGTTAAAGATTATTAGGATTTTGTAGCATCAGAGGTGGTGTGAGTTAAAGATTATTGATTTTTTAGCATCAGAGGTGGTGTGAGTTAAAGATTATTAGGATTTTGTAGCATCAGAGGTGGTGTGAGTTAAAGATTATTGATTTTGTAGCATCAGAGGTGGTGTGAGTTAAAGATTATTGGGATTTTGTAGCATCAGAGGTGGTGTGAGTTAAAGATTATTGATTTTGTAGCATCAGAGGTGGTGTGAGTTAAAGATTATTAGGATTTTGTAGCATCAGAGGTGGTGTGAGTTAAAGATTATTGATTTTGTAGCATCAGAGGTGGTGTGAGTTAAAGATTATTGGGATTTTGTAGCATCAGAGGTGGTGTGAGTTAAAGATTATTGATTTTGTAGCATCAGAGGTGGTGTGAGTTAAAGATTATTAGGATTTTGTAGCATCAGAGGTGGTGTGAGTTAAAGATTATTGATTTTGTAGCATCAGAGGTGGTGTGAGTTAAAGATTATTGGGATTTTGTAGTATCAGAGGTGGTGTGAGTTAAAGATTATTGATTTTGTAGCATCAGAGGTGGTGTGAGTTAAAGATTATTGATTTTGTAGCATCAGAGGTGGTGTGAGTTAAAGATTATTAGGATTTTGTAGCATCAGAGGTGGTGTGAGTTAAAGATTATTGATTTTGTAGCATCAGAGGTGGTGTGAGTTAAAGATTATTGGGATTTTGTAGCATCAGAGGTGGTGTGAGTTAAAGATTATTGATTTTGTAGCATCAGAGGTGGTGTGAGTTAAAGATTATTGATTTTGTAGCATCAGAGGTGGTGTGAGTTAAAGATTATTGATTTTGTAGCATCAGAGGTGGTGTGAGTTAAAGATTATTGATTTTGTAGCATCAGAGGTGGTGTGAGTTAAAGATTATTGGGATTTTGTAGCATCAGAGGTGGTGTGAGTTAAAGATTATTGATTTTGTAGCATCAGAGGTGGTGTGAGTTAAAGATTATTGATTTTGTAGCATCAGAGGTGGTGTGAGTTAAAGATTATTGGGATTTTGTAGCATCAGAGGTGGTGTGAGTTAAAGATTATTAGGATTTTGTAGCATCAGAGGTGGTGTGAGTTAAAGATTATTGATTTTGTAGCATCAGAGGTGGTGTGAGTTAAAGATTATTGATTTTGTAGCATCAGAGGTGGTGTGAGTTAAAGATTATTGATTTTGTAGCATCAGAGGTGGTGTGAGTTAAAGATTATTGATTTTGTAGCATCAGAGGTGGTGTGAGTTAAAGATTATTGATTTTGTAGCATCAGAGGTGGTGTGAGTTAAAGATTATTGATTTTGTAGCATCAGAGGTGGTGTGAGTTAAAGATTATTGGGATTTTGTAGCATCAGAGGTGGTGTGAGTTAAAGATTATTAGGATTTTGTAGCATCAGAGGTGGTGTGAGTTAAAGATTATTGATTTTTTAGCATCAGAGGTGGTGTGAGTTAAAGATTATTAGGATTTTGTAGCATCAGAGGTGGTGTGAGTTAAAGATTATTGATTTTGTAGCATCAGAGGTGGTGTGAGTTAAAGATTATTGATTTTGTAGCATCAGAGGTGGTGTGAGTTAAAGATTATTGGGATTTTGTAGCATCAGAGGTGGTGTGAGTTAAAGATTATTAGGATTTTGTAGCATCAGAGGTGGTGTGAGTTAAAGATTATTGATTTTTTAGCATCAGAGGTGGTGTGAGTTAAAGATTATTAGGATTTTGTAGCATCAGAGGTGGTGTGAGTTAAAGATTATTGATTTTGTAGCATCAGAGGTGGTGTGAGTTAAAGATTATTGATTTTGTAGCATCAGAGGTGGTGTGAGTTAAAGATTATTGGGATTTTGTAGCATCAGAGGTGGTGTGAGTTAAAGATTATTAGGATTTTGTAGCATCAGAGGTGGTGTGAGTTAAAGATTATTGATTTTTTAGCATCAGAGGTGGTGTGAGTTAAAGATTATTAGGATTTTGTAGCATCAGAGGTGGTGTGAGTTAAAGATTATTGGGATTTTGTAGCATCAGAGGTGGTGTGAGTTAAAGATTATTGATTTTTTAGCATCAGAGGTGGTGTGAGTTAAAGATTATTAGGATTTTGTAGCATCAGAGGTGGTGTGAGTTAAAGATTATTGGGATTTTGTAGCATCAGAGGTGGTGTGAGTTAAAGATTATTAGGATTTTGTAGCATCAGAGGTGGTGTGAGTTAAAGATTATTAGGATTTTGTAGCATCAGAGGTGGTGTGAGTTAAAGATTATTAGGATTTTGTAGCATCAGAGGTGGTGTGAGTTAAAGATTATTGGGATTTTGTAGCATCAGAGGTGGTGTGAGTTAAAGATTATTGATTTTGTAGCATCACGGGTGGTGTGAGTTAAAGATTATTAGGATTTTGTAGCATCAGAGGTGGTGTGAGTTAAAGATTATTAGGATTTTTTAGCATCAGAGGTGGTGTGAGTTAAAGATTATTAGGATTTTGTAGCATCAGAGGTGGTGTGAGTTAAAGATTTATTGATTTTGTAGCATCAGAGGTGGTGTGAGTTAAAGATTATTGGATTTTGTAGCATCAGAGGTGGTGTGAGTTAAAGATTATTGGGATTTTGTAGCATCAGAGGTGGTGTGAGTTAAAGATTATTAGGATTTTGTAGCATCAGAGGTGGTGTGAGTTAAAGATTATTGATTTTGTAGCATCAGAGGTGGTGTGAGTTAAAGATTATTAGGATTTTGTAGCATCAGAGGTGGTGTGAGTTAAAGATTATTGGATTTTGTAGCATCAGAGGTGGTGTGAGTTAAAGATTATTGATTTTGTAGCATCAGAGGTGGTGTGAGTTAAAGATTATTGATTTTGTAGCATCAGAGGTGGTGTGAGTTAAAGATTATTGGGATTTTGTAGCATCAGAGGTGGTGTGAGTTAAAGATTATTAGGATTTTGTAGCATCAGAGGTGGTGTGAGTTAAAGATTATTGATTTTGTAGCATCAGAGGTGGTGTGAGTTAAAGATTATTAGGGATTTTGTAGCATCAGAGGTGGTGTGAGTTAAAGATTATTGATTTTGTAGCATCAGAGGTGGTGTGAGTTAAAGATTATTAGGATTTTGTAGCATCAGAGGTGGTGTGAGTTAAAGATTATTGATTTTGTAGCATCAGAGGTGGTGTGAGTTAAAGATTATTGGGATTTTGTAGCATCAGAGGTGGTGTGAGTTAAAGATTATTGATTTTGTAGCATCAGAGGTGGTGTGAGTTAAAGATTATTGATTTTGTAGCATCAGAGGTGGTGTGAGTTAAAGATTATTGATTTTGTAGCATCAGAGGTGGTGTGAGTTAAAGATTATTGGGATTTTGTAGCATCAGAGGTGGTGTGAGTTAAAGATTATTGATTTTGTAGCATCAGAGGTGGTGTGAGTTAAAGATTATTGGGATTTTGTAGCATCAGAGGTGGTGTGAGTTAAAGATTATGGAGGATTTTGTAGCATCAGAGGTGGTGTGAGTTAAAGATTATTAGGATTTTGTAGCATCAGAGGTGGTGTGAGTTAAAGATTATTGGATTTTGTAGCATCAGAGGTGGTGTGAGTTAAAGATTATTGGATTTTGTAGCATCAGAGGTGGTGTGAGTTAAAGATTATTGGGATTTTGTAGCATCAGAGGTGGTGTGAGTTAAAGATTATTGATTTTGTAGCATCAGAGGTGGTGTGAGTTAAAGATTATTGATTTTGTAGCATCAGAGGTGGTGTGAGTTAAAGATTATTGGGATTTTGTAGCATCAGAGGTGGTGTGAGTTAAAGATTATTAGGATTTTGTAGCATCAGAGGTGGTGTGAGTTAAAGATTATTAGGATTTTGTAGCATCAGAGGTGGTGTGAGTTAAAGATTATTGGGATTTTGTAGCATCAGAGGTGGTGTGAGTTAAAGATTATTAGGATTTTGTAGCATCAGAGGTGGTGTGAGTTAAAGATTATTGATTTTGTAGCATCAGAGGTGGTGTGAGTTAAAGATTATTGATTTTGTAGCATCAGAGGTGGTGTGAGTTAAAGATTATTGGGATTTTGTAGCATCAGAGGTGGTGTGAGTTAAAGATTATTAGGATTTTGTAGCATCAGAGGTGGTGTGAGTTAAAGATTATTGATTTTGTAGCATCAGAGGTGGTGTGAGTTAAAGATTATTAGGATTTTGTAGCATCAGAGGTGGTGTGAGTTAAAGATTATTGGATTTTGTAGCATCAGAGGTGGTGTGAGTTAAAGATTATTAGGTTTTTGTAGCATCAGAGGTGGTGTGAGTTAAAGATTATTGATTTTGTAGCATCAGAGGTGGTGTGAGTTAAAGATTATTAGGATTTTGTAGCATCAGAGGTGGTGTGAGTTAAAGATTATTGATTTTGTAGCATCAGAGGTGGTGTGAGTTAAAGATTATTAGATTTTGTAGCATCAGAGGTGGTGTGAGTTAAAGATTATTGGGATTTTGTAGCATCAGAGGTGGTGTGAGTTAAAGATTATTAGGATTTTGTAGCATCAGAGGTGGTGTGAGTTAAAGATTATTGATTTTGTAGCATCAGAGGTGGTGTGAGTTAAAGATTATTAGGATTTTGTAGCATCAGAGGTGGTGTGAGTTAAAGATTATTGATTTTGTAGCATCAGAGGTGGTGTGAGTTAAAGATTATTGGATTTTGTAGCATCAGAGGTGGTGTGAGTTAAAGATTATTGGATTTTGTAGCATCAGAGGTGGTGTGAGTTAAAGATTATTAGGATTTTGTAGCATCAGAGGTGGTGTGAGTTAAAGATTATTGGATTTTGTAGCATCAGAGGTGGTGTGAGTTAAAGATTATTAGGATTTTGTAGCATCAGAGGTGGTGTGAGTTAAAGATTATTGGATTTTGTAGCATCAGAGGTGGTGTGAGTTAAAGATTATTGGATTTTGTAGCATCAGAGGTGGTGTGAGTTAAAGATTATTGGGATTTTGTAGCATCAGAGGTGGTGTGAGTTAAAGATTATTGGATTTTGTAGCATCAGAGGTGGTGTGAGTTAAAGATTATTAGGATTTTGTAGCATCAGAGGTGGTGTGAGTTAAAGATTATTGGGATTTTGTAGCATCAGAGGTGGTGTGAGTTAAAGATTATTAGGATTTTGTAGCATCAGAGGTGGTGTGAGTTAAAGATTATTAGGATTTTGTAGCATCAGAGGTGGTGTGAGTTAAAGATTATTGATTTTGTAGCATCAGAGGTGGTGTGAGTTAAAGATTATTAGGATTTTGTAGCATCAGAGGTGGTGTGAGTTAAAGATTATTGATTTTGTAGCATCAGAGGTGGTGTGAGTTAAAGATTATTAGGATTTTGTAGCATCAGAGGTGGTGTGAGTTAAAGATTATTGGATTTTGTAGCATCAGAGGTGGTGTGAGTTAAAGATTATTGATTTTGTAGCATCAGAGGTGGTGTGAGTTAAAGATTATTGGATTTTTGTAGCATCAGAGTGGTGTGAGTTAAAGATTATTAGGATTTTGTAGCATCAGAGGTGGTGGGAGT
>OY744545.1:21589054-21809257 GCA_963556195.1 Sepiola atlantica | reverse complement strand
TAAAGATTATTAGGATTTTGTAGCATCAGAGGTAGTGTGAGTTAAAGATTATTAGGATTTTGTAGCATCAGAGGTGGTGTGAGTTAAAGATTATTAGGATTTTGTAGCATCAGAGGTGGTGTGAGTTAAAGATTATTAGGATTTTGTAGCATCAGAGGTGGTGTGAGTTAAAGATTATTAGGATTTTGTAGCATCAGAGGTGGTGTGAGTTAAAGATTATTAGGATTTTGTAGCATTAGAGGTGGTGTGAGTTGAAGATTATTAGGATTTTGTAGCATTAGAGGTGGTGTGAGTTAAAGATTATTAGGATTTTGTAGCATCAGAGGTGGTGTGAGTTAAAGATTATTAGGATTTTGTAGCATTAGAGGTGGTGTGAGTTAAAGATTATTAGGATTTTGTAGCATTAGAGGTGGTGTGAGTTAAAGATTATTAGGATTTTGTAGCATCAGAGGTGGTGTGAGTTAAAGATTATTAGGATTTTGTAGCATCAGAGGTGGTGTGAGTTAAAGATTATTAGGATTTTGTAGCATCAGAGGTGGTGTGAGTTAAAGATTATTAGGATTTTGTAGCATCAGAGGTGGTGTGAGTTAAAGATTATTAGGATTTTGTAGCATCAGAGGTGGTGTGAGTTAAAGATTATTAGGATTTTGTAGCATCAGAGGTGGTGTGAGTTAAAGATTATTAGGATTTTGTAGCATCAGAGGTGGTATGAGTTAAACATTATTAGGATTTTGTAGCATTAGAGGTGGTGTGAGTTAAAGATTATTAGGATTTTGTAGCATTAGAGGTGGTGTGAGTTAAAGATTATTAGGATTTTGTAGCATTAGAGGTGGTGTGAGTTAAAGATTATTAGGATTTTGTATCATCAGAGGTGGTGTGAGTTAAAGATTATTAGGATTTTGTAGCATCAGAGGTGGTGTGAGTTAAAGATTATTAGGATTTTGTAGCATCAGAGGTGGTGTGAGTTAAAGATTATTAGGATTTTGTAGCATCAGAGGTGGTGTGAGTTAAAGATTATTAGGATTTTGTAGCGTCAGAGGTGGTGTGAGTTAAAGATTATTAGGATTTTGTAGCATCAGAGGTGGTGTGAGTTAAAGATTATTAGGATTTTGTAGCATCAGAGGTGGTTTGAGTTAAAGATTATTAGGATTTTGTAGCATCAGAGGTGGTGTGAGTTAAAGATTATTAGGATTTTGTAGCATTAGAGGTGGTGTGAGTTAAAGATTATTAGGATTTTGTAGCATTAGAGGTGGTGTGAGTTAAAGATTATTAGGATTTTGTAGCATCAGAGGTGGTGTGAGTTAAAGATTATTAGGATTTTGTAGCATTAGAGGTGGTGTGAGTTAAAGATTATTAGGATTTTGTAGCATTAGAGGTGGTGTGAGTTAAAGATTATTAGGATTTTGTAGCATCAGAGGTGGTGTGAGTTAAAGATTATTAGGATTTTGTAGAATCATAGGTGGTGTGAGTTAAAGATTATTAGGATTTTGTAGCATCAGAGGTGGTGTGAGTTAAAGATTATTAGGATTTTGTAGCATCAGAGGTGGTGTGAGTTAAAGATTATTAGGATTTTGTAGCATCAGAGGTGGTGTGAGTTAAAGATTATTAGGATTTTGTAGCATTAGAGGTGGTGTGAGTTAAAGATTATTAGGATTTTGTAGCATTAGAGGTGGTGTGAGTTAAAGATTATTAGGATTTTGTAGCATCAGAGGTGGTGTGAGTTAAAGATTATTAGGATTTTGTAGCATCAGAGGTGGTGTGAGTTAAAGATTATTAGGATTTTGTAGCATCAGAGGTGGTGTGAGTTAAAGATTATTAGGATTTTGTAGAATCATAGGTGGTGTGAGTTAAAGATTATTAGGATTTTGTAGCATCAGAGGTGGTGTGAGTTAAAGATTATTAGGATTTTGTAGCATCAGAGGTGGTGTGAGTTAAAGATTATTACGATTTTGTAGCATCAGAGGTGGTGTGAGTTAAAGATTATTAGGATTTTGTAGCATCAGAGGTGGTGTGAGTTAAAGATTATTAGGATTTTGTAGCATCAGAGGTGGTGTGAGTTAAAGATTATTAGGATTTTGTAGCATCAGAGGTGGTGTGAGTTAAAGATTATTAGGATTTTGTAGCATCAGAGGTGGTGTGAGTTAAAGATTATTAGGATTTTGTAGCATCAGAGGTGGTGTGAGTTAAAGATTATTAGGATTTTGTAGCATCAGAGGTGGTGTGAGTTAAAGATTATTAGGATTTTGTAGCATCAGAGGTGGTGTGAGTTAAAGATTATTAGGATTTTGTAGCATCAGAGGTGGTGTGAGTTAAAGATTATTAGGATTTTGTAGCATCAGAGGTGGTGTGAGTTAAAGATTATTAGGATTTTGTAGCATCAGAGGTGGTGTGAGTTAAAGATTATTAGGATTTTGTAGCATCAGAGGTGGTATGAGTTAAAGATTATTAGGATTTTGTAGCATCAGAGGTGGTGTGAGTTAAAGATTATTAGGATTTTGTAGCATCAGAGGTGGTGTGAGTTAAAGATTATTAGGATTTTGTAGCATCAGAGGTGGTGTGAGTTAAAGATTATTAGGATTTTGTAGCATCAGAGGTGGTGTGAGTTAAAGATTATTAGGATTTTGTAGCATCAGAGGTGGTGTGAGTTAAAGATTATTAGGATTTTGTAGCATCAGAGGTGGTGTGAGTTAAAGATTATTAGGATTTTGTAGCATCAGAGGTGGTGTGAGTTAAAGATTATTAGGATTTTGTAGCATCAGAGGTGGTGTGAGTTAAAGATTATTAGGATTTTTTAGCATCAGAGGTGGTGTGAGTTAAAGATTATTAGGATTTTGTAGCATCAGAGGTGGTGTGAGTTAAAGATTATTAGGATTTTGTAGCATTAGAGGTGGTGTGAGTTAAAGATTATTAGGATTTTGTAGCATCAGAGGTGGTGTGAGTTAAAGATTATTAGGATTTTGTAGCATCAGAGGTGGTGTGAGTTAAAGATTATTAGGATTTTGTAGCATTAGAGGTGGTGTGAGTTAAAGATTATTAGGATTTTGTAGCATCAGAGGTGGTGTGAGTTAAAGATTATTAGGATTTTGTAGCATCAGAGGTGGTGTGAGTTAAAGATTATTAGGATTTTGTAGCATCAGAGGTGGTGTGAGTTAAAGATTATTAGGATTTTGTAGCATCAGAGGTGGTGTGAGTTAAAGATTATTAGGATTTTGTAGCATCAGAGGTGGTGTGAGTTAAAGATTATTAGGATTTTGTAGCATCAGAGGTGGTGTGAGTTAAAGATTATTAGGATTTTGTAGCATCAGAGGTGGTGTGAGTTAAAGATTATTAGGATTTTGTAGCATCAGAGGTGGTGTGAGTTAAAGATTATTAGGATTTTGTAGCATCAGAGGTGGTGTGAGTTAAAGATTATTAGGATTTTGTAGCATCAGAGGTGGTGTGAGTTAAAGATTATTAGGATTTTGTAGCATCAGAGGTGGTGTGAGTTAAAGATTATTAGGATTTTGTAGCATCAGAGGTGGTGTGAGTTAAAGATTATTAGGATTTTGTAGCATCAGAGGTGGTGTGAGTTAAAGATTATTAGGATTTTGTAGCATCAGAGGTGGTGTGAGTTAAAGATTATTAGGATTTTGTAGCATTAGAGGTGGTGTGAGTTAAAGATTATTAGGATTTTGTAGCATCAGAGGTGGTGTGAGTTAAAGATTATTAGGATTTTGTAGCATCAGAGGTGGTGTGAGTTAAAGATTATTAGGATTTTGTAGCATCAGAGGTGGTGTGAGTTAAAGATTATTAGGATTTTGTAGCATCAGAGGTGGTGTGAGTTAAAGATTATTAGGATTTTGTAGCATCAGAGGTGGTGTGAGTTAAAGATTATTAGGATTTTGTAGCATCAGAGGTGGTGTGAGTTAAAGATTATTAGGATTTTGTAGCATCAGAGGTGGTGTGAGTTAAAGATTATTAGGATTTTGTAGCATCAGAGGTGGTGTGAGTTAAAGATTATTAGGATTTTGTAGCATCAGAGGTGGTGTGAGTTAAAGATTATTAGGATTTTGTAGCATCAGAGGTGGTGTGAGTTAAAGATTATTAGGATTTTGTAGCATCAGAGGTGGTGTGAGTTAAAGATTATTAGGATTTTGTAGCATCAGAGGTGGTGTGAGTTAAAGATTATTAGGATTTTGTAGCATCAGAGGTGGTGTGAGTTAAAGATTATTAGGATTTTGTAGCATCAGAGGTGGTGTGAGTTAAAGATTATTAGGATTTTGTAGCATCAGAGGTGGTGTGAGTTAAAGATTATTAGGATTTTGTAGCATCAGAGGTGGTGTGAGTTAAAGATTATTAGGATTTTGTAGCATCAGAGGTGGTGTGAGTTAAAGATTATTAGGATTTTGTAGCATCAGAGGTGGTGTGAGTTAAAGATTATTAGGATTTTGTAGCATCAGAGGTGGTGTGAGTTAAAGATTATTAGGATTTTGTAGCATCAGAGGTGGTGTGAGTTAAAGATTATTAGGATTTTGTAGCATCAGAGGTGGTTGGTTAAGATATTAGGATTTTGTAGCATCAGAGGTGGTGTGAGTTAAAGATTATTAGGATTTTGTAGCATCAGAGGTGGTGTGAGTTAAATATTATTAGGATGTTGTAGCATCAGAGGTGGTGTGAGTTAAAGATTATTAGGATTTTGTAGCATCAGAGGTGGTGTGAGTTAAAGATTATTAGGATTTTGTAGCATCAGAGGTGGTGTGAGTTAAAGATTATTAGGATTTTGTAGCATCAGAGGTGGTGTGAGTTAAAGATTATTGATTTTGTAGCATCAGAGGTGGTGTGAGTTAAAGATTATTAGGATTTTGTAGCATTAGAGGTGGTGTGAGTTAAAGATTATTAGGATTTTGTAGCATCAGAGGTGGTGTGAGTTAAAGATTATTAGGATTTTGTAGCATCAGAGGTGGTGTGAGTTAAAGATTATTGATTTTGTAGCATCAGAGGTGGTGTGAGTTAAAGATTATTAGGATTTTGTAGCATCAGAGGTGGTGTGAGTTAAAGATTATTAGGATTTTGTAGCATCAGAGGTGGTATGAGTTAAAGATTATTAGGATTTTGTAGCATCAGAGGTGGTGTGAGTTAAAGATTATTAGGATTTTGTAGCATCAGAGGTGGTGTGAGTTAAAGATTATTAGGATTTTGTAGCATCAGAGGTGGTGTGAGTTAAAGATTATTAGGATTTTGTAGCATCAGAGGTGGTGTGAGTTAAAGATTATTAGGATTTTGTAGCATCAGAGGTGGTGTGAGTTAAAGATTATTAGGATTTTGTAGCATCAGAGGTGGTGTGAGTTAAAGATTATTAGGATTTTGTAGCATCAGAGGTGGTGTGAGTTAAAGATTATTAGGATTTTGTAGCATCAGAGGTGGTGTGAGTTAAAGATTATTAGGATTTTGTAGAATCAGAGGTGGTGTGCGTTAAAGATTATTAGGATTTTGTAGCATCAGAGGTGGTGTGAGTTAAATATTATTAGGATGTTGTAGCATCAGAGGTGGTGTGAGTTAAAGATTATTAGGATTTTGTAGCATCAGAGGTGGTGTGAGTTAAAGATTATTAGGATTTTGTAGCATCAGAGGTGGTGTGAGTTAAAGATTATTAGGATTTTGTAGCATCAGAGGTGGTGTGAGTTAAAGATTATTGATTTTGTAGCATCAGAGGTGGTGTGAGTTAAAGATTATTAGGATTTTGTAGCATCAGAGGTGGTGTGAGTTAAAGATTATTAGGATTTTGTAGCATCAGAGGTGGTGTGAGTTAAAGATTATTAGGATTTTGTAGCATCAGAGGTGGTGTGAGTTAAAGATTATTGATTTTGTAGCATCAGAGGTGGTGTGAGTTAAAGATTATTAGGATTTTTTAGCATCAGAGGTGGTGTGAGTTAAAGATTATTAGGATTTTGTAGCATCAGAGGTGGTATGAGTTAAAGATTATTAGGATTTTGTAGCATCAGAGGTGGTGTGAGTTAAAGATTATTAGGATTTTGTAGCATCAGAGGTGGTGTGAGTTAAAGATTATTGATTTTGTAGCATCAGAGGTGGTGTGAGTTAAAGATTATTAGGATTTTGTAGCATCAGAGGTGGTGTGAGTTAAAGATTATTAGGATTTTGTAGCATCAGAGGTGGTGTGAGTTAAAGATTATTAGGATTTTGTAGCATCAGAGGTGGTGTGAGTTAAATATTATTAGGATTTTGTAGCATCAGAGGTGGTGTGAGTTAAAGATTATTAGGATTTTTTAGCATCAGAGGTGGTGTGAGTTAAAGATACTTGATTTTGTAGCATCAGAGGTGGTGTGAGTTAAAGATTATTAGGATTTTGTAGCATCAGAGGTGGTATGAGTTAAAGATTATTAGGATTTTTTAGCATCAGAGGTGGTGTGAGTTAAAGATTATTAGGATTTTGTAGCATCAGAGGTGGTGTGAGTTAAAGATTATTAGGATTTTGTAGCATCAGAGGTGGTATGAGTTAAAGATTATTAGGATTTTGTAGCATCAGAGGTGGTGTGAGTTAAAGATTATTAGGATTTTGTAGCATCAGAGGTGGTATGAGTTAAAGATTATTAGGATTTTGTAGCATCAGAGGTGGTGTGAGTTAAAGATTATTAGGATTTTGTAGCATCAGAGGTGGTATGAGTTAAAGATTATTAGGATTTTGTAGCATCAGAGGTGGTGTGAGTTAAAGATTATTAGGATTTTGTAGCATCAGAGGTGGTGTGAGTTAAAGATTATTGATTTTGTAGCATCAGAGGTGGTGTGAGTTAAAGATTATTAGGATTTTGTAGCATCAGAGGTGGTATGAGTTAAAGATTATTAGGATTTTTTAGCATCAGAGGTGGTGTGAGTTAAAGATTATTAGGATTTTGTAGCATCAGAGGTGGTGTGAGTTAAAGATTATTAGGATTTTGTAGCATCAGAGGTGGTATGAGTTAAAGATTATTAGGATTTTTTAGCATCAGAGGTGGTGTGAGTTAAAGATTATTAGGATTTTGTAGCATCAGAGGTGGTGTGAGTTAAAGATTATTAGGATTTTGTAGCATCAGAGGTGGTATGAGTTAAAGATTATTAGGATTTTGTAGCATCAGAGGTGGTGTGAGTTAAAGATTATTAGGATTTTGTAGCATCAGAGGTGGTATGAGTTAAAGATTATTAGGATTTTGTAGCATCAGAGGTGGTGTGAGTTAAAGATTATTAGGATTTTGTAGCATCAGAGGTGGTATGAGTTAAAGATTATTAGGATTTTGTAGCATCAGAGGTGGTGTGAGTTAAAGATTATTAGGATTTTGTAGCATCAGAGGTGGTGTGAGTTAAAGATTATTGATTTTGTAGCATCAGAGGTGGTGTGAGTTAAAGATTATTAGGATTTTGTAGCATCAGAGGTGGTGTGAGTTAAAGATTATTAGGATTTTGTAGCATCAGAGGTGGTGTGAGTTAAAGATTATTAGGATTTTGTAGCATCAGAGGTGGTGTGAGTTAAAGATTATTAGGATTTTGTAGCATCAGAGGTGGTGTGAGTTAAAGATTATTAGGATTTTTTAGCATCAGAGGTGGTGTGAGTTAAAGATTATTGATTTTGTAGCATCAGAGGTGGTGTGAGTTAAAGATTATTGATTTTGTAGCATCAGAGGTGGTGTGAGTTAAAGATTATTAGGATTTTGTAGCATCAGAGGTGGTATGAGTTAAAGATTATTAGGATTTTTTAGCATCAGAGGTGGTGTGAGTTAAAGATTATTAGGATTTTGTAGCATCAGAGGTGGTGTGAGTTAAAGATTATTAGGATTTTGTAGCATCAGAGGTGGTATGAGTTAAAGATTATTAGGATTTTGTAGCATCAGAGGTGGTGTGAGTTAAAGATTATTAGGATTTTGTAGCATCAGAGGTGGTATGAGTTAAAGATTATTAGGATTTTGTAGCATCAGAGGTGGTGTGAGTTAAAGATTATTAGGATTTTGTAGCATCAGAGGTGGTATGAGTTAAAGATTATTAGGATTTTGTAGCATCAGAGGTGGTGTAAGTTAAAGATTATTAGGATTTTGTAGCATCAGAGGTGGTGTGAGTTAAAGATTATTGATTTTGTAGCATCAGAGGTGGTGTGAGTTAAAGATTATTGATTTTGTAGCATCAGAGGTGGTGTGAGTTAAAGATTATTAGGATTTTGTAGCATCAGAGGTGGTATGAGTTAAAGATTATTAGGATTTTTTAGCATCAGAGGTGGTGTGAGTTAAAGATTATTAGGATTTTGTAGCATCAGAGGTGGTGTGAGTTAAAGATTATTAGGATTTTGTAGCATCAGAGGTGGTATGAGTTAAAGATTATTAGGATTTTTTAGCATCAGAGGTGGTGTGAGTTAAAGATTATTAGGATTTTGTAGCATCAGAGGTGGTGTGAGTTAAAGATTATTAGGATTTTGTAGCATCAGAGGTGGTATGAGTTAAAGATTATTAGGATTTTGTAGCATCAGAGGTGGTGTGAGTTAAAGATTATTAGGATTTTGTAGCATCAGAGGTGGTATGAGTTAAAGATTATTAGGATTTTGTAGCATCAGAGGTGGTGTGAGTTAAAGATTATTAGGATTTTGTAGCATCAGAGGTGGTATGAGTTAAAGATTATTAGGATTTTGTAGCATCAGAGGTGGTGTGAGTTAAAGATTATTAGGATTTTGTAGCATCAGAGGTGGTGTGAGTTAAAGATTATTGATTTTGTAGCATCAGAGGTGGTGTGAGTTAAAGATTATTAGGATTTTGTAGCATCAGAGGTGGTGTGAGTTAAAGATTATTAGGATTTTGTAGCATCAGAGGTGGTGTGAGTTAAAGATTATTAGGATTTTGTAGCATCAGAGGTGGTGTGAGTTAAAGATTATTAGGATTTTGTAGCATCAGAGGTGGTGTGAGTTAAAGATTATTAGGATTTTTTAGCATCAGAGGTGGTGTGAGTTAAAGATTATTAGGATTTTGTAGCATCAGAGGTGGTGTGAGTTAAAGATTATTAGGATTTTGTAGCATCAGAGGTGGTGTGAGTTAAAGATTATTAGGATTTTGTAGCATCAGAGGTGGTATGAGTTAAAGATTATTAGGATTTTTTAGCATCAGAGGTGGTGTGAGTTAAAGATAATTAGGATTTTGTAGCATCAGAGGTGGTGTGAGTTAAAGATTATTAGGATTTTGTAGCATCAGAGGTGGTGTGAGTTAAAGATTATTAGGATTTTGTAGCATCAGAGGTGGTGTGAGTTAAAGATTATTAGGATTTTGTAGCATCAGAGGTGGTATGAGTTAAAGATTATTAGGATGTTGTAGCATCAGAGGTGGTGTGAGTTAAAGATTATTAGGATTTTGTAGCATCAGAGGTGGTGTGAGTTAAAGATTATTAGGATTTTGTAGCATCAGAGGTGGTGTGAGTTAAATATTATTAGGATGTTGTAGCATCAGAGGTGGTGTGAGTTAAAGATTATTAGGATTTTGTAGCATCAGAGGTGGTGTGAGTTAAAGATTATTAGGATTTTGTAGCATCAGAGGTGGTGTGAGTTAAAGATTATTAGGATTTTCCTTATTAGGTATGTGGTATGAAATATATTGTGACGCTGACGAGAAGAAAGGAACACATAACACAGATGAAAGTTTAAAAATAGCTTATGTTTCGAAGAAGGAAAAAAGAGGAAAGAAAGAAAATGTCGTGCAAATAACTTGTATCTGCGGGAACTTATCTCAGGAGATTCGTCCTTATAACAGTCTTTAGTTTTCTTGTTCTCTGAGTTCGTTTTACTGGGTTGTAGAAGCAGAGTGCTTTGTGCTACTAATGAAGATAAATAGCGTCACATGTGTTTTGCTGTGTTGTCAGCAAAGAAAGCAGCAGCCAAACTTCACGTTTTGGGGATTCACAACAAAAGACATGGACGGTGGACCCGGGGGGGGGGGGCAGGGGGGATGCTCAAGCCCTCTTACTTTTTGACTTTGGCCCCCCCCCCACTTTACAGTCATCAACAGAAACAAGATGGAAAAATTCTGTTTCCATCTATCTGAAAGCATTTTTTTTATCCCTTTTCTGAATATGTAGAAAGAAAAAGCCTTTGATTGCATTCAATTTAATAAAAATTTAACTTGAAGTCGGGTAGGGGTGAATTATTCAGAACACATAATTACCGTCAATTTTACCCAAATCTTTCAGAAAAATCATAATTTTTGAAAACGTTCTCATAATTTCTCACTGTGGGGACCTGGTGTACTACAAAATAGATTTTATACACATTATCATTAAAAAGAGACCAATCAAAAGGTATTAAGGAGTCAAACACAGTATTTTCTCGAAAATTCTTTATTATTCAAGGAAAATTTAAATTTTCCGGTATTTAAGTAAAATTTTGCAGAAAATGTTCAATGAACGAACAAACAAAAGTAAACTTGTCAATAATACAATGAATCTATTTGAGCTTGTTTCATAGTTGAAGCAGTGGACTTGGTATGTCTGATTGACCTTGCTGTGTGTCCAGTTTCATCACAATTATTACAGTAAGGTTGGGGCGTCGTGAAGCGATTTCAGGGTGAGACATTATTAACATTCGTCGAAGTATATCATGAATATTGTCCTTGATGGACAGTTGCCGAGACAATGCAGCTGGACCACTTAGGAAAGACCGAACGTGCTTGTTCCAAGACTCTACTGGACTCTCACTCCATTTTGCTATCGATTTATTCCACTTGAACTATGGGCACACATTTTATGGTAGCTCGGGATTATCATAATCCATGGTTTAGCCTTCTCATCGACGAAGGCAATTCTGAGATGAAGCATTATCTCGATGCCCAAGGTTTTCAATGCTTCCACATGCACACATTTGTTTGTGACAGACTGGGTGATAGACAGAATGATGTTGGTGTTACTCATGAACGTTTCAAAATTTTCGTGATCGACACTGTTACGGATGAGAAAACATACATAAAAGCAATTTTGAGGGCTGAAAAATCTGTTGCAAAGCGGACCATTATTTGTATTTCCTCCACTCGCACATGGTGCATCCATACATTCTTTTTTCGCATTGTTGAGGATCCGCATAACATCCAAAGTTATTCATTCCATCCTCCCTCCAGTCCTTCTGTCCACAGAACAACCGATACAGTATCTTTTGAGCATGGTCCAATGAACGCGATTTGAAGTGAAGAACAGAGAAATAATACAAGTCTGCCTTGTTAATACGCTTCCCATGAGCTCTTCCAATTCCAATAGATACATTTATACGTTTATACTTAATACATTTAAACTTTTATACTTTTTACTTTTGTACTTTTATAAGCACCTTGTCAGTTAATACTTTATGTATTCTCTATATTTGATAAACCAATTGATTCTTGAATTTTGTCATTTTTACTAGAAGCGACTTGCTGATATGTTTCAAATGAGCCATCAAGCAGTATCAAAAAATCATTTTATGTCTAGATTAAGTCCAAGAAGGTGTATTTGGCCCAAAATGACCAAATATGGTAATTTGGGCATAGGCCCCCCAAAATTGAAATTTCTGTTTTTTCTTTTTTCACCGACTTGCTAATATGCTTTCAACAAGACCTCAACCACAATCAGAAGATCATTTCATGTCTAAATTATGTAAAAAAAGGTATTTTTGGTCCAAAATGCCCTAATATGGTAGTTTGGGCCCAAACGCCAAAAAATTGAATTTTTTTAATGTTTCTTTATCTATCACCAAGAGTATTCCAGTCCGCTTCTAACGAGCCATCAACCACTACCAGACGATCATTTTAAACCAAAATATGCCCCAAACAGTGATTTTCCCCAATTTGCCCAAATAAGGTAATTTGAGCCCAGACAGCAAAAAAGTGAAATATTTTGAATTTTTCTTTTTCTATCACCAAGAGAATTCCATTCCGCTTCTAATGAGCTCTCACCCACTATTGTGAATTTTTAGTCAAAATATTGAATTTATTCCCATATTTGGCATTCTGGGTGCAATGTGGGCCGGCCCCCCCCCCACATTTTAGGAGAGCCCCCCCCCCCCACTTTTATAACTGTCCTGCCGGCCCTGAAAAAGGAAGCACTTTTTTCAAAAACCGTTTTGTGGCTTCCTATGTGACGTTCCATGGGCTCCTATCATTGGTATGTCCCCGATTGGTGCTGCTTAGGAGGTAAGGACTAAGGAGGAATGGCGCTGCTAAGGACTGGCTTCTTGTTGGAATTGACACCTTCATTCCTCATCGTAAATTTGAAACTAAACCTCATTCTTCTCCCTGTTTTCATCTGTTTGTGCTTCTGCCATGGCCCATCGTAACGATTATTTTAATCAGTATAGTCGAGATGGTTCTGAGGCTTCTAGACAATCCTACAGAAGAGCTAGCAATGCCTGCAAGAAAGTAATCTCTGAGGCTATGTCTAGCTATTCTCAAAGGATTCATGACTCTATCTTATCTCAAAAGGTTGGCTCTCATGATTTTTGGAAAATTTACAATAGTGTTGTTAATAGTGTTGAAATACTCACTATAGTCAGTACTTGTTATTAACACATTCGAATTTACTGTAAGTAAATTATGAGTCAGAGTTATCTGCCCTTTTTTCTTTTCTTTGTTCTGTTATTGTTATCTAGTAGAAAAATAAATGCACGCCTCGCGTGGAAGCTTACAAAAATGTGTTTGTCTTATTAACTGGAATTCGTCGTGCTATGAAGAATATCAGAATGTTGCCGAGGACAAAAGGTCTGTCTCACATTTGTGTGAAGTTGGCTTTATATCGATAATAATCCTTAACAAAGGTTATGGGCCCAGATGAACACTTGATATAATAAAAAGGCCATGTGTGACATTTTTTTCGGCCATCTTGAAATTCTCGTTCACGAAAAGTCTTTTGTATCGTTTTATATCTGGAACATTACGATGGAAACAAAACTTGTTAATCTTGTACCGTTTAATGAGACAAATTGCGCCACTTAGAAAATACAATGCAAAATGGCATTAATTAGGGATGAATTATGGTACAGTGTAAAGGATACAGAAATCGTCACTGATCCTAGGACAGATGCGATGTTACACACAAAGTATTTATCACAGAAAGATTGCGCCTTGGCGACGATTGTTTGATAGGTGATCCCGACGACCCTGCAGTGGAAAAAATTGGCAGATCAATTTCAAAAGAAAACGTGGGCTAACAAACTAGCATTAAGGAGGCGTTTGTATTCCCTTAAATTGAAAGTAGGTGACTCTGTTACATATTAAAATGATGACAGAAATCTTCGAAGAATTGCCAGTTATTGGCGATTCAATTGATGAGGAAGATAGAGTTGTACACCTCTTGGCTAGCCTCCCGGATTCCTATGACATGTTAGTAACAGCACTCGAAGCAAGTCAGGATGTGCCCAAATGGGTGTTAGTGACTGAACGACCGCTGTATGAAGAAACGAAAGTCAGAGAAAAGGAAAACACTGCTACTGACTCGAAAGCGATGACCTCAAAACATCACATCTTTAAAAAGGGACCCAAGTGTTATCACTGTGGAAAGAATGGGCACATTAAACGTGACTGTCGATTGCTTAGTGAGGATGCAAAAGAAACTTTTAAAAGGAACTACCCCATTAAAAAAGCTTTCTTCACTAAGAAAACATAGGAAGAATCTAGTGGTTTTGAAAACAATCACGTTGTTGAAATATTCGCACACCAAGGTGCGAATGGATTGTGGATTCTGGGGCAACTTTTCACATGTATCACGATGTGAAGATGTTTATAGATTTTAGGAAATTGTATTTAATAGAGGAAATAACCTTTGGTGATGGACACTCAGTTGAAGCATTAGTAGTGCGGACAAATAGAATTGAACGTGAGTGTGTCAGACAGGAAACAGCAAAGATGTAGACTGTATGAAACACTTTATGTTCCCAAACGATCCTACAACCTATTGAGTGTGTCTAGAGCAACTAAATCTGGAAAGACGTTCATATTCGCTGAATCAGAATATCGAATTCTTGATGAAAAACAGAGGATAGTAGATACAGGTTAAAAAATTGGAAACGTGTACTATTTGAACTGTAATGAAAAGCAAGAAGCAGCTCATGCAGCATCTACATGTTGAGGAGGAGATTTGGCATCAAAACAATCACCAAAACAAGAAGGGTCGTTTTTCGAATCAGCAAAATCGATGCAACCAACAAGTGAATAAGAAGGATAAGCAAGATCAACGCGGCAGCTGATGTCTAAATTCATCAGATATGAGAGGAAAACGGCTGCAACCTTTACAACAAATGCCCCAACGTAAGCAGAGGTGGTCACCTGATAGACGTATACAATGGAAGAAATCCATCACACTTTTCACCAGAAGATTAAATGGATGGTGGTGGTAGGTGCCAATTAATGGATGGTGCTGGTGGCTATTGGAACTAAGGTGGCCAGAATGTTACACGGGCTCTTTCTCAGACAAGTGAATTACTCAAGGGATTGACCAGTTTACTAGGTTAACTGTTGTTGAATCTGAACCAAATGTCTGGCCAAGGTGATGGCCAGTATGGCAATCAGTCGTGGGGTCAAGGCATGGACAAAGGACGTAACTACGGTGGATGCTATCAGTCTGGAGGTGCGGAAACTAAGGGTTCAAGAATGACAACATGAATTACGGTAACTATGGCGGTGATGGCTGGAGGGGGGGGGTCGTATCGAGGCTACAATTAATGTGGCCCCTTTTCAACATCGTCTAAAGACATTTATCCGACAATCTTTCATCTCTAAATTGATTGCCCTATTCAATATATTGAGCTTTAAATTATCTCAATAGATTATTATTAATCGATAATTCAATTATCGTTAATTTAATTCAACATGTAAATATTATATTTATATAAATACATATATATATATGTATATATATAGTCATACACAAGCAGGTGTTTCGTATTTCTATAAGTGTAGCTAAACGGAGCAAGTATATCCACATCGCGATTATTATTCCAAACAGCCTGTCATATCAAAATGTAATCAGAAACCAATCAACAAATTGAAACTGAAGGACATTAAAGTGGTTGTGTCAAGTGAACTGTCCGATTATTGGTATGATACCTGCCTGAATATTAAATATGTGAAAGGCAAAACGGGTGTGATGAAAGGGTACATGTGAATGAAATTTCTTTCAGAAGAAGCTGCAGAAATCGTGTTCAACAAATTGCAGCCTATGGAAATCAATGGCAAACCCTTTGTATATGAACCCCCATCAGAAGGAACAAGACAGGAGTTAAGGTTAAAGACAAAGAACATCTTGTCTGTAAATTAAAGCGAAGCATCTATGGTTTCAAACAATCATCAAGATGTTGGAATGAAGCACTGGTTTCCTTGCCGACCTTAGCACATTCATCCAAATACATCCTAAAATAACAATAAATGAAGGTGTTAACAATGCAATAATTAAATTGTTTTAAAAATGTATAGAATACAAAAAGATTGCATCTATTTGAAAAACAGCATTTCTAATGAAACTACACAAAAAAGTAAAAAGTAATTTTAAATCAGTTTCTCTAACATATATAGTGTATAAAGTTTTTTGAAAAAATAATTACAAACTACATATCAAATTTTATAAGTCCACCGTAAATCAATGCTATCTAATATTTGGGAAACGGTTGCCCTTTCATTTTTTTTTTAACTATGGCGTTTATTTTGTCACTTTTTTATGGGATATTGGAAGTTAAATTTAATTATTATTATTATTTCATAATAATATCGGTTGGTCATTAAATTATTAATTGAACCAAATTATTATGAAACTATAACTAATTTTGTTAAAATAATGTTTTTGTAATCTCTATTTATAAAATGATTGTACTTTCTATTCAACAGTTTAAATGCTTCCATTATACTAACGTATCTTTCAAATTTCTAAAAGTGACAAAGTAATTAATTCTGCTCTTTTTATTTTTTCAACTAAGATGGCTGTTCATTGTGGTGGATTTAATTTTGTAATTAAATTATTTTAAAATATGATTTTTTTTAAAGTTTGTCTTGGTACTTTAAGCTATTGCATTTTTTGGTTTCAATAATTAATCGATTATAAATAAAATAAAAAAAGATAATAATGTGTAAGTCATGTAGAGGCGAGAAAAACACACACAGAAACACAAGAACTGGTAACAATTTTATTAAATTATAGATTACTATTTAACGGAGGAAGATAGTGCAGTATTAACAAGGCATTTGATATGATATCTCATCGTTTATGAGTGAAAATGAAAAATTATGGCATTTTAAAAAATGCTACATGTACCTCGCCTCTTAAGGAGGTCTAATGTCTCACAAGTCACAATCAATTAAAATACATGAACGTTCATAACATACTTTGCTGGCCGTTCGTTCTGGCATGTGTCCCTTTTTGTGATCCTGCACGACTGAGGAAACATCGCCTACAAACAAATTCGTTCATACCCCAAAAATAAGAACCAAAAAAAGACAACGGTTGAAGACAAGAAGAGGTTTATCCGCCTAGGATCGTCTGTTCTAAATCACTAAGCAATGGGGTGGGGCACATTCTGAGCTACGGATCATTTGGAGCCCTTAATTTATCGCCGATTCTCTACACGTGGTGTTCCCTCAGAAGCTCTCAACGAACTGCCTACCCATCTTACCCCCCTCTCTTCTAGCCATGTCACATCACGTCTGTTTCCAGTACACGGCAGGATCGAGATAACATTGAATGCACTCGTTGACCCGTGTACATGTTAACATTGGCCCACAAATCTAAATAACGAGATGAATACTAGCAAACTTACCCCCTTTACTATTTAACAAAAAATAGTAAATATTGTAAGAGAGTTTTTTAAGCTAAAAATTTGTAATAATTATTCTAAATCATAGTATATACTCTTTAGAGTTCTTTAGAATTTAGTATTTGGTCCTTTGTTTTTTTTATATTCATAAATGACTAGCTAAACGGGCTGGGGTCAAAGTGTGATATCCCCATGTAATAGACAACATTGGCCATATCTAGAATGGTAAGAGGATCTCGAGGGAGATTACATTCTATGGAATTCAACAAAAGGTGAATACAAGTTGCAAGCTTATGTGTATGAAAAGAAGTCAAGTATGAGTATGGGTTTCCTGTCTGAGTATGGTGTGCGCAGTTCCTGGTCCTGTCAGACTCCAGCCTGGGTAAGCTAGTCGAGTGAATGATTCCTGTCCCCGTTTTTATGTTTTGGTAATAGACCTCATCCAAGATGTCCACTCCCACTTTTATTTTAACCTTTGCCTTTTCAATTTAATTTCATCTTCAAAGGACACCATCCACTCCCAACCCCTACTTCTACTTCATTTCCTCCCACTCAAGTCCCACTCCAACTTAAAAATCAACCTGCTTGTTTTCGGTTTTAAACAAACTGGAAAATAGTTGGCAGTCTAAACCTTTAGGAAGGGTGGGAGAGTGTCTTACTAACCAGTATTTTTGTTGTCCCACTCCTCATTTTATTCCAATGGATTTATACATATATATATATATATATATATATATATATATATATATATATATATATATATATATATATATCTTCTATATAATAAAGTAAAGTGGATCCCCCCCCCCCCCGCATTAAGACATAATAGGATAATAACCAAAACCTTCATCCATTCCACCATCCAATTAAGCTAATGCTTATGGCCAAAAATGATGCATTCATTTCGTCTTCTGTCAATATTTATTATATTTTATCTGGGTTACTGAACTCTCCCAAATAAACCTTCCAAAGAGAAGGTGGCATCCATTTTTACACGCTACTATTTATCTACTCTCACTGCCACCAGTTAGACCGGGTCCTTTTTTAATAGAAAGGAATTTTGGTTAAATCACCTAAATTATTTCATTTTGTCCTTCAATAGCTTTTAAATCTAAATAACGATCGCTCACTTTCGCAGATTAAGGAAATATCATTCGGCCATTCTGAATGCCTGTTGTTTATAGTTCTGTAAGCATTTTGGGTTACGCTTTAACAAACACATGGCCACACGAGTTCACACATGCCGACACACATAAGTAGATTTTTGACATTCGCAAAATAACGTATTTTTTCAATGGTGAAACTAAAAAAAACATTCTTACTGCATTGTTTCGTTCCTTTTATTTAATTTCTATTTACGAAAACTATTAGACTATTTACAAAAATAAAGTATTTAAACACTATTTACAATATTATTTTTGGAAAATCCTGCTCTCCAAACAAATAATACTTGCCTCAGTCTACAAAGATTTCTTTTCAGGCAGAATCAGAAACAAATTTCTGTTGAAATATTCTGTATTAGATACGTTATTAGAACGATATTTTCGATATAAAATATTTTACATGTATTTTTAAACACACAAGAAAACATTGATTTCTTTTATTTCATTTCTATTCATGAAAACAAACAGTATAGTCTAGAGCGATTTCTTCTTAAGTGGATTTAAAAACATTTTTTCAGGAATATTCTGTATTGGCTATATTATTATAACAATATTTTCATAAACTATTTAACAAATATTTTCAAACAAACAAGAATGACACTTTGCTTCGATTTGAAAAATCTGTTATATCGGAGCCAAATAATCGACATTTGGCTCCAATGAGGTTAAAATGCACGATATATCATTAAAAAAAATTCCTGTTTATCTTTTTCACACATCCTGTCCTTCACGGCATTTCATTTTATGATATATCGTGCATTTTATCCTCATACTGTCGACATAGAAAACAATCACAGGACCGGTACACTCATAGGAAAATACAAACGTTTTTCTTCAGCTGCCTCTAACCATAACAGGAGACTTTTCCTCAATCATTGCATAGAAGAAAAAGGTCATCCCAAGAAGTTTGCACAAACTACTCAGACCCTCCTAGCACATCTTTCCAAGCTACATCAAGGATTTCTTCCGTGCTGCCAGCACAGAACTACACGATAATTAACTCTTTCACTGTAAAAAAGCCAACAGCATCCTCAAAATCCTACAACAACGCAACGACTTCACAGCATCAACACTAACACATATAAAAACTCACATTAAGAACAAAAGCGACCAACAAGAACACAATTTAAATAAGAAACTACACACATTATGTGACAAAAGCACATGGAAAAAGTTAGGCAACGAAGATCTCATCAAAACATACACTCATCCACACACAACGGGAAGCCCTAAGTCTAAGCCTTAAATTCGCCCCCGGCTTTCATAAAGGTGACATAGTTGATAATATCACAAAAAATTACAGACATGGCGACTCCAACTTTTAAAAAGGCTACATACAAGGCCTTATTACAACCTCACTTGGTCTACGAAATGATGCCACTTTACCACGGAGATACTCAGAATCCATCAGACCGCTTGCCCATAACAAGGACATCCACATCACCCATGCTGATAAAGGAGGCGGTGTTGTCATCATGGATGCAGATGAATACCAACAAAAAAATCAAGCTCCTACTAAATGATGACAACATCTAGACAAAGACCACCTTACAGCAAATAATCAAGGACTCACAATACTTTAAATGCGAAGTCAGAAAGATTTGGGTGGATTACCCATCCTGGATTAAACTTCTGGAACATTACCCTAAAACTCCAAGACTTTATGACTTACCAAAAACACATAAAGCTAACATCCACATGAGACCTATCATATCAAGCATCGGCAACACACCACATAAATTGGCCAGAAAATTAGCAGAAATACTCCCCCTCCCCCCTCCTCGGTTCCATTAGTTCAGCCCATATAAAAAAAAACTCTGGACATCTGCTACAAAGACTCCAACACATAAATATGAATGACCTCATCATGGCCAGTTTAGATCTCAAATCTCTTTATACTAACGTACCTATAGCCAAATGCCTTAGATTCCACAGAATTCATCTCATTTAAACTCCCTTTCCCTACTATCCAAATTATTAAATCATGCCATTTAATCACACAACAATGCCATTTTACTTTTAACGACAAATTATACAAACAAAAATTTCGTTTACCCATGGTCTCCCTTCTCAGCAGAGTCCTTGCCTGTCTTTTCCTGGAATTTTTAGAGAACGGCCCTTTCAAATACATCCTACCCCAAAACTCTCACTACTTTAGATACATCGATGATACACTCCTCATTTACTAACATCATTTTAATCTCTCTGACATAGATGACAAACTCAATAAAATTGAACACACAATTTCCTTCACCTCTGAATTAGAAAATAATCACATCCTCAACTTTCTTGATATCACTCTGCACAACATCCCAAACGGCCTAAACTTCATAAGTCTTTAGAAAACCAACTAATAAAAATGATCTTAAACATGTTTTCTCCGACCACAACAACAGAATAAAATCCGGAATGATCATAGGCTCGTTCCTCAAAGCTCTAAAACTTTGCAGCTCCACTTACCTCTACAATGAAGAAACCTATATCGAGAACACTTACCAAGCTTTAAAATATCCTCAATTTTTCATCCAAAATGCTAAACGCAAAGTGTTTAATATCCATAACAAAAAACACACTAACATCACAAAAATTTCCCCTCATAACTTCACCAGCACAAATAACACCGACATGACTGAAAAAAATAAATCTTATTTAATTCTTCCCAATATTCCCAAATCTATTTCCTTACAAAAATTATTCAAATCTGGCATAAAAATAGTAAAATCAACCTCTAAAACAATTAAGGATTTACTCAACACCAAACCCCATCCCCAACTATCCCCTAAGAACAGTTCTTCCCTAGCCGACACTTACAAAATAAAATGTGCTGCATGTCCAATGTTTTATATTAGTGAAACTGCCAGAAATACATTTTATTATTTTAATTTTTTATTATTTATTTTATTGCACTTACGAGCAGAAACGGGACCTCAAACACAAAAATCCCTCTAACGCACTAGTCATACACAGAAACACTTTTACCCATAATTTTGACTTCACAAATTGCACTCTCCTCAGGACCGAATACTTTCTCCCATGCCGCTAGTGCATCGAAAGCGCTATAATATTTCTCTCATCACCATCTAACAGAAACCTCAGACTCAGATCTTATTTCTTAAACAAACATCTGGCAAAAACCGCACTGAAACAATGCAATATTTCACGCCACTACTTAAAAAAAACTTTTTTTTAGTACATTGCATCCATATTTCCATTTCTTTTCCTTTTTCTTCTCTTTTTTCGTTCTTCACCCTTTTCCCATTTTAACATCTCTGCCAATAACATTGCGTTCTTCTTTTTTCTATGTTTTTACCATTATCGAATAAATTTAAAATCTTCACTTTTTCTGAAAACGTTCGTTGCCCCGAACGAAACCGGCAAAATCTATCGTTTTAAATTCTTGTATTTAATTTGTTTTTTCTGTTTGTCCTTTTTTCACATTTGGCTCCAATCTAAAAGTTATATCGGAAACTGAGAAGTATTTTGAGAACAAAGACAAAAGGGCATCACATTGTTAGAAAAGTGTCGATAAGAATCTGTTCATATTTGCTTTGAAAATAATCAAGTAGTAATCTGCAGGGAAGCAGCCATGTAGCAATGTGTTTCACAGATAGGAAGCTCTTTGCAAAGAAGCTCTATTCATTAAAATTCCGCCTGTTGCTAAGCACACTGAGGAAGAAAGGAAAGCTGTGGTAGTGGGACGAGTTCTTGCTGTGAATGTCTTACAAGGAGGTACCAGAGATTTCAGCTCAGTGAAGCACCTTCCATGGAAATAATGATAGAGTAGAGAGAGACTAGCAAGATCTCTTCTGTGAGAAAGGGGCGATAAGGAAGAGAAGAGATCATCCTTCACTAGATTGCAAAGTCGATTCTGAATTCTATCAAGGCAACAAAGAGTTTTTTGAGCTGCACCTCCCCAAATGTGGCAGCAGTACTCCATCTTGGGATGACGTATCTGACTCATACATGGGTAGAGGATTGCATCAGGAATCAAGTACTTTCTGGAGTAGTACTATGAGCCAAAAATGTGTCCAGTCGCCCTAGCAACAGGCTGGATGTAAGTCTTCCATTTTAGGTTTGGGGTGAAAGTCAGTTCTAGGAGCTTATCAAAGTAAGGAGCTTCCTCAAAGAAAGAGCCATTCATTTCAACTGGAACAAAACAAGGATCCAGGCATTGGTGATGGAAGGAGAGAAGTGTTGAAAGTAACAAGCCACTTTCCCCCCATTGCACCATATGCTCCATATCAGAAGTCAGGGAATCAGTGAGAACTTGATCACCAATGCTCTTTGATGTGCTGCCATAGACAGTTGTGTTGTCTACATAAATGCCAATAAATGATTTCAGAACGTGACTAGGAAGATCGTTAATGTAGATTAGGAAGAGGGTTGGGCCCAAAATAGATCCTTGAGGCACACCAGCATTGATACTATGTGCTTCAGATTTCTGCCCCATAACAGCTACTTTTTGGACCTATCAGAGAGAAAGTTTGTGAAGCAACCATTTGTGCCAAGCCCAATCAAAGGCCTTTGATATGTCGAGAGCTATTGCTCTAGAAACATCAAAGGATTCACTGATCTTATGCGAAGTATTAACGATAATGGGATTAAACAGCAGTAAAGATTCTTTGCCTGTCTCAGCTATTTGTTTGCATCCAAGCATTCCCGGATTTGTGCTGCCTTTGCTCGTTTTGGGAAAACCACCATCGCTTTACCACTACAGAGAAAAGACACAAGGCAAGGATGTTTTATCGGACAAGGAATGAATGAATTTCTCAATGCTTCCAATCTCAACCTACTAGTAATTCCACTGCACTTCTTGTGTACCTAATGCTTACAAGTAGCACAAAAAAATTGAATCGAATTGCATCTAACTCCCTTTCCACAAACTGAGCAGGGGAACTTTCCTCTTTAGGGGAGCTTTCCAACACTCGACCACTAGTCATCACTTTGGTCTTAGTAACATTCACTCTCACATCTTTACTTTCCATGCCATTCATCCAAGTCTTTAATGTAACAAATAGGTCTTCCATTGTTTCACAGGCAAATACTTAATTTTCAAACTACAGACACTTTTATGGCGGGAATAAGGCAAGTCCATTGCTCGATCCAGGTTCAGGCTCACCATGTCTGCCACAGAATAATATGATCATATTGGTCATACAGAGATGAACTATTTGTAAATGATTGTATTCTTGTGAATGGATCAAGAATTGTTGTTCCAGAAAGTCAACAAAAAACTATTCTTGACAGCTATAGTCATCAAAGCATTGAAAAGACACGTCCCCAAGCTAGAGATGCAGTATATACTGGAAAGGGACTAATGCCAATATTAAAAACATGATCAAGAAATGCTCAATATGCTAGGAAAATCTTCCCGCATAGACAAAGGAAATTCTACAATTTCCCTAGTCGAGCATGGGAAGTTGTTGGTCAATCGATCCTGTTGTCATTACAGCATCTACCACAGTGACTGTCACCAATTTTCTCTAACTTTCTCCAGCTCACCTCAACAATGACAGCAATGATAGAAATGGTAGCATCATCACTGAGGCGACAGAGATAGCAACAGAATCAGTTTTCATTCTGCTCACAGCAACATCATCTCTCTGTTCTTCTCACAACTAGCAGCCGCTCTCTCCTGCCTGCTATCATCACACCATCTCTGTCACCAACTACACTAATAACCTTTGCTACATATGAAACACAGCTGCATGAATTCTCATCATCATGCAGTACTACGAGTCAACTCTTAATCCACTTCAAGATGGCTGATACCCTTTCCAATACTACCATCAGCATCATAATCTCTTGATTCTTATCTTTCCTGCCCTCTACGATTATCAGCAGTTTCTAATCCTGCCCACAGCAACATCATCATAATAATCATATATTCAAGCAACTATATATTTTTTCTAATGAAATAAAAATCGTCTAATGTTTGGTGTACACACGAGTTTGTCTTCCTTTTGTTGTTGTCACATTCATCATGCGTTTTTCATAATTCATTCTTTTTACTTGTCAGTGGGAGTCGTCGTACACTGAACAATTGACCATCGTCCTCTGTGTCACTACTTTCCTTGAGACTCCATGACATAAATTCTATGCATAGTTTTTAATTTTCCTATTAATACTGACAAGTCAACTGTTCCTAATTTTTCCATTTTATTAACATTTGCTTGGGATATCTTAATATCTGTAGGTCTCAGTTGAGCTTCTAATTCGTTTCAACTCTCTCAAATTTGATACCGACAACTTCGATCCTGTATCTACAAAAGTTATAAATAAATGCTTGTCTACCTTAACTTCCCTCTTCGGAAACTAATTCAAACGCCTTGACTTTTCTTTATTCCTAACTTCTTAAGTCATTCTAGGGGGATATTTCCTTTTTGCTCCTTACATCCCTTATTCTCCTTACATCCTTGGATGCCTACTCTTTCTTTCATCAGAGAACCTTCCTTCCCTTTTAGTTCTGTTCCTTGGCTCTTTCATTACGCTTAGTCTTCCTTGATTAAGACAATTCCTAACTACATTGACTCTTTCTTTACATCCATAGCATTCAGTCCAATTACACTTTCTTACCAAATGACCCCATCACTCACATGACCAACACATCCATTCTGTTTGGTGATTTTTCTTTCTTACTATACTGAAGATTACTGGAGCCACGCAACCGTTTCTATTCCTTACTGAGGTGGCTTCTTTTAGAGCTAGGACTTACATACCTGCCCTTCTTTTAATTGAACACTTCCTGCCAGTGTGCCCAATTCGACCACATTATCAGCACCCCAGCTTCTCTCGATTTGCTGCTTCTGGAAGTAAACCATTATTAGTGGGACACTTCTTCGTCCAGTGTCCCAATTGGCTACACAGTAATGATACATCGTCTTTCCCACAGGGACCAACTCTCATGATTGGTTGTCTCCTTTTCGCTATCTTCTATTAAGTCAGGACATCTACCCCTTATATGGCCCCTCCTTACACTTTTGTAACACAACTTTAATATTTCCCAATGGTCTACTGTTCTCAGTTTTCCCTTTTTTTCCAATTGCCCTAAGCTTGTGAGTAATATCTCACTCCTTCTGTTAAAGTAAACACATCGTATAATGTTCTTTATTCCTTTTTGAATAGTTATAGGCATTTCTATGTTGAACAAATCATAAATACGGCCTTTCTTTCGAATTGCCTCGATCCTCGGATGAAGTCTTATGGCCTTGTCTATGAAGATAGGTATTTTTTACTCTGTGACGTTCAATCTTGTCATCACTCTCTTATGGGAAGGGGGTCACTCTGATTCGATATATTTGACTTGTTCTCAGCCATTATTCCTATAACAATATAAGAAATACATTTTTTCTTCAATAAAGAACAGCTACAAAATTCTACCAAAGTCTTAACCAAAGTGACACACAATAAAGAACAGTGAACAACAACAACAAAAATGGCAGAAGAAAGATTTCTGACCTTCCTTACATTCTCCACTCGTCTATTGTTACATCCTCCATTTTGGTTTGGTTTCTTGCGTCGTCTTTCAAAAGTTTGTTGAAGCTGTCTTTTGAGCAATTCCAATTCAATCTTTGATGAGTTCTGTCCCTCAGGTCAGCTTTTTCCGGGGCTTAGCAATCCTGCTTTAACAGAATCATTATAAAAAAAAATTATGCCTCTGATCCCTTTGATGTGCAGCCAGAAAATTTGAACTCCATCTCTTGTAGTTGTAGTTGTGGGATGACTGTGGGATCAGGTTCACCATTCAAACTGGTTATGGGGTTGGTGTCAGTTTAAGTTGACGATCATCTTGTATTTGATGGTAATGTGTTGGGTTTCTTACTGAAAAGGAAAAGGTGTAGCAATCATAAACACTGACATTTATTTCATTGCGAAGAGCAGGCCCTGTAAGATGATTTGGTCATACGAGGACCAATCAGCTTCCAGGGTGCATTAATTTCAATCTTCCCTTGAAGGACTACTTCAGCCCCCTTTGGGAATGGTGAACAGCAGCCCCAGATATTTTCCTGGAATCATTCAAGTAAGATGCCCCCACTGGACAGTCGAGCAAGGCCATTCTCCACAAGAAGAAATACAGCTTGAAGAAAAGCGGCAGCCCACAAACTTTCTTAATTCCTTTCTTCATTTTGACATTGTCTTAACTTTTGCTAATCTACACCCAATGGTGTAAATAACTTAAATACCTTTCGTTATTGTTTATAAAAAGGTTTTCTTTTCCTTTCGTTTGACATCCGTGTTGTTACAAAAATATTATAGGAATTTGTCTGATTATTCATGCTAAGATAGGCTCCTATAAAAGGCTATTTCCTATAAAATCAGTAAAATGCGGTAAATGTTCATTGATTGTGACTGAAGGAAAGAAAGCTGCTTGCTTATCAAAAGAAGAAGAAAGCCTTGCATTTGTGGGTTTATTAACAACAAATAGCAATATAAGAATTATAAAGTTCAATAAGGCTTAAGAACAGCAACTTGAAATAAAAGTTTCCATTCTCAACTTTTTCAAAGAATTAAACAAAATCAATCTTGGATGTCAATTGCATGTGCGTATCGAGTAGACAATTCAAAATATTTCTGTTTCCTTTCCGGTTTCAGGCCTGTCTGTTCTCTCGTCTGTTTCTAACATTATTTATGAGGATTTCCATGTTTTTTTGATTAACAAGAGGTGAACTGTCGCTTCCTCATCTTATTCTAAACAAAATTTCACTTTTTATTTTCAAGTTTAATCATAATTTATTCTTATCTTCAATATTGCTAATTCACATCTCAAACATTTCCAAGACGATTCAATCGCACTGACGATTCTGTCATCCGAGGGATACGTTAAATAATGTCACCCCGCATCAACCTAGACAAAATATTCTTTGTCAGGATTTATTTTTATTAAAGCAGCTGCTGGCTTAAACTTCAGAATTTTCATGAGAAAATAATGACTCAAAAAAATTATTATTTTTATTTTTAAACCCTTTTCCTTCTTAAAAGTGTAAAATAGATTTCTACACTTCCTTCAGCGAGTCAACCATCTTGTTACAAGGGATACATCACACTCAAAAATGTCCTGGCTACAACCAAAACGTTTTATGGTCTGATGAGGGGGGGGGGTGTCATGTAGAGTAGTATGTTGGGCATATTATATGGAGTAATGTCCTTTGACCCAACAGCCCAACAATATTGTACTAACTTGTCCATGCACAACACTTTTTGTCTGAAGTAAATGAAATCAATTGCCTCTGCAAAACAGGATCAACAAATTGGATTTCTCATATTATTTTAACTCTAGAAAAGTTGTTTGATCATGTTATAAGGCTTTGTTTTCAGTCGTATCCCTGGGTGGACAGCGACACCAGGCATAGATTCAGAAGAAGTTCTAAAACTTTTCTGTCGAATTCTAAGATTGGCTCTCTCTCTCGGATTTGTTAAGAAAGACTTTTTACCGAAGATGCATACCCAATCTTTGGATCTTCAACAAACAAGGAAGTTTAAAAAAATGTAAACCAGAGTTGAAGACGAGGAGTTAATTAGAACAAATTCTTTGTTTTAGGAGTCGGAGTCTGATAATTGACTAACGCTTACTAAAAGAAAAAGAAATGATAGATGATGAAAAACAATAAAAGAAAATATCAAAATCTTTCTCTTGAAATGTTTGTTGTTTTAATGTATTGTTTTTTTGCTTGGTTTTTAAGAAATAAGTTTTTTATTTATTAAAGGAATTTTTTTTAAATATCATTAGATGGAGGTTTCAAAAACCCAACAGCAAGTTAGGCTTCCTCTTTTTGTTTACACCCCACCCACCCCCAGCTTCCCTTTCAGTAAAGGAAGGAAAAGTTTGAAGACATCACCAAATAATTTGAAAGAATGTTACAAGATGTAATGCTTACCTTATATTTACTCTAATCAAGTGATGCAGATCAAGTGATGTGGATAGATTTTTAATGTCGTTTGTACAGAAATGCTCAAAGTGGTGTTAGAATTATCAGCACATTTAGTGACAGGGTTCTGTACTGAGTCCGTTGCTTTACATTTGCGTCTTAGAAGCGTTTCGTATGGGTTGCCCAGAAAAAATGCTTTATGATGATTTAGTGCTTTTCTGTGAAACAATGGAAGATCTACTTGTTAAGTTAAAAAACTGTAGGAATACTATGGAAGGTAGAAGTCTGAGAGTGAATATTACCGAGACCAAAGTGATGATCAGTGGTTGTAGTGTTAGAAAGCCATGCGAAAGAGGAGAGCTCCTCTGCTAAGTTTGTGGAAAGGGAGTTGGGAGCAACTCAATTTTCTGTAGAAAGCATTGGGTACACAAAAAATATAGTGTAATTACAGGTAGGTTGAGAGCTTGTAAGAAAGCAACGCACAAAACCAAAAGAATCTGGGACAATCTTCTACCAATAAACTGTCATTCCTGCCGCTCTCCAGTTTGTTCTGTTTTCATTCTCAACTCTTTTCTTTTTATCAGTTTACCTGGACTCTATGCAAATTTCCCTTCCAAGCACACCCTATTTTTTGTCGTTTATGTCGGGGGGGGGGGGGGGATTGGCTCTGTCCATTACAGAGCTGATAACTAGTTTATGTGTAAGTGTAAGACAATTGAGACAGGTGAGAACCCAGATATGAAGAAAGTATATTTGGATGGTGAGGCCATTAATGTTGTCCAGAAGTTTTGTTACCTTCATGATACCATTGGAGCATAACAGAGCTGGTTCTAGTGTGATTACAAGAGTTAGGAATGGATGGAGTAAATTCAAGGAACTTCAGCAGAACGTTATTGCTATCGACCAAGAGAAGAGTCTATTTGGCATGTGTGATAATGTATGAAAATGAAACCTGGCCAGTAAGGTTTGAGGATATGTGTTGCATGGAAAGAAATGATATGAGACTGATACAATCGACAGGCTTAGATCTGATGACCTCAGAGGAAGATTAAAACTAGACAGTATAGGGAGATTTGAGCAGAACAGGAGACTTCGATGAAAGAATGAATGAGAGTTCTTGGATTAGTAGATGTAGAACAGTTGTGGTAGCAGGGTCAGTTCACAGGAAAACATGGGAGGAAGTGATTAGAATTGATTTAAGAGAAAGAATGATAAATAAAGACTTAACCAGCATTCAAAACAGACATTAAACCAAATATGGATCCACAGGAAATGATTTAAAAACCAAATATGGACCCACAAGAAATGATTTTAAAACCAAATATGGACCCACAGGAAATGATTTAAAAACCAAATATGGACCTACAGGAAATGATTTAAAAACCAAATATGGACCCACAGAAAATGATTTAAAAACCAAATATGGACCCACAGGAAATGATTTAAAAACCAAATATGGACCCACAGGAAATGATTTAAAAACCAAATATGGACCCACAGGAAATGATTTAAATTGGTATCCAGCAAATTCAATTGGGTCCCAACTAAAGTTTCTGAGTAAATTATCTAATTTTAATGAAATGTTTACCATTTATTTATTAACTTGTTTTTTATTAGGAAAAATAGTGAAAATGCTTGGGTTTTTTTCTACTAAATGTATGAATTATATAAAAAAAAAATGTTGCTTTTTATTTTTCCTATGAAACTAAATCAGCAGATATGTTACAAATAAAAATATTTTACACTACCCTCATCAAAGATTTAAAATTTTTAACAAAACAAAAAAAAGTTATATAACTCAAAAAATATTTGCTGTATAGTTAACTTATTTTTTCTAAACAAAATTGTGCAACGTTTTTTGTTGTTTTTAGGTGAATCTTTGGGTGACTTCTTTTAGATTTTTAGGCATCAGGGATGTGGGACACATCATCTCTGCTACCGATAATAATAACACTGGGGATCATCATGAATTGACTTGGCTTTACGAATGCCTCTCCATTGCCATTATTTGAGGAAACACCTTCAGCTTGCTCTCGGCCTGCCAAGTCAACAGGACATCCGATGAAACTTCCTGATGCTTGAATGTTGGCTTCGAAAAGGGACATTTTATTAGCAATACACATCGACCAGAAAACGGTTTGGATAATCACAGATTTCAGGGTAGTTCTATTAAAATAGTCATATCTTAAAAACTAAAGCACTTTAAGTGCTCAAAATACCATCATTTTGTTAGGAAATGAATATCCTTTCACATACATTCATGAATAATAATATACATAATATATTTTTAAGAGTTTTGAGCAAATAAAGGTCAAAAAATGTTAACGCTATTTTTGGCAATTTACGTCACTTTTTTTTTAATCCCCCCTTCGTTTAAAACTCTGGTACCATCCCTCTGTGCGGAATTTTGTCTTGAAATTTGGAAACCAATCAGGAGAAACATCACTTTTAATGTTTGTTAGTGTACAAAGTAAATCGGCTCATTCATTTTTTTTTAATTTTAAAAATAAACCTTCAATATGACGTGTGTTGAACATTTTGGAAAAATACATTTTCGTCGCCCAATTAGTAAGTAAATCAATCTTTTTACTTTTTTATGCATTAAAATTATAATTGTATATATGTGTTTTCTTTTTGTAGTAATAATATTTCATTACCCTATCCGGAAAAAAAAAAGTTTTCTATTTATAGTTTGAAAAACTGACTGTAGTAGTAGCAGTAATATTCAGCAATTTTTGTTTATTTTCATTCTAGAACGAATTAAAAAAAATTTAAAATATGAATATAGAAAATGTTCTTACATTTTTCGTACCCCAACTAGTAAATAAATTAATCTTTTATCTTCTTTTATGCATTAAAATTATAATTGTATGTTGTTTTGTCTTTCGGTAGTAGTAATTTTAAATTACCTTATCCGAAAAAATATTGTCCTTTTTTGAGCGAAAGTCAACAATGGCTGCTAGTATTGCTGATATAACAATAAATCAGCAGCAGCTAACTATAATCTAGTCTTGTAAAGCTTTGTAAAAATAAGACAAAAATACTTTTTGTGTTTAAAAAAGTTAATCCTATTTGGTTCTTTTATAAAAAATACTTCAAGAAATACTGATTTTCACTCAACTTTCGAACTTCTAGTAGTAATGACTTTCTAGTCGCCAATTAAAAAAAAAAAAATTAAGATTCTACTTTTTTAGGCGATTACGTGTGAACACCTTTAAAGTCTTGGCGAAAAAAAAGAAAAATAGTTTAGAATTTAGAGTAGGGGATCAGTTTCGCATATAAATTTAATGTAAAATGATCTCCGATTTCCCGGCCATTCTTGCATTTTAATGAAATTTATAGAATAAATAATTACTCTACCACTAACTCTAGGTACGACTAACAAGCCCACCTAAAAATGCCTTCTTGAACGTATCGTACCATTAACCTTAAATATGAGTGACAAGCCACCCCCTAAAAACTCCCTTAACCCTAACACTAAGTCCGAATGGCAACCTCCATCCAAAACAAAACCCCTTCCTTAACCTTATCACTAACCCTAAGTCCGAGTGGCAATCTCTAATCCTACAAAAAGCTCATTAAAATCACACATAATCGTCTAAAAAAATAAAAAAAGCAGACCCCCATAAAAAAACGCACAGGATTTATTTGCCATAGAAAAAAATTGATTAATGCCCTAAAACGCTAGAATGGCCCGGAAATGGTGAATTATTCTACATTAAATATATGTGAAACTAATCCCTCACTCTAAATTCTAAATTAATTGGGTTTTTTTCTTTCTGCTAAGTTTTCAGGGTGTTCATACTTAATTGCCCCTAGCCCTATCACTAACCTGAAGTTCAAGTGGTAAGACCTTTCCTTCCACAAAGACCCTCATAATCGTCTAAAAAAAACAAAAAAGAAAGAAAAAAAACAAGAAAAACGCACAGGATTTATCTCCCATAGAAAAAATAATTAACTGCCCTAAAACGCTAGAATGGCCTTGAAATGGGGGATTATTTTATATTTAATTTATGTGAAACTGATCCCCACTCTAAATTCTAAAATAATTGTTTTTGTTTCTTTCTGCCAAGTTTTTCCGGGTGTTAACATGTAATTGTCTAAATAAAAAAAGTAGAATCTCATATTTTGGGCAGGCAAGGGGGTGAGTTAGCGGAAGGTGTTAATCTACAATAATGCCAAAGAAATCTTGCACTATATTCATTTTTAAACAGTCCAGATTTGTGTTTCTTGTACATAAAATGTATTACAATTCAACTTTGAGTTTTCTAACTTCTTTCTTTTAATGGATACATGGTATTGTTAAGGTATTGCAGCATATTTATGTGCACTTAGTGCAAATTACTTGGAAACCATTGATTTCTGGAGATGTTCAGTTGTACATTCTGATTCCTTGTACAAAAATACACTTATATGGTAAATTTCATTACTTAATCTTGTGTTTTAACAAAGATATAACATTTTTACTGAAAAATTAGTGTAAAAAATGTGACGAAACCCATATGGTCTTAAAGAGGGGAAAATATCCAATTGTGAGAGGCACAAAAATAGTCATAACTTCCTTATTTTTAGTCAGATTTTAAACATTTAAAAAGATTCTTTCTTAGATCATCAAGCTCTTTCTATATATACCATTATTGAGATATTTTAAGAAATTTGAATTTTTTCATGTGTATTGCTAATTTTATTAATTCATCATTATTTGCCTCCCATTATCCTTCTAAAAATTTTATTAGTTAACTATTATTTAACATTTGTTGTTACATTCCTGAAATGTTATTGACGTTGGTCATTTTCTCCTTTTATATAATCTTTTTTTTTTTATTTGTAATATATTTCAATTTCTGTTTAATACACACATTTATTTGAAGAAATAAAAGCCTCATATTGCATATCTGGCGAGCACAACTGCTGAAGGGGAAATAATCCTTTCCAAAATGGTGTCTGACAGACACACTCAATTCCCTTCCCTAACGATACATATGTGCATGTTTATCAGCCATTTTCTTTTTTCACAACAATAAACTTATTCTTTTCTTATGCTGAATAAATAAATAAATAAATAAATAAATAGATTCATTAAAAAAAAGACAACAAATATTCAAGTCAATCAAAAAGTAAAACTTTACAATATTTTATTTGATACAAAAACAAACGATTATCACATGTTTTATGGCATATCAATTTCGTTTGGGTTATTTAATGCTGAAATATGTGTAATTGTAATTTCCAAATAGTATTCAGCGTAATTGAACACAATAGATCCGATAGGACTTGCACTATCCATAGCAGAGTTGAGAAGTTGGACTCAGAGCAAATTCATTGCTTTCGGAATCAGAGTTATAATTAGCATTGGAGTCAGGAATTTGCGTTAACAACATCACATTTTTTTTCTTTTCTTCAATTGAATTTTTTAGATTTCATTCATTAAAACAAAGAAAAAACATGTGAAATTACATGCCCGTCCATTTTAAAATCAAAATACCATAAATTATCTTTTCATATAAAGCTTGGTATGTTTATATGTTCGTATGTACAAGATTCACTCCTAAACTAATTAACCGATCATTATGAATTTTGGAACACTGTTCTAAGGCATAAAGAATCGTAATGTGGGCTATATTTAGTTTAATTTAGTTTTATACAAAATATAAAAAATTCAGATACCTGAAATTTTAACAATAAGCATTAGACATTAATTAATATTCCCCAGATTTCAGTTTCTTTGGAGTAATTTAAAGGATTTTAGGGGGCATAATATGGGCACAACCTTCCATTTGAAAATTCAAATATTTCAGATTTACATTGAATTTTATCCACAGTCATTAGACACCAATGAAACAAGATTCCCTTAATTTAAATTTCTTAAGACTTACATTTTAGACATTTTATGTATAAATTTGTAATAATGGAAGAAGATTTATTAATTTAATATTTCACGAGTCAGTACTGACTTCACAGCCATGTTGCATAGTCCGTGACAGCATCCATTTTGCCAATCATACACTTTCCTTAATGAGGAATAACATAAAACTAAATGAAGCAGACTTACTGAAATTGAGCAAATAATTTGGGGAAATTTCTCTCTTTCACTCCAAGATAAAATAGCAGTTTATCTTTAATTAATCATTTACAAGAGACAAATAAATAATGTGCTCTTATGGACAGATATGTTTTGTCCCCATCTCCTTAGAAACGTCAGACATCCTATGGTCAAAGACAATCTGTGAGAGTTGCGATGGTGGTCGCGTGTCCATCTACATGAAGAAAAAGGTGGAACATGGAGAGAGAGAGACACACTGAAAAGAAACCGATTTTCTGAAATAGAATGTTTAATGAAAGCAGAGTTTTAAAATAACACGTAAAATGAGAAAAAGATATACAAATTGAAGGATCAGAAAGATTATTCATTTATTTGGTTTGGGTTTGGCTGAGAAATGAAAGAGAAAATGTATCTGTGCAGATAAAGAATTGATGCAATTGTTAAATATTGGGCGAGTATAATTTTGGTTAGTTGAGGATAACAGGAAATAGGGTTCAGTTGGAGTCGGCTGGTATACTCGGATGTCAACTCAAAGAGGGAGGAGTAAAAAGAGGAGTGGGCAGTCGGTTGGAAGTCTCAGAGCGAACCACAGGGGTAGAGAATGACTTAAGATCAACGATAAACTAAGGGGCCCTAAATATCCATAGCTCAGAATGCCCCTCTGCCACTGACAGAAGAGAAGACAATGCCAACATCTCAATAAAGGGGCGTTTCTTAAAATTTGATGATTTCTTTGTTTCTTCATGCTGTTGTGAAACATTAATTTCAAGTGCCCCAGTCATGGAAGGAGTGGCACATGAAGTAGCATTTAATTGTGGTGTTATGATTTGTGATAACAACCCATGTATTTTATTTGGTTGTAACTTGCTAGACATTAACCTCTTTTCAGAGGGAAGGTATAAGTAACACAATAAGATGTGTTGATAGTGTTGTGTAAAGTACCCTGGGATGTTTGGGTGTCACATTTTGAAAGCAACTGTAGAAAGCGGAGAAGGTAAAAAAATTTGCTATCCTTTCTCGTCTCTGGTGTTTGTGAGTAAGGTAAGATATTGCTTAATGGCACATCAACCTTAAGGGTCATTTTATGCCATGAATGTAGAAGGAAATATCCTTCATTAGTTAAGAGCTTTGGTATTTTGAATTGTTGTCATTTTGGTAAAGGTTTTTATGCTTCAAGTTCTTTATATCGTCAAATGTTTAATCATGGTTTTTGGTTTGGTAGTTTTGTTTTACGGCATATCAACCCTTTTCAGGTCATTTAATGCTGACTCCGCTCATTTTGGTGAAGGTTTTTATGCTTCAAGTTCTTTATATGTTTAAGTATTTATGGTGTTTGGTTGAGTGAATGGGGGGGGGGGGAAGAAAAGGTGAGGGAGAGAAATTGTTGATTTTTGTTTTGGATTTTGCAGAACATGATTGAGTCTTGCAAAGGAAAAAAAAACAATAAAACATCAATGTTTGATGCATTTTGAGTAAGGAAGTCAATAACTTCAGACAGACTAATTTGGTAGCCCCAGTAGGTTCTATTTGACCCATAGATAGGGCCCTTACAGGTACCACCACTTCGGGCCAGAGTGGACCTGGGAGCAATGGCAACTAAGGAGCAACTCCACATTCCCCACAGCTCCCAAATGGAGGCCTCACCACTGGATGTCTTTTAAGGTCATACCCAAGAAGACCTTGTGAGTAAGAGAGAGAAAGACATATGACCGGCGTTAGAGTGAGAAATTCAAACATGTGTATTTCATACTTGTCGTCTACAAGTCACCTTACTAAAACCGGCTGGACACAACTGTCAAGTGGTGACAAGCAAGAGCGCAGATCCATGCATTCAAAAGAGTATTCTAAGGTTAGAAAATGGCAGGTGACTTAGTTAAGACACCATTTTTGTTGCCCTTCAATAAAGGGCAACAAAAATGGTGTCTGAACTAAGTCACCTGTCATATGAGCAGAGACTGGCAAGGATGAATTGAATTACTTTAGAAAAAAAAAAAATGGGGTTAAGGGATGACCTCATTAAAACATTCAAGCTTCTGCATGGTTATATGAAGAAGTAGATTCAAAGAAATGTTGTATCCATCATTGCTATAATCAAACAAGGGGCCATAGGTTGAAGCTGTTTACTCTGAATGCTGGAAGTACGAAAACAGTTTTGTATGTATCATAAGACTACCTGAAGAGGCAGTGAATGCAGAATCAATCAACAGCTTCAAGAAACATGTGGACAAATATACGAAGATGAGAGCTTACGCAAGACAGTACTAGTCTTCCTGCCCTTCAATCCACTCCGATCCTTTTTAAGGAAACGGGCAGAATTAGGTAAATCAAAAGATCTATTTCACCAGATGTTGGGTAAACCACTTCTCCATAATTGTGTGAGGTCTATATGTAAACATAATTTTCAAAATAAAAGTTACTGTTATTTAAAAAAATAATTGTGTTTCAGCATTAAATAACCTGCAAAAACGGTTTGAAATGCTGGCAACAAAAAACAAATAATAATTTAAAAAAAAAAAAAAACTGAAAAGAAAAGAGAAAATTAAAGTGTATATTGATATATTTTAAAAGCAGAATTTTTTTTTTTGTCTTTGAATTTGTTTCTTTATCTATAAAGGAATTTTTCCACGAATGGTACAAGGACATTAAATAATATTCAATGGAGACCATTCTAAAACTTTGATTGGAAAATTGTAATTTAACGCTCATCCCCAATGAATGCTGGGCATGACACAAGGTCAAGCTTTAATGTGGATGTGTGGCCACTACTTAAATATAAAAATTGCCCCAGTTTAGAAAGATTTCCAATTCTCTGCTGGGGACAAAACCGTCCGAACCCAAAGGCTGGATAGTTGAAAAATTCAAGAAACGTTTTTAGTGTCACCATTTGACGATGATAGTGTCATCTTTTTCAAGGCTGTAATAAGTCAACTCCGCCAGATCCTCATCAAATTCAACTTCCAATTCGGGACATCGCTTACTAACATAGGATAATTTCATATTTATGATATCAGTAACTTTGAAGAGTCTTTGCACAAAAGATTTTAATTTCAAAACTGTCATTGTTGGAGACAATTTCTTTTGTTTAAATGATTTATCAGGAGCGTTTGGGGATTTGAAGTTCACGGGTATCAATTTGTCTTTCAAATTGGTAGACGCTTGTTGGAGTGTGGTTGGATCAGGAAGTCCATACTTGTGAACAAGTTCTTTATAACGAGAGTGTTGCTTGACCATTGTCTCCTCTGTCCACTTATTAACTAAGGCTTGCTTGGCGATCATGTGAAGGTAATAAAGTTCGCCATTTTTCCGATCAACTTCAGTGATCTTGGCCTTTGTGTACATTTCTAGACCGCCGAGTTTTCCAATAATTATTAAGCGCAATTCTTTAATTTCATCGTTTAAAGGGTTGTTGCGAATCGAAAAACTCCGGAGATTTGATAACTTGCTAAGTTCATCAATTGCTGACAGATGTTGAATGTTGTTATCGTTTAAACCAAATTTCTCAAGTTTCGGAAAATAGTTCGTCTTTTCTGCTCCCTCTAAAGAGACATCGTCAAAATAAGTGGTTAACAAGGCGTTATTGTGGAGATACAGGATTTTTAGTTCAGGAAGATGACCGAGTTTTAAAACGTCTTTCCATTCAGTAATTTGGTTATATATCAGAGAAAGTTGTTCAAGTTTTTGTAAATAACCAGTCGAGTCGACCAATTCACTTAAATCATTGTGACCAACAAACAAACTGCGTAGATTGGGGAACATAGTGGTACAAGTTAGGATATCAGACCAATTGTAGGCCATGTGGTTCATTGAAAGTTCTTGAATATTATTAAATAATACCTTAGGGAGTTCATCTTTAACGATAGCCAATTCCAAGCGATTATGGCTAACATTCAATGTAGTTAAAGTAGGAATTAAAACGGTTATGGCATGCACGTCGTCCCAACTTCGTAGCAAATTACGCGACAAATCCAGCTCGACTAATCTGGAAAAGGTCTGGGGTAGAATCGTTTCGGTAGGAACTATTCCGTAAATGGCATGGTTTTCTAAAACTAACAATCTACTGAGCTGGTTATTTAATTCGAGCATCTTTATTTGATAGGCCTCATGAAAAGAAACGCCTAACTTAGCTTTTTTAGGTGCGATAAACGAACCTGCATTTGGATTTCTCGTCTCAAAATACCGCCGGCCTTTGTAGCTTCCATCATGCTTACCCCGTGATACATCATCCCACTCGATACCCAACCAAATTCCAGTCATATTTTCAATTTCTCCAATGAATTTCAACGTACCACGATGGTTATCACATTCGATACGATCACCGATACACAATTCACTTCCATCAGGTCGTTTCATTTTTTTAGACATCGGACGTGACGCCATTTAAGGTTTCATATTTCCGGTAACACCGTTTAAGCAGGTTTGAGTATAATATAAATTACATTAAATACAATAAAATAAAATAAAATATTAAAGAAATTATTATTTTAATGAATAAGGAATATTTTACAAGTGGTGAAGAAATGTATAGTCGTTTCTCTTCTTTCTGGTTACATTTCTGTTGGAATGTTTTAACCGGACGGTCATTTTTTTCTGAAGGAGATTTAGTTTGTTGTCACCGTTAAATAAAATATGGCGTCTATTCCGCGTGCGAAACGCAAAAGTTATGCTCAAAACGGAAAAATTGTGACTGTTACTTCAGTCGTGCCTGAAAGGAAAAAAAAAAGACTGGAAGCAAAATGTAAACGAAAAGCTGCACTTTTAAGCTTACTTCAGTCAAGACAAACTGACGACAATAAGGTAAGGAAAAGACTTGTTCAATACCAAATCACCGTCATAATAAAAAAAACAACGTGGACGCACTTGGGAAATGTATGAATCTATATATCCTCCCTTTAGTTATGGATAGCATGGGTTCTCAAACCTTTATTGTTCAACTCGTCTCTGAGAAGGAAAAGTGAAACAACACCAGTCCCTATTTATTTGCCTCACCACGAGGGCAGAGTTAGACACAGGTCGGTTTTGTGTGTGGGAAAAATCTAGCGCTCCAAAAAGGGGCACTCTTGATTGAGAAAAAAATTGGCGAACCTTTACTTTAGGGTTAAAAACTCATAGTACTTTCAAAATTTAATATTTTTGGAAAAATTTTTCAGCCGAGGACTTTTGGAACCATAGTGAATCATATTCCATAAAAAAGATTTAATTTTAGAGGGGGGATCACTTTCCTATATAAATCTAACGTAAATTGACCACCCACTTCTTGGCCAAGTTCAGGGTAAAAAAGCTCATAGCACTGTCTAAAATTTATATTTCTGGAAAAAATGTTTACATTTGTTTTTATTCGGACTACTATTCACATCTTGATTGTTATATTCATAACGTTTCGACATATGTAACTTTCTTCAGGTACATCTTTTATAACTTGGGGACCTGTATGGGATCTCTAACCGAACAGTGAACCCTTTATTTAATCAACGGGAGTGGATTGTTCTCATTCTGTCAGCATGACTCCATGGCATAACGGTTAATAGCGTAGGTTAATCAGTAGGTCTAAGTAACCATCTTTTGAGCCATCGTTTTTTTGTAGTTCGATATAAAACTAGTCTCGAGAAGTCATGTTAAAATTGAAAACACAAATGGGCCCATTTGATCACATGACGTCTCGACACTAGTTTTAAATCGAACTAAAAAACGCTTTAAAATAAGTTAAAACACAAACTTATCCAGGTTGGTAGCAGAGTAACTTATTTTGCCTTTGACACCATTTATTTGTTGCCTATTTGTTTTGTTTTGTTTTGTTCACTCCTTTTTCGTTCTGTTAGCTGTCATAAATGCCTGAGAAAATATTATTTTAGAATGGGGGATTAATTTCGCATATAAATTTAACATAAAATCATCACCCATTTCCGGGCCATTCTTGAACCGGATAGCGTAGAATTGTTTTTTTTTGGGGGGGGGGGGGCACTCGGACTTTGGATTAAGGAGGTTAGGCATACCACTCGGACTTGGGATTAGTGGTAGAGTTAAAGGAGTTTTTCTTGAGGGGGTGGGGGGACTAAAATTATTAGTTAAACCAAATTGTTATAGAACTATAACTAACTTTATGGTAATTTAGTTTGAATCTGTATTTATAAAATTATTGGATAGGTTCCAAAATTTTCAATACACGAAGACCTGTTAAGAATTTTAAAACCAGAAATAAATATCTATTCGGCAGTTTAAATGCTTCCAAATTCCTTTCAAAAGATCACAAAGTAATTCATTATTTTGTAAAACTATTAACAAAAAATTGATGCTTCTAGAAAATTTGAACCGAACTAAACCGTGGCCAACGTAATATAGTAATAGACTAATAGTTTATATATTACGTTGGCACAACCAAATCGACTTTTGCCGAACTAAGCCTAAAACTTAGGTTAGAGTTTAAAGAAGAAGAAAAGATTAAAATGGCTGACTTGTGTATGAAGAAACCAAAGTACATTGTGTTGGATTTCATAATGATTTTTAATAGGATTATTTAAATTTCGTTTATTTTGTGTTTTTTTAAATCGATTAAAAACGAATTTATTGAAATTAATAGAATTTCTTGAAATGAAACTTAAATTAAATAAGTACACTATTCTCGGTGAAATGTTATTTCTGGCATAGTGGAGCGACAATATATGCATGCTATTTTCATGAGGCGCATACAGTGTCAGTTTAACATCCGTTTGGCATGTTTTGGACGGCTTTTAAAAATTGACTTCCAAACTAGTCTATTTCTGGGCTGAGTTTTATTTATCCTTCTTCAAATCCATCCATGTTTTCCTGTCAACTGACTCTGCTACCGCAACTGTTCTACATCTTAGTACTCTCCTCCATTATTTGAATGTAACCAAACCAATAAAGTCTTTGTTGTGTCCACATTTTCCTCTACTGTCCAATTTTAATTTTCCTCTGAGATCATCAGATCTAAGCCTGTCTTTAAGATTCACATTACATATCCATTGCATCCTTCTCATATAATTTCTGTCCATGCAACACATATTCTCAACCCTCACTGGCCAAGTTTCATTTCCATACATCATCACAATGAGCAAACATGACTGCTTGGTTGACAGTGGTAACATTATGTTAGTTTAGTAATTACAGAAGTTACTGAACTTACTCCATCCACTCCTAACTCTTGTAATCACAAAAGTACCAGGTCTTCCCTGTGCCCAAATGGTATCACCAAGGTAACAAAACCTCTGGACAACCTCTATAGCCTCACTATCCAAATATACTTTCTCCACATCTGAGTCCTCATCCATCTCCATTTGTCTTTTACTTTTACAAACTGGTTATCATATCTCAATCTACCTATAATTTCACTGCACTTCCTGGAACTTTCTTCTTTCTAAGGGCTTTCCAACACTACAACCACTGATCATCATTTTGGTCTTGGTAACATTCACTCTCAGACCTTTACTTTCCATAGCATTCCTCCAAGTTTTTAAGTTAACATGTGGACCTTCCATTGTTTCACAGATAAGCAATAAATTTTCAGCATAAAGTATCTCTTTCGGACAACATCTACAAAATTCCCTGGAAAATGCTTCTAAGACACAAATGAAAAGTAACAAAACTCAGTACAGATTCCTGACGTACTCTCACTTTAGCATTAAATGCGCTGTTAATTCTTACACGACTTTGAGTATTTCTGTACATTGCTTGCTTGAACAACCTTTACCAACCACTCGCTTGCCCCATATTTAAGCAAAGCACTCTGTTTGGTCGAGATCAAAGTGTAGTATCTGTTCCGATGGATACTACACCCCATGGACTGGTATTGTCTCGGCCTTCAGGGCTTGATTTACGCCGGTCTATGGGTCTGTCCTGTGCAGTTCTAGGAGGTCCACCCTCCCAGGCTTCGCCTCCCCTCTTTGGGGAGGAGTAAGTTTATTGCTTACTGCCTGAGGCGCCCCTACCGGGGAATGCCGACGGGGCTGCCCAGGCAATTTTTGATGGTCAGAGTGCTCACCTCTCGGGCGCTGACTTTTCAACCCCCACTTTCCGACCCGACCTTGGGTCACATCTTACTTGTGGGAGTAGGATAAAACTGGCCTTGTGCCTAACTCCTGGAGAGGAGTAAATAATACTCTGTCAAAAGCTTTCTCTGAATTCACTAAAGCAAAATACAGGTGGTTCTTATCAAGATTGAATTTGTCTCTGGATAAATATAGCATCAGTGATACCTTGTTGCGGCATAAAACCAAATGGTATTTCATCTATCTTTATCTGACTTCGTATTTGCTGCTCAATTATTCTTTTGATCACTTCCAGGTTCTAATCCATTGTAATTACCTCTATGCAGAGCTTTTTTACCCTTGTAACAGTTCACGATTGTACTAAAATCCCAGTCTTTTCGAACAACCCCTTCTTTTATGATCTGATTTGTCAAGTCTGTGATCATCTGTTCACCTGTATCCTTCAGTATTTCTGCAGCCTTATCTCTCGTCGACATCCTACAGCTTCTCAATCCCATTAGAACTCGGTATTCAAAGATCTCTCATAATGCATTTCCATTTCATTTATTTGTTGCTCGCATCTCATTGTCATTTCCAATGTACTTCTCTCCAACAATGTCCATATTTGTCTCTGCCATCTGTTTAGCTATCCTGAATACTTCATTATTTTGGTCATCTCTTCGTAGTATATCTGGAAACCTATCTTGCTCAGCTTCAATCTTGGCTTTGTATATTGCTCTTCTTGCTTCCTTCTTTGTCACCAGATACACATCCTCAGTATTCACTCAACCTTTTTTCCACTGACTCCTTCATTTCCTCTTTTCTTTGATACATTTCTCAACTTCCTCATTTCCACCACCATGTCACCCTATGCCTTGGGGGCCCTTGCATCCACCCACAAATTTCGTCTGATGCCACCAAGAGTGTAGCCTTCAACTTCTTTCACAGTTCTTCCGCAATTCTTGATCTGCTAACCGAATGCTTGATCACTTGATCATCCACTAAACGTTAGAAGGCATCAGACGGATCATTTACAATGTCATAAATGATGAAGTAACAAAAAGATAATGTCATGCATTAAGAAGGGTCACAAGTCGTCTGTCTGGGTAGACAGTGACTGTACCAACCGTCTACACTCGCAGCGTCTCGTAACTACTAATACTTGTTGCTTGCTTATCTTGTTGTTTGATTGTCACGATGCAAACTTGATGACATCATAAAGCTACCATTTTTCCTTTTTGACGTCATATTTTTAAATATATATTTCTTTCTTGAACTAAACGCCCTTGTGGTGCTCAATAATGGTCATAGCCCCCATGGGGAGGCAGGTAACTAAGTCACATCCAATCCTTGAGGGGAGACAGGTAAGTAATATTAGAAAGGGAATATATATAACAAATATTGATTCAACGAGTTATGGGTGATCTAGTACACTTTAAACCTTTTAAACTAGAGATTCATTTAGTAGTTTAATTTGGTCTAAACTTCATAAATTATTGGAAATAATTTTTTTTTTTTTTTTTTTTTTTTTTTTTACTGATGGTCCACCGCTTAGCAAGGTCCGGGGGCCACTCGAGGATAAGGGTTAAATAGATTGTCAGTTGAATGATGATCGCCGACAAGAGGGATTGGAAAACAGTGGATGGAATAGTCAGAAGATTACTTAAGAGTAACAACAAGTATTTGTTTACATTACGATCAATCTGGGAAGTAGCCTCGCAGTATTTTGTTCCACTTATTTTAATTTTTCTGTTCATCACTTTTGAGTTTTTATGCTTATTTTCTTTTCATTTTTTATAAAAATGTAGAAAATTTGCTAAATTATCTCAACATAAAATAAGTCTTTTCAAAACAACAAAATGTTACATTTTGTAATTTTTTAATTAACAAAAATTGCCAGAATGTAGAAAATTTGCTAAATTATCTCAACATAAAATAAGTCTTTTCAAAACAACAAAATGTTACATTTTGTAATTTTTTAATTAACAAAAATTGCCAGAATGTAGAAAATTTGCTAAATTATCTCAACATAAAATAAGTCTTTTCAAAACAACAAAATGTTACATTTTGTAATTTTTTAATTAACAAAAATTGCCAGAATGTAGAAAATTTGCTAAATTATCTCAACATAAAATAAGTCTTTTCAAAACAACAAAATGTTACATTTTGTAATTTTTTAATTAACAAAAATTGCCAGAATGTAGAAAATTTGCTAAATTATCTCAACATAAAATAAGTCTTTTCAAAACAACAAAATGTTACATTTTGTAATTTTTTAATTAACAAAAATTGCCAGAATGTAGAAAATTTGCTAAATTATCTCAACATAAAATAAGTCTTTTCAAAACAACAAAATGTTACATTTTGTAATTTTTTAATTAACAAAAATTGCCAGAATGTAGAAAATTTGCTAAATTATCTCAACATAAAATAAGTCTTTTCAAAACAACAAAATGTTACATTTTGTAATTTTTTAATTAACAAAAATTGCGTACTTATTTTAGCTTTTTCTCATACAGTATATTTCTTTAAGAAGAAAAAAAATGGTTTTCAAATAAATGAAATTTTAGATATCGCAGGCTTGAAAATGAGTTCCCTATAGAATTTTAAATTTACTGATGAAATAAATGGAAATTGAAATGGGATAAATTAAATATGGACACAAATGTTAAATATGTGTTGTGCTTTTAATTTTTAATTTTGCTTCTAATTGTGAAAACTGTACCACCTCCACCCACCCCAGTACCCCACCCCAAAAAATTGTCAGTCTTTAAAAGATTTCGATTTCTTTAAGTTTTTGAATTTTCACTTTTCACTAAAGTTTCCAAAGTTATTTATTTTTTTGTTAAGAAAAGTTGTTATGTCTATATTTATTTATTTCTTTATTTTTCAGAAGTCGATTTTATTTATTTTTGTAATAAAAGAAATGGGGCAAGTAGATTGATAAATTTTCAATATATTAAGAATAAATTTCAAACCATGGTACATCTGACATGCTGTGTTGTAGCAACTTTGAAATAATAGTCCATTCTCAAATGTCCTCCAAAATATAGTTTAGTCTATTTTCTCCTAGTTTTAACCAATTGCATGCTGAATCAATTGTAGAATAGGGACTGTGGAAATATTTCTCCTATTTCACTTGAAAGTTTTGATAAAATAGATTATTCAATTGTGCAAAATGTTTTGTAACTTTGTCCATCATTGTGCAAAATGTTTTGTAACTTTGTCCATCATTGTGCAAAATGTTTTGTAACTTTGTCCATCATTGTGCAAAATGTTTTGTAACTTTGTCCATCATTGTGCAAAATGTTTTGTAACTTTGTCCATCATTGTGCAAAATGTTTTGTAACTTTGTCCATCATTGTGCAAAATGTTTTGTAACTTTGTCCATCATTGTGCAAAATGTTTTGTAACTTTGTCCATCATTGTGCAAAATGTTTTGTAACTTTGTCCATCATTGTGCAAAATGTTTTGTAACTTTGTCCATCATTGTGCAAAATGTTTTGTAACTTTGTCCATCATTGTGCAAAATGTTTTGTAACTTTGTCCATCATTGTGCAAAATGTTTTGTAACTTTGTCCATCATTGTGCAAAATGTTTTGTAACTTTGTCCATCATTGTGCAAAATGTTTTGTAACTTTGTCCATCATTGTGCAAAATGTTTTGTAACTTTGTCCATCATTGTGCAAAATGTTTTGTAACTTTGTCCATCATTGTGCAAAATGTTTTATAACTTTGTCCATCATTGTGCAAAATTTTTTCTAATATAACAATCTAATAAATTTTAAGAATTTTACACCAAAAGTATGTATATATATATATATATATATATATATATATTTATATTTAAAAAAAAATCTATCTGATCAGCTATTTTGTCTTTGAATTCGGAAGTGGGAGTTCATATGCATCTTGCGCCCCTGGTACATACAAATCTAAAAGGATGCAGTAATTTTCTCTGGTTCACACAGAACCTCAATTTCCAATTAAAAACAATTCATTTCATTATTTTTATCTTACATTTTTATCCTTAATGTTTTAGACAATTCAAATTTATTCCCTCCTCCCACCACTTCTTCCCAAATGTCTAACCAAAATAAGTGGAGTATGGCGGTGGGTGTCAATAAAATAAAATTTTCTCGTGTCATAATTTTCAAATAATATAGTTTTATTGAGCTGTGACTAAGTGTAATTTTTGTTTTTAATTAAATATAAACATTTTTTTCAATAAATTAAAAACAGTTGTCTTTTTAATTCCTTAAATTGTACAATTTAAGTAATTTAGGATTATTAAAATTGTTTTTTGGGATAATATGTTAAAAATAAAACTTAGTCTGACACTCTGCAGTTTAATTAACAAACTTTAGTTGAAAGACATTAATTTTCCAGCAGACTCATTAAAATCAACACTCATGCAACTGTTACATTAAAAATCCATAGAATACAAATTATTATTTTTTTTTTTGCAGAACAGAAAAACTGAGGATGATTCTGCTAAAACCAACACGAACCGAGACAAAAACAATGCCTTAGTCAATTGTTTACCAGATTTTATATCTGATAAAAAGAAAGATTCGGTTGAAACCAACATTGAAGCTCTTGCGAAAATGCAGCAGGAAACCTTGATTCACATGAAAAAAAGACAGGTGAGTTCTGTTAAGCGTTAGAAAAAAGAATTGGATTTTTCTTTTCAAAGATTTCTTCTGAAATTTATGGTCAGAAATTAATATTGGCATGAAAGGAAATGGCACTCAACTGAATTTGTTCATTTTTTTTTTTTTTTACAAAATATTTAATTATGAAAAATAATCAGAACAATGTTATAATTATTATTGCATTGTTCAGATTATTTTTCATAATTAAATATTTTGTAAAAGAAAAAAAAGAAGAATGTCAGTTGAGTGCCATGTCTGACCATGAGAGAGGGTAGAATTTCAGAAGAAATCTTTGAAAAGAAAAATAAATGAAGTTTATTGGCATTGTGAAATGAGTTAAAGAGTTTCTCCCAATTTAGGGAATTGTTTTCTACGTTAAATATGAAATGTACATGTGATTATCAGTAGCAATGCATGCTTAAATCCTTATTTGATTTTTAGAGAATGTTCATTGAAAAATAAAAGGAAAATACTTTTTGAATTTTGTTCAGTAGTTCAGATTTTTCACCTGGACCAAATTAGAAATTGTTCTACTTAAAACGAAAGCAGAAATAAAGATTTCAGGCCCCCAAAAAATTTTCTCTCATAAATAAAATCAATTTTCACTGAAGATGAATTTATGAAAATTCACATAGAATTAATGTTGAATATTATCTAATATATAAAGTAAAGTCAGTCTTTTTCTCGCGTTGTTTGTCATCGATTTCAGCTTTCTTCATAGAAAATCACTATTTGATTCTGGTTTGTCAGTTCTTTTGGTAGATCGTTGCAGTCTGTTGTTAAGAACAATAAAATATAATTTGATTTAATTCCCTCCAGAACATACTTTGACAGGGTCAGAATTATTTTCATACAGACATCCTCTTAAAAAAAAAAGTAGTACATTTTTAGGGAAAAAATGACAGTTTAAAAACAAAAAATATTATAAGTAAAAAAAAAATAAAAATAAAAAACTACCGAGCAACGCCAGATAGGTACAGCTAGTAGGGAATAAAGTGGCCACCATCATTCAAGATGGTTTCACCAAATTCGCATTCTGTTACTGTAGGCCATTGTCTTGTGAGTTATCAGTCAATAATTTACTATTAGGTATCATTTCATTAACATCAGTAGATAATATCCAATGCAACTATCACACTTTCAATTCTCATAAGTTTCTTCCCCAAAAGTCACTTCTACAAAGAAATGGTTAACTCTAGTTGTTCCATAATTCCACCAATTAAGATTGAGAAATAATATTTATCAGGCAACAGGAAAAAGACTGAGAAAAAAATATCTATAGAGCCAAAAGGGAGAGTTCACTCTGATAATAATAGAAGAGTCCACATAACAAAAATGGAGTATGACATTCAGGGCTGTGAAAATTGGCCAACTCTAAAAAAAAAAAATTTTTTTAAATAAAAAATTAAAGTGTGTATCACTTTAATTTTTTTTTTTTTTTTGAAAAATTCCCCAAAACGGAAAGATCTCATTTTGTTTTTTATTTGAATTCTTTAGATTTTGTTCCTTAAAAAAAGATATGTATTCACGGAAGCTTGAAAAACATGATGATCCTCTTTCAAATGCAAACAAAAAAATAAAACATTTATTTAAATGATTACTAGTAAAAGAAAATTGCATAGGTCGTAGGCAGACCTTATAAAATTTCATAAGTCTGCATTGAGAGTTTGGGCTGCTATTGACTTCATAGTCCTGCTTGCACCCAGTTCTCAGCCCTGAACACAACTTTAATTTTGAGGGAGGTGTTATTTTATTAAAAGACAGAAAGTATTAAAAGAATTTTTTAGAAATCAGGTTACGAAATTAGTCAGGAATCGTTTATTATGCAATCATATTGCTTTTAATGAGTTTTTTTTTTCTCTCTCTCACCCAGGGAATTCCAGAGCTCTTGATAAAATTCCCTGCCTTGGATATAAGTGAAACAGATTTCTTTTCAGAGAATGAAGTTTCCCCACCATTGTTTATCACAGACCTTCAACAACTTTTGCTTTATGCAGTAATTGGACCAGCTGCAAGCTTCAAGCCGAGGTAAGACACAAGAAAAAATCTCTAAAAGAGTGCATTTATTTTTACGGTGTATAACTAGAAATGCAGGCTTACAAATATAATGTCACCTTGTAGTAAATAAAAATTAATCATAATGGAAGCAATAATTATTAGATAAAACCATTGAACAAAATTCCATTATCCCCCCCCCTCTTGAAAAAATGTGCAAAAATCACACAGAAGTGCAACTTTGACTGTTAATATAAGTTCCATTTTAACAGCTAATACATTAAATTTTAATGATTCATAGCACATTAGAGATCAAGCTAGATTTTTCTTTTAATAATAAATCAATAAAAATACTCAGATTTGGACCATGTGAGAACAGACGGAAACACAATTTGATAATAAGGTAAAAATGGATTTAAAAAATAAGTCAAAAGTGTACATTACTGAAATTGCTGTCTTTATCTATTAGAGGTACAAGGTTGAAACTTTGCCACTTTTACTAATTTTGGGATGAGGAATTCAAAAACATGTGTGTCTTCTCTGTATTATGAACATTTTTGTCATAGATATATTTTAACTTGAGTGAATTTATTCAGTTTTTAACTCACCAAAGAAAACGGGCGACAAAAACAAAATTTAGAAATTTGTTATACAAAAGGAATCGCAAGGCTTTTTTTCTCAAGAAAATACTTATTATAAAAAAAAAAATTTGAAAGGAGTAAAAAATATTTTCATCTTAACTAACAGAACATCTAGGCAGATTTAATCATCCCCCTACAATTCTTCTGTCTAGTGATTTGTAGTGAGAAGTCTTTTATAGGCTTTTGCTAAAACACATCTGGAACATTCCAAATCCTACCATCACTTGAAATCGGCATTACACTAAAATCCCATCTATATAGATCTGTGCAATATCATCTGACAAAGACCATCATTTCTGCATTTGGTTTGAGTTAAAAATTTGATTACTGCACTGGATGGAGATATAACATCAATAACTTAGCCAATGTAAAAGTTGGTGTCATAATATACCGCAACCTATTGTCCTTGGCGCTGGTAAGTGGTAAAATTTTCTGAGATGGTTCTTCATCAGAACTGCTGGAATTATTTAAATGCTCAGCAGATTCACCGATTGACTTTTCTTTCGTTGCTTTAGAGATAGAAATGAATTGACTGGCTTTATTCTTCTCAAGTCGTCACCGAGAGCAGCTTTCGTTGCTTTAGAGATAGAGATGAATTGACTGGCTTTATTCTTCTCAAGTTGTCACCGAGAACAGCTTCTAGCTGAACTTTATTTTCACTGGTGTTGATCTTGATACCTAAGACAACCGTGAGCTATCTCAATTGGTCTTTAAACGCTTCCAAGCCACTTCCTGAAATCAGTTGTATCTCTTTAAGGGACTTTACAGGACCACCTTGCTTGATAACAGAGTTGGTAATTCTGTTTCCAGCAGCAGCTTGACATTCTTTTCCCTTTCGTTTTGTATAATCTTTTCTTGGATGCGGAGTTTCACAAGAACTTCTTGTCACAGATGTTTTGCATGTTTTTCTTGAGGTGCTTAGAATGAACCGACACTCAGTTGATGATATTCCTTCCAACCAAGCTGGCATCTGGTTGCGCTTGATCGTTTGTGTAGCGATGATGCATGTAGTTTTGTTTGCATGCTAAAATCTAAATCTCCAAAATCATGTTCACCTGACAGCAGCTCTTGTTTCCTAATCCACATCTCTCCCAAAAACACCTCCTTCGAAAAAGTCTGCAACTGGTGCTTAGTGACAATGAGGAACTTGCTGAGTATTTTATGTAACAAGTTTGGTGGTCTTGAGACCAACACTGAGAGATGCATTACTTTCCTCAAAGAATTCACCACTAAATACACCTCTACGGTCAGTCTAATAACAACTGGGGATTGTTGATCCAGCATTCCAAGTTCAGAGCTATTTGCTTGATATATCGGTAGAAATCGATGTACTTGACTGCTATTGACAAGATTCCAGAAGGGTTTTGTCAGATTGATGTTCAGCAGTTCGACTGCAGCAAGAAGTGAATGTAGTCTCTCATCAGAAATGTATGCCAGAACACTCTGTAATTTCAAATTACAAGATGTTGCACACTTAGCTAAAAATATTTTTATGTGTTGTCTGGTGAAATATTGCCATGGAATTTTCAAATAAGGAATTAAATCTATTTGCACGATAACTTGTGATTTCAAATGTATGACCTTTCTTGCCAGCCATTCAGTTCTGCAACCACTTTTGTCATCTCCACAGGGTCCAAGAACATCAGCAGTAGTTCGAATCAGCTTTGCTGTCGCTGATTCTGATGATGAAGTCCAATTTTTAAATTGAGCCGAAGAATCCCTTCCGAGAGCACTTGCCAGAACTGCACATCTTTTTCCCTCTGTCTTTTAGTGCAGCCTCACAAGAACTAAATAGGCCTAATAAAAAGTGGGCATTGCAGTGGAGAAAATGAGTATAAGCGTCCTTCGGCAAGCTGGTTGACCAGTAACAACCAAATTTCTTAATATAACACTGCATGACTGCTGCCCGTTCATGTTAAAAATATTAATTTTTTTCTCATCTGTAACTCAGCCGTACAAATCATTCAAGTCATCAAATAAATTGATAGTTGTAGAGAGCAATGTGTCAGAATCCTTTGAACCAACTTTCAGACTGATCAGTTCCATCATTCAATGTCATCTGCTGACCCAGGTACCTGTTTTTTCCTACTAGTTCCATCTGTATGGAGTGTAACACTTGATGACTGCAAGATCTTTTTTTGTAGCATAAATCTTAGAAAGGAAATGAGATTCATCACTAATATTCGCTGATGTGGACATTGAGAGAAGATCATCCAGCTTTTCTTTAAAAATGTTGCGGCCAACAATGTCAATTACCTGTGAACATTTTGATGCTGAAATACCTGCTTCTTTCTTTTCAAAATTGTTGTTTTTTGTAAGATTATTTAAATGTTTTTTAATTAACATCTTAAAAGTTAAATTTAATTATTACGGAATTGTAATTCTGACATCATCAATTAACCGCTTTGTAGAAACTGTCCCTGGTTATTCTTGTCTCTTTTATCTTCTTCCAAGAACTGTTTAACTACTTTATTATCTACAGGATTTTTCTACATCCACTTTCTTTTCCAAAAACTTGTTGTTTTCTGAAATGCTATCAGCTTTATTTGCTTCTCCTTCAACAAGCAGGCGTGTTCTTTAAGCGCATTATTTGAATTCGGCTGCCTCTTACAATTGACTCTTGGTCACCTTATTCTGTCTTTCAACTGACTGAGAAAGTTTGGAGACTTCCTTGCACAATCTGGCAATTCTTAATGTGAACATTTTTATTTGGCAGAGAGTCTTTTTGTTTAGAGACAGTTTCATATTTTGCTGTCACTGATGGAAATTTAATTTTCAGACTGGACAGTGCATCTTGATATTTTCTAACAGATTCTTCCACTTATTTAGTTTTGAAGAAGATGAGTGTTCAATAGATTTGTTTTGGGAACATATATAACCCAGACCCCACGCCTCACACTCTTCGCCCCATGGGTATTGTAGTCGGCCACTCGCGCACAGGTACCCCATACTTTCCTGTGTCACGGCACCGTTTACAACAAGTGTCCTCACACGCTCCTTCCTTGCGACGGCATCAAATGTAATGTGAACCGTCCTCGGAATCCTTCCTGACTGTGAACACCCTTTCTTTGGCTCGTGATGTCTATAGTGGCAGTAGAAAACCAAGATGTGTCGGTCGTATCTCCTCTAGGTCGGAATGTTTGCTTCGCTGGTCCGCTGTGAAATCGACAACAGAAACAAGTCAACAAACGGTTAGGTTTTTTCATAAGTAATAATTATTTAACAAAATGAACGGTTGGTTTTAAACTTTAACCCAAAGTCTGTTTTTCGATAATGGCTTGTTTACTAAACTAGTCTTGTCTCTCTGTGTGCGTGTGTTTACTATTTCCAAGTTGTTAATTAAGTTGTAACTTATCTACTGAAAACGGTGTGTGTGAATCTCTATTTACGATTTCCCAGTTGTTAAATAATTTGTAACTTAATCTATGTTTGGAGAAACGGTGCGTGTGTGAAACTCCCTTTACGATTTCCAAGTGGTTAATTAAGCCGTAACTTGTCTACTGAAAACGGTGTGTGTGTGGAACAGCACGGCCAACGCCATTCCAACGAGGGGGCCTTTCGCGACCCCCTGCTGGCCGACACGTCCGTCTTTTGGGGACGTCCGTCTTTGGCGAATTCCAATTTCTAACTGCCGGCTTTCTGTCTTCTCGTTTCCACAACAAAACGAAAAACGTCCGACTCATACTCTCTCTCTCTCCCTCTCCCTCTCTCTCTCTTTCTCTCTCTCTCTCTTTCTCTCTCTTTCTCCGGCCGGGCCGCTCTCCCTCCCGTCACCGCAAAAGACCTGTTCTCCCTCTCTCTCCACCATGGGGGGAGGGGAGTGACCAAAAGACTTATTCTCTTTCTTTCTTTATGGGGGGGGGGAGGGCGACCCCGTACGAGCTGATATCCATCAGTATCTAAAAGACCCTTGACCAAATTGTTCAGCTGGTCAAACTCATCGAGGTACCGACATAATTGCTACAGACAATTTAAGGAATCCTTCCAGACTTTCGGCGCCATTCCTTTTCTTCGCCAAGACAACCGATTTGGGTTGAATATATACTAGTGGTAACTCTACCTCATTTCTACGTAGGATCCAGCATCCTCGCTGAGATGCACACTGGTGCGCTAAGGCGCACGATCTCCGTCGGTCATAATCGTTGTTTCACACATATACTAACTTACTCTTGGAAGGGTGAAGTCAAAAACTGCTGCAATTTTTCAGACCTTTATCCCTTTGTTTTTCGTTTTAATATATTCTCTTGGCCAGTTATTTTAATGTTGAAGATAAATGTTTTTCAACGTAATTAGACGACAGAAGTTTATTTATCCACATGATAAATTCGTACTGAATTTGGGGTTATTCTGTATTAAATAATGCCAAAGCTGAAGAACTGCTTCATTGGTGAACACATTTGCTCCTTTGGCACCTAAAGAATCTGTAAATCAAAAATGTGCAATTCTTGTATCACGAAAGAAACGGGAAACAGATTTTAAGAGTAAATTATAATATTATTACAAAATAAAAAAGGGTGAAATTTAATACATATAAATTCTAATAAAAATCTAGGTAGGGTTCTTAATTTTCTTTGATTTTTTTTTTTTTGTTAAATTGAAATTTTTAATATGTTAAAATTTATTAAAAAATGCTTAAAAGTAATTTTTCTCGTAAAAATAAATTTTATAAAGTAAAAAAAAATTTTCCGATGATAAAAGTAAACATTTATTTATAACATTTATTTTAGAAATAAATGTTTACTTTTTGTAATTCATTTGCAGGAGAAATCCTAGTTTCACTGTAAATAATTTATGTGACTAAAATAAGAATTTACAAAAAAAAAATTGATTTTCTAATATAAAATATTAAATTGTTTAAAGTGCATCGTACATGGGTGAGAAATAAGTTGTTTTGGATTATTAAAATAATTTCCAAGCCTATTGTTAAAAATTACCTTATTTTTTTATAACATTTTGGTTCGATTAATAATTTAATGACTAGACGATTCCGTAATAATTAAATTTAACTTTTAAGATAATTAAAAAAATTTAAATAATCTTACAAAAAACAAATAACAATTTTGAAAAACAAGATTTTTATTAAATTAACAATACACATGAAAAAATTTAAATTGCTTAAAATATCTCAATAATGGCATATATAGAAAGAGCTTGATGATCTAAGAAAGAATCTTTTTAAATTTTTAAAATCTGATTAAAAATAAGGAAGTTATGACTATTTTTGTGCCTCACACGATTGGATATTTTCCCCTCTTTAAGACCATATGCGTTTCATCACATTTTTTACACTAATTTTTCAGTAAAAATGTTATATCTTTGTTAAAATACAAGATTAAGCAATGAAATTTACCATATAAATGTATTTTTGTACAAGGAATCAGAATGTGCCACTGAAAATCTCCAGAAATTAATGGTTTCCAAGTAATCTGCACTAAGTGCACATAAATATGCTGCAATTCTTTAAAAATACCATGTATCCATTAAAAGAAAGAAGTTAGAAAACTAAAGTTGAATTGTAATACATTTTATGTACAAGAAACTAAAATCTAATACTAGGACTGTTTAAAAATGAATATATTGCAAGATTTCTTTGGCATTATTGTAGATTAACACCTTCCGCTAACTCACCCCTTACCTCCCCAAAATATGAGATTCTACTTTTTTTATTTAGGCAATTACATATTAACACCCTGAAAAACTTGGCAGAAAGAAAGAAACAAAAACAATTATTTTAGAATTTAGAGTGGGGATCAGTTTCACATAAAATAATCCCCCATTTCAAGGCCATTCTAGCGTTTTAGGACAGTTAATTATTTTTTCTATGGGAGATAAATCCTGTGCATTTTTCTTGTTTTTTTTTGGGTTTTTTTAGACGATTATGAGGGTCTTTGTGGGAGGAGGGGGGGGGGGGGGCTTACCACTTGAACTTCAGGTTAGTGGTAGGGCTAGGGGCAATTAAGTGTGAACACCCTGAAAACTTAGCAGAAAGAAAAAAAACAATTCATTTAGAATTTCGAGTGGGGGATTAGTTTCACATATATTTAATTTATTAAATTATTAATTTCCGGGCTATTCTAGCGTTTTAGGGCATTAATCAATTTTTTTCTATGGCAAATAAATCCTGTGCGTTTTTTTTTATGGGGGTCTGCTTTTTTATTTTATTTTTTTTAGACGATTATGTTTGGTTTTAATGGGCTTTTTTGTAGGATTAGGGCTTCCTACTCGGACTTAGGGTTATTGATAAGGTAAAGGAAGGGGTTTTGTTTTGGATGGAGGTTGCCATTCGGACTTAGTGTTAGGGTTAAGGGAGTTTTTTAGGGGGTCGCTTGCCACTCATATTTAAGGTTAATGGTACGATACGTTCAAGAAGGCATTTTTAGGAGGTGGGCTTGTTAGTCGTACCTAGAGTTAATGGTAGAGTAATTATTTATTTTATAAATTTCACTAAAAGGCAAGAATGGCCGGGAAATCGGAGATCATTTTACATTAAATTTATATGCGAAACTGATCCCCCACTCTAAATTATAAATTATTTTTTGTTGTTTTGTTTTCTTTTTTTCGCCAAGACTTTAAGGGTGTTCACACGTAATCGCCTAAAAAAGTAGAATCTTAATTTTTTTTTAAATTGGCGACTAGAAAGTCATTACTACTAGAAGTTCGAAAGTTGAGTGAAAACCAGTATTTTTTAAAGTATTTTTTATAAAAGAACCAAATAGGATTAACTTTTTTAAGCACAAAAATATTTTTGTCTTTTTTTACAAAGCTTTACAAGACTAGTTAGCTGCTGCTGATGTTATATCAGCAATACTAGCAGCCATTGTTGACTTTCGCTCAAAAAATGGACACTATTTTTTTCGGATAAGGTAATTTAAAATTACTACTACGGAAAGACAAAACAACATACAATTATAATTTTAATGCATAAAAAAAGATAAAAGATTAATTTATTTACTAGTTGGGTACGAAAAATGTAACAACATTTTTTATATTCATATTTTAACATTTTTCAAATTCGTTCTAGAATGAAAATAAGCAAAAATTGCCTCGTGTTTATAGCTGCTGAATATTACTGCTACTACTACAGTCAGTTTTTCAAACTATAAATGGAAAACTTTTTTTTTTTTTCGGATAGGGTAATGAAATATCAGGACTACCAAAAGAGAACACATATATACAATTATAATTTTAATGCATAAAAAAGTAAAATGATTGATTTACTTACTAATTGGGCGACGGAAATGTATTTTTCAAAAATGTTCGACCGACGGCGAGTTGAAGTCTTATTTTTAAAATTTCAAAAAAATGAATGAGCCGAATTACTTCGTACACCGACAAACATTAAAAGTGATACTTTACCTGATTAGTCTCCAAATTTTAGGACGAAATTCCACATACAGCAATGGTACGAGACTTTTAAATGAAGGGGGGGTTAAAAAAAATTTTGACGTAAATTGCCAAAAATAGCGTTAACATTTTTTGCCTTTATTTGCTCAAAACTGTTAAAAATATATAATGTATATTATTATTCATGAATGCACCTGAAAGGATATTCATTTCCTAACAAAATGATGGTATTTTGAGCACTTAAAGTGCTTTAGTTTTTAAGATATGACTATTTTAATAGAACTACCCTCATATTCTGCGATTATCCAAAGTTTTCTGGTCGATGTGTATTGCTAATTAAATCTTTTTGTTTGTATAAAAAAAAATTTTCATATAAAATGTACTCAGACTAATTAAAAAATAATTTAACTTATATATATACTATAAACTATAGTTTAAAATAATAAAATTAAGAAAATATTATTTTATTTAGCACATCAATAAAAAAGAAAATGTGCACTCGTTTTTTTATCTAATATATATATATATATATATATATATATATATATATATATATTAGATAAAAAACGAAGAATTTTTAATTAAACAAAATACATAAAGAATGAAACTCACCTAAGAATTTTGATACATCCATAATTGAAACAAGTGATTTTGTTTGTTGACGTTTCTTCGCTTATGTGACTCGTGCATTAGTAGTTTGGCTTTCCTTGAGCTACATTCAGTTTTGCAATGTTTTGTTGAATCGTAAATATGGGGTGGGGACCTCTATTTTGATGTGGCGGGGCAACGTGATTCATTAGTGTAGTAATATGACACTAACAGATTATTAAAGACGAGATATTTTTTAATAAAATGTGCCATTTTCGGAATTTTTTAAATTGAATTTCTTTTGTATTTTATTCGTTAAAGTTTTCAACTTGGATTTTCTTTGAGAAAGACAACTCAAAACCATAAAGCCCACCCTATTGATGAGTGACACTTTTTCTGTAGGATAGGACTATTTTTATATGCATAGGTATACTCAACGGCTAATTTAAAAAATTTTCTTTTTTTCACATAAAAAATAAAATCATTCATCACCAAAAAGAGTGACCTAACTTGAAGTCGACTAAAAAAAATACTATTGATGGTACAAGAAAAAAATTATACATTTATAAAGAGAAAGGGTTAGATTTTGTTGACATTAAAATTTTATCAAAATAACCACAAAAAATAAATGAGATATTGAAATTGAGGATAATTTCACTGTTTGCCTGTGTTTTACACACAAAACCCAGTTTGTGATAGCTGCTACTATTTTCATCTTGGTTTTTATTTTCACATTTCGACCAATGTAACCTCCGGCCTTCAGGTGCATCTTTTTAAACTTGGAAATCTTTGTTGAAAAAATATATCTGTAGTAATAAGTAATATTACACTTGTAACAACATTAAGTGAACAATTCTAGTATAAATTTGGAGAGTTTTAACTCTCCAAATTTATACTAGAATTGTTCATATGGATTCGTGGTGCAATGGATAAAGGTGTTGATTAGCAATCAATTCTAAGTAACAGTTTTATGGAGGTTTAAGGTTCAATCCTTACTACAGGCAATTATAACTGAGAATAACAATAATTAACACTTCTACCTGGTTGTGGCTGATGGAACGAGAACAATCTACCCCATGGATTAAATAAAGAATTCAGTTAGAAATTCCATATAAGTTACTGAATTCGACATAAAGGTTCCCAAGTTCAAAAAGATGCACCCAGAGAAGGTCGGAGGTTACATTAGTCAAAACTAGTGTTGGGACGATTAATTGGAATCAGAAATCGGGACTTTTTGGTGTATCGGAATGAGAAATTTTTTAGCCCAATTTCTGATTCCAAAAAACGATTTTTTAATATTTTATATATAAACGGCCTCTTAACCCTACCACTAACCCTAAGTCCGTGTACCCTTCCAAAAAAACCTCCCTTAACCATGCCACTAACTCTAAGTCCAGATGGCAACCGACCCCCCCCCCCCCCAAAAAAAAAGAAAATGACCACAAAAACATGTTTTCATCTAAATTTTAACACAACAACAAAAAAGAAACTCTAATATTTTGGATATGTGGGGAAGCTTATGTCCCATTTAAAACTGAATGGGAGGTAACCTAAACTCATAACTCAAATACAATAATACAAATCGATGTTATTTGCTTGAAAACAACAGTAATTACTTATTTTATAATATTTATTTTTAAATATGGGGGGGAGGAGGTTTAGCCCCTATTTATAACTGTAGGGGAAACCTATTCCCCTCTCTCCAATTAAACTTAGAAAAATCGATTTTCTTAGAAAGAATAAATTTTAAAATATTTATTCTAAAATATTGTGGAGCTTAGCACCTATTTAAAACTACAAGTTTAGCCCCACAAAACCTAGAAAAATCGATTTTATTTGCTTGACTCTCACTATGTGGGTGAAACGGATGCACATATCTGAGGCAATGGCTGAAAGTGACCTCCAGTCTGTAGTGGAATGGGGTCATAAATGGATAGTAACAATTAATGCTGCTAAGACAAAGCTCCTTTCCTTTTGTTGAAGGAAAGGAGCTTTGTCTTAGCAGCAAGAAACCTCTTCAACCACCGATTGCCATGGCAAATAACACCCTACCTGAGAGTCCAACGTTCAAACTCCTTTGCCTAACATTTACAAGTAACATGAATTGGAACAAATATATAGAAGACATTGCCAAAAAAGTGGGCTCCCTCTACCATGCTAGAAAACTTCTTACATCTGACAATACCTATATCTCTACAAAGCCACTATCCACCAAACTCCAGCTCTTGTCCCATCGCCGCAATGTTACATCCTTGTGCTTGTTTTACAAGTACTTCAATGAAATGTACTCTGGTGCCCCCTCGGTGTAAATACACTCAACCAACCTGTCAAATTAGCTTAATCCCATCCATTCACTGTGGAGGTCCCCAGATGCCGGAAAGCCTTCTACTCCAATAGCTTTTTTCCTTGTGCTGCTAGCCTTTGGAACTTGCTCCCTGTTTCCCTGACATGTAGAAATTTGAAACTAATGTGAACAAGTATCTCGTTTCACAGCTCCCTATTTAGGATGACCCCCCCCCCCCCCACCACCACCAAAAAAAAACTTTAACCCTAATTCTCAGTAGCCCCTTACGTCTACAGTGGCAACTTGCCTTGTTTGGGTTGCACTATGTTAAAAAAAAAAAATTTTAAGACTAAATACTTGGATTATCTGGATTATTTGGACTACTGTTTCCATCTTGGATGCTATTCTTACGTTTCAGCCAATGTAACCCTTGACCTTCAGGTGTGTTTTGTCGAACTCTGGTATCTCTACGAAATTTCAAACGGAATCCTTTATTTTATCCACAGAGATCACTTGTTCTCGTTTCACCAGCCATGGTAAAATCGCCTGAGGTGCCCCTACTGATGGGGCTGCTCAGGCATTTTTGTATGCCAGAGTGCGCTGACTTCTCAAAACTACACCTGACATTGTGTCTAACCTCCTGGCAAGGAGGTAATAGGCCAATTGTCAGCACTTGAGGTTCAGCATGGCATCCATTGAGCCGATTTCTGGTAGATATAATCACTCCACTCACAAGCAAATCTCCATCATATGTCAAGAATTCTGCTTACTTCATGGAAAAAAAAAATCAATGCTCCCATTCATTCTGACCAGATGGTGAGTCTAGACGTAAGTTTGTCCACAAAAGTACCCACTGAAGAGACCCTGACTGTGGTGCCAGAGAAGTTAACTTAGTTATAAACTTATGATTACATTTTCATTAACCCGATAAATGTAATAGTTCAATTTAATTTTGTGAAACATTTCAATATTTTCTTAGAAGGTATGACACCGAATGTGGGAGTTAGATGTAGACACCACATCATCTCCACAAGTTGTTTGTTAGAAATGAACATTACAGTTTTTTGTCCCTTTTTTCTTCTTCTTTTTTCTTTGCAGTATTTTCATTTTGAAAATAAGTAACCGGCTAGTTTATTTGTTAATTATTTTTTTTTTTTAAACTATGCTCAATTATTTATTAAAAAATGCAAATAACATTTTGTCAACTTACAAATTACTGCAAATCGGCTTTGTTTTAAATGAGAAATAAACTTTTAGTTGTGTATTTTTACTTCTGTGAAAATATATACACACATTACACAGGCTTTTGCAGTAATCTAAAAAAAAAAAAACTAAATATTTAGAAATTTAAAAAGAATCAGAATCAGTAATTATATCTGAATCAGGAAAAATATTGGAATCGTCGCATCACGAGTCAAAACATGAAAATAACAATCAAGATGAGGATAGTAGTCTTAATAATCAAAATATAAAAACTAAACATTTCAACGATTTTCCACATTTTTATTTTCAGAATTTAAAACTTGTAAATGTTAGGTTATTGAGTTGAAGAGAAAGCAATTAATAAGTGTTATATCCTAAATTACATAGGACATACTAAATTAAGAATACGCCGAGTGGTTTGCGTTTAACAGGGATCCGGTAGGAAGTAGAGACATTTACTCTTTGCTCACTTCCAGATATGACTGCACGTCTTATATACGTACTTTCGTATATAGTCAATACCTGATTACTTCCCTTTATGTTAGTTTCGTATTTATGCCAATCGTGACCTTTACAACACCTTCCCCCGAAGCTGAAATCTTCCCGATTTTAGCTTTAGTACCGTTTCCTTTTAGGATCAGGGCTTAAACGCCTGATGCTTTTCCTTTTTCTGGTGCTCTTCCTTCTGGTCTGCGTTACCTGCGGTAAGGAATTCTGTCCACCCCGTATGGTATGTTCAGGGGATACATTCATGGTTTCAGGTATACACACTGGCTTTGGTATATCAAATGTATCACATAATGTTTCCATTGGAATTTCTTCTGTATTTTGCGAAATTCTGGGACGAATTTGATTTATGTGTCTTTTACAGACAAAACTTGGGCCTTGAATGGTATAAACCATGTTCCCAATTCTTTTCATAATGAAACTGTCCACCCAATGATTTTTTCCATTCTGAAAATTTTTAAAATACACTTTGTCCCCTGAGGAATAGCACTTTACTTTCAAGTTTTCTCCTTTAAAACTTTTCTTCTTCTCAGGTATAAGTCTATCGAAGATGGATCTAATTTTTCTAGCAAACATCAGTTCTGCAGGGGATGAATTAACATTATTATTTGGGTTCGGGGTTACCCTGTAGATTGCTAGAAATGTTTGTATAGTTTGCTCATCTGTGTCCATATTCAGGTTTTTCTTTATTGCCCGTTTAAATGTGTCCACAAATTTTTCTGCCAACCCATTCGACCTAGGATGGTAAACAGGTGTCGTGATATGTTGAATATTCAGCGATTTGCAGAATTCTTTAAATTCGTAACCTGTAAATGCTGTACCATTGTCACTTACTATGGTTTTTGGTACACCAAAACGGCTAAAGATTTCGTTAAGTGCATTTACAGTGTTCCTTGCAGTTGGATGTCTGGTTTTAAATATCTCTGGCCATTTAGAGAAAGAATCTACTACAATTAAGTAGAAAAAACCATTTAGAGGTCCGGCATAATCAATATGTAGACGTGACCAGGGTAGGTCCGTTTTCGGCCATGGGGTCGTTTTTACTGGCGGATCTCGAGCTAACTGACATCCTTTGCATGCTTTGACACAGTTTTCTACTTCTTTGTCCATACCAGGCCAATATACGTATCCTCTAATTAAGGATTTCATTCTTGAAATGCCAGGATGACCTGTATGGAATTCCATTAATATTTTCCTTCGTAATGCCTGTGGAATTACGATTCTATCAGCATACATAAGTACACCTTCACAAATTGAAAAAAATGTAGTTTGTCCTACTTTGTTACTTTTTTCCCTCAGTCCTAATTGAGTTTTCATTTTCTTTATGAAAATGTCTTTTTCAGCTTCTCTTTTAATCTCTTCAAGGGTTATTGGAAGTTCACGTATCATATTACACATTGAACTTGTACATTCGCTTTCATCTTTAAGAGCAGCAATTACTGTCTCTTCGAAACTTTCGTTTCTGTTTGGAATCAACCTTGATAGTGCATCCGCGTGTCCTAACTTTTTCGATGACACATGCTCCATCTTAAACTGATAGTTTAAGAGAGTTACAGCCCATCGCTGTAGTCGATTTGCGGTATGCTTAGGAATGCCTTTCTTTGATCCAAATATCGTAATCAAGGGTTTATGGTCTGTTTGCAATGTGAAGGTCCGTCCATGGAGAAATCAATTATACTTTTTGACTCCAAATATTATCGACAGAGCCTCCTTTTCAATCTGGCTATAGTTTTTCTCAGCTGCAACCAAAGTTCTTGATGCATGAGCGATTGCTTTTGTTGTTCCATCCTCATACTTATGGAGTAATGCAGCGCCAACGCCGTAATCACTGGCGTCCGTTGCTAGTACTAACTCCTTGTCTGGATCAAAATGCGCTAATGCCAAGTCTGATAGTAGACATTTCTTAATTTTTTGGAAGGCAGATTCACATTCCTTATTCCAACTCCATTTACTACCCTTTTTTAGTAACTCGTTAAGAGGAGCTCTCAAATTATGCACATTAGGTATGTATATCGCGTAATATTGAACCAATCCCAAAAATGATTGTAGCTTCGGTACTGAGTCTGGATCAGGCATCTTTTCAATTGCTTCGGCCCGTTGTGGATCTGGTCTTCGTCCCTCTTTGTCGATTATTTGACCAAGGTATCGGATCCTTTCCATAAAGAAATCGCATTTCTCCGGGCTCAATCTGAAACCAAACTCCTCTATTCTCTTAAATACTTCTCTGACGTGCTTCTTGTGTTCATGCAAATTTCTGCTCTTTATCAGGATATCGTCAAGGTATGCCATTGAAAATTCCAATCCTGCGAGCATCGTATCCATAACCTGTTGAAACAGAGCAGGGGCGACCTTTAATCCGAATGGAAGTCTTTTTAGTTTAAAAATACCCTTATGCGTGTTAATGCACAGGTACTTTGAACATTCGTCATTGACTTTGATTTGCAAGTATGCATCCGAGAGGTCTATTTTGGAAAAAAATTTTCCTCCGTTTAGTTTTGAGAATAGATCTTCTGCCGACGGAAAGGGGTAATTGTGGTCCTGCAAACAATCATTAAGGCCCGTCGAAAAGTCAGCGCAGACTCTTATTTTGTTATTCTTTTTCTTCACATATACCGTCAGACTTGCCCAATCCGTGTGGTCAACCTTTTCAATGACGTCTAATTGTTGAAGTCTCTCCAACTCCTTCTCTATTGCGTCCATCGATGAAAAAGGTACATTTCTTTTAGGTTTGAACACTGGGGTGGCATTTTTCTTCACCTCAAATTTTGCTTCTGTTTTCACACAGTATCCAAGTTTTTCGGCAAAAACTTTTGGGAATTCTGCATTTAAATCGTCCATGAAGCCTTCTATTTGGTTTGATTTCTCTGTGGTCAACCTATTACAAAAAGAATTAACCGGTCGTTCCCATAAGTTGAACAGGACAATCCAATCCATTCCAAATAGACTTGTGTTCCTTCCTGGTACTACGTACACTTTGGACTTGTGTGTTTGACCACCAAATGACACATTGCACCTCAGTTCTCCTTTGAATTCCAACCTTTTGCCGCACACACTCTTCGCCATCTTGCTGGTTTCTCTTAGTTCAGGTCGACCGATCCTTCTCCAGATATCTTCATCTATGATGCTAATGTCCGCACCACTATCCAGGAGTAATGTTACAGGATGTCCATTTATCTTTACATCGACATATTTACGCCTTTCGCAGCTTTTCTCTTTCCTTGTGCGAAGCGTATTAACTTTGTCGGTCCTTCGTTTTTTCTTCTGGTTACAATATGTTCCCTTGTGGCCTTTGAATCTACATTTGTAACATATCCTATTCCTGAACCAGCAGATCTTTTTGGTGTGTCTTGTACTTCCGCAGCATTCACAACTTTGGTCCTTGTACATTCTGGGAGCCTTTTGTTCCTGGGTCTTGTATGTTCTAGAGGTCCTGTGCCTTTTTACATGTTGTATCTTGTAAACGCTTTTTTCTTCAATGCGGGTGTTGTCTCTTTTGATATTAATGAGACGTTGACACTCCTCGGTTACTTTTTGTAAAGTTACATTCGGGTCCGACTCCATAATTGTCAGGATCCGGGATCTGACATCTTTGTCCCTTGGTGCTGTGAGTCCTTGTACAAAGATTAAACATTTAAATAAATCTGCCGAAATTTCATTTAATTTAAATGATTCACATAAGCAATTTACAGTACATGCATATTCTAAATAGTCTTCGGATTCCAACTTCTGTAAATTTAAACATTTATATCTAGAATAAAAAAGGCTGTCTCTTTTATCAAATATTCTAGATAAGGTATTAATTGTCTCTTCAAAATTCACTTCCTCCGGTTTTTTGGGTAAAATTAAATTAGCATACTTGGTGTTTTCGTCCGTCCCCAGTTTTTGTAGTAACAGCGTAACTTTTTCTTCGTCGGTCCAGTCCGAACATCTTTTTGTAAAAACTGTTTCGTACCTTCTATAGTATGCTGGAAATGTAATTCCAGTATCGGGAGAGTAGTGAAATTCTGACAAAGAATTTGAAATACCCTCTGCAGAAAAATTAGTTTTCTTCCCATTCTGTCGACGTTTGAATTAATTTTTCAAAATTCTTTTGTTGCGTTAACATTTGGCATTGAAGTATTTTTGTTTGCTCTTGTTGTGCCTCTAAAGTTCTTTTTGTCCATTCTTGCTGCTGCAGTAGCTGTTGTTGTAGCTGTTGTTGTTGCTGTTGTTGTAGCTGTTGTATACTTAGAGTTAACGCCTTCGTCAACTCAGCCAATTGCTCCATTTTAGCTTAATTACAGTACAAAATATCTTTCCAAAGATTACAACAATAATTTCACAAAAAGTTCGTCAATATGCGTTTTCGTAAATTAGCAACATAATTTTTGCAAAAATAAATGTTTCACAAAGTTTATACAATTTAGCAACAGTCTTTTACCAGGTAAACTTTTTCACAAAATAATTTCAGACAATAAAACGTTTCCAAAATTCGCACAACAAATAGTTTCAATTACTTTAGACAAAGCAATGAACAATTATTTTTCACAAAAATACGGCTGCACTTGGGAGAGAGAAAAAAAAATATAACAATAATTTCTGAATTGTTTAAAGAAAAAAAAAATCGTAAGCGTACTTTTTTCTTTCGAAATTCGTAATCTCACGGTGCAGGTTTCGAATTCAGCTTGTGCTTCCCAAATATTTTTTCGTCAACATACAGATAAAGTTCACTTTACCTTAAAATTGTTTCGAGTACAATTTTTTTTTTACTTTCCCGTTAGTTCTTACCGAAGAAATCCGTACTTTTTACTACTTTAGGTAGCAAAATTCGCACGTGTCGACTTTTTTTTTTTTTTTTTCTTGCCGTCCTTGCAAATTTTCATTAAAAAACAAAATCCTTGAATAGTACGGTAATTTATCTCTGTTAAGAGAAAAAAAATATCCTCGTTCGCCACTGTTATATCCTAAATTACATAGGACATACTAAATTAAGAATACGCCGAGTGGTTTGCGTTTAACAGGGATCCGGTAGGAAGTAGAGACATTTACTCTTTGCTCACTTCCAGATATGACTGCCCGTCTTATATACGTACTTTCGTATATAGTCAATACCTGATTACTTCCCTTTATGTTAGTTTCGTATTTATGCCAATCATGACCTTTACAACAATAAGAAATATTAATAAGCCCTTCGCAGCAGAGATCTGGACAACAGGTTTTCAGAGCTGTGGAGTCTGTGAAAATTGACCCGCTCTGACTCATAGTGAAAAATGCCCAAAATAAGTTTCTTCATCCCCAAATCATTTATACAAAGAAGTAGTTGTTCTGCTTCGTTACTTTTTTTTTTTTTTTTCAACAAATGAAGCATTAAAATTCATTGCATGCTGCAAACAATAAATCTAGTTGTCTCTGCAGCTGCACTTAGGAGTGTGAAAACAGCATGCACCTGAGAATAACCTGCTGCCATTTACCTTCATTTTAAGCAAGTGAGATAAAAGACCCACTTTGCGTAAAGTCCTGAACAATCCACAATGACTCACTGCTTAATGAGTAGACAATGCAAGTCTTAATGCTTACAATAAAAACAATTTTCTTTACCAAAAAAGGTTTTATTAAAGAAGAAGTTTGTGATTTAAACAGCAAGTATAAATAAACAAAAATAAAACATCCAAAGCTAATGACATTGTAGAAAGTTAAGGCTAAATATTTGGTTAAAACTTTGATTTATTATAATCAAATTGGTTTAATGCAAACTTTCAGATGCAAATAAATACTATCAACCATTTATTGTTATTATATTATTATATATTATAATATATATATTAATATAATATATATTATTATTATTATTATATATATATTATTGTGATTATAATATGCCACTTCCACTGGAAATGGATACAGAAAGTCAATTAGTCAAAATAATGAATTTCTAGATGATTCTTCGATAATCTTGTTTATAATGTTTAGTTTATTAGTCAGCACACTTGGTAACCAATGAGTAAAAACTCTACTGCTGCTACCAACCCTGAACTCCAATTACTATTTTAAATTTTCAAATTATAAATGAAATAAAAAGTTGTTCAGTGCTGATTCAGACCTCACATTATTATTTTTTTAAAAACTAATAGAAATTTAATATCACTATTGGATTCCGTATAAAATTGTAGTATAAAAGTTTTGTTTGATCTTGGTATAGGGCTTTGTTTTTACTTACATCCCCGGATAGACAGAAAGAGATCAACACTACATTTTAATGTCTCTAGGTATCTTTTATTTTAATCAATAATGTCACATTTTTATAATAATCAAAAAAAATATATAAATACAATTCCACAGAATATATACCAGATCAAATTCTCTTAAATAAAATGTCCTTTTTTGGGCCATTTTTATCCAATTTATTCTTAAAATTTTCTATACTAGCAAAACTATGCTCCCTCTGGTCGCATAGTTTTGCTAGACTTGAAGGATTATATAATTGTGAAAGAATTACATACATAATTAAAACAAAATAAATAATTTCCAACACCCTTCATTTATTTATTTTTTTACTATTGCTTATGTTTGAATTCATATTTTGAAACGACGTAAATCATAAATCTATGACGTCATGCCAAAGCTATAATTATTTTGTTGCGGTAATGTTTTAAGTTGTATTTATAAGAAAGTCAAAATAGGTCAGTTGGTAGAAGATCTTAAGATTTTGGTTTTGATTTCCGGTCATGGCATCAGCTTTATTTATTGGGAATTTATTATTTACTATTAATGCAATATTTAACCATTGTTAAAAGTAATTAAGATCTCTGATATTTCAAAATTAGACAAATTCCGTAATGAATTGATTACGTTTAAAGAAATCTGTATATAAGATTGGTACTATTTTTTAACTTTCTTAGGTAATTTGTTCCAACAATATATTAATTACCCTATTAGAAAAAATCTGGTTGATTTTGTTATTGAAAGCTTTTCTGCCAATAAATTTCCAGTGTGAGAAAAAATAATTAAAAAGTCTTGTAATAATCCTATTTATTTTGAAGGTTTAAGTCACCCCTTCATTATTCATTATCGGATTCACACCAAGTATAAATGATTGTGATCTTTTATTACGTTTATTAACAAAAGCTAAAAATCTCCATTTTCTTTCTTTTTCAGATGGTGTCAGTTGAAAAATTATAGCAAAATTTCTTCGACATTTCTTATTGTCCTCAAGTCAGTCAGCTTAGAAGACTTCAAAATGTACAAGGAATGTTTCCCAAATGTAACCAAGCATTTTAAGCAGGTTGGTTAAAAAGCTTGCAATTCTTTTTTGTGTGTATTTTATTAAAAAATAAATAAGGTTCATTCTTTGCATTAAGCTACGAAAATGCTATTTCAAACTTAATGCTACTAAGATAAAGTTCCTTTCCTTTAACAATTATAAGAAATTTTTACAACCACTAATTACACCCTACCTGAGAGTCCAACATTCAAACTCCTCAACCTAACATTCACAGGCAACATGAATTGAACATAGGTAGGAGATACTACCAAGTCTGCTGCAAAGAAGGTGAAATCCCTTTACCGAGCTAGAAAACTTTTCACACCTGCCAGTATATCTCTACAAAGCCACTATTCACCCATGTATGGAGTATTGTTGTCACATCTAGGCTGGTGCTCCAACCACTAGTCTCTCTCTCCCTCTCTCTCTTTCTTTTCAAAAAAGAGACTTTAATCTAATAGATCCCACATTGTCTACCAAACTCCAGCCAGTCCCATTGCTGCAATGTTGCATCTCTGTGCTTGTTTTACAAGTACTTCAATAGAATGTGCTCCAACGAACTTGCTGTAATTATGCCCCCTCAAGTAAACAACCCGACAATCAGCAAAATCTCACCCCTTCACTGTAGAGGTCCCCCAGATGCCGAAAAGCCTTCTATTCTAATAACTTCTTTCCTCGGACAGCTTGCCTTTAGAATTCTCTGACTGCAGAAATTTAAATGTAATGTGAACAAACATATTGCTGTACAACCCCCCACTTAGGATGTACTAATAAGTCTGGCCCCTAAATCTCAGTAGCCTCTTTACGTTTCAGTGGCAATGCAATGTACCTTGTTTGGGGTGAATATAAGTAATAACATTTTTTTTTTTTAAACCAGCGTGACAGACCGACCAACAGAAAAAGCCTTTCATAAAGATGTGAGGACATATATAAAAAAAGTTTGAAGAAACATTTTTGTACATATTTTGTTTTTTCAGCCCATATTTTTAACAAGAAGTTTTTTTGGGGAAAAAAAGGAAGCGGACCCTGTCTCTGAATGCATACTACAATTAATGTTTCGGCATAAGTGGTTGATATGCCGTAAAACAAACCAAACCAAAGAGTGATCTCCCTTGATTCGTGGTTTGACTATTTAAGTTGAGTCTGATAGAAAGTGGAACTCTTTGGTCTCTAAGACAAAATTGTGTTGTATTGATGATATACAAACGTGGCAAGCTTTGACACTTGCTTATTTGTTTATCCCCGTGCACACTGGATGACATCATCCACTAAAATAGAGGTGGAAGACATCAAGAAGATCCTTTATGACGTAGTAAATGGATTATGCCATCGTTTTGTGGCATCATCCATTAAAAAGGGGATAGAAGACGCTGTAAAGTGATGCTTTTTATGACATCATAAATGCTGAAATAACAAAAAGTAAACTGTGCAAAAATTAGAAATGACATCTCTGAAATTATGGTTTTTGAAAATGTGTAATTTTGTGAATATAGCCATACTATGTTTTTACATCCTCCCCATGGGATTGAAATTTATAATTTTTACAATTCATTGAATTTCTCATCAAAATGACCATCTGGTCATTTTGATGAGAAATTCAATGAAATAAAAATTACTTAGAACTTTTTTGCTTTGTGTGAAATTAAGGTTGTCCTTATTTTCTCAATGAAACTTCTGGTAGAGTTTGAAATCTCCAACAGCTGATGTTGTCATTTAATGTTTATTCTTTGTAATCAGAGAATTCTTTCAATTTGTAAGAATCCGACCAAATTCTTAGACTTCACCAAAGAAGCTGGACTGTTCAAAAAAAATTTAATCAAAAACTTTTTGATTTCATGTTTTCTCTTTTCAAAACAACATAAAATGATTATCTTATGTTGGGATTTCATTTGACAACTTTATTCAGTATTAAATAACCCATAGATGGTTTGAAATCAGTCTAATTTTTCTTGAGTTATAGTTTGGTCATATATACTCTTCATAATTTAATCTATTTCTAAACCTTTCAGAAATCACATATTTACTTTTTTCTTTTTAATAAAAAGTAAGTTAATTTATAGAAATATAATTTTAAAGGAAATTTTAGTTTCTTATTTCAAATATTAATTAAATTTAAAGATAAATCACATTTTTTAATTTGTTGAAAAGTCAAAAAAAAATTTAGGTTTTTTAACCGAAAATGTTTGAATTGTCATATGTTTTCATTTAACATTTGAAATTCTGATAAATCCTTGAATGATTTCTGTTAGAATCATTGCATTGTCTTTTCTTTTTGGTAGGGAGTTGAAATGATCAGTCCAGCTCAGTTTGGAAACACAGCAGAGGAAGAATTCTTTAAAGTACCAGTTAGCGTCAACCAATTATGGAAACTCGGAGGTAAGTTTATTTGGATCCCCCCCCCCCCCATTTTCTTGTTTTGACTGATCCCCTCTACAGCCTTCAAAACTTATTCAAAAAGTTATAATACCAGTTTTGACGTTTACCTACAGAAGGATGTAATTTTTTTTTAAATTGCATTGGTCTGTTGAAAAAAAAATGGGACAAATAAGTTTAATGAAGTGAACAATTTGGAATGCTTGTTTGTTTTATTTTCTGGGGTTTAATTTTTGTGAAAATTCACTGAAGGCTTTTTGAAAACATCTTGAGTTATGAATTAAAATGTATTTTTGAAACAAATTCGGAACATTTACTAAATTATATTCTGCCCTGTCAGCGAGGCTGCGAATTCGCCGACTGCAACCCCATGCAGAGGGGTAACCATGGCAATTTTCATAGTGGACTCCGTGGTGGGTAGGGAGCAGGAATGATGAATTAAAAAAATAATAATTTATGGCTCCTAACAGAACCACAAAAAGAATGTATAGGGATACAAGCTCCGAACGAGAATAAGAAGAAAACGACCAAAGTAGATTCCCAAGATTTATTGTACTGGAAGCATTAGAAGAACCAAATCTTGCTACATTATCTCCCTTCGTCATTGAAAAAATAATTTCGGCTGATAAGACGCCTAAGGTGGTTAAAAAAATTGGCCAGTGGAAAAAAAGACATGCAGATTTTCTGCTGAAAATGAAAATTTTTCATAATAAAAAATTCAAAAGGTGTAATAAGGTGTACTATAGAAGAAATAAAAGAAGAATTGAAATCCCAGGGAGTAATCGGGGTGTAGCGAATCTCTATAAAAAGAGAAAACAAGATCATCCAAACAAACATATACGTGATGACATTTGATATGCCAACAATTCCACCAAAAACGAAGATAGGATATACAATTGAAAAGGTTGAACAATATATCCCTAATCCTCTTCGGTGTTACAAATGCCAAGAATTATGGACATCACGAAAGCATGTAACGGAAAAAACGCATATATGAATCCCAATGTGGGGAAAAAGACCCTGACCACTCTATGGATGAGTGTAAAGGGAACCATACAGCGCAAACTGTGGTGGTGACCACCCAGTTTATGCCAAAATTTCTGAGAGATGGAAGAGGGAAAAGGAGATACTCTCAGTGAAATACACTAGAAACATTTCCTTGCAAGAAGGGTGGTTGAAACCACTAGTAGAGAAAAAACATATTCTCAGACTGTGTCCCCGGTGGTGAATAATGAGGAGGACAGTAAATACAAAAAAATAATAGAATGGTTGCTTCAGCTTGGACCGGGAGACTGGCCAACATTCCAAAATACAATTAGAAAAGAATACGAGGAACCGAAAGCAAAAGTTAAAAAGCAACAGGTGGAACCAAGAGAGGAAAGGATGATCATTGTGCCTCCTACTCAACTGGTTGCCCCCATCCAAGATGCACCACCACAGTCAAAAACAAGTGATGCAACTGAATCTACTCTGAAAAAGATAGTGATCCGAAAGATCCAAATAAAAAATTGCCAAGTAAAAAAAAATCTCCATGCAAAGAGCCTCCAGGTAAAAATCCTGAACCTGAGAAAAAAGAGAAATCAGCTCAAAAACCAAAAGCAAAAATCAGAGTGAACTTGACACAAAACCGTTTTGAGGCACTGGACATGATGGAAACAGAAGATGAAAACTATGACAAAAAGAAACAAACAAAACAAAAAGCACCCCCAATCAAAATATAAACTATAGGACAAAAATAATCCAATGGAATTGTCGCGGTTTAAACGCAAATCTTAATGCTCTTATTACTGACGTAGAAATCTCCCACAATTATTTGTCTCCAAGAAACCTTCCTCAAACAAGAGGGCAATATCAATATTAAAAATTATCAGATATTCAGCTACATCCATGATACTGGACCCAGAGCCTCTGGAGTGGTATCAATTCTAATCAGAAATGATATACCCCATAGCAAACTGAATATCCAAACCAATATCCAAGTGGTTGCCATTAAGGCGACATTACATAAAACAATGAATATATGTTCAATATATATTCCACCAAACGAGGACATAAATGAAAGTGAGCTTAAGAAACTAATTGACCAATTACCCACACCATTCATCTTATTGGGGGACTTTAATAGTCACAATACCCTAAGGAGGTGCAAAAATATGACAAAAAAGGGTAAAATAATACAAAAATTTATTAATGAAAATGATCTGTGCATGCTAAACGAAGGAACACAGACATATATGAACACATTCAATGGAAGTAATTCTGCAATTGATTTAACCATATGCGACCCCACAGTCTATATGGACTTTACTTGGAGAGTGTATGATGACACTTGTGGCAGTGATTATTTTCCAATCCTCCTCGAAAATATAGAACCTGGTGGTGAAAGTAAACTAGACAAAGCCAATTGGCAAATGTTTAAAGAAAAATGTCAGGAGAAACTGACATGTGTGGAAACAGACTCTGACCCAGTGGAATAGCAAAAGACTATCCTGAGAAAGTCTACACCGGACAAACGTAACAGACCCTGGTTTAACAGTCAATGAAAAAACGCCATTAGACTGCGAAGAGCAGCCCTAAGAAAGTTTGAAAAAGAACCAACTACAACAAATCTTATAGAATTCAAACAAAGCAGAGCAAAGGCCCGCAGGGTGATAAAAGCAGCAAAAGAAAGAATGCTGGCAAAAATATGTTGGCAAACTAAATTCCTCTTCTAAACCGAAAGCAGTTTGGGAAATGATCGGGGGGGAAATTGCGGGTAAACACCAGACTAAACCAATCCAACACCTCTCCAAAAATAACTGCACAATAGCAGATAAAAAAAATATAGCAAATCAGCTAGCAGAAACGTTTTCCAAAAATTCATCAAGTCAGGGCAGAAAACAAGAATTTCTAACCACCAAAAGAAATGCAGAAAAGCATAAGTTGAATTTTAAATCCAAAAACCTGGAAAAATATAATAGTCCATTTACATTAAGGGACTCTATTGAAAGATCTCATAATACTGCTGTAGGATTATGAATTTTTAAGGCAACTACCAGAAGAATCACTTAAATTACTCTTAAAAATATATAACAAAATATGGACAGAGGGAAAATTCCCGGACATATGGAGACAAACTACAGTGGTACCGATCCCAAAGCTGGGCAAAGACAACTCGGATCCACAAAATTACAGGCCAATCTCCTTGACCAGTTGTTTATGCAAAACAATGGAGAGAATGATCAACAATAGATTGATTTGGTATTTGGAATTCAATGGCCTTATTACTAATGTACAATGTGGATTCCGCAATAAAAGAGGACGATAGACCACTTGGTTCACTTGAAAACTGCCATAAGAGAAAGCTTCATTAAAAAAGAACATCTCGTAGCTATTTTCTTTGACCTAGAGAAGGCATATGACACAACGTGGAAATATGGCATCATGAGAGATTTGAATGATCTCGGTCTAAAAGGTAGATTGCCACATTTTATTGACGTTTTTTATCAAACTGAAGATTCCGAGTTTGCGTTGGATCTACTCTTTCTGATATGAAAACTCAGGAAGAGGGTGTTTCACAAGGCAGCGTGCTATCTGTGACTGTTTAGCATAAAAATAAACAATATAATAAAAACACTTATTACCCGGAGTGGATGGATCCCTATACGTGGACGACTTCCTAATATACTACAGGTCTAAGCATATGCATACCATTGAGCGAAAATTGCAGCAATGCCTGAATAAAGTCAACAAATGGGCAACAGAAAATGGGTTCCGATTTTCTCAGGCAAAAAAAAATGTGTCTATTTTTGTCAGAAGAGAAAATTGCACGACCCAAGCCTGAAACTTGAAAAGAAGGAAATTTCAGTTGTAGATGAATATAAATTCTTAGGGGTAATTTTCAATAGAAAATTGACCTTTATTCCCCACCTGAAATATATAAGGGCTAAATGTAATAGAACATTACAACTACTATGTGTGGTAGCCCACATTGAATGGGGTGCGGACCGAAACACTCTACTAAAACTATATAGGTCGTTGATTAGATCCAAATTGGACTACAGTATTTTTATATATCAGCCAGAAAGACCTATCTAAAAATACTTGACCAGATTTACCATGGAGGACTAAGGTTAGTTCTTGGAGCTTTCAGAACATCGCCTGTTGAGAGTCTCTATGTAGAAGCTGACGAGGCACCTGCAGATATCAGAGGTGAAAAATTAGCTCTGCAGTATTATGTAAAACTGAAATCCTGTTCATCAAATTTTGCATATGATGGTACCTTCCATCCAAAATACAGGGAATTATTCCAAAGGAATGAAAGAGCTATGACCTTTTGGCCTTGGAAATGATCAACAAAGAAGCAAGATTGGACCTGACAAAAATACATGATACGATAATACCAAAGATCCCACCTTGGACCATAAGGATCCCAAAGATCATACTGGCCTTAAGCAGACTCCACAAGCAAAAAACCTATCCTCTAATTTTCCACGAGGAATTAGAGAAAGTCAAAGACAACTATCCAAGACATATGCACATCTTCACAGATGGATCAAAACATGAAGAAACAACAGGTTGTGCTGTAATTTACAACAATAATATAAATAAGAAGCGTCTCCCAAATGACATTTCCATTTTTAATGCCGAAGTATGTGCAGTAAATATGGCGCTCAATTTCATTTTAAAATCAAAAAAAAAAAAAAAATTCATTATCTTTTCGGACTCTTTGTCTGTATTAATATCATTACAAAATAGGAAATTTGACAATCCATTGGTGACCAAATTACTTTGTAAAATTGAATATTTGTCAAAGGATAATGAAATATTACTGTGTTGGATCCCAAGTCATATCGGAATCAGAGGAAACGACAAGGCTGATAGGGTGGCCAGGTCTGCCTTAGGCATGGCTAAGGAGATCATTTTTCCATATACAGATTTTAAAATGATGATCAACAAATATATCCAACAACAGACAACAATGTTGGAGTAGCAACACACATAACAAACTCCTAGTGATCAAAACTACAATAGGAGAATGGAAAAAAAAAAGCTCACGAAAAAGTCGAAAGGAGGAAGTAGTGTTATTCAGACTTCGCATAAGTCACACGCATTCCTACTTACTTGAAGACGAACAGCAACCAGTATGCTATGCATGCCAGACTACGTACACAATCAAGCATATTCTTACTGAATGCATTGATCTGGGCCCCTATAAGAGAAATGTTTTATAAAGCAGGTACAATGAAGGAACTGTTAAGAGACAATGAGCTTTTTGAAAGCTATTGATCTATATAAAAAAATATAATTATCTAAAGACATATAAATCAAGCTTGATTTGGTATTAAATGAACTGGGGAAAAAATGATATGTCGTAAAAAAAAACAAAAAAAACGTTTAACGAATATTTTCAAAATATTCATTTTTTTTTTTTTGTCTTAATATTTTGTTGTTTTTTTTTGCAAAGAACTTTTTTAAAAATACAATTAATTCGGCATTAAATAACCTGAAAAGGGTTGATATGCCGTAAAACAAAACGAAGAAACAAACTAAATTATTATACACACACACATGCAAATAGGTAAAAAAAAAAAAAACATGCATGTAACAAGGACAGCAGCCACCAACATCTGCAACCATAAAAAAAAATAATGCCATAAAAATGGCGCTAGAGGTGATCAAAGGCTAGAGCAAGGGAAAATACATCATTTTCTCAGGCTCATTGTCTAGCCTGCTGCGATTGAAAGAGGAAACCCAAATCATCCTGAAATATTGAAAAGCGTGCCACTGGTAAAGTTGTCTTGGTGTGGCTTCCTAGTCATGTGAGCATTCGAGGAAATGCAAACAAAGTAAAACTAAAATGCCAATAACGACTATAAACTAAAATCACACGATAAAAAGAAAAGGCAAAGAATATGAAATATGTTCCCAACCAACAAATTATACAAACATCAACCAATAGTGGGACGAGAAAAAGTTAAACTTCTACCCAATTGAAGGCACTACATAGTATCAAGCAAAATCAGAATCGGACATACATATCTAACACACATACTGCATCTTCTGCGATCAACTACTTACAATGAAACATCAACTGAAAAATATATATGAAACTAGCAGAATCCGGGTCCCGGCATTTTCTGGGTAAAGTAAAAAAGAATGATTTTTAAGCCTAAGTCCGTGTTGCAGAAAAACAACTTCTGCATGAATACAATTGTATCCACAAATTTCATTAAGTCGCCTTTAACTGTAAGTAATTTACATGATTAAAATTGGAATTATCCATAAATGATGGATTGCAAATTGTGTTACTGCAAATAGGTCACAAATTCGACAAATAGCCCACGTGTATTTGCTTTAAAATAATTTATGTTGTTAATATTAATTAGTTTTATAAAATTTGTGGATAAAATTGTATTCATGCAGTTTTTTGGGGTTTTCTTTTGGCCACACTGACTTAGGCTTAGGTTGTTTTTTTTCCATATGGACTTCCTGCATATATAAATTGTTTTAAAGCATTCGTTAAAAACATTTTTTCTCTTTACCTATCCATTTGTGACACATTTGCGTTAAGTTGACGTTTCAATATAAGTAATTTACGTGATTAAAATAGGATTTATCCATAAATAGTCTGACATTACAAGGGGTGATGGGACAAAATAATTCACCTTTATTTAATTTGTCATATTGTTTGTTTTATGAAATGTGTGGATATAATGGTTTAAAATTGCTTGCTCCCGCCCCCTAAAAAGAACAAAGGGAGAGAACTGGTATAAATATTGTAATTAATTTTGTAAATGAAATATTTGTATAACTCAGTGGAACACTTTTAATTCATAATTTAATATATGAATTAAATGTTATTTTCTAGTTTAGTGAGAATGTAAACATAATTTGTTCTGTTCTCGGTCTTGAAAGGTGAAATCCTTCTCGTTTGAGGCAATCAGCCAAGAAGTTATTAAATAATTTAGCTAACTAAATCGCTTTTTCAATGTAAGTAATTTAAGTGTAGCATAGAAGAAATTAGTAAGGAAAGTTTTAAAATAAATTAGCTCACTACGGTTCGGAATGTTTGACATTCAGTCTGATATTCCTATATTCCGCTGTAAAGTATAAAGTGAGCCGACGTTGTGCATTGAAAAGATGAAGTCGTCATGGTATTTTAAAAAATAATTAAATATCAGATTATCAAATCTCTATACCAAGATCAAACAACTTTCATTGAGTAAAATTTTATCAGGAATTCCAATTTTGAATTTCTATAAGGTTTTACAATAATATTGTGCGGTCTATATTAGCACCAGACATCCATAAACATCAAGGACACCATTTTAATCTATTTTATTTTACTTATAATTTAAAATTAAAATTATAGAAATGTAAAAAAAAATAAGAATAAAATGCGTTATTGGCTGAAAGCGGGAATGCCAAGTGTGCATGTTTGTTAATAATTGTTAAAAAATGTTCATAAATGAAAATAAAAACAAAAATTGAATGTAAATGCAGTTTTAAATGATTTTGTTTTAGTTACAAGAAGCAAAGGGAAACAACTCCTGAAACAAAGCCAACAAATAACCAATGAATGGCATAAAGAAGACAGAGCTGATGCTTTCCCTCGAACTTTTTTACTTCTAAATCCTTTACAAATGGCTGAAGAAAATTATCCACTTCCTGTCAAAACTGGAAATGGTGAGTTATGCTCTTATTATTAAATGTTTCCTTCATTATTAAATGTATTTATATTTCATGTCTTTATTAATAATACTGATTGAAATAAAGAAAATAATTACATGTTGACAGCCATTTTTGTTTCTGTCTGACATTTTTCCATAATCAATTCATTTGTTTTATTATTATTTATTTATTTCTAGATTGCTACAAAGAATATGTTTTTTCTCAAGACACGTATGAAAAAGTTACAGATCAAAGTCCACTTTTTGGACTTGATTGTGAAATGGTAATTATTTTTATTGAAAATTAATTTTAACATATTTAATATTGTTGTAAAATTGATATAAATTGAAGAAAAAATTGGTTTCTCTTTGTTCAACAAAGTTTGCGTTGACAAGGTGAACATGACCATTCATGGATTATCGATGTAGGTATTCAATTCCATGAATTGGAAAAACTATCTTTATTTTCATTATACACCAATAGCATTTGGAAACGTATGAACCCCTGAATTTCCTCCCACTCCGGGTCGCCCTGGGGCAATAGAATATGCCGACTAAACCACTGCAAAGGTGTAAAACCCACACACACAACAGGGTCATCTTTTGGCCGAATGTGATGACCCATGATTCTTGAGGAGCTGATAACGATAGAACTAAAAGGCTGTTAGCTGTAACACTCCACTTTGGCTCTCACTAGACGGTGGGTCGGAGAGGTCATATCCTATGAATCGGCTGGTCATGCCAAACTCCGTCATAACTAACAGTTTACATCCACGCCCCCCCAGCCAATCACTGATACCACTAAAACATATTCCCAAATATAAGATGGAAAGTGGTGGCTGAAGGTCGATCAATTTGGAAGATAGAAACTTGACCCAGCTGCTAAGCCCAGAAGATTTGATACACTTGAATAGCAGAAATGATGGCATGCGGGTGCTCACGGACCCCTCCCAAATTGAGTATACTGTCATGGCGAGGCAAATGGGTTTCCCCTTCGCCATGTCCCAATTTTGGGCTCCAAGGTTGATAAAATAAATAAAGTTATTAATGCTCCATCAACAAGTGGCAAAAAAAAATCTCATGAACTCAGATTCAGAGACTGAGTATGAAAGTGAAAAATTCCCCCAATTTTGTTGTACTTGAAGCAATTAACAAAAAACTGTTGCCTGAAATGTTACCACATTCTTGATTCAGGAAGTCTTCTCCAGCAAAATCACATTAAAAAAAAAAAAAATTTTTAACTTAAGAGAAATGGAACATTACTTGTGGATGTCGATTTAAAAAAAAAAAAAAAATGCAGATAAATTGCTACAACTTGAAAGAAACTCCATGAAACTGGTATAAAATCCTTCCTCCACCAATCATGAAATTCTTCAAAGGGAGTAATAAGGAACAGTGAACTTTCTCTGCGCACCATTGAAGAAATAAAATCTGAATTAAAAAATCAAGGTATCATTGCAGAAACAAACAAATATATGGAGAATGCTTTACAGGACAATAAAATAAAACCGAATCAAACGAGATCGTTTATTCAAATTGCCCTGAAAGCCATTCTGCCAATTCCGAAAATTTCACCATCTTTAATAACGAGAAAAGGAAATAGTTGAAGTTTTAAAAAAACAGCCTTCTCGGAGGTACGGAAGGAGGTGATGGCTTACATGAAAGATAATAACACAGTTTGAAGAAAAACTAAAACCAACACATGAAAACCATCTGAAAGACTTAATCGAAATACCAAACTTGATTAAAGAGTTAACTAAGGAGGAACTAAGATTCTTCTTAAAACCGATTCCGGATGCCAAAATGTAATCAAAACTCAACAACCTAAACGAAATGAAAGAAAATCTGAAGTAAATAATAACTAGAATTTTCTCTAATGAAAATTTTCCATTAAAGCTGACGTAATCCACAAACTCTCGATCCAAATCTCAGACTAAGATAACAAATTCAATTATTATTAATAAAAGAAAATTGCTCACCAAATGTGAAAATATTTGTTTGAACTGCAAATTGGCTGATTAAAATGTTAATGACATAAAATAGATAAGATATTGAATTGTTTATTGATGAATCATTCATTTTTTAAATTCTTGTTTTCAGTGTAAAACAGAAGATGGGAAAAGCTCTGTGACTCGTGTCTCCATCGTGAATGAGAGAATGGAAACTCTCTATGACACTTTAGTGAAACCAAAACATAAAATTATTGATTACCTTTACCAGTAAGTAACATTTTTTTTTAGATGAAATTAGATTGACTTAACATTTATTGGTTGTTTTATTTTGTGTATCTTTAATGATTTTGTAAACATCAGGGTAATAATATGTGGAGAATAAGTTAATGTAATAGGAATACCCTAAATATTCTAATGGAACTTTCCATTACTCTGCTGACCCTAAATATTCTTTTGGAACTTTCCATTATGCTGCTGACCCAAAATATTCTTTTGGAACTTTCCATTACTCTGCTGACCCTAAATATTCTAATGGAATTTTCCATTACTCTGCTGCTGACTCTAAATATTCTAATGGAATTTTCCATGACTCTGCTGACCCTAAATATTTTAATAAAACTTTTCATTACTCTGCTGACCCTGAATATTCTAATGAAACTTTCCATTACTCTACTTACCTTAAATATTTTAATAGAACTTTTCATTACTCTGCTTACACTAACTATTCTAATGGAACTTTCTATTACTCTGTTGACCCTAACTATTCTAATGGAACTTTCTATTACTCTGTTGACCCTAACTATTCTAATGGAACTTTCTATTACTCTGCTAACCCTAACTATTCTAATGGAATTTTCCATTACTCTGTTGACTCTAACTATTCTAATGGAACTTTCCATTACTCTGTTGACCCTAACTATTCTAATGGAACTTTCCATTACTCTGCTAACCCTAACCTCATGTGGAAAATCCTGTTTGTAATATTATTTTTACACACCTACATCTACATTTTGCTACACACCTACATCTACATTTTGCTACACTCATGCTTAATGTGATCTAGTAAATTTCCTCCTGGTATGTTACTCATATCAGCTCTTTGTCCCTCCACTAACTTTGGTTAAATTATGATTTCCATCTGAAACATTTGAATCAACTAAGTTTGAAACAACATTCAATCTAATACACTTTCTCAAAGTAAAAAAAAAAAAGCAAACAGTTTTAAAGTGTAAAAAGTCACAATCATTGGTTTTCATAAGATTCTATTAAACAACAATTAATTTTCATTTGGGAAAAATTTCGGCTAACCTGTTTCTGTTTGCAAAAACGAAAGATTTAATGTTTTGCTATATTGATTTTCTATCATTTTCTCCTTTTTCAAATATGTGTAATAAAGAAAAATAAAAACATTCCCAAAATCAAAAGAAAATGATCCATAATTATTTTTAATCACTTTGCTGATCTCCATTTTTCATTTGATTGGAATATTTGGTAATATTTCTGAAGATGCTGAGAAAAAAATGTTTTCTTTCTTTTTTATGAAATTCATATCCATCGACTAATATTTACGTGTTTGAATGCATGACATTAGTAACTTCCTTGGTCACAATTAAAGTATTTTGCTTTATTTTTTCAAGAAAAACAATGTTTACTTTGCAAGTGAATGCTGTTTTTCTCTTACCTTATTTTAAGATCTTCTCTCATGTTCCTTCATTCAAAACGATTTTTGATAACATCCATTTCATTGCCATGCTGCTGCTGATGATGATACAAAGAAAATAAATACAAAGAAAAGTATTTTATCCAAATTGCAATAAATTGATTATCTCTATCGTGCACAACTTTAATAAGTCTCACAGAAATGAATGTCCTTTTCATTATTGTAGTTAACAAAATAATTATGCAACGCTAATTAAAATTATGTGTAATTTAATTATGTGTTGCTAATTAAAAGAGAATAAAACAATAGGATTAAGTTGTTTTTTGACTTCATCATTAAATTTGTGTGGCATGTTAATACGTTTGTTTTAAAAATGGGAACCGGTCTTGTTGGGTTTTCCTCTTTAAGAAATGCTCTGATAGGAACATAGTGCCACAAAGGTTTTGACCTCATGAAAAACAACCTTATGTCATATGTGTTTTGAATAAAATCAAATTCACCATTTTGTCTTGTAATAAAACCCCCAAAATCTCAATATTCAAAATAAAAATATCTGAGAGAATTCTAACATAGCTTCGGTTACTCTGCATGATAATTGTCCTGTGGTGAATCTTTTAATTGCAAGACTTTATTGTTTCTGTAGATTCAGTGGGATAACACCGACAATGATGGCATCTACAAGTACAACTTTACAAGACGTACAGGAGAAAATGAAATCCTTACTTCCAAAAGACGCCATTTTATGTGGGCAGTCGTTGAATTTTGATCTGGACAGCTTACAGGTAAATTCTACTTTTTCTTTCTCTTTTTTTTTACTCTTCGGAGAATACTCCTGAGACCGTCCAGGTTTAACCTCCCATTTTACAACTTTCATTACGCATCCATTCTCATATTTCTCTCCATGCGATGCATGTCAACACTCACTGACCAGCTTTCACTTCCATACATCATCACACTTCGTATGATAAACTCTTCCCTTAGTCGACAGTGGTAACGCTCTGCTTGATACTTTTGGAATAGAAATGAAAGAGAAAATTGAATTTCAAGCCACTTGATTTTCTCTAACATATGATAAATTCCATTAAAATGTTTCATTTATTAAAAATCTATAAAAAAAACTACATTTCAATCACATTAAGACGTTTTTCAATCAATCCGCTTTTAGGAATAAAATTCCTGGGTTTAATGATTTTATAAAAGGTTCCTGAGTACGATTCTGTTAAAAGAAACCATTTTCAACAAGTTTCTAATGATAATGTGACTGTAATCATGTTGACACACCGGTTTCTGTCAGATCACCAAAGTTAAGCAACATGGAGCTTGGTCAGTTTTCCTTAGACAGAAATACAAGGTGCTGTATGTACAACTTGCCGACTACCAATCTGTAACTATAACGAACCATCCGTGGCCGTTTGTTGTGAACTGCACCAACTAAATATTAGCCGGTAATTGACAGATCAATTTCAGATGTCATCGCTTTTGCATATTTTAAATAATTTTTAAAAAGATTTATTCTTTTTTTTAATTATTTAAATAAATGTTTAAAAAAGTAAAAGAAAAAAAAAAGGTATTTGCTCAGCACAGAGAGAGAAGCAATTTGATTATTTCAGGGAAAAGGAGTTAAAACATGTTGCCATAGTGAAAACATGTTTCTTATGTTTCCAAATGTCCAGTTCAGAAATGTAGGACAAACATCAAAGTTATATTGTTACAGTAATTTATTCTATTGCTAACTATAGAAATATTAGGATGAAATCAAAAATTGTTTTTTTTTTTACTGTTGAAAATTTATTTGTTTAATAAAATTTGTTCATGTTCTAGGAACACTAAAAACTATTTTACTTCTATTATATGATTACATTTAGAAAAATTTTGAAAATAATCTCCTTTAAGTAAATTGTACAGATTTATGAATAAACGTTTTCACTTTTTTTCATCAAAACCAATTGAAAGATTTTAAAAAACTGTCTTGCCTGTAACAGAGATAATAAACAAAATATTCACAACACGACACTCATTTTGTAACATGCAAGATGCAAACACTGAGTATAATCATATTTGTTATCAATTTGTAGATGTTCCACCCTTATGTGATAGACACAAGTACCATCTACAATCTCTCTGGTTTTAAGAATAAAAAAGTTGGTCTAAAAAGGCTTTCATCTCATTTTCTTGGGTAAGTTATTCACACATCTCTTCTTTTTTTTTTTACCTTTTCCAATTCGAATTCACAAAAAAATGATTCGATAGTTTTTTTTTTGTTTTTTTTTAATTTTCTTTTAATATTCATAAGCAATTTGCAGAAGAAATTGCAGTTTTGGTTGATGCAAAAACTTTGATAACTTGAAAGCAAAATGTTACCATGAAGCTCTATTAAATAGTCACCATTTGATAAAGAGGTGCAGCTTTTAAATCTATTCTTTCTGATTGGCTACCTGGATTTTGACGGATGTGTGAGTACTACAATTGTAGACTTTTATTATATAAAGTTGCTCAATACTATTGATTTTCATATGTAAATTATGTTATTTGATAAACAGTTATTTCTTTTATTATTTTTTATATATTTATTTTTACAGGCATGCACAAGTAATCAAATTTAAGTATATTTCTATTAAATATTTTCAAGAGTGACGAGAAATTTTTGTAGAAAATCTTTCCAATTCTATTTTTTATCTGCAAATCAAAGTAGATTTTCTGCTTTTGCATTTTATTATAGCTTAGTATTAAGGTAGCCACAATCTTTTAACATATAACTAAGTTTGTTAAAAACTTGTTCATTGCAGCAGTTACTGCTAATACAGTTAATTGTTTATATATATATTGTTGATTACTTTCTAACATATGTGAAACATCTATGAGAAAAATAAAATTAAAAACAAATAAAGGAACAGTTATAAAAACAGGCTTTTAGAAAAATGAACAACAAATGAAATGTACAATGATTATTGAGTAAGCATCTTACGAATAGCGTTTAAGCCATATTTCAGAGACATAGAGAGGATTTTAAGTTACCTAATCGTTTTGATGTTAACATAAGATGTGAAAATATTCATAGAAAAAAATCAAATTTTTTGCCAGTGCTAACCCTAAATTTTTATTATGAATTTTTAAAAAATTCTTCAATATATCACCAAATTTTCAGATTATAAAAGAAATATTGAAAGACGTACATGTTGAAAATTTAGTTTGCAACATTTATTTGACATGAATCAAACTTTTAGCCATTTTAAATGGAGTGGAGGTGGGGGGGCATTTTTAATCTTTGGTTTTCGTGAAGAAATGTTTTTAAATATTACTCTAAACCACGAAGTGTAAATTTTAGCCAAATTAATTAAATTAACGTGGCAAATGGATCATCACATTATAATTAAAAATAATTTAAAAAATGAATTCAATCTAACAATTTTGATGCTTAATCGATAGTATTCAGAAGAAAAAAATGTAACAAAAAATTTTAGATACAAGATATATTTTACATATAAAATATCTTATCTAAAGTAATAAAAGTGTTAGATATATATTTACATACAGTTTGCAGACGATATTTGTTTGCAAGATTACTGTCAAGAAAAAAATAGGTTTCATTTTTTAGATTTCCTCGGTTTGTCTTCATAACTTGTTCTGCCAATTTCACTCAATAAACCTGCCTTTGGCTTTAATGACACTCTCGGAACTGGTTACTTAGGCTCACAAAAATTCTGGTGATCTAAACCTTTAAATTCATCCTTCGTTACAGCTGAAGCTGTTGGTGTCTTGTTCCATCATGCCCCGCACAAAGAAGTCAAGTGAGCTGGGAGGCAAAATGTCAGGTGAAGTGTGATCGACAAAGTTTTTTGACAGCCAAGTCTGAGTCTTCCGGATGGTATGGCAGGATGCTGAGCCTTGCTGTCACACATACAGCCTACTTGCTTATTCAGGGTTTCACTTGCTCAGAACATAAGTGTTTAGTCTGAGGCCCTCAGGGAAGAAGTAGTATTGTGGCATGACGTCACATTCACTGCTGACGACATCGAAGATCATAGTTGTAGCTGGAAACTTTGTTCGCATGACTGAGTATGTCTTTGGATGAGGCAGCTAGCCACTTGTTGTTCTGGGTGTTGATATTTTGATCTTGACTGCAGAAGTTTTTCTCACGAGAGAAGAACCACAGCATGTCTGTCTCCAGTTTGCCGTGTTTCATCTTGTTGTCCAGCTTTTTTGCATGCTTTAGTCGCTTTTTTTGCATGACCTTTGACAGAAATTTTACTTTCCTCACCTTGTATGAAACTTAGCCTAATGAGCTTTTCATCTGATCTTTTCTCCCTTGCTGGGTTCATTGTCGATGATTTCTTCAATTTCACTGATGAACCCCAGCGTTCTCACTACGTTTTTCTCTTAGGTCACCTCGTAGTTAAATCGTGAATTTTTTCAATTCTTTTCTGACCTTTTTCCCCACCTTCTTGCTGTCATTGAGGAAGTCTGAAATCTCTTTATTTGTCCTTCTGTCGCAAATTTTAAAAAATTTGCATAAAATTAGCAGTTAAAAATTTCAAACAAATATTGTTAAAAGATAACGCTAATCCAATATATGTAAACCCAAAGTCCAATCACTCCCCCATCAATCATTCAGATTCCTAATTCTATCGAATATAATAATAACTCTAGCAACGAAAATGTATTTAAGAAATCAAGCTCTAAAAAATAGTGGGTACCATAATATTGAAATTAGATATAAGCAAGTGGACACCAATAATTATAATAAAATTAGAAAGAAAAGAAAAAGAAATATAATCTGGTATACACCGCCCTATAATCAGATGCTAAAAACTAAACTGGGCAAGAAATTCCTAAATCTAATCGAAAATCACCTTGCATAAAATATTCAATAAAAATAACATAAAACTGTACTACAGTTGCTTCGAAAACTTAAAAATAGTGATTAAAGCACACAATAATAAAATACTAAAGGAGAGCAGTAGAGAAAAAAATAACAAAATGTGTAAAAAAAGTGACAACAATAAAAAATAACACTAAGAAGAACAAAAATATAACTACTAAAAATAGCAATCACCCAAATAGAAATAAGAAAGTTAATAATGAAGAGAAAACCTGTAACTGCATAATTTGTACACTACAAAATAAATGCCTAACCAAAACATTGTTTACTAAGCCACAATATTTGCCAAAGACTGCCCGAATAACAAGAAGTACTACATACATGGGTAGATTTTAAAACCAGATATTACGACCACAAAAGCACATTTAATAACAAAACACGCTGAATAAAAACATCACTAGCATTACTAGCTCAAAGAAAGTGGACGCTCGCCAATAATTGAATGGAAAATAGTACAACAGGCCAGTACATGTAGAAGGTTAGACGACCCGTGTAGATTATGTCTGAATGAGAAATTTGACATTTTAACCTTTAAAGACTCTTAAAACCTATTAAACTGTAAAAGTGAAATAGCAAACAACTGTTTACACAGAATAAAATTTACTTTAGGATAACAATACATAAGAAAAATAAAATAATTAAATAAAAAAAAAACTAAACCAACACCTAGAAATAGAAGTACTCCAAGCACGCACGTGTTAGAATAAGGTCACCTATCAATTCGAAACATTCACAAAAAAAGAGTGAGTCACAAAACAGAATAAAAGAAGTAATAGTAAGTGTGGCTAGACATAGTGAGATTCACAACATGGACCTCAGTGGTTGGCATCCGGTACTCTACCCACTGAGCTAGTGACTTTGGTACTAAAAGTGGGAGAAATTATATCATATCTAAATAGAACTATCCATTTATTTATAAATATATATTTTTCTTTTCTTTTCTTTATTTTTTAGGAGAGAAATCCAGTGCGGCAATGATGGTCATAGTTCTGTTGAAGATGCGTCTGCGTCGATACAACTTGTTTTATTGAAGCTCAAGAACAGTATGTATTGTTTGTTTTTTTAATAAATACCCTCACACAGATCCAGAGGATTTTCCCAGCTATGGGTTTTTACATATGACATATTATTAAGTAGATGTATAGAATGAATCGTTTAGTGTGCACAGCATGAAATAACCCCAAAAATATGATTTTCGTTTCATATTCTTGTCCCCTTTGAACAGCAACAAATCTTTTTTACTGCTTAATTTTTATCACTTTTGTTGGACAAAAATAGATTAAATTTTTTAGAAAAAAAATCTTTAATATTTTTATGGCTATATATTATTAGGAATAAGAATGAAGTACAAGTTGGCATCTCTGGCGTTGTCCAGGAATAAATGAGGACCCCTGTGGATTTCTGTTCCCAGCCATGAGCCATTATCATTTTTTTTTTTTATTGAAATTTTATTCAATTTCAAGTCATAAATAATTTTAAGTTATAAAAATGTAAAATGTCGTCTTTGATCTCCAAATATTATGGAAATAAAAACTGAATACAAAATTTGATTCCTTGTACAACTTGATTTGAAAAGTTGGGTTTTGTTTACAATTACATCCCCAGACTGAGACGCCACATTTATAAATTACCACTGACTGAAAACTGATAAGACCGTAGCAATTTTTTCATGCTTTTCAAAATTTGCACGGGATAACTTCTACATTAGAAATGGAAACAAATCCAAAACGATTTGCCCGTACTCTGAAAGGCAAAAATAGAAAAATGATAAAATTAAATTGTTTATGTATATTTATACCATTGTTGGCTATTGACTATTGATATCTGAATTCTATGGGTACCAGTAATTAATTGTATAAGTTATTAAATATTATTTATAAAATACTAGCAGGAAGACCCCCGACGTTGCTCAAGATTGAATGAGAATCACTACTTTTTCACTATACTCATAACAACCATATTACTTTCTTGGTTTTTACTGCCCCACTCCTCCCATTTCGGCCCCTAATATAGTCAAAAGAAACTGAAAACTCTCTACATTAGTCTTATGCATGTGGTTTTATTTGTAGTTTTAAGGAGGTTATGCCCACATAGCCCCCTTAGAGATTCAGAAACACGTCTATTGTCTTCCCCCGGTAAATTTTACATAAGAATACACTTCTAGATTTTATGTAGATTCTCTAACCTTTCTTTCTATAGAGAACACACAAACATTGCACACACGCACACACATATGGACATGAGTTTTATATAGAAAATATTTTATTTAAATTTAATTTTTTTTTCATCTTTTATAAGAAATGAAAACTTATTTATTGAATTAGTGCTTATTAAAAAAAAAAATTATAATTTTGATAAAAATAAATTTGTCTTTTGTTTTAGGTTTAGAGTTTGGCGATTTAGCTCTCTACAATGGTCCTATTGTGGCGTCTGACTGGAAAGCCCCAATTGAAGTGAATACTGAGACCTCTACAATCCACAGCAACAGAAAATTTTTTTTTAGTCCTGGAGAAAAATCAATCTATCGAAGTTTTTTTGATATTTTGACTGAAAATAAAAAGAAAAGTATGTTTGATTTTTTTAGTTTATTTTTATTTTTTTATGCTGGTCAGAAGACTGCTTTTTTTTATGGTCAGATTTTAATCGTCAATAAAATACATGTCGACTTTCATATAAAAATAGTTTTTATTATATTAATAGTACATTATCTTTGGCCAGCTCAGAAGATACCCCCTTAAACTGCTAGTGATCCATCTTTCTACCCCACTCAGCATCGGTCTGTAACTTCTATCTCTCTGTCCTCTCTGAAGACGGATCCTGTATATAAAGATGTTCTGTCTGCGCATATTTCTATATATTACCCTTTATTATCCAACTTTTCTCACATGTTATGTTTGACCTCTGAACCTTGGTGACAGCCATTTCTCTCAATAGTTGTCTTATCCCTAATTTAAGTCAATAACAAATGTAAACATGATGAAATGTTTTGTCTTCATTTCAAAGAGAAAATAAGTCAGCAAAATATATTTTTTTTTAAATTTTTTAAAAAATAAAAATAATTTTTAAATCGGACTTTCGATTTTGAAGTGTAACAACAACAAATGCTAACTTCATTTGGTTTGTAATAAAACATCTTTTAACAACATAAGATCAACAAATTCTTGAAAATGATCCTTAAATACTAACACTAATTCCTGGGCCTGACACATAGATGGCGCCACTAATAAATTAAAATCATATGGTTTTTATAAAGTACTAACGTGTAAATGGCACGTGTCAAAAAAATGAGCCCAATCAGGTTATTAGTTTAGAAATTATAATTATTTAAGTGAAGCTATTGTTGCAAGTTTTCAAAACAATTTTGTGTGTTGATAAAGTGTTGCTTTCTGATGGGGAAAAATATTGTTCGAGCTTGATAAGTTATTCAAACTCTGCTCTGTCAGAAACAACATTTAAAAGGTGGTATGCTGACTTTTGTACACAAATGATGCTGAACACTCAGGTCGCCCAAATTCGGCAGTTGTCCCAAAAAACATTTTGACCGATTGTAAGTTGAAATTGGGTGAGATAGCAGAGGAGTTGAAGATATTAGGAGGCGAAAGTGTATTCACCATTTTGCATGAAAAAAGCATAAGAAAACTGTGTTCAAAGTAGGTGCCACGTTTGCTCACAGTTGAAAACAATGTGTTGATGATTCAGTGTGTTGTTTGCAACTGTTTCAACAACAAAAAGGAGTTTTTGTGTTAATATGTAACAATTGATGAAACATGGATCGACCACTTCACTCTGGAGTCAAATCGGCAGACAGCTTAGTGCATAGCAGCAGGTGAAAAGCGTTAAAGTAACTAAAGATACAAACATCAGCAGGTAAGGTTTTGGCCTCTGTACTTTTCAAATTGCTTCCACACCCTCCATATGCTCCAGATCTGGGACCACAAACTTTGTTTGCAGTTAAAGAAAAAATGCTCCAGGGAAAGAGATTTAGCTCCAATGTGGAAGTGTTATCGGAAACTGAGGCGTATTTTGAGGCCTAAGACCAATCGTTTTACAAAAAGGCATCGAATTGTTAGAGAAGTCATGAATAGGTCTATCACCTTAGAAGGAGATTTGATGAATAAAAAGTGAAATTTTGCCTAATAGGGTTTTATTGGTTAGGCCCAGGACTTATTGAGTGGTGTACTAATTTAAGTTTTTGACATGGTTTTCACCCTGTTAAAACCAAAACAATATACTTTTTACATGTTTGACTGAAAAAAAAATATTTTTGACCAGCTTTTACGGTGACAAAGAAGTGAATAAAATTTTCTGCAAATCAATTTTCCTTCCTTTTCTTTTTTTTTAGGTTTCATGATTGATCGAAAAGATGTGAGAAGTCTCTATGAGAATGATGATGCTGCACTGCCTTCTGAAATGGTAAAGAGCGACGGAGAAGCGATCGTTACTGCCCAAGAAAATCTTTACAACCACGATTTTACCTGGTTACAATTAAATGCTTTCCACGATACCGCCGTACATAATTGGGCCGATACACATGCCATCAAGGTAACAAATATTTGAAATACATTTTTTTTTTTTTATGTTCCAAACGAATTATAAATTTGGTATTAAACTTTAAAAAAATTAACCATGAAAATTTACTCTTGCCATTTTGATTTTCACTATGGTGTTGATCCGTTTTCTCTCTCTCTCATTTTTCCGAATTCTCTGCATAACGTCTCCCTTCACTTCTCTGTTTTAATGGCAATTGATTAAAATCTATAACTCATTATAGATTTTAATCAATTGCCATTAAAACAGAGATGTAACTAATTTGTATGATAATGTAGATGAGTTGCCACATCCCTTCTTACCTTCATAAAAACAAACTTTCCATTTCCTGCTGTCCAAGTTACTTGTATCCATATGCTTCTACCTGAAACCGGCCATAATCCTGTCACATTTCACTATTATTTATTCATATTAAAATTGAAGACTTATTTCCATTTTCTTTTTCCTGATAAACAATAAATCTGACAAATTCCTTTTTCTAATTGAAAATTTAGAGAAAAACAAAAAAATATTCATATCTATTTAATGTCAACAAAAATATCAGTTTATATTCCTGCTTACTTGGTCCCCAATCACCTCACTCGTTAGTGTCAGGTAGGGCATCCGGCCTATAAAAATCTTGCCTCAATTAAGAAATGACTTCCAAAGAAAATTAGTCATAGAGTTGAGAGAACGAGGGATAAATGAAGATCTGGACAGAGATAGGTTAGTTTGGAAGTCAATTTCTAAAAGCCGTCCAACACATGCCAGCATGTAAAACAGATGTTAAACCGAATATGATGACTTGTAATTATATCATGTAATAACTGCATAAAAATCCGATGAATCATTTTACAATATGTATGACGGATTTTGTCATGACTTACAAACCTACCGAACAACTTACAAACCTACCGAAACAAAATCCTCATTAAACTGTGCTGTTTTGTCGATTCTAACGAGAGGGTTACCTGTTTTGTCAAAAATGTTGGCAAGAAATGTTACTTTTTTTTTTAACATTATTTGCATTAAAAAAATCGGCAACAATTTTATATCACAATAACATTTATTTACATTCAAAACCAACACACAATGTTCATCAAAATGAGCTCCATTACAATAGTCATTTATTTCTTCCTTTATATCAAGCGACCACAAATAATTCTCACTTTTTATATAATACTTTTTTATATAATACTTTTTTATATAATTACTCCTGATGTTGAAACGTTCATTTTTAGTCTGACCCTATAATCTGTTTGCTGTTAACTGAGATTTGTGTAAGAAAAATTGAAAACTTTTCTATCATCCATCTGTAGAAATGTTAAAAACTTTAAAATATTTTCCCCCCTCCTCCTCCTCCTCCCATAAATATGATCCATACGAATTACAGAATGTCATTTTTCTTGAAATTAATTATCTCTCAAATTGTTTTACAGGATTGTCTTCATACATTGGATTCCCAAGTTGGCAAACTTTTAGACAGCATGTTTTCCAAAATGTTGGTAGCTGTCCTCCTCACGGGTCGACAAAGTGAAAAATATGAATGTGAAAATGCAATAACTTTGGTGAAGATTACTTAAAAGTTTCTTCTGGCAAAAATAACAGAAAAAAAACAAAAAATTTTTTACAAATTTATTTATAAAAGTTCTTATTCTTTTTATTTCCGAAAGGTCACAGAAAGCTAAACAACTTTTTTTTCAGTGAGATTTTCCCCTTCAAGAATAAAATTCATGTGACATCTTCACATGAAAAATTTATGTGACATCTTCACATGAAAAAGAAATTTTCTGTGGGAAGGATTTACTCAACAAAAAAAAATGAAACTCCAATTCTTGATCCCAAATGCGTAATTTTCCAGCAGGAGATAAAAGTGAAAAGTTAAATTGTTTTTCAGATTACAGATGATTTTTCAATTTTACTATATTAAAAGAAAATCAGGGAATATTAAGGAAGGTGGGGGGTTAATCTTAATATTTGTCGAAGTAGGCTGTAAGAAAAATAAGATTGAACACCACTGATATGTTTTAAATAATTTAATTACTTATAACATACCTAAAAATTATATAATTATGATGTTGGTGTTTCAATAAAATAGTGATGAGCTCATCACTATTTTATTGAAACAGCTCTATAAATCTGATCCCTGAAAGAATCATCGAAGTAAGTGAAAAACTCATGACCTCCCTATCAAAAGGCCAGCAACTGATATGATGAAAAACAGCAAAAAGGTATGGAGTCTAATCCAAAACATCAGCAACAACCTGTCAACTTTAACCAAGTTGCACATCCATTGTTGCTCAACACCAAACAGCCAAAGATTTCGACTTCAATATTTCCAAAGAACCTAACTGACTTAATGCTCTTAACACTAGTAAAGCCTAGATAATATTTTCACAGAAGAGATCAAACACTTTAAACCTCTGACATGGAAATGGATGTTTTAGCTGATGAACAACTGCATGCTAAGAAACATCCAAAAGATTTGGTGAAACGCCAGAATCATCCCTCATCTCAAATTGGGCAAAGATCCAGCGCATGTAGAAAGTTTCCACCCGATATATATACTATGACACTAGTTGAAGCACTTGATTCTCTACAGGCCTCAGTTGCTTAACCAGCTATCATCCCCCAACAAGCTGAATTCAGGCCTGGTAAATCTCACTCAGCAAACTGAAGATGGATTTCAGAAAAGACTGGTAACAGGAGCCATCTTTGTCTGACACATGAATTATCACCTCCTCCTAAAAAAGATCCTGAAGCTGATAAAAGATCTGGTACTCTAAACAACAAACGGTCGTTAGTAATGACAAAAGAACGGCTTACCTCAAGATAGTGTTGGCTCCACATCTACACCAGTTAATAGTTGAGCAACATCGGTGGAATTTGTGAATTCGCCGTACTGTGCCGATAGTTGATCGAACAGCTCTTTACTGGTGACATTCGGGTGGTCCTCAAAATAATTCTCTGATCCATTCCGATGCCATACCATAAGCTAGATTTATCAGCTACGGATCTGTTCGTTTGTAGATCCGCTCTTTCTTTACTAGAGCTGTTAGCCAGAATTCTAAGTTGGACAGTTTTCCAGTGAAGTTTGGGATCCTTGATCTGATTGAGATTACTCTAAAGGGATTGAGTGGTGTTAGCCATTTTATCTAGATATTTCTTTTGGAAGTAGCAGACAGTCTAAACAAAAATTTATCTAACAATAACCTATCCAAAAAATTTATCTAACAATAACCTATCCAAATGATATAAACCAAGAACCTTTCACCACGGAAAAGGAAAACAGTCATTTGCTTTGTTTCTATTTTCTTCGGCTGTTGCGGTGGGAGGATCATTCCAGGTCGCTGTTTTTGTTTTGCAGATAATTATGGCATGACCGTTCTGTGAATGATATTTGGGATTAATCCTGAGTCTTCCGTGAATGTCTGATTGGGTCGGGGGTCACAACACATGTGCAGGGTACGAAAGTCACATTCGTTTTTAGCTGTTCTATGTCCATAGTTTTGTGACCGTGCTGTGAATCAGGTCCACAAAACTCTTATTTTGGCACCACAGTCGGTAAGTGTCTCTTCATTACTTCTCTGCGGTGTAAGAGAAGAATGTGGCCTTTATTTCAGATACCAATTTACCATAAAAGTGTATTTTTGTACAAGGAATCAGAATATGCCACTGAAAATCTACAGAAATAAATGGTTTCCAAGTAATCTGCAGTAAATGCACATAAATATGGTATTGACCTTAAAAATTACCATGTATCCATTAAAAAAAACTGACGAAAATGGTGTTAACATTTTTATGACTTTATTTGCTGGAAACTCTTACAATATATTATGTAGATTATTATTTATTAATGCATGTGAAAGGATGTTCATTTCTGAACAAAATGGTGGTATTTTGATGACTTAAAGTGCTTTGGTTTTTAAAATATGACTATTTTAGTAGAACTACCTTGAAATCCGTGATTATCCAAACTGTTTTATGGTCAGTGGGTATTGCTACTTCAGGTTGAATTCTGTAAGCTGAAATGGAATGACTTGAATAAAGAATAAGATATTTTGCCATTTATAAAATAAAAGTTATTAAAATAACTTTAGTTTATCAGTCACCGTTTCATTGTAGCAGCCAACAGGAAGTGAGCTACTTCACTTGCCATCTCTTGCAGAACTGATTTTTCTCATAAATAAATAATGAAAGCAAAAACGCTTGTCGGTCAGAGGCAACCCCCTCCATCGCCATCTCCTCCCCGCAGACAAGCTGTCATGTTGAAAGATTTGCCCATTGACTTATTTGTACCTCCATGACTTCAGATTATTTAACACAGTAACCTGTGCGACCTTTAATAATTTCTGAGGATAACCTGGCAATATTTGAAATCTAGAAGAAAACTTTGCAACATCACTTTGTCAAATTTGACTCACGGATGTGCGAACAATGTAGCTCGTACGCTCTGTGTCACAGCGTGGAAACAATGAATCTAGTTTCAATTTGATTGTTACACAACATTTTAGTTTGAGGAGATAAGAAAGCTAAAAATTATAGAAACTATGAAAAACTTTATATTTTGAAAATTATTTTCAGAATATCGTAAAGAAATATTTAGATAAAACTTATAAATGTCTACGACTTCATAAATCATTCATTCAAAAGGTTGAAAGTTTTGTCTATTGAATGAATTTTCAAGATGATTTAAAATATTGAGTCCATTCAGATGTGAAAGTTCATAATGATAATTTGTAAAATTGCTCTCAGTTCTTTAGAGATTCACTGGACCAAATTTTAATTATTTTGGACACAAAAAACACAACTTTTGTAATTTTTTTAAACCCATAACTATTGTATTTTTTATTATTTTTAAACAGATTATCAAATGATGAAAATCTAGAATTTCTCTTTGAAAAACTTTAAGAATCGTAGAAAATCCTAACATTAAAATTAATTTTAAATAACTCAAGTTTTTTTTCAAGTTAATTTTTTTTGTTTATTAAAATAATGAAAGAAAAATCTCTGATAAAATTGCCATTCACAATTTTTTTTGGTTGCTTAATTTAAAATGATACAAAAATAATCTATTTAAACTTCACAGCATTTCACTCAAACTTTACAATAAAAATTATTTGCATGTTTTAAATTTTTACACACATTGGAAGGAGAGGGTGCAGCAAGCAAAATTGACACCAAAGGTGGGTTCGTTCCATGCAAGCAAATTGTCTTGGGTTCGTTCCATGCAAGCAAATTGCCTTGGGTTCGTTCCATGCAAGCAAATTGCCTTGGGTTCGTTCCATGCAAGCAAATAGTTTCTTGCTTGTTTGTCATATTGGTGACATGTTGGCCACTAAAAAAATGTCTGTTTCTCGTGAAAAGTACTCAGGGAAGAACTCTTTAAGTCTTGTCTTCTTGAATGTCCAATATTTTACCATCAGATTTAGAAACAATAATTTAAGAATTTTTTTTTTTTTTTTTTCATACACCCATTGCATCAGTGTGTAACTTTAATTGGGATTTTGTTTCTGAGTTTTCATTAGTTTCATCTGATGATGGTAGCATATCCTTTACTGTGGTTGAAAAATCTTCATGAAAAGAGTCAGTTTGAATTGGTGCTTGTGTTTTATTATGTGGTGGTTGCATCACTGGTAACAAATCACCCCACTTGCTTTTGCTGAGACAACGATACATTTCTCTGGAAATAAAATAGACAAGTTTGATTTATGAACAGAATAATGGGAACAAAACCTTTTCATTCATGAGGAAAAACAAATCAGATTCTACTTTTTGGAGGTGATTACATGTAAACAGCCTGAAAAAATATCTGCAAAAAAGGAATTAAAAAAAAAATTAATATTTAATGTAAAATGAGAACCCACTTTCTAGTCAGTCAGCAGTAAATGGAGATACCAATTTTTTTTTCTTTCAATTTTTCTTGCAAAAATATTTTTGAAAAAAAATCTTCTGAATTGTACCCAGTTTCAGACAGAAAAAAAATCAATCTTCACTTTCGGCTACATCGCTTCCTTCTACTTCTTTTTAGGGTTGAGTTACTAACCGCTACTAACCAGCCAGGAAGTGGGTGCTCATTTTATGCTAAATTTATATAGGAAAGTGATCCCCACTTTAAAATCTAAAATATTTTTTAAAAATTTAAAATCCTTTTTTGCAGATATTTTTTAAGGCTGTTTATATGTAATCGCCCTCAAAAAGTAGAATCTGATTTTTTGAGTGTATAAACTATGATGGGTGTGATAGTTAAAATTTACCCATGATTTAATTGAAACTTTTTAAATAGTTTGTTGCATTTGGTATTTTTTTAAATATTTCTCGATTTGGAAATTTTAAAAAAGTTTTTGGGGTTATAGCACAATATATTTTTGGAAAGAAGTTGCCAGATGAGATGAAGATATTAATGTGTGAAATATTTAACAGACTTTGATCTGTATATTGATATGGTATTGCATTATCATCTATATGTTCTGTGCTTTGATTTTAAGGGTTGAGTTAAAGAAGGAATGGTGGCCATATTTAAAACTTGACTTTAATTTAAAAAAATTCAAGCTTAACTTGTTATTGAAATTTATTCAAACAGTCGAGTTGAGGATCAGATCGAAAAATATTTGTTAATCAAGATTCAACTAAGACAAAATCAGGGAATAAAAATCCACTTCTTTTTTAGGGTTAGTAAAATTTAAAGTTTTTAATTCAGCCTAAATTTTTTTATGTTAACTCTTTCAGAAGCTAAATTGCCAAAATGACTTTATGAATAATTTGAATTTGAGTGTAGAGCATCAAATATGAATTACTTACTTGCCATGTTTTTTGGATGTGATGAAAGCATGTTGAATTTGTCCGTTTGAACAACACAGTTTCATATGAATATGATTGGATTGTTTACTAGGTTCTTGCAAAACTCTCGGCCAATGATTGACTGAAAATAAAAAATAGATTTTCTTTGTACAGATAAGACACGCAGCATACAGATAAAAAACACCTTCCTTACAAGTTAGATTGATTTGATATTGTTGTCTGTTTATCAACTAATTTCTGTAAAGCATGTCCTAGAAGTATGGGACATGCTTTAAAAAAGTTGGTTGACAAACACAAGAAAATCAGGTGTAAGCAGACACCAAAATGTGTGTTTCTCCCTCAAAATTTTTTATTACTGCATTTTTGAGATGAGGAGTTTTATCATGGTTTATCTTGTCCTCATCAATTTTGATAAATATCAAAATTGATGAGGACAAGATATCACCATCCAACTGAGGAAAGACATCGATTGAAATGCTGTAACGTTTTGATTGATGTCCTCGTATGGTTCGTTTACATTGATGGATGTTCATTATTTGCATCATAAAAACATCTGACATAAATGAACAATCGAGCTGAAGAAGACCTAAGGACATGGGACTAAAATATAAATTTTATTTCGATAAAGATGATACAAAACAATAAAAATACCAAAAACTTATTGAATAAATTAATTTGATATTTTATATAAAACTTTAAAATGGTGGATAGAAATAAAAAATATCAAACAAGATATTTTACTGGTGCTACAAATTTATTAACGGACTTAACAATTGTTGCCAAATGTCGAGTAGCAATATTAGTTTGATTAATTATGAAAGTAATTGTAGTACAAGTTCTTTTGGCTGAGAAGTGTAAAAAAATGTTATTTTCAGTTTTATCATTTGAAACAGCAAATTATAGGTTTTGTTATAAAACTAAAAGGTCATATTACTAGCACCAACAGACAAAGGTCACACCTGTAAAAATCAAACCGCAATAATTTTGGAAAAGCCATTTTTATTTATGATCTAAAAAGTCACAATTAATTGTAAACCAGTTTTAGGTTTACAATTTAAAAGATCACTCTGCCATTGAGATTATGAAAACAAAATGTGTTTTGAAGTTTAATTTTACTTGTGAGATGTTTTCACCAGGTTACTGAGTGCATTAACCCACATTGTATAATTTTGAGGGGAGTCAGTTCTCTTAGCAGAATTCGTCAAGACTCGTACCACAGAGGCAATTTTCCAGCTATCAGGGAAGCAAGAGTTTTGAGAGGACAGGGCCAGCTAAGCAAAACATTTCTTTATTACTATATCAGGGATAAGATTAGCTCCATATGCTTAAGAGGGTTCAAGTTTTTTTATGATATCTCGAACATGGGAAGATCATCAAGTATGGCTTCTATCTGAAATGGGAAATTTGGGAGCGAGTCGTCTGTGGGGTTTGTAGAGTCCAAGGTTAAAGATCGTTTCACCTGTCCTTTTGGGTTTCTTAAAAAACCCAAGGACTAAAAATAAACAAAGGATTCAGATGTGGAGAAAGTACATTTGGATAGAATGATTTCACAAGTTAGGAGTGGATGGAATTCAGGGAACTTCTGCCATTACTAACCAGCAGAGTGTTACCACTGTCGACCAAGAGAAGAGTTTATCAGGAATGTGTATGCAGTGTGATGATGTATGGAAGTGAAATCTGGCCAGTTGAGGACATGTATTGCATGGAAAGAAATTATATGAGAATGATACAATGGATGTGCGCTTTAAAGACAGGCTTAGATCTGATGACCTCAGAGGAAAATTAAATCTGGACAGTATAAGGAGATGTGTGCAGAAGCATAGACTTTGATGGTATAGCCCTGTTGAAAGAATGGATGAGAGTTCTTGGGTTTGTAGATGTAGAACAGTTGAAGTAGCAGGATCAGTTCGCAGGGGAAGGTCAAGGAAAACATGGGAGAAAGTGATAAAAAAAAAGAGATAAATAAAGACCTAGCCAGAAATAGGTTAGTTTGGAAGTCAATTTCTAAAAGCCGTCCAACACATGAAATCATGTAAAACAGATGTTAAACTGATGCTATTTTGTAGTTTCTTGTCCCTATTCCGAATTCATAGGCTATAGTCTACTTTTTCTCTTGTACCGAACGGTTATAAACAACGTTTTAAGTATAATTTAGACTGTTTGAACTGATATGATTACACACTAAAAGTAATTAAAAAAAATTTTTTAAGTTTTTTTTTAATTCAAATTATTTGATGGTTTTCAGTAATCAAGTGAAAATGGAATTTTTAATTAATTTTAATTTTGATTTAAAGTTATTCCAGCAAATTTTAATAAATTTTAATTATAAATTTTTCCCTGAAAAAGATTTGATGCGACTTTTTTGTGTTAATTGTGACCGCTTGTTGCAGGAGAGGCAGTCTATTGATGCCGGCCTACGGCCACGAATTCGGAATAGGGGCGTGAGAACAAGAAACTACAAAATCGCCTAAACTGAATATAATGATATGTCATAAATTCACGGGAGAATTGTTTATTGAGATAGTGTGGATATATTTCACATAAGAAAAGATTTTTAGAAACTTTTGTTGTGTTGTTATTACCAATTTTTGTTAAATGGAAATTTTTACTCACTTTCTTTTGAGGATTTCTTCTTCTGTAGAATGATGAATGAATAGCGCTCGGTTAAGTTCTTTCCTTTCTAAAGAGAAAAAGATTTATTAAAACTAGAAATGTTTACAGCCAATCATCCAGATGAATAAACAATTTAAATGACGATTGTCACCATCTTGGATTAATTATTACGTCTCAACAGAAACTGATTGTGTCAATATTATAGAGAAAGAAAATAAAAAAACAATAATGAAAAATAAAAATGGTTTTTATTTTAATGTTGAAATGGAATTGTGTATTTATATCCCTTTTCTTTCATGTTTTTTACTGAGAATGCCCCCGGATGAAAGAAAAGACCTAGAAATGTGAAACTTGGTATCCATAAGAAATATCTCATGGTGGCTAACAATACTGCGGCTGATTTGGGTTAGTTTTTTTAGTTTGTTATCAACCATCTATGAATTATTTAATGCCGAATAAAGTTGTCAAATATAATTCTATAGGTAGGATAATTATTTATATATTATAAGAATACATTGCTCTTAGAATACTAGAATACATTGCTCTCAGAAAACATTACTCTTTGAAAATACCCACACCCAAGCTGAGAAAAGACTCCAACAATTCCCCAAACTACAGACCCATAGCATTAGTTAGGTGTGGTTTGGTTTGTTTTACGACATATCAACCATCTATGGGTTATTTAATGCCGAATAAAGTTGTCAAATATAATTCTATAGGTAGGATAATTATTTATATTCCTAGAATACACTGCTCGTAAAAGGAAATTTCAGCGAGAGTAGGAAAATAACTCTTAGAAGAGAATCTTACTGAGAGAGAAGCATTACACCATTCACAGAAAAACATTACTCTTTGGCATTGATAATCTTCTTTGTTCTCAACATTTGAGGACAAAAATAAAAAGGAGAAATAAGGTTTTTATTTTTTGAAGAATCAAATCGAATAATACGGTTGGGGATGAACTTATAGATACAAGGACATGACATGATCAGCCAATTGATCGGATTGTGCCTCTCTAGCCTTCTGTCTAACCAAATGCCCTGTTTGGGGGGGGGGGGGGGGCTCTCTGCATGGATTTGCAGTCGGTGAATTTGTAGCTCCGGCGGCAATCCTGTGTCCCCCACTCTGACCATGTGAAATAAAAATCTTTTATTTATTGAAAAACTTTAGTAATAAAAATTTGCTGCTTATTAATGGTGGGTGGGGGTGAGGAAACGCGGTCATCTAAATAAGGATTTTGTGTCCATAAAAAACCTAATTTTCTAAACAGAAGACGACACCAGTGTTCCACTAACTCGACCCAGAAAGAAGCTTCATCAAAGTTGTACTGAGAACTTATTTTATTGTCCATGATTCGAATATTTTAAACTGGTTGAAGAAAGAAAAGAAGGAACAAGACAAAGAGACAACAACAGGAAATGCATTCGTTTTTGAGATGCACGCGCGCATCTTCGAGAGGCTTTGTCCGTCCGTCTCTGAGCGACGAATTTTGTTTTTGTAGACAAATGATTTTTACACCTATTTTAAAAATGACTATGCTTAACCCTTCATTGTATGCCAAAAACATTTGTAGCATCTAAGTAGGACTATCAAAATAAATTGTAAAATTTGACTAATTTTTATATTGCGATATTGAATTTATAATGAGGTTGACCATCCGCTCATGGAAAATTGTCATTTTCTCATGCACATATTAGTCACTTGCTGAATTTATCATGTATATTTGTGCTGATGTTTCTCATATTGCAAATAAAACCAGTTTTAAAGAAAATAAATTGTGAATTTTATTTTTGGCCGCCATTGTAGGCGCATAGTCCTGCAAATTGCAAAATTCAAGACATCAAGTAAATTGTAAGATGTCCTACCTTGCCCCATCTTCAAAACTGCTTGTCAGCATGTCAAAATGTCTTTATAAGTCCAGATGACAGAATTTGTAATCCTTTAGGGTGTGGAATCGTTCAAAGCATGGTACGGCATGCATTGAAAACTGCGTTTGTTTTCTACCGCTCCTCACACTCCTATCACTACACACTACACACAATGTAATCTGCCCTTTCTTCACCGATGGTTGTTGGAAAATGTCTCTTAGTAAGCCATTGAGGCCTGTCTCCTACTATAGTGCATCCAGGCCTTGGGTCAACAGGCCTATTGTACCCCTCCAATAGTGAGATGCATATCTCTTGAGTTAACTTCTTTAGTGGAACCGAGTTGGCTTTCTTGAGAGAATAGAGAATGTGAGCATTTACTGTAATAACACTCAGTAGGCAACTGACTATTCTAGGATACCAATTTTGCAACAGCCGCACTAAGAGGGTTAAGTTTAAAATAATATTTCCATCGTTAAATGTATGCAGGTTGAATAGGTGCATCTTAATAGATCCATTCTTGTTCATCAGAAAACTGGTCAACATTTTCTGTTCAGAAAGAAAAAAAAACTTTGCACCGTTTTACTTACAGAAACAAACTGAAATGGTTTGTAAGTGACTTCAAAATTGCAGGGGATTTTTTTCACTTCTGTTTGTATTGGACAACGCAATTTGTGGGAACACTAGAAAAGAAGGAGTTGAAAATGAATTAACAACATATTAAAGAACATAGTTTAAAAGTAATTATCAAATGCATTTTAGCCGAGCAGACAAAAGCATTGGTTAAAATATATTTTAAAATGGACTTTTTTCATAAAAAATAGAATTTTAAAAGAAACATTTCATAAAAAATAGTCGATTCTTACCGGAGAAAATACATTGGCTTCTGTTGAAGAGTCAGCATCATTTTTCTATAATGGAAGAAAAAATACATTTATTACAAAGCTTTGCTTCGCATGGCATTCGATATTAAAGGCTGACTCATTCTTCAACTAAAGACCTACTGGAGGCCGAGTTGAAAAATGGTTGAATTTCTGTTATGATATTTTTTATAAATAAATTTTTCATTAATTTTGTATAAAATATTACATTTGTTTCTTTTATATATTTTTTTAATGGTAAACAAAACATACTTTTAAAAAAATTTATTTTAGAAAGAAAACATGATTCACAAAAATTTAATCTTATCATAAACATATTTGTATAAAATTGTCAGAGAAAAATTTTAGATTAGCTTTATTTGACAAATGATATTTTTTAATATATTTTGCCGTCTAGAAACAGAATCAAAGAAAAAAATCTCAGTTAAAAATTAAAAAAGCATTAAAATAAACTTTTTTGAGAAAGTCTTCATAACATTTATAAGAAGAAAAAATTGGATTATAAATTATTTCATAAATTAAGTAAAATTATGCATTTTCGGTTCAATCATTTTTTGCCTTGTCTGGCTGTCTAAAGGAAAATAAATTGTGGGAAAACAAGTAAACCCCTAAAAAACATGAATAAAATTCAATTTTATTGACAGAATATTTGGTTTATTTTGAGTGAAGAAATTTTGGATGATAAAATTAATTTTTAAATTAAATAATTATTTTACAATAAAATTGCCCATTTTTTTAATTACTTGCCTCATTTTTGGTCATTATAAAAATTTTACTGTCTTTAAAATATATTTTTAAAATTGTTCGTAAATTAAATCAAATTTAATGAATTTAATTTTGCTAACTTTGTGATAAAATCATTTATAAATGACTTTTTTATTTTGTAAAATGTTATATTACAGAATAACTGTTGCAAATATTAAAAAGTGATTATGCAAGAAAAACAAAAAAATTATTAGTGTATTTGCTTTCATGAATAAAAATTTAATAAAGAAAAATATTGAATTAGCTTCCATTGAATTTTACACAGAAATATTGTTGAATACAGAAAAAGTTAGAAGTAGCAGCGGCAGCAAATGTTACGTATTGACTTTCGATTGGACAAAATCTCCAATTAGCAGTTTCTTTCAACCAATCAGAGAAGCGAAAATATTTAGTGCACATACTGTAAAAATCCAAACAGTTTTCTTCCTCTCTTTCATCATCTCCTTCTTTTAGAGACAATACATGTTTAGTTCAGGCTACTTTGGGGCCTGAAAGGCTCTCAGGAATAGAACACACATGACGAGATACGCCGCTCACAAACTTCTGTAGCCCAGTGAAGCACACACATGCTGCTCACCGAATGCATGTACACATAAGTGCATAACAAAATAAAGGCACGTTAATACACACATACACAAATCGACATGCCTACATCATTTACACGCACGTAAACACACCCGGTGACAGCTAAAATTAAAACGTGTACTCAATTTTCTTACATGCTAAAACAACTCTTTCTCCTAGAACGTTCCTTGGATACTTCGAATTTTCATTCTTCACAAACTCTTTATCTTTCATTGTCTTAACAAGTTGTCAAATAAAACTAATCAATTGTATCATTCTTTCCGTTTATATTGCCTTCCATCCACAAAATCCATTAAATAATTCTGAAGTTATTCCAAGTACAAATGCAAACATTAATTTTACTACCGTCGTAAAAATAGCCTCAAATTCTGCGTATGACATTGCAAGATAAATGTACCTCTCACCATAACAGTGGATCAATCTAAATCTATAAAATTGCAAGTGTACCTCTCACCATAACAGTGGATCAATCTAAATCTATAAAATTGCAAGTGTACCTCTCACCATAACAGTGGATCAATCTAAATCTATAAAATTGCAAGTGTACCTCTCACCATAACAGTGGATCAATCTAAATCTATAAAATTGCAAGTGTACCTCTCACCATAACAGTGGATCAATCTAAATCTATAAAATTGCAAGTGTACCTCTCAACATAACAGTGGATCAATCTAAATCTATAAAATTGCAAGTGTACCTCTCACCATAACAGTGGATCAATCTAAATCTATAAAATTGCAAGTGTACCTCTCACCATAACAGTGGATCAATCTAAATCTATAAAATTGCAAGTGTACCTCTCACCATAACAGTGGATCAATCTAAATCTATAAAATTGCAAGTGTACTTCTCACCATAACAGTGGATCAATCTAAATCTATAAAATTGCAAGTGTACCTCTCACCATAACAGTGGATCAATCTAAATCTATAAAATTGCAAGTGTACCTCTCACCATAACAGTGGATCAATCTAAATCTATAAAATTGCAAGTGTACCTCTCACCATAACAGTGGATCAATCTAAATCTATAAAATTGCAAGTGTACCTCTCACCATAACAGTGGATCAATCTAAATCTATAAAATTGCAAGTGTACCTCTCAACATAACAGTGGATCAATCTAAATCTATAAAATTGCAAGTGTACCTCTCACCATAACAGTGGATCAATCTAAATCTATAAAATTGCAAGTGTACCTCTCACCATAACAGTGGATCAATCTAAATCTATAAAATTGCAAGTGTACCTCTCACCATAACAGTGGATCAATCTAAATCTATAAAATTGCAAGTGTACTTCTCACCATAACAGTGGATCAATCTAAATCTATAAAATTGCAAGTGTACCTCTCACCATAACAGTGGATCAATCTAAATCTATAAAATTGCAAGTGTACCTCTCACCATAACAGTGGATCAATCTAAATCTATAAAATTGCAAGTGTACCTCTCACCATAACAGTGGATCAATCTAAATCTATAAAATTGCAAGTGTACCTCTCACCATAACAGTGGATCAATCTAAATCTATAAAATTGCAAGTGTACCTCTCACCATAACAGTGGATCAATCTAAATCTATAAAATTGCAAGTGTACCTCTCACCATAACAGTGGATCAATCTAAATCTATAAAATTGCAAGTGTACCTCTCACCATAACAGTGGATCAATCTAAATCTATAAAATTGCAAGTGTACTTCTCACCATAACAGTGGATCAATCTAAATCTATAAAATTGCAAGTGTACCTCTCACCATAACAGTGGATCAATCTAAATCTATAAAATCGACTTTTTTTGATAGAACTGACCTTTAATATAGAATCTCTTGCTTCCAATACCAAATTGAATCCAGCATTTGTTCCATTTTCTATGATTATCTGAAAAACAAAATGTACTTTCATTTTGGCACAGTATATTTTTTATCAAATCATAAATTAATTCTTGACTTTACAAAGGAGAAGTACAATTCGATTACAGTAAAATTACAATCTAGTGATGGGACGATTCCAATATTTTTCCAATTCCGATACAGTTACCGATTCTGTTCTAAATTCCTGATTCCGATTCTTTTTAAATTTCTAAATATTTAGTTACCGAGTTGTTGATTTTATTTTAATTTTCTGATTATCGTGTAATTTGTGCATATATTTTCACAAAAGTAAAATACACTATTGAGGTGTACATTACACGTGTAGATCTTTCTAACTCTTCTTTTCTCAAATCTTTTCCCCATAATTGATTGAAAATAGTGAAGCAACTAAAGATTCTTTTCTCTTTTTCTGGTGCATTTTTTTACCTAAATTTGTTGATTCACTGGTCGTTTAAAAACAATATTTATCATTTTATCATTAGTACTAATAGCATCATCAATAGAAAATTATGTTTACAATAACAAAAATCAAAAGAATCGTTTTTGGAATCGGAAATTAGGCTCAAATTTTTCTGATTCCGATATCACATTGAGTTACACCAATATGATACTCGCTTGAATTGGGCAAATTAAGCCTAATCAAGTTGGCCTTTGGATTATTCTGACTACTGTTCTCATCTTGGGTGTTATCTTAACAACGTTTCAGCTGCTGTAACCTCCGGCCTTCTTCAGGTGTATCTTTATGAACTCGAGAATATTTCTGTCAAACTCGGGAATCTTGACGGAATTTTGAACGGAACACTTTATTTAATCCACAGGGGTAGCATGCTCTCATACCGTCAGACTTCTTTCAGTCATGGCTTAAGCCTTAATTCTCAATCGATCAGATCCTAAAGGTAGAAACGATGCCACTCTCTTGTTGTCGCTGGATCAAAAACTCAACTTTGTGTTGGGTACGATTTATACATTCATGATGATTCGCTGCACCGTCACAAACGATTGCCATCTTTTCATATTTCTTTGCTGTCAAAATGCACCATTAACTACAGGAGACCATTGAGTATTGATGTGACATTTTTGCTGCACCTTTTCTAGCATCCTCTCAGACAACTGGATGACCAATGCTATCCTAAAGAGTTGCAAAACCCTCCACCCAAAATGGTCTCTGTCAAAATGAAGAATCAACACGGATTCCTGACACCTATTTGCAGAATTGTAACCAGGTTAAATCTGCTCACATCGCCACAGAACTTATAGTATTTTTGGATGACAGATGAGATTGCAGAAAGACATCTGTACATCAGTGGATTATAGCGACAGACGCTTGTACAACAGCAACACAAGTACCACTCTCTGAGGCTCCATGATTATAACTTATTAACATGCCAAGGCAAGATGACCAATAATCACTTGTCCGCAGGTTTTCCATTAGAATTTCCTTCTCCTAGATGAGTTGTCATAGATTTGGCTTATACAGTCAGCCAATACTAACAAGCTTCAGCAGTCTGAAACAAACTATGTTTAAGGCACCAGTAACCTTCAGACTGTTTCAAATAGCAATACCCACCGACCATAAAACGGTTTGGATAATCACGGATTTCAAGGTAGTTCTACTAAAATAGTCATATTTTAAAAATCAAAGCACTTTGAGTCGTCAAAATACCACCATTTTGTTCATAAATGAATATTCTTTCATATGCATCAATAAATAATAATCTACATCATATATTTGAAGAGTTTTCAGCAAATAAAGTCATTAAAATGTTAACATTTTTGGCCATTTACGTCACTTTTCTTTTAAAAATGCTGTACCATTCGTATACAGGTAAAATATCAATTTCAATTGAAATTGATCCATTATTTTTTTTGTAATCTTAAAAATAAAACTTCAACATAACATGTATCAAACATTTTTTTAAAACTATTTTTTGTACCCCAACTAGTAAATAAATCAATCTTTTATCTTTTTTTATGCATTAAAATTATAATTGTATATTGTTTTGTCTTTCGGTAGTAGTAATTTTAAATTACTTTATCCGAAAAAATATTGTCCCCTTTTGAGCGAAAGTCAACAATTTAACTAGTCTTGCTGATATAGCAATCAATCAGCAGAAGCTTCGTAAAATTCGTTTACAGAGTTTTGAAAAAAAAAAAAAGAAAGACAAAAATACTTTGTGCTTAAAAAAGTTAATGTTGTTTGTGGTTCATTTATAAAAAATATTTTAGAAATACTGGTTTTCAAATATACTCAACTTTCGAACTTTAATTCTAGTAATAATGATAAGTAATAATAAGAAGTTGCCAATTAAAAAATAAATAAGATTCTACTTTTTTAGGAGATTACGTGTAAACACCCTAAAAGTCTTGGCAGAAAAAAGAAAACAAATTGTTTTTAGAATTTAGAGTGGGGGATCAGTTTCGCACATGAATTCAATGCAAAACGATCCCCCACTTCTCGGTCATTCTTGTCCTTTAGTGCATTCTAAAAAATATTTTTTCAAGCTGAAAAGATAAAATAAATAATTACTCTACAACTAACTCTAGGTTCGAGTGACAAGCCCACCTCCTAAAAATGCCTTCTCTTGAACGTGTTGTACCATTAACCTTAAATCTGAGTGACAAGCCACCCTCTAAAAAAAAACTCCCTTAACCCTAAGTCCGAATGGCAATCTCCACTTAAAACAAACACCTCCCTTAACCTTATCAGTAACCCTAAGTCTGAGTGGCAAGCCCCAATCCTACAAAAAGCCCATTAAAACCACACATAATTGTCTAAAATAAAAAAATAAAAAAAGCAGACACCCCATAAAGAAAAACGCACAGGATTTATTCCCTATAGAAAAAAAAATTGATTAACTGCCCTCCCTAAAATGGCCCGGAAATTAACCATTTCACATTAAATTAATGCAAAACCAATCCCCCCCCCCCCCCCACACTCCAAATTCTAAAATAATTGTTTTTTTTCTTTCCGTCAAGTTTTCAGGGCATACACTGTAATTGCCTCTAGCCCTTCCACTAACCCAAAGTCTGAGTGGCAAGCCCCTTGCTCCTCCCACACAGACCCTCTTACAACTATACATAATCGTCTAAAAAAAAATGAAAAAAGAGAACACCCCCCCCCCCCAATAAAAAAGAAAAACACACAAGATTTATCTCTCATAGAAAAAAAAAGATTACTTGCCCTAAAATGCTAGAATCGGACTTAAATGAGGGATTATTTTACATTAACTTTATATGTGAAACTAACCCCCACTTTAAATTCTTTCTGACAATTTTTCAGGGTGTTCACATGTAATTGCTTAAAAAAGGTAAAATCTCATATTTTGGGGAGGCAAGGGGGCGATGTAGAGGAAGATGTTAATCTACAATAATACCAAAGAAATTTTTCAAAATATTCATTTTTAAACAGTCCTAGTATTAGATTTCAGTTTCTTGTACATAAAATGTATTAAAATTCAACTTGCAGCATATTTATGTGCATTTACTGCAGATTACTTGGAAACCATTAATTTCTGGAGATTTTCAGTGGCACATTCTGATTCCTTGTACAAACATACATTTATATGGTAAATTTCATTGCTTAATCTTGTATTTTAACAAAGATATAACATTTTTACTGAAAAATTAGTGTAAAAAATGTGACGAAACGCATATGGTCTTAAAGAGGGGAAAATATCCAATCGTGCAAGGCACAAAAATAGTCATAACTTCCTTATTTTTAGTCAGATTTAAAAAAATTTAAATCATCAAGCTCTTTCTATATATGCCATTATTGAGATATTTTAAGCAATTTAAATTTTTTCATGTGTATTGCTATTTCAAACATCTTTGCTATGAGAAAAACAGGTTTAGCTGTATTACATAATGTACATTTTTACACACACACACATATATATATATATATATATATATATAACAAAAATAAATATTTAAAAGTGACTTATTTTCACAATTTACTGCAGTTTCACAGTAAATCCGATCGTCAGAAGTGTATTTTTATCCAACAAGTTTGTATACATTTGAATGCGTGCTCAAACTAGCCAGAATTAAATTTCAACATTATAATTTTCAACACCTTTTTAAAAAATTATTTAGCATTATGTTACGTTACAGAATTAGCTTCACTTATGGATTAAAAATATTCTTATATATATATATATATATATATATATATATATATATATATATATATATATATATATATATATACACACAGAGAGAGAGAGAGAGAGAGAATTAAAAGATGAGTATAAAAATTGCAAAAATACAAAATCTATTACGCCTTCAGTTGTTCAAAACAAGATATTTATTTTTCCTTTCTAAAACTATGGCTTTTCAAAGAATGGAATTCTTATCATCAGAGGAATACAGAGAGATAAGTTGGTAAGAGAATTACCAAAGTCAAAATGTGAAAAGATAAAATATTATTTAAGATAAATATAAAAAGAAAATGCAGAGGATGTTCAATGCAAAGAATTGTGGAAAAGCCATGTACCCAAGAAAATGTTTACCTTGGAGTGTAACAAAAATACAAATCGACACAGTGTAGAAGGATACTTCCAGTGTAGAAGGATATATCCTTCAATGGCCGCTTCTACAGAATTCGAACCGAACCAAACAAACTTTTGCCGAACTAAACTTAAAACTTTGATTAGAATTAGTTCCCTAAAAAACAGTTTGGTTCAAATTCTGTAGAAGTACGTTTTTTTTTGTTTTTTTGTAAATAAATAAAACGTAGAAATATTTTTATTCATAAGTCTTGTTTTTGTTTTGTTTTTAAGCGAATTGTTATTGCTATTTTGTTTTTAATTTAAGTTTATTTAAATAAAATTTAACCCCCTACCCCCCCCCCCCCCCAAAAAAAAAATCCACAGAATATATCTCTCACCGAAGAAAAATTAAAAGTAATAATTATGGTTAACTGACACCTAAAACGCAGGGATGGGCTGGGAATGTCGGGCATTTTACGTAAAATTTATGCATGAAGCTGATTTCCAATATTTTTTTTTATATTATTTTTATCTATTCTGCCAATTGTAGCAGGGTGTTTACTGTGTACATGTAATCGCCTAAAATATATAATCTAATTTTCGAATAAATAAACCAGATCAAAGTTAGATGTTTAAATATTGGAAAGAAAAAAATACTTATCTGGTTTGTTATGCCAAACGATTTGATGTGTAATGTCGATGTAAGCTTTGCTGTGATTGGATGTTTTACAAATTCTGAAACAGTGCAACTTGATTACAGTTCCTTGTGAAGTAATTGCCAAACGGTGTTTGAGGAGGGTAAGAGATATTAATTCATAGAGAGAAATTAGCGTACTATCCTATCTTAGGTTCAAGTAGTTGGGAGAGGCTTACAGTGCGGAATGAAAGTAATGTTTTTGGTTCAGCTTATAAAACTATAGTTTTTTTAAATTGATGTGTTTCGATGCATTTGATGCATTACTTTTATAGGCTAGTTTAACCGGGTTGGGAGGGGAAAAATCAACTCCGTTTTATATATATAGAAAACAAATTTTGGTGCTTATATAGATGAGGGCACATATGGAAAAAGCAATTCCAAATAAAAACTCTCGTTTATACTTACGTATCAGGCAAAAAGTATCCTCACCAAAATTTAGGAAAAATGATTGAGTAGAACTTTAAATAAAAATAAACATCAGTTTCATCATATTTTGTCGTCTGCCATTAATTTATTACTTCTTAATATGACAGACAGAGTTATCTCCCCCTGAATTTTGTGTTTTTTCACTTGTATCAATGGTGGAACCCTAAAACACGATATAACTGATTTTTATTGTTAATTAAAATTTTACTCGATAATGTTTGCAAATTTTTGGTGTAGATATCTATTTTTACCTGATACATAAGTACATCAAAGAGTTTTCCAGTTAATTTATTTGGAACTGCGATTTTCATCTGTGTAATTGCGTTTTTCATATGTGCCCTCATCTATATAAGCACCAAAATTTCAACAGAAATTACTAATTAGCAATTAGAATTAATGGCTAAGATGTAGGATATATCCAGAGAAACATTTCTTCTTTCAACTTCATGAGAGGAATTTGGGTGAGAAGTTAATTAGCATAAAACCATTTTACAAATCTCCTGGCTATGAAGGTCATTCAAAATGTTCTAATCCTCATCATGAATGAAGAGTCATTGCTGAACACAAGCATTTCTGATAAAACACATTCACATTTCTGTCTTCATTTTTGTGCAGGTTAATTTTGCTAGCACAGAAAGATGAGGTGCAACAAATGTAAAAGAAATTGAGCAATCATAAATTATCTGTGAAAGAACGATATGACACCCAAGGAAATCCGTAAGGACATGATAGAGATACTTGCTGCGGTCTCCCCTGCATAGAAATGCAACTTTAAAGACGTGAATGGCAGAATTCAAGTGAAGCAGGGAGAGAAGAGAAGATGTCTTGGTCAGGTTGTCCAAACATCTCAACCAATGATGAACAAATTATTGCTATGGCTTTGGATAATAGACATCTTACTGTCGAGTAGATAACAAAGTCCATCGACTGGTTTAGTACTGATTTGGTCCACACAGTTTTCACTGAAATCTTGGGGAGAGTAAGCTGTTTGCAAAATGGGTCCCAAGAATGCTGACTCCAGACTTAAAAAAAGTTAACATTCCAGGGCACTTCTGACTTGCTTCCGGGCAACTCTAAGAATTTCCACTGCAGATTAGTAACTCAAGTCGAAACTTGCAAAACATAGAAACACTTGGTTCTCCACCTCCAAAAGAGAATCAAGCAGGCAGCACCTGTTGGCAAAGTGATGGCTTTCATTTTGGAGGAGATTCTAAAAGCACTAATCATGATAGACTAGTTGGAAAAGGGGAAACAGCTATTGATGAACACGTATCAAAATTAAGACGAATGAAGAGGCAATCAAATCGAGAGATGTGCTCTTGCTTTAAGGTAACACACTCTTTCACAATCCTCAGATTGTAGTAGCTTAAACAACTATGACTTTAAATTGCAATCTCATCTACTTTACTCACCAAACTTAACTCCATCTGACTTCTTCCAGTTTCCTAAACTCAAATCTCACCTGTGTTGTAGCCATTTTGAAAAAAATGATGAAGTCATATGTGCCGTGCACAGTTTTTTGGAGACTTAGGATGCCACCTTGTCATGCTTAAGCATCATTAAACCAAGTGCATTGATGTCAAAGGAGACTTTATTGAAAAATAGTGAAAACTTGTATTCTTTCTTCGACTCCTTTTTATTTACAAAAATTCATTGGATTAAAATGAGAAGTGGGATATTAGCCAAAAGGCCAAGAAACTAAAAAAAAATTATGTTTTTATATCTAGGTATTTATAAATGAATAACCCCCCCCGAAAAAAACTGATTTAATCTATTATTGTATTATTTTTTAATGGGGATAGGATAGTGTAGTAGAGACCGTCCTCCCAGAAATTACCTCCTCGTTTTTAAGGAGGTGGGTGTAATCCTCCCAGGTATTACATCCTCCTGTGTTAATGTAGCATCTGTTCTGTTGTCATGATACCATCCTATCAGGCATTACCTCCTCCTTGGAACATATATTACACTAATCCTAGTGTAGTATATGGTCATTATATCATCCTCTCAGTCATTACCTCCTCCTTTGGGGGTCAGTGTGTGTAGCTCATTCATCATAATATCCTTTCAGCCTAGAAAAATGCAACCGGAGGGAGCATATATTTTCTAGTTTTGAATAAACCTCAAATTTTGAAATTGTGGATCCACAACAATTTATTTAAATTGAAAGTAACTGACTAAATATAAAACGAAATATTTACCATATAATCCTCTGTGAGATTCCAAAGTTTATGTATTGTCGCCAATCTGTCAGCTTTTGATTTCAATTCAAATAAGGAATATGAACAAATCACCAAATTGTAAAGTTTCTACAAAATTCAAGAAAGAAAAAATTTTTTAATAATTTTGAAAAAAGAAAAAATGTAATATTTTTTAACTTAATTTTTATTTTTTGTGCTTTTATAGATGAAAAATTTTTTTAACTTAATTTTTTTATCAATAGATTAAATTTGTTTTCTTTCATTATCATTTTGTTGTTAATAGTTCGTATCTTCTATGGAAGGAAGGTTTTACTATTTATGTACAAATTCCCATCATCCCAACCATCATGGCTGTTGAGTTTTACAATTTTTATGCTTGTCATTTGCAAAGTTGACAATTCCAGCTGCTACAAATAATTTTTTCAACATTGTTTTTCTTGCGGTAAATAAATATTTTTGAGTCTTATTAACTTTTTTTTTCTTCAAATTTTCACTTAATGGAAAATCTAAAAGAAATTAAAAGGTGATTTTTTTTCCTTCGTGAAAAAAGTAAGCAAACAATTGCAATTTAGCATTTGACCGAGTCTCGTAGATTTAATGTGATCTTTATGTGTCTTACAGACTGTAAAAATTTGTAAATCTTATTAATTTTTTGTTTTTCCACACAGGAAAATGCAAACTTATTTATAATGGATCAACAGGACTCTTTGTTTATGAGCAACATAAAATGGGGTTTCTTCTGGATCCTTCATAATCTGGGGTTGATGGTGTCGTCTCAATCTAGTTACTGGAACAAAGATTACACACAGTAAGATAACAATGCAATCATAATTATATATTTATTTATTGAACTATGGATCCCTCTTCTTTAACATCAAGTTACTTCGGATAAATATCTTCAGATGAGTCTGAACATTCTTTAGTTAATCTGATTGTATTAAGATCCATTCCCTTTAATTTCTAAGCCGCACATGACTATATTTATAGATCTAATATCTATCAGTCGAGTCACTAGATTCCATCAACCAATTAACTATCTGCACATGCCCCCCCCCCCCCGGCCCCGGGGTTAAGCCCAGCATATTAAACTGAATAATCACTGCAAACATATTCCAAGAAAAGCAGTATATTTAACACTAAAAAACTTCTTACTGTATTTTGTGCAGGCATGAACTGTCGTAAATAGACACCACGAATTGCCATTTCCTTTTGTTCCTCTCCATCTGAAAAACAAAATAATTTTAAATTCCATAGAATCTTTATCTCGATCTTTATAAAGTTAGGTATGTTTATATGTTTACATATTCACTCTTAAACTAATTAACCGATCATTAAGAATTTTGGAACACAGCTTCTAAGTGTAAGGGGTCCAAATGTGGTCTATATTTAGTTAATTTAGTTTTATGCAAAGGAGGTAAAAAGAGAGTGGAAGCCCTTCATGAAAATTCAGATACCTTCGATTTTTGTGAAATTTTAACAATAGGTATTAGATATTTCAGTTTCTTTAGAGTTTAAAAGGGTTTTTAGGAAGCATAATATGGGCATAAACTTCCATTTGAAAAGTCAAATATTTCAGATTTGCATTAAATTTGATCCATAGTTATTAGACACCAATTAACCAAAATTCCTTGAATTTCAATTAAGCTTAGTTTAGACATCTTCTAGAATCAAAACCATGTCATGTATTTTTATCAAAATTGGAATAGTAAGATAACAATGCAATCATAATTATATATTTATTTATTGAACTATGGATCCCTCTTCTTTAACATCAAGTTGCTTCAGATAAATATTTTCAGATGAGTCTGAACATTCTCTGCTGGCACATTCAACTGTCGGACTGTAGCAATCCAGCCATTGCTGCGCTCAACATACCCTAACCAATGCAGTCTGCTCTTCTGTATTATGTCCGCGAGGCTTTTCAAGTTGACTTGTGCGAGTAGAGATTCAAAAGGTATGCTTTATTCAGGCCTCACCAAACAGATCCATCTGACCATTGCCGTGTCATTATGGTGCAGTTTCTTTAGTGTGCCAGCAGAGACAGCCCAAGTTTTGGAGCCATACGTTAGCACATTTCTGACACATGAGGAGTATACACGACCTCTCGTAGCTGTTGGTAGGTGTTTGTTTGTTAGGATTGGTAATAGCTCCCTAAACTATCTCCAGGCAGATTTGCAACGTGTAGCTGCCGCGAGTTCACAGCCTCCACCTGATGACAGCACGTCTACAAGGTAACAAAATTCTGTCACTACTTCAAGCTTGTCGTCACCAGTATCCACCTTTGTCAGTGATCTGCCATCTAGTGGTCTTACCACGCCGGTGCAACGCAAACACTTAAAGTGAGGATCTGCTTTGAGAGAGCCCTTTATGCCACTGCACTTTTTGTGGACTCATCCTGAACAGTGAGTGCAGATTATTGATTTGCTGCCTGTTCTTCTTAGACATATGGCACACGGGTGTGTTCCTGCTTCTCTCAGTAAGCTGGGGTTGGGACCAGCAATCATGACCTTGGTTTATGCTAAAATAAACTGTTCATAAAATCAGATTTTAAATATGGTTTTAAAGATTCCTTTCAAAATGTGAGAAAAGATTGTTTTACTTACCTTGAAGTAAAAGACGGTTAACAGTGTTCATATCAGCAGAAATATCACAACTAAAGTATTCAAACACGGCTGTCGTCCAGATTTTGTTGCAGGCCCTGAAAGTTGAACGCAATAAGTCTTTAAATTTGCTAATTATCAATCTTGGTAAGTACGAAATGATAAATTGTTTGCACCTTTGGAAATTGTATTGGGCTTCAGATGATAGGCAAGGCTGTAAGTATCTTTGGAAATTCCACTGGACTTGATATAATAGACAAGGCTGTATATACCTTTGGAAATCCCATTGGGTTTGCTGTAATAGGCAGGGCTGAATGTAACCGTGAAAATTCCATTTGGATTGATATAATTAGCATGGTTGTATGAACCCTTGGAAATTTCATTTGGATTGATATAATTAGCATGGTTGTATGAACCCTTGGAAATTTCATTTGGATTGATATAATTAGCATGGTTGTATGAACCCTTGGAAATTTCATTTGGATTGATATAATTAGCATGGTTGTATGAACCCTTGGAAATTTCATTTGGATTGATATAATTAGCATGGTTGTATGAACCCTTGGAAATTTCATTTGGATTGATATAATTAGCATGGTTGTATGAACCCTTGGAAATTTCATAGGCAGAGCTGTATGTACCTTTAGAAATTCCATTAGGCTTCATATAATAGGCATGGCCATATGTAGCCTTGGAAATTTCATAGGGCTTCAGATAATAAGCCAGGCTTGAGATTAACGTAATTCCGAGACAATAGAACTTGTTCAATAAATGTACTTAAAAAAAATGTAATTTTAGTTTTTCTTGCATACAATTTTATGGAAAATCCTTTACTTACACTCAGACTATTATTTTATGTGAACATATTTTTATTAACACTGCTCACAAACGACTTTTATACATGTTAAAAATAAATCCTTCAAGTAATTAATTGTTTATTTAAAAAAGATCCATGAAAAATATGTATTCCATTAGTTATGCCTTACATTTAATGTTATTACTTTTTTTATAATTTGTAACAAATATTTATTGTGATTATTGTAAAGATTTAATTAAAAAAAAAACTATTGATCAGCAATGAAAATTATATTTTTTTAAATTGCAACTGCAACATTTATTATTTAATTGTTTTTCATCACATGTTTTGGTATTTAAAGTGCTGAGAGTGTCCAGGACTACGGGGTGGGCAACACCAGGCAACATCTCACGCCTGCTCTCCATGCGATTTGTTCCAAAGCATTGATACCAGTCATGTTGCAAGCACTCAAGTCACTTTGTATGCACTCAATTCAGGTATTCGACGCATCCTCATGCCTGGGGTATACATGCGTGTTATTGAGTTTTTATTTATTTTACTCCCACGACGGGAAGATTAGACACAAGGTCAGGAAAGTGTGATTTGAAAAGTCAGCGCCTTAGAGGAAGAGCACTCTGGCTGAACAAAAATTGCCTGGGCAGCCCTTTCAGCATTCCCCAGTTGGGGTGCCTCAGGCGATTAGCAATAAAGATGAGAAGGTAAAGCCTGGGAAGGTGGACCTCCTAGAACTGCACAGGACCCTACCTCAGACTGACAGAAAACAAGCCATCCTCAAAAATGGCCTAGATCCTGCCAGTCTGATTTTGGTATGAACTAACCCCGAAGGATTATTGAGTTGATGCAGGAGGTGGCATGCTACAGGATCAAACCACCTGAGACGCTGAGTGTGTAAGGCATCAAAATCACACCAATCCAAGCTTCTGATAGGGATTCTTTCCTATAGTTTTCTGCCACACATCCACCTAATCATTACGCCAGAGCCGTTGCAAATCAAAAACATTTTTTATTAGTTAATATATTTATTTAGAAAAATTAATAATAAAATTCTTTATATTTATTTAGATATAAAAATAAAAAAAGCAATTTCTTGGATACAAACCAAATAGAAGAACCAGTACCAGAACCAAAATCAAAGACATTTCTCGGCTTAAAATCGGGATCTCGTTTGACAATCTGAAAACAAAATTGGCATAAATCAAAAAAAAATAAATCATGTTTATACAAAAAGTGAAATCCAAAAGTAAACAAAAACCTTCTCTACCCACTCCCAATTGATAACTTATTTAAAAAAGATGCGATGAGGTTAGCGAACCCAACATTTTGAAAAAAACTTTAAGGGAGATAATTCAGCCACATTTAATAACATTTCTTTGAATTTGTGGAATTTATTTGACGATTATGAGGATGAAAATTTTTGCTCCTCATTAACCAAAATTAATAAAACAAATACGAACAATGTCAAAAGTTAACTCATTTGCATATTGCTTTGCAAAACGAACTCTCATCAACTAACTATTTGTTTTCGTATTCGATGATTGTTTTCATTTTACCCATTTTTCTATTGTTTTTTTATAAACTGCTTATAAATTATAAACAATTATAAATTGCTTTATATTATTTTCATAGTTCTATTTACAAGTATTTTCGTTGATTAGTATTTTGGAGTGAAAAGAGTCTTCCTGGTCAATTTGCTTCTGGGGTTTGCAATTGTTGGTTTTCTCAATTTTCTCAGACAATGCCGGGACACGGGTCTTGCTGGTTGTTTATCAAATACCCCTCACAGCTCACATCTCCAACACCCTCTCACAACTAAGTTTAGCTCCTGGCCTGCTCGCATGGCTTAGATAGACCGGCAGCGGAACTGCTACTGAGAGAAGGGGGTGAAGGTGGGTTACTTGGCACCTGAAAACTAGTGCTTTGGGTAGATGAAGTCTGTTAACTTGGAAAGACAGCTCATCTAAGAGAAGGAAAACTCTGATCTTAAAACTGTGCGAGCTTGTGGTCATACCCACTCAAGTTTTGAGAGTTAACCCTTCTTTTTTTGATGCATTAATCCCGAGCTTTGGATTTGTTTCCACTTGATATGATTACAGGCTTGGTCCGGGTAAAGGCCAGTTGTACAGAGATCTTTGTGCACGTTGTCTGCCCACCTCTCATCGGCCTTCCTCTCGGCCACTTTCTGGTGTCTTCTAATGCAAAGGCAAGTTTCACGACGATGGTGTCGTTGTTGGCCCTCAGCACACGTCCAAACCATTTGAAGCCGCCATTCCTTCATCTTGTCCTCAATTGGTGTGATGCCGTAATGCCTACAGATGTCCTCATTGCAGACGTGATTGAGCAGTGTAATTCCAGACATCTAACGGAGCATTTTGGTTTCCATGATGATGAATTTTGCTCCACCTTCCTTATAGTCTGTAAGCACTCAGAGCTTTACAAAGTGATGGGTCTTACAACAGTCTGGTAAATCTTCGACTTTGACAGTTGCTGACGATGTTGCCATCTTCGCTGAGTGTCGAACAGAGATATTTAAAGGCGTGTGTTCGTGGAAGATCTTGCATGGTGCCAGGATCGTTTTTATCAGTGGTTAAATATTCCGTCTTTCTGATGTTCAGCCGCAGACCAAACTGTACCAACCTGTCCTTCCAGGACTTGACTTGTTGCAGGTCGGATTTATTCTTTGAGGCAAGCAAACATCATCTGCATACAAGACTATCCAGGGCACGGACCAGTGCAGGTCCTTGGTGATGGTGTCCATGACAAGAATGAAGAGCAGCGGGGAGAAGGCCAAGCCTTAGTGCACTCCAACCGTGATGGGAAAGATCTTAAAGATACCAGCAGCCTAGAAAAAACCTCAAACCTAAATCTCCAAAGCAGTCCAAGACTTATGCAACAACATTCTGACAACTCCTACAACAGCACTGAAACCATATGTATCGGCACTTGCCTTCTCCATGAACTATTTCAGCGATGTGGAAGGAGACGTGCTGCGTGGCTAACAGGTTACCCTCCATACTTACTTACCGAGGGGAGATCACTCCAGCGCAACTCCATAGTTTTTGGAGACTGAAGGATGCCTATATAATGAATTAAGTAAATAATGAATTAGAAATGCAACTATAAGTTTAAAGTTTGCTTCTTAAATGATACCTACGTTTTGCATAGACAAATGCCGTCAAATAAACACAGAAACAAATGAGAATCTAACAGTTTTGAACCTCTACTTAAGCCAGTATCGCCGTCGTCATCCTACCACTGTACTACTGAGAATATTTTGGTTAGCAAAGGTCAAAATAAAATTCTCAGGTTTGCCGTTAAAAAGTCCAACATTTTCATCTTTTTGTTTACTTTTCCATCTAGAATTTATAAAAAGAAATCTATCATTGATTGTTGGTCATTCATTTCATAGGAAGGTAGAGGTATAACATTGATACTATAGTACTATATGGATGTGCCATGCCATGGTGTACTGCTTACGGTTGCAGATTGTGAGCTTGTCGGCATACTGGGTTCAAGTTCTGGCTAGGCTACTTCATCATTTTTGGAAAAATATGAATCCATATATATATACTCCTTTCAGCTATGGGATAAATACTAGACTCGGAAGCTTTATATATGAAGCCTTGATTGTGTAACTAACCAAGGAGAAGGAAAACTCTGATATAACACCAGTCTTTCTCTGTTTATTCCAACATAATTTCTGATCGTTTTGGACTTCTTTCCACTAGCCTATGCTGATTCAAGAAATGTTTGGAGATTGTGCCATACTTGCTTCACTATAGACTCCTTGTGTAAACACCTTTACAAGAGGTATCCATTGTCTCTCAAGACAATAAGACGCCTTGTAATACTATATACACTACTGCTTTTCTATGGATGTAAAAAATAAATGTATCATCTCTATAAAAGTTCCATAAGGAATTAATGAATAAAATTTACCTAAAATATGTTTTTTCTTAGTAAATTCTTATTTAGGGAAAATCATTAGATTTTCATTTCCTGCAAATTTAAGAAGGCCTAACAATTTTATAAAAAAAAGTATTAAACTAACACAATTATACTCACTTCTGATAGACATTGTATAAGGACAGCATAATTAGCAGGCATTCTAGAAACCATATACAAAAAACTTTTATAGGCATCATAGCTATAACAAAAAGAGAAAAATAGTAAAAACTGTAATAGCAGTTCTAATAATCATACATGAAAAAATAAAATGAAAAAGCATCAAATAAAAGAAGCTTACATTTTATGCCATCAAACTGTAAGAGAAACCAATTCAAAGAAATCTTATATTCCTGACAAAATTACTCCAAAAATAGTGTTACGGTTGGCAAACAATTTCTATAAAACAAAGCTATAAAAATCATCAATTCTCACCTGAGGAAGTATAATTTTAAAGCAGAAATGGGTAAAGACATTGTAGCAGTTGTATGAGAGATCTATTTTGTTTATAGGTACACACAGTATCTTGCGTTATGTCGAATTGGGATTTTGGTCAGCATATTCAGTAGGCATATTGATATACAGGCGATTAGTACATCACTGACATGCGCACTGGAAGCCTACTGAGTTCTGCCCAGCTATTTTCTGGGCAAATACAAAAGAGTTTGAGTCAAGACTTCAATGGTGATGAGGGGCAGGAATAAACTCTAGACCAACTGGAATTATATTACCTTTATGCCTGTCGACCAAGCAACTACACTCACATGTTTATGTTGTATTCTCGTTCCAGTTAAATAAAAAACATCTTTATATTATCGTAGAGAAGACATTGGTGTTTTTCTTTTCGAACCCTGGTAACTTTTTTCTTATTCAAGTCGGATACGTACAGACACGACCGACTCCTGTCTCAACACTCTCAGCAGACACCACAACTCTACAATAACATCACTTAAAATGAAAGTACACAACTGGGTAATCTCCCTTTATTGAACTAGAAATAGAATGAGATGAGTCTCTGTTCTAGCTGTGTTCACTGCTTATATGTAAAGAACCATTTTGATGGTCTCTAAGACACAAAGCTGTCTCTTTTTCAAATTTGAAAGTTTAAAAAATATATAATCCATTAATTTTAATTTCTACTTATAATATTTTCACATTCTTTATTTTGAAGTTGTTCTGTTTAAGAGTAAGAATTTGTGTCGCAAAAACATTTTTGAAGTTGTAACTTTTGCAACAAGCATACTTTTTCGCTTTTATTTTGTAATTATATTATTTTGTTTCATCTTTAACTATTGATCTAAGACATGTTCTCAACTCGTGGGTCGCATCACCAAGTGAAATCAGCAACCAATTTTTTGGGGGTCAAAAAGTCATAAGAATAACCATCGAATAAAGGTAATCCATTCTCACCTGAGAAAGTATTAATTCTAAAGCAGAAATGGGTAAAGACATCACTTAAAATAAAAGTACACAACTGAGTTATTTCCCCTTTTTCCTATATGTTCCATTGAAATAAAAATAGAATGAAAAAGCAAGTCTCTGTTCGAGCTGTGTTCAGACAAAGATGACTACTTTCTCCAGTTTGAATATAAAAAATATTTTAAATAAAGTCATCTACTTTACTTTTGCTTGTTACATTTTCACATTCTTTTTTTAAAGTTTTTTTGTTTAAAAATTAAGAATTTGGTCACTTTTCAAGTGGAGTGGAAAAATGTATGGTGATTGTCCAACACACGTCATATGTAAAACAGACGTTAAACCGAATATGATGATGAAATGATGAAGTTGAAATGAGAAAAAGGTTAGAAATCATTGTCTTAGATAATCTGGCAAAGTACATTTAATGAAAAGAAATTACACGTAAAAAAAAAAACAATTTGTTAATTTCCTTAAACTCAATCTGATATATTTTGTCAAACTTTTCCTGCACAATTGAAAAAAGAAAAAAAAGCCAAACGAGGGGAGATGACCTACTTTGTCGGCTGCCAATTGTAAGTTTTATTCTTCATAAGATGAACAGTTTTACGATGAATCTTCTTTTCAAGAGCATCCTCCGAAAGTTTATTTGAAAATTCTGAAACATTAATTTCAATTATAAAGTTCATCAGAAAATATATTAAAACAGATAATCATATCTAAAAGAAAAAAAAATTTGATGATTAAAAAGATATTCTAAAATAAAAAGGAATTTTAAAAAATCAGTTATCGAAATTTTTTGATTTTCTTCCAACTGAAAGTAATATAAATCCCTTTTGTAAATAAATAAATTTTATCTAATTGAATATTTTAAAAAGTCAAAAGAATTGACTTAAAAAAATCATCTAATTTCTTGCCTACCTAATTACTACTTTGGAATAAGAAAAAGTATTCAAATAAGTGTTTAAAACAAAGCCCAATTCATTTTAAAATTTTCATAAATTTATTTAATTTGAGATAATCACGCCTTATATATTTCATTAATGTTAGGATAGAAATTATTTTCTAAACTTCAAAAATTTCAAAATAAAATTTTATGCTAAAAAGAAAGAGTAATAAAACAGTTTTAAAGGTTAAAAAAATGTATTCTTATTCAAAATGAGACACAAAGTTCAGTTCTAGATCATTCCATAAGAAATCATCTAAAATGAATCTTCATTGACTCTAAATCAGATATTGAAAATATTTCAATAAGAAATGTTTTCTAACAAAATAAATGTTGAAAATTTGAACTTGTTAAACCAAAAGTTTCAATATTCTGACAAATTAAAATTTGATTTTTTATTCTTTGCCACCAATTTTGTAATTTAAAAAAAAATTGAAGCTGAGAATTTCTTCGCTCTTTTGTGGTAGAACAACATAAGTATTTTTTTCATTTATTTATTTTTGTTATGCTTATGGAACAATTTGGTCAGTTGATAGATAAGGATTTGTCTCTCTCTCTCTTTATATATATATATATATATATATATATATATATTAGCGTTATGATTGAGTTGTAGAATTCTCTCGCCCACCTAACTGCTAATAAGAGAGGAGGAAGGCGTGTACATGAACAACAGTGAGAACGGCGTACTTGGCCCTTTCTTTCACTTTTCATCTCTCGCCTACCTGACTGCTACTAAGAGAGAAGGAAGGTGTATACATGAACAACAGTGACCACGGTTTGCTTGGCTCTTTCGTTCACTTTTCATCTCTTGCCCAGTTGACACCGGATGTAGGCATAAACCCTTTCCCCTACTTGTTTCAAAGGAGCAGCTCGGAAAAGGGATATAAAACAATAAAGGATACAAGTGATCATATCGTACAAAATGCTAATTTCCAGGCCAAACACAGCGGGAAATTAAAGGATTTTTGAATAAGAAGTTAGTTAGAGAAAAGATTTTGAAGTGTTCGCTTGGTCGAGAAACCCCTCTCACAATAAACTTGGAGTCGCTTGAAGACGGAATTATTCTTTTCTGTCTACTAACTTGGGATTTAATAAGGACCAGTGGGACATCGGAATATCCCTCAACTAAGTAAAGAAACCCTTTTCGTCTTTCTCTCAATACATATTCGCACATTAGCCAACAAATTATTTTTCTAGTTTTCATATTGATACACACATATTGATACACATCACATTTCGTTTAAACAATAATACGTCTATCTCCTATCCTTCAAGAACCACATTTCTGACATAAAACTTTCTTCAGTTTTATATCTGTATATCATTGTCTGTGTTTTTCTTTCACCGTGTATTGTATGTCGTGTTTTTTGCTTATCAGTTCTCGCCTGACAGCTTCCCCCTGGTCACATATTTTTGCTCGCCTGGGAGGAAGATATCATGCTGAACGAACATATTCTACACTGACTCTCAAAGGAGGAGGTAATGACTGAGAGCATATTATCATGACGAACGCCTCAGCCCTAAACAAAGAAGATAATCATGGAAAGATGGTCTCATGAGGAACGAACATATACTATACTAGGCCCCCATAAAAGAAGGTAATACCTGGGAGGATCGCCTCCATAAAGGGATAAGGCAATACCTGTGAGTATGGTATCATGGAAACAAAACAGATACTATACTACCCCCCCCCCCCTCCCCGAAAAAAAAAATGAAAAGGAGAAGGTAGTCCCCGGGAAGAAGGTCTCATGACACCAGAACAGATATTACATTACCCCTTTCCCCAAAGGAGGATGTAATACCTGAGAGAATTACCCCACCCCTTAAAAAGAAGGAGGTAATTCCTGGGAGGATGGTCTTATGGCAACAGAACCCCCCCCCCCCATTAAAAGATAATACAATAATAGATTAAATCTTTTTTTTCATTCATTTAAAAATTCCTTGCTATAAAAAACATTATTTTTATGGTTACTTGGCCTTTTGGCTAAGATCCAAGTGTAGTATCTGTTCTCAGCATCGCAGCGATCTCAGACGTTTTACTATCAACAAAAATATTGCATATATATAAGAAAATATGACAATGCAAAAGTACAACTGTATATTACAGAATATTAATTTATTAAAAGCTGTTTATATAATAAATATGCAAATTAAGAAGACCTAAATGTGTTTGAGGGTATTTGCAGCTTCCTATATATACAGTATTTCAAAAGTCTACCTTGTATAATAGAATTAAATAAGCACAACCTGTTTTGAGGTTTATATAGTTAGGATAGATGAAAAAATCTTTCGCATTTATTCATGTAGATATATATGTATAGAGATAGAAAGGAAAAACAATTAAACACAGGAAGAAATAATAATTTCACCCGTTTCGTTCGGATCAACAAATTTCTTCGGAAAACTTTTTCTCTCTCTCTAATATTCTTAAGAGAAAACAAATGTTATAATCCCTTAACTTCAACTTGACTTCTCAACCTGAATTTTAAATGTTATTTATTTCCTCAAAATTTCAACAAGGTGTTTTATTATGCTATGAATGAGAAGAAATACTAAAAAGTAAAGAACCATTTTGATGCTAATTTTAACAAAAAATACTAAAAAAACATTAAAAAATACTAAAAAAAAGTCATTTTCATGTTATCATTTCACTTCATTTGTGTTATGGTTAAAAATAGAATGTCAGTTCTGCACTCTTCGGTTAAGCACAAACAAAACATTGGCAAATGTTTTGTTTGTGTTTAAAGATAAAATAAATGCAGACATTTTTCTGCACAAATATGAAGGAGACCAAATTTTTTAATAAAAATTAAATGAAGACAATGTTAAATAATTACTTGTGTTATCTAGAACTTCTTTGGTAATTTCTTGCCATTTTCTGTCCAATTCATGCCGCTCAATTGGTGGGTGACGTCCCCAAAGAACCCGAGCAAAACTTGAGGCAGATTCCACAAGATTCTTCGTAGGATATTCTATCAACAGAAAAAATATGAAATCATGTAAAAAAAAAAATGTATCAACTGGTGAGAGGTTCATTTTCATTAAGATATTCGATATAAATATCTGAACTTTTTACGACTTTATTATATAATCCACTTATTTATATTATAAGTTATATATATTATAAGAAGAGGTTCTCTGTCTGTCTGTCCGTCCGTCCGTCCTGGAGAATTTTTGTAAACATAAGAGAGGGGGGGGGGGGGGGGGTAATTACTATTTAATTAATTTCCAAGTCAGAAACATAGGGCACATCTTAACAACTAAATAAACAATAAATAATTTTGACGTCGAGGTCGTGATTTGAACTCGTAACCTAAACGTCAAAGAGTAATTTGAACGAATTTGTCCAATACGCTACCACTGAACCACGATAACAAGTAAAAAAACGATTTTGATTTAACTACTTACAGTAGAAAAATGATGTAAGAAACTTATCATACATAAATAAACAATAAAATAACGACACTTGACGCTGACACTAGGAATCAAAAACGCGAACTTGAGGCCTGCAGTCTTGGTCGTTATTGACTGAACTTAGTAAATTCTTTCAAATTAACAATAAACTGAACCCGCTCGGTTGACTGTGGAACTCTTCAGTCACAGGAGGAAGAGACGTGGCAGCCTAACAAAAACATACGACCATAGGGAGGATATTTTGCTATCTATATAATACGCTATGGCAATTTCATGTTTGTATCTACGTTATAACCTTCCACCACTTTTTTAAAAGATAGCATCACCTGATCACCGAAGATGCAATGCAAAAATCTTAATTTTAAGAATTCTATCTGATATCACTCTTGTGTGAATACACTTGATTAGCCTTCAAGCTAGGATAAAAGTGTAGTATCTGTTCTGTCCAAAGATAGAACAATAAGACGTCCATATAATAGAAATGTGTTACAAACTCTGACAAGGGTTTTGGAGATAGACCACGATGACCAGATATATTCTGAAACTTCATGCCGGACATCAACAAAATGGAAATATTTTTAAGCATGGCAGCAATATAAAACAGATGAAGGATAGAACTGTAGAATTGCCATGGGTCCCGCTAGTTTATATAATAATATGCTAAGGCAGTTAATTTTTGTATGTACGTTATCACATTAAAAAATTAGATCATCTGATCAGAAAAGATGCTGATTGGTGATGAATCTGATGTCTCTAAGGTAAACAATTTCGACTTTACTCATTTTAAAATGAATTGTTTTAAAATCAAATTACATCATCCTGTCGACTAAAACAGTCCAATTTTAAATAAATACACTCAAAAATGTGACATTCGTTTTATTGATTTGAAGAATATTTAGCTGATAATTATTTTTACGGTAACAAGAATAATACTCCTTTTCAGGGCCATTCTAGCTTCTTTGGGCTGTTAACCAAAAATAATTTTTGTTATGGGAGATAAATTCTATGCTTTGTGTGTGTGTGTTTATGTGGGGGGTTCATACTGAAAAGTTGATAAAAAAATATTTTTTTACCCGACCAATAACCCTAGGTTCGAGTGGCAAGCCCCCAACTAAAAAATTTCCTTAACCATACCACTAACCCTAAGTTCGAGTGGCAAGCCCCCTCCAAAAAAAAACGTAAATCCACATGTAATCATCTACAAAAGGAGAACCCCCCCCCCTCAAAAAAAATTCAGTTTATCTCACAGAGCGGAAAAAAACGGTTAACTACCCTAAAACGCTAGAATGACCCGGAAATGATCATTTTACATTAAATTCATACCCCACTCTAAATTCTAAAATAATTGTCATTTTCTTCAATTTATTCAGGGTTTTCACACCTAATCAACTTCCAGGTTTTTGATTTCTTGACCGTTCAAAAAATCTGTATCTTGTCTTTCTTTTCTTTTCTTGCTAACATTCTGCAGGTTATAGAGGGATTATTTGCGTTCAGGTTTGAAAAGGGGGGCAGGGGTGAGTCCACTAGCGAATGTAGATGGGAAAAGAATATTGTCCAAACCAACCAAGTCAGTCTACAGTTAAAGACACATTTATATCTGCCTCGACAGTGAAGAGACCAAAATTTGCGTTCGGGGTTGAAAGAGGGGGAGAGGGAAAACCTATCTTCAACTTTCTGTTCCCTCCTTAGTATGCAATTGAACTTATTCTATCTACATATGTACATATATATATATATATATATATATATATATATATATATATATATATGTATTATATGGGAGTTTTTTTTTTTTTTTTTTTACCTGCAGGGGCTAGGAAATACCCGACTAGTACACGGGTGCAGGATATCTTTACCCCTCTCGGTGTGTTGGACCCGTAAGGCCACCCATCTAAGAGAAGGAAATCTCTGACAATAAAACCTTGCTACCAGCTACTTACGCCGTGGCAGTAAACCGTTGGGGAGGGAGGTCTCCTTAGTCCTGATTGACAACTATCCTAGAGTTGGAATCTCAAATAAAATATCCAGTTTGCAAACCTACAATTGCTTAAGGAGTAGATAGGTTCTGCCTATCGCCGGCCTTTGCACTCCTTCTTTGTTTATTAGTCAGGCACAGAGGTAACAGCGCTGGGACGCCTCTAAACACTCAGTGCCTAGCCTTGTTTCCTTACTGGGACAATGAACGCCGTTCTCTTTCTCTCTATTTGGGCAACTTGGGGAAAGTTTTTTCGTTACTAAGTCTTACATGACCAGTCTGGGTCTCTCTTGTTCCGACAGGTTGAGGGTACATGTTAGACAGCTTGTCTGGCTGCTGTTTCCGACTGACAGCAAGGAGCCCAAACTCTTGGGTAGCGCCAAGAACGGCTGCTCCATTATCAGTTGCATAATACCGTGGGTAGTTGTATGTGCCATGTCGCGCATGGAAAGGGACCCTGCAATTATCTCCGGTGGGCTTTCCCGAGGCTACAACCCCCATGGACCAGGTCATGACTAATGGACTGGTTGTGTGAGCTTATTGGCACCAAACAAGTACCCACCTTGGCCAACCCACTCTATAATCAAATCAAACATGTCATTACAAAGAAATAAAAGCTAACCTAAACCAGACACCCAACAAAAAACACTTTCGCTTCCGCCATTGAGGCTCGCATTCAAAAATATCCGGGGACTTAGAATCAACATCAACGACATAGAAATCTTTCTCCTGACAAACTCCCCGGATATCCTAGCTCTTAGTTAAACTAACCTTCAATCCTCAATCTCCTCTCACCACTTTGACATGACTGACTATCTCCCACTCTACCGTAAAGACTCTGACAAACACATGCACGGGCTAGGAGTTTATGTTCGGAACACTCTCCCCCTGACTAGAGAACATAGGTTAGAATCAGATAACCACGACTAAATGTGCTTTAGATTGATTTTACATCACAGCGTCAGTTATTTATATTTCTTATACCGCACCCCGTCGACCCAGGACTGTACTCTGCTAAACTCTGTCTCTGAAAGCATAGATAGAGCACTCTTAATTGACTCGAATGCCCAGATACATGTATTTGGGGATTTTAATGCCCACCACCGCGACTGGTTGGGATTCTCCAGCCTTACTGACGCAGCCGGCAACTCTACGTATAATTTCTCCTTAGCTCACTCCCTCTCTCAGACTGTTGATTTTCCGACCTGCATTCCCGATCGAGTAGACCAACAAGCCTCATTTCTAGACCTCTTCTTGACCTCAATACCCGAGGCTTGTGTGACGAGAGCTCATAGCCCACTCGGGAATGCTGATCACATTGTGCTAATGATACATATCACCCTAAAAAGTCGTTCAAAAGCTGATGAACCGTTGCTCAAAACAACAAGATACTACGAGCAAGCTGATTTTGAGTCAATCAGAGATCAAATCAGTGACGCCCCATGGAGGGAAACCTTCTCACTCCCTGCCAACCAGTGTGCAAACGAATTAACTGAATGGGTCAAAGCAGGCATTGAAGCCTATGTCCCCATGCGAAAATTCTTTAACAAGCCCCACTCTCCTCAATGGTTTGCTTCGGAATATGCAGCTGCCATTTCTGAGAGGCAACAAGCATTCCGTAAATTCGGCTGCCATAAGTCAGCTACTAATAGACATAAATTTATAGAGTCAAGAAATAATTGCAAGGCCGTGATAGGTGAAGCAAAGAGAAGGTATAATGAGTTAACAAAAAAATGCATCCAGAGAAACTAGGTACTCGCGATTTCTGGAAAATCTACAATAGTGTAGTGAATAATGGTCAATCAACGATTCCCCCACTATCAAACCACAATGATGTCGTTTGCACGGCCACTGATAAGGCTGAACTACTTGCCCAGTGTTTCGCTTCTAACTCTACTTTAGACTCAGATAACCACCCCCTCCCTGAATTCCCTTTGCGGACCGAAGCACCACTTGATAACCTGGTCATCACCCCATCCCAGGTTAGAGACATCATAAAAAACCTTGACACCTCTAAAGCTTGTGGGCCTGATCTTATACCTGTAATAGTAATAAAGAAATGCTCTGCTGAACTGGCCCCTGTCCTCTCCAAACTCTACAATAAATGCCTAGCCGAATCTTGCTTCCCCGATAGCTGGAAAATTGCCTCTGTGGTACCAGTCTACAAGAGTTCTGGGAATAGAACCGATCCTCAGAACTACCGCCCAATCAGTCTACTGCCGATCTTTGCCAAAATCTTTGAATCCTTAATCAATCTAGCGATAGTACAGCACTTAGTTAATGTTAAACTTCTATCTGACCGCCAGTATGGATTTAGACAAGCACAATCTAGTGCAGACATCCTAACGGTCATCTCTGAACGCATGTATCATACACTCGACAAGGCAGGTGAAGCTAGGGCAGTAGCGCTTGATATATCCAAGGCCTTTGACAAGGTATGGCATAAAGGGCTTCTCTTGAAAATAGGCTCATATGGTATTACTGGGCAACTACTTAATATAATTAGATCCTTCCTAAACAAAAGAAAAATCCAGGTTGTCCTCGATGGCCGGTCATCTAAGTAACATGACATAAATGCTGGTGTACCCCAGGGATCTATCCTTGGACCTTTGTTGTTCCTGATCTATATAAACGATCTCCCTGATGACATAGAGTCTGAGATTGGTTTATTTGCTGACGACACCACGCTTTACTCTCGCCATGTTGGCAAAACAGATGCGATCATATCCGAGGCAATGGCTGAATTTTTAGAAAATTACCTCCAGGCTGTAGTGGATTGGGGTCATAAATGGTTGGTAACTTTTAATGCCGCAAAGACAAAGCTCCTTTCCTTCAATAATTACAAGAAACCTCTCCAACCACTGATTGTCATGGCAAATAACACCCTACCTGAGAGTTCATCATTCAAACTCCTCGGCCTAACCTTCACAGGTAACATGAATTGGAACAAATACATTGAAGACATTGCCAAGGCTGCCGCAAGGAAGGTTGGCTCCCTCTACCGTGCTAGTAAACTCCTCACACTTGACATTATCCTGTATCTCTACAAAGCCACCATCCGCCCAAGCATGGAGTATTGTTGCCACATCTGGGCTGGTGCATCATCTACTAGTCTCTCCCTCCTTGATAAGGTCCAAAAAAGAGTCGCCAACCTAATAGGTCCGTCCCTCACTGTCAACCAAGCTCCAGTCCCTGTCCCATCGCCGCAATGTAGCATCCTTATGTTTGTTTTACAAATACTTCAATAGATTATGCTCCGATGAATTGACTACTCTGGTGCCCCCTCGACGTAAATTCACTAGACTAACTCGACAACCAACTAAATCTCATTCATTCACTGTGGAGGTCCCCAGATGCCGGAGAGCCTTCTACTCAAATAGCTTCTTTCCTCGTGCTGCTGGCCTCTGGAACTCCCTCCCTGCCCCCTGTTTCCCCGACAGTACTGACATGCAGAAATTTAAAACTAATCTAAACAGACATCTTGCTGCTCAGATCCCAATTTAGGCTGACCCCCAACCTTTTCCCCTTTTCTTTTTTCTCAGTAGCCCCTTACGTCTACAGTGGCGGCCTGCCTTGTTTGGGGTGAACCATGTTAAAAAATAAATTTTTTTAAACTGTAGAATTTCATTTGGAGGGGGGGGGTAGCAAAGGGTGTTCTGATACCTTTTTTTTTCATACTAAAATGTTTTAACTTCAGTTTTGCTTTTAAATTTGTTAAATTCCGTTAAAATTAGCTTTTTGTGTAAAAAGAATGTTCAAATTCTTTTTTGTGCATCAAAAAGTTTAAAACATTAAAAATATATTTGGTGCAAGAAATAAACAATAAAAAACATAAAGAGAAAGACGCCAAGTACGCATGTGGGGGGGGGGGGAGTAATTCTTTGATGAAACAAGAGTTTTCTACCTCCTCTATCTTCCCTCTCTATGGAAAAATTAACATTTCCATAGAGAGGAGAAAGGAAAATAAAACAAGACAAGTGAAGAAAGGAAGAGAGAAAAAACAAGAAAAGAAACTGAGAGAGAGGAAAAAGGAGAAATAAAATCGAGCCAAGGCAGCAGAAATCAGCCTTTTATTTAAGTAAAAAAAAGAAAAAATTTAAGCAGAAATCACGCTTTTTCTGAATTTTTGTAAAAGAGCAGAGATCTCATATTCGATACTGACCAGTTATATTTATTTCTTTTAATATGTTTCTACTATATAATTTGATTAAAGAGTTTTCTTGTCCTTCTCGCATATTCTTTTCTAATCTTCTCTTTCATTTCCATTAATTTGATGGTGTCCTCTTCCCAAACTCCCAGATATTTGTAACTTCATGTTTGCCAAATGCTCTAATTTATTCTCAGTACTGTCTCAAGCTTTGCCCTTTTCGTCTCTAGTAGAACACGCTTTTCCTTTCTGAATTCCATCCAAATGTCCTGTTTAAAGATTCTTGTTTTATTTATTAGATTTTCCTGTTCCTTTTTTACAAATATTTTCAGCATTCTAATTATTACTTCAACCAAGGAGGTTATGTTTTCAGTCGAGGATGTTTGTTAGTTTATCACCATGTTTGTGTACAGCCTCGCGTTCACATCGCTTGACCAATCGTCACCAAACTTGATCAAAATATGTCATGGTCTGACTTAGAACTGATTTCATTTTGGGATATATAGATTAAGGTCAAGGAAGAGGTGAAATTCCATAAAAATTTTGACCGTGACTAAACTTTTCACGGTCAAAGGCTTTGACCGTGAAAAGTTTAGTCACGGTCAAAATTTTGATGGAATTTTTACTTCAGATTTTTCCAAATTTGATATATGGATCTGATGCTCTTTGATAGCATGCAAAATTTCAGCCTGATCAATAAATAGTTTTTGAGTTATCAACATTTCCGTGACATAAATTTAGGAATACTTCATACAATATGGAGAAGTAAAGCCCAGATAAGACTTTGGCCCATCCTTATGTTGTCAGGTAGAGGTATGCAGTCTAAAACTGACTTAAGTTCTTATTATTATTGGTAATAGTAGAATTTTTACCACAATCCATGATGCATATGATGTGCCAAATTTGGTGTAATTCTGATGGACACATAAAAACTGTTCAATTATAATATAGACATGATTTAGCTTTAATTTCTATTTCAGGTGTTATAATATATTGAATAGAAAATTGTCATTTCAAAACGAGGCCTCAAAGTTGATGACCACATCATTTTAAACGAGGCCTCAAAGTTGATGACCACATCATTTTAAACGAGGCCTCAAAGGTGATAACCACATCCAACAAAACGACGAAATAAACACAATATCGGACTGAACCGCTCAAAACTAGTTTTAACATTTGACAATGTTTACTTGTCTGTTTGAATAAAAGTCTGAAACGGGCAAACATCAGTTTTTAGTTAGTATGCTTTAAAAAAAAAAGCCAGAGAGGAGGCTCCCACCCGTCCATTAAAATAAACCTTCAGAAAAACTAAGATCTTGGAAAGTCTTGTAAAATTAAGTAAATTTTTAAAAAACTGATTTTGATACACTTAATTCAAATTAGATTTTTAATTTCAGGCCAGCACGTAAAATTGATGATGAATGATGATGAGGAGGAGGAGGAGTAAAAAAAAATATTATCTAAAGTCATTTTCTTATGGAAATAGAATTCTTCAATATTTTACCAGTCAACTGAAAAATGAAACATTCATAATTTAAACAAAATGAAAACGAATGGAAAAAAGGACTTACTTTCAATTAACCGATTCACCGCATTTTCTAGTTGAGTTGGAACGGTGATTGGTTTGAGTTTTACCATCCCAATATGAGGTGGGATTTTCTTTTCAGAACTTTTCATCATTTCAGCCACTTTAGGAATTAACCGAGACTCCGGAGTGATGAATCCAGATGTATGTTTTAACTACAACAAAAACATGACAAGAAAAAAAATCAAACATTGAAAAAACTATCACCAAAATTAAATTTTTAAAAAAATATCTTAAAATGGCTGAATAATCAAATAGATTAAAATAATTTTATTAAATTTAGAAATAATCCTCAATCTTTTAAATAGAGTGATTACTATATTTGACAGCAACATATCCGTTAATCATACTGGGATCAAAGTGTAGTATCTGTGAAGCTGCAGATAGGTCTCTTTTAAATACTTATTATCATTATATATATATATATATATATATATATATATATATATATATTTGTAATTTTTAAAACAGTAAAGAGACTAATTTAATGCAGATTTTTTTTTTAAATAAAATATTATTTATTTAAAATTCAGATTTTCGATTCATAAAAGAATCTTCATTAGGAGGATACAGACAATATTTTTTCTTTCTTTTTTTTTATTAAACGACATGTTGTCACTTAGTCTTAAACTGTTGTTCTTATTGAAGTCTGGTATGTAATGTCCAATATAAGTGGTGTGCTTTGGTACGCATGTGTAAGCTATGAGTAAAATATTTCCACTGTTTGAATGCACTTAAATTTGTAATTTTTAAAACGGTAAAGAGACCAATCCAATGCAACAAGATTAGAACCTAATGTCTTAACACCCCACCACTATTGCAAACCTAAATTGAAACCAGACTGAAAAACATGTTATCAAAAGATCAAGCTGATATTGACGCATCTTGGCCAGCCATCACACATTAGCTGTGTGTTTTTTACTTCCTGTTCCTTTTCCCTCTTTTTATTTTTTCCTCCCTCCTTCTCTCCCACCCACTTCCTTCTCCCCTTTCTTTTCTCTATCCTCAATGAATTTATATTTTATTTCATTTTATTTTATATTTGATTCTCAACGGTCTCAAATCTAACCACGTGACTTTCCAAATTTTAAATTTCCTTTTCTTTTCTTCCCCATTTCATTCTTCCCAAATATGATCTGAGGTAAGGATCGGATTTTAACTCTGCCTGATGAGATCTCAGTTTCTAACAGCTGTTGATCGATAACATCGACATGCCAGTGTCACAGATTTTGTACATGTCTATATAAATAAAAATAATCATATACATATATATATATATATATATATATATATATATATATATATAGTAGCAATACCCACCGACCATAAAACAGTTTGGATAATCATGGATTTCAAGATAGTTCTACTAAAATTAGCAATACACATGAAAAAATTTAAATTGCTTAAAATATCTCAATAATGGCATATATAGAAAGAGCTTGATGATTTAAGAAAGAATCTTTTTAAATTTTTTAAATCTGACTAAAAATAAGGAAGTTATGACTATTTTTGTGCCTCACACGATTGGATATTTTCCCCTCTTTAAGACCATATGCGTTTCGTCACATTTTTTACACTAATTTTTCAGTAAAAATGTTATATCTTTGTTAAAATACAAGATTAAGCAATGAAATTTACCATATAAATGTATGTTTGTACAAGGAATCAGAATGTGCCACTGAAAATCTCCAGAAATTAATGGTTTCCAAGTAATCTGCACTAAGTGCACATAAATATGCTGCAATACTTTAAAAATACCATGTATCTATTAAAAGAAAGAAGTTAGAAAACTCAAAGTTGAATTGTAATACATTTTATGTACAAGAAACTAAAATCTAATACTAGGACTGTTTAAAATGAATATATTGCAAGATTTCTTTAGCATTATTGTAGATTAACACCTTCCACTAACTCACCCCTTACCTCCCCAAAATATGAGATTCTACTTTTTTTATTTAGGCAATTACATGGTAACACCCTGAAAATCTTGGCAGAAAGAAAGAAACAAAAACAATTATTTTAGAATTTAGAGTGGGGATCAGTTTCACATAAAATAATCCCCCATTTCAAGGCCATTCTAGCGTTTTAGGACAGTTAATTATTTTTTCTATGGGAGATAAATCCTGTGCGTTTTTCTTGTTTTTTTTCTTTTTTTAGACGATTATGAGGGTCTTTGTGGGAGGAGGGGGGGGGGGGGGCTTACCACTTGAACTTCAGGTTAGTGGTAGGGCTAGGGGCAATTAAGTGTGAACACTCTGAAAACTTAGCAGAAAGAAAAAAAACCAATTCATTTAGAATTTTGAGTGGGGGATTAGTTTCACATATATTTAATGTAGAATAATTCACCATTTCCGGGCCATTCTAGCGTTTTAGGGCATTAATCAATTTTTTTCTATGGCAAATAAATCCTGTGCGTTTTTTTTTTATGGGGGTCTGCTTTTTTATTATTTTTTTTAATTTTTTTTTTTTAGACGATTATGTTTGGTTTTAATGGGCTTTTTTGTAGGATTAGGGCTTCCTACTCGGACTTAGGGTTATTGATAAGGTTAAGGAAGGGGTTTTGTTTTTGATGGAGGTTACCATTCGGACTTAGTGTTAGGGTTAAGGGAGTTTTTTAGGGGGTGGCTTGCCACTCATATTTAAGGTTAATGGTATGATACGTTCAAGAAGGCATTTTTAGGAGGTGGGCTTGTTAGTCGTACCTAGAGTTAATGGTAGAGTAATTATTTGTTTTATAAATTTCACTAAAAGGCAAGAATGGCCGGGAAATCGGAGATCATTTTACATTAAATTTATATGCGAAACTGATCCCCCACTCTAAATTATTTTTTGTTTTCTTTTTTCTTTTTTTCGCCAAGACTTTAAGGGTGTTTACACGTAATCGCCTAAAAAAGTAGAATCTTATTTTTTTTTTAAATTGCCGACTAGAAAGTCATTACTACTAGAAGTTCGAAAGTTGAGTGAAAACCAGTATTTTTTATAAAAGAACCAAATAGGATTAACTTTTTTAAGCACAAAAATATTTTTGTCTTATTTTTACAAAGCTTTACAAGACTAGTTAGCTGCTGCTGATGTTATATCAGCAATACTAGCAGCCATTGTTGACTTTCGCTCAAAAAATGGACACTATTTTTTCGGATAAGGTAATTTAAAATTACTACTACGGAGAGACAAAACAACATACAATTATAATTTTAATGCATAAAAAAAGATAAAAGATTAATTTATTTACTAGTTGGGTACAAAAAATGTAACAACATTTTTTATATTCATATTTAAAAATTTTTCAAATTCGTTCTAGAATGAAAAACAAAAATCGCTTGCAGCTCTACAATGTTTTTCAAACTATAAATAGAAAACGCCTTTTCTTTCCGGATAGGGTCATGAAATATCAGGACTACCAAAAGAGGAGACATATAAAGACAATTATAATTTTAATGCATAAAAAAGTAAAATGATTGATTTACTTACTAATTGGGCGACGGAAATGTATTTTTCAAAAATGTTCGACCGACGGCGAGTTGAAGTCTTATTTTTAAAATTTCAAAAAAATGAATGAGCCAAATTACTTCGTACACCGACAAACATTAAAAGTGATACTTTACCTGATTAGTCTCCAAATTTTAGGACGAAATTCCACATACAGCAATGGTACGAGACTTTTAAACGAAGGGGGGGGAGTTAAAAAAAAAATTGACGTAAATTGCCGAAAATAGCGTTAACATTTTTTTGCCTTTATTTGTTCAAAACTCTTAAAAATATATAACGTATATTATTATTCATGAATGCACCTGAAAGGATATTCATTTCCTTACAAAATGATGGTATTTTGAGCACTTAAAGTGCTTTAGTTTTTAAGATATGACTATTTTAATAGAACTACCCTCAAATCTGCGATTATCCAAACAGTTTTCTGGTCGATGTGTATTGCTACTAAAATAGTCATATTTTAAAATCCAAAGCATTTTAAGTCCTCAAAATACCACCATTTTGTTCAGAAATGAATATCCTTTCACATGCATTAATAAATAATAATGTACATTATATATTTTAAGAGTTTTCAGCACATAAAGTCATAAAAATGTTAACGCAAACTTCGGCCATTTACATCATTTTTTTTTTTTAAACCCTCCCTTCTTTTAAAGATAACGTACCATTCGTCTTTGGGGAATTTCGTCATGAAATTTGGAAAACAATCAGGAAAAATATCAATTTCAATTATTGTTGGGGTACAAAATTAATTGATCCAGTATTTTTTTTTTGTAATCTTAAAAATAAACCTTCAACATAACGTGTATCGAACATTTTTAAAAAACTATTTTTTGTACCCAAACTAGTAAATAAATCTTTTATCTTTTTTTATGCATTAAAATTATAATTGTATGTTGTTTTGTCTTTCAGTAGTAGAAATTTTAAATTACTATATAAATTTAACGTTGAATGATTTCCCATTTCCCGGTCATTCTTGCCTTTTAGTGCAATTTAAAAACTATTTTTTCAAGATGAAAACTTGATATAAAATAAAGAATTACTCTACAACTAACTCTAGGTTTGGGTGACAAGCCCACCTCCTATAAATGCCTTCTCTTGAACGTGTTGTATTATTAACCTTAAATCTGAGTGACACACCACGCCCTAAAAAAAACTTCCTTAACCCTAACACTAAGTTCGAATGGCAACCTCCATCCAAAACACCTTCATTAACCTTATCACTAACACTAAGTCCGAGTGGCCAGCCCCCAATTCTACAAAAAGCCTATTAAAACCGCACATAATCGTCTTAAAAAAAAAAAAAAAAGCAGACGCCCATAAAAAAAAACGCACAGGATTTATTTCCCCATCAAAAAAAAATTTATTAACTGCCCTAAAACGCTAGAATAGCCCGAAAATGTTGAATTATTTTACATTAAATTTATGTGAAGCTAATCCCTTATTCTAAATTTTTAAATAATTGTTTTTTTCCTTTCTGCTAAGTTTTCAGGGTGTTCACACGTAATTGCCCCTAGCCCTACCACTAACCCAAAGTTCGAGTGGTAATCCCCCATCCTCCCACAAAGACCCTCTTAAAACTATACATAATCATCTAAGAAAGAAAAAAGGAGACCCCCTCCAAAAAAAAAACACGAAAAACGCACAATAGAAAAAAATGATTAATGCCCTAAAACGCTAAACTGGACCTGAAATGGGGGATTATTTTACATTAAATTTATATGTGAAACTAATCCCCACTCTAAATTCTAAAATAATTGTTTATGTTTCTTTCTTTCTGACAAGTTTTTAATGTAATTGCCTAAAAAAAAAAGTAGAATCTCATATTTTGGGGAGGCAAGGGGGTGATTTAGCGGAAGGTGTTAATCTACAATAATACCAAAGAAATCTTGCAATATATTCATTTTTAAACAGTCCTAGTATTAGATTTCAGTTTCTTGTACATATGTGACAAAGTAGCCGGGCCCGACGGGGATCGGGTACCCTGGTTGCGCACTAGTATGCATCTTGGTGATGATGCTAGGACGTGGAGACGAGGTGGAGATATAAAGCTAGTATATATTGACATGGAAACAGGCTTGTTCAGACAACGGAAAAAGGGTGCCGGGCTGGCTGGAAAAGTCGTGTTGAAAGTCGGTTTGTTCAACCTCACGCGAGATGTTGCCAAGAATTTGGGAAAAATCTTAATCACCAAAAAGCTAATAAAATGTCAACTTAGAGAGCGCGAGCTGACGGTCAAGATAACCATCTAAACCTGTCTTCATTAGTTGAGGCAGATGGATGATGACCACCCGGCGAGAAAATAACGAGTAATTGTTTTTGTGATAACAGTAAAACCAGAGAGGAAAATCCCATTTATCTGTATCGTTGAAGGGGGGTGGTCTGGCAAGATCTCTGTGTAGAGAACCAGAGGTGTGAGCAGCGAGACAGAGACACGAGTGGGGTACCCAGTTATAAGTGGCACCGCGACCAGGATATCAAACACCTGTGCGTGAGTGGCCAACGATCCCCACGGTGTGAGATGAGAGTGGGGTTCCTGTTATACATAAAATGTATTACAATTCAACTTTGAGTTCTCTAACTTCTTTTTTTTAATGGATACATGGTATTTTTTAAGGTATTGCAGCATATTTATGTGCATTTACTTGGAAACCATTAATTTCTGTAGATTTTCAGTGGCATATTCTGATCCATTGTACAAAAATACACTTATATGGAAAATTTCATTGCTTAATCTTGTGTTTTAACAAAGATATAACATTTTTACTGAAAAATTAGTGTAAAAATGTGGGGAAAACATCCAATCGTGCGAAAAAAATCTGACTAAAAATAACAAAGTTATGGCAACTTCCTTATTTTTAGTCAGATTTAGTCCAAACTATTCCAGGTGAAAGCTCGATGATTGTTAACATATAATAACAGAGCATATATAAATAAACAATATTAGGCTAAATTCCAGTGACCAAGTTTTTATATATATTTATTTATTTATTTATTGAGTTGGGGAATAAGTTGTAAGCGTTTTTGTGAAATAAAAAATCTTTGGGAAGCCAAACATTTGGCAAATATGTTAGAACAATTTTTTATTGTTTCTAACATTGATGTATTGCTTTTTGTTGATTTCATTACTTTTTGGTTTTATTTCATTTAGACCCTAAAATGTCAAGTTTTGCACTTCAAAAAAAGAAAATTCTGAGTTGCAGTCGACCAGTTGAGTTTGATTAAGAGTGATTAGACTTCACAAAAATTTATGTCAAATAACCAGATAATTGGTGGAACAGATGAATTGTGATCACAAAATTGTGGAAAAATCACTTTTATTCAATGGGGAAGATCTAGAAATTTGGTTCATGGATGCCAAACACTTTGAATGATCACAAGAATCAGCGCGCAACAATTTAACCCAGTTTGCTGGCTCAAAATCACTCAATATACGATCATAAACAGCGTACCCTTTATTGTATTGTCATTGTCGATGAAAAATGGTGTCTTTACATCTATATGAAGCAGAGTAAAGAACGGCTCAGCCCCAATAAGCAAACAACATCTCGAGCCAAACAAGTCTTTCATCCGTGAAAGAGTATGGTAGGACTTGGAAAGCATAATTCCTTATGAAAAATCAAGTGGTAAATGCCAAACTTTACGTTTAACAAAAAGACTGAATTGGCAACAGTGTGTTCTCTTTTAACATCACAACATCTGTGCTCACACCACGAATATGACCATAGCGTTATTCAGTAATGGGAACTATTGTCTCATCCTCCATAGTCATCATCAGATTTTCATTTTTTTCAATCTTTTTCAAATGCCTTATGTGGTGTAATGTTCAATTTGATTGGACGATTTTTCAGCTCAAAACCATTTATTGTCAAGGAATAGAAAAAGTTTGTGAATAATTGGAAAAAAGTTATTAACAGAAACGGAGATTATATTGTTGACTAATTTTATGTAATTTAACATTGATAACACTGTAAGACCATGACAATAAAACATTGTAAAAATAGCTCACAACTTATTCTCCAAACCAATATATATTTTATTTACCTCCTTTCAGGAAGTTAGACACAAGGTCAAGTGTGGGCTTTGATGAAAGTATTTCTGTGGAACGAACGGGATTCGAAGCCAGCACACCCAGTCCTCAGTAATGAATAGTGGTGCTCCACATCTAAAAATAAGATTGGATTTGGGTTCATGCTGGAGTTGTTCACATAAACCTGTGGCGCAACGGATAAGGGCATTAATTAACAATCAGTTCTAAGTAATGGTCATCTGGAGGTTCATTCCTTACTACAAGCGATAATAACTTAGAATAATGCAGTTTACGGACCGGGCTGAAATAATAACGTTATTATTTAGAAACCCATTTTTAACATGGAGAGGTGGAGGTTGATTAACTATTCTGTACTTTCACCTAACAATTTAACAAACAAAAAATACCGTAAAAATTGAATTTACCTTGAAAATCCATCTAAAAAATATCCCGTCCGTAAACTGCATAACATAATTAATTATCACTTCTGCCCGATCATGGCCAATGGAACGAGAACAATCTACTCCCATAGACTAAATAAGAATCCAAAAATCTTGTGCTTAATTCGTGTTAGAGTTTAGAGAGAAAAAAATCAGTGTGAAAGTCGTAAACATTTCATGCATGTAAATCAAAATTTTTTAAAAAGTCAAAAGACAACAATTAGGCATTTAAATTCATTCATTTATGAAAACCATTTTCTCGATTATAAAATCAAAACGGCTCTCCAGAAGGGTTCTCGTTCCCGCTGACTTCCGGGTTATCCTGCAGTAAATTTCAAGTACGGGTGATCATAAATGATAAAAGAAACTTCTTTTTTTTAACGGAAAATTTAGAATTGTATTTTTAGTATAATAAAATAAGTTGTTTTTTATGAAAATATAACAAATCTTTAATAAATCTGTTTTTATGAATCAAATGTTGAAATGTCATTTGTTTGCTTTTTTATGAAAATATCACAAATCTTTAATAAAAAATATTTTTTATGAATCAAATATGTTGAAATGTCTTCTTTTTATTGATATAAATAAAGTTTTGAAATGTCTTGTATTTTGTGAAACAGCAACATGTGTTTTGATTTTTTATGAAAATATAATAAAATAGCTTAGTATTTTAATAGTAATTTTGAAAGCAAATGTCTTTTGTATTTTGTGAAACAGCAACATAATTTAAAATATTTAAAAAGAATAATAAAAGCGTATACAATAAAGAATATTGCCGAAATAATTTTGTTTTATTCGGCGCCGCCAGAGAAATTCTTGAAGGTAGCTAAGCCACTTCGTAACTATTTAAAGAAAACGTGATTCTTTCTTTTCAGCGTCATCTAATTTACATACACGAATGGAAAATTAAATAGCGAAATCATAAGTCCATTCACTTCTATAGAGTCGATGCTTAGGGTTCAACTGTACGACCAGTTGAGCAGCAAGATAAGTCAAACTGTTGAGCACATCAAAATGCCTGTTTATAACAAGGCTAGAATGTTCCATTATGCTCAGAAGGGAAAGTCCATTCTCTGTGTTCTGATTGGCTGAGATTCATATGTGGCCATTTTAGTGTATAAATGTTCATTCATTCGAACAAGCACTCCTCCATGAGATGGATACCAATTGATGCCCTTATGCCGGTAAGTGTTAGTTTAATTCTATAACTTCTACATGAGAATTAAATGTGAAAGACAAACCCTTGAAGACGTAAGTCGTCCGGTTGTAAGTTCACCATTTCCAGAGACGCAAACGCGCGTGCACAAAAATGTGTATTTTATACTTGGGCTAAAAAAGAGAGGGTAAGAAAACATATCAAGACAAGAGGGTGACGATGAACATTTTTTTCTCTTGACTATGGTAAGAGCGATCGGCGACACTTTGACTGAAAATACTTTATTCCAACACGACTGTGACCGGTCACTTTAGACAATCATAATAATAATAATAGTCATCACCATCAATATCAGTGTTTTTGTAGTTGTCAGTGCTAGACATTTCAAAACTTTATTTATATCAATTAAAAAAAACAGATTTTTTTATTAAAGATTTGTTATATTTTCATAAAAATATAAACAAACATATATTAGAAAAAATTTTTTGCTCACAACTTATTTTATTATACTAAAAATACAATTCTAAATTTCCCGTTAAAAAAAGTTTATTTTATCATTTATGATCATCTGTACTTGAAATTTACTGCAGGATAACCCGGAAGTCAGCGGGATCGCGAACCTTTCTAGAGAGCCATCAAAACATCCGTTTTCAATTCTGAAAATGAAAAAAAACTATAAAAAAAAAACTGGTGAGAAGATGTGATTATTCACTGACGAAAAAAAAAAAATGGCGAATGTGTAGTTTGCCAGCCAAAATGGCAGACAACTCTGACGTCAAGTTAGGGTCTGCTCAATTCAACCGGTGCCTCGAAAAAGTGCTCCCTCGTTTACATGAAACAACGTACAATAAGAGTAGAGTAGTCTTCAGTCGTAGGATGCTTTACATCCAGTTTAGACCGCTCCTTTGTACCTCTTCTTTAGCCGATTGACACTGTGGGTTTCTGTGTGTGATCCAGGGCTCTGACGTTGTATTGTACAAGATGGCTTTCCATAAGGCGGTCAAACCTGGCTTTAAAAGCGTTCACCGAAGAAAGGGCTTTGACAACCTCTTCTGGCAATCCGTTCCACCAGGGAATTACTCTGTTACTAAAGAATGAGTCTTTTGCTTGTCTTAGTAGCATTTCTTGTCAGTCGTAGATTATGTCCTCTTGTTTTAGAATCCCCCTGAATTTCTGATATGCATGCCGTAGTGTCATACAGACCATGGACATATTTATAGGTGCTGATGAGATCTCTCCTCAGTCTTCTGTACAACAGCGATGGAAGCTTCAGGGCTTTGAGCCTTTCCTCATATGAGAGATCACGTAGACCGGGCACTTTTTTGGTTGCTCTTCTTTGCACATTTTCGATATGTTCAGCGTGTCTCCAGGTGCATGGTGACCATACAGGAGCACCATATTCGAGGAGTAGTCTAACCATTGATTTAAACAACAGGGTAAAGACCTCACTGTCAATGTATTCGAAAGTTCTCCATAGCAGCCCGGCCATTTTGTTTGCCTTCGATACTGATGTAGAAATGTGTTTGTCAAATGTCAAACCATTATTGTCCACGATTATTCATAGATCCTTTTCCTGTGTTGTGAATTCCAACTGGACTCTCTTTGCACAGTGGTCCGTCATATGGCATATAAACCCTGGATGACTATTACCAAACCTTATGGTGGTGCATTTGCTTGGGTGAAATTTTAATTGCCCAGTCTTGTAAGTTGTCGAGGTCGTACTGTAGTGCCTGGCAGTCGCTGACCTCACCCACTGTGCGATACAGCTTTGTATCATTAGCGAAGGGTTTCAAGTTACTACTCACTGCCTCGGGCATATCGTTGACAAATAACGTAAATAAGACCGGCCCTAGTACACTCCCCTGCGGTACTCCGCTAGTCACTGGTGCCCAGTTTGATCTGGTTCCATTCAGGCAGACTCTCTGTATTCGTCCCATGAGAAAGGATTTAATCCACTTCAGGTGTCCTCTGATACCGTAGCTTTCTATCTTTGCTAGCAGACGTTGGATGGGTACAGAGTCGAACGCTTTTTGAAAGTCCAAGTATATGGCGTCGACCGGCATGTCTTTATCCAACCAATCTTCGAGGCATTCTAACAATTGTGTAGTGGTCGATCTGCCAGGTAAAAACCCGTGCTGATGTGACGTGAAGAGCTTGTGGGTTACAATCTCGTCCCTAATCATGCCCTCTAGAAAATATTTCCTGTTTACAAATTTATTGTGAAAATAAAATCAACAAAACTTTTAACCAACATTTTTCCGAAAGATAACCAACATTTATGTACAATTTAACAAACTTTTTTGCAGTTTTTTTTTGTTTTGAAAATCATTGTTTTTCCTTTTTACAAATTTATCGTGAAAATAAAATCGACAAAACTCTTTTTGCAGTGTTTTTTTTTGTTTTTTTTAGAAAATCATTGTTTTTTTTCTCAAACATTACACGTCATAGTATTGCCGTATCCCATACAGTATATTCTCGAAGAAATTATTTGTTATATGACGGCGCCATAAAAATTCCTGTATATGACTATCAAAATTATTTGGGTATGTGCCCCTCATCGCACGGAATTTGTTCTTACACAAACCCCAAGTTCCGTCGATGCGGTTTGTGTGTAGTGTGGGGTCGTCGGGGTCCACAAAAGTGTACCTGTGGTTTACAATATCGTGTTGCGGCAGACTATTATATGTCCGCCAGCAGGGCTTTACGCGCTCCGCTACTTTTGGAGCTGCTCCCGCTCCTGCTCCAACGCCGAAAATTTGAGCTGGCTCCTCTCACGCTCCCCATTTTCAAAAAGGAGCCGCTCCTGCTCCAACTCCTATAAAAAATGAGCGGCTCTTTTTTAGCGCTCCATAATGAAAATGTACCTTCTTTCATAAACGTTCTATTCTGCCAATGAATGGTCGAAGGATAGGGGTGGGCGTCGAAGGATCTCATCGATATGGGTTGGGATGTCACTTTAAGTGTAAGACCGTAAGATAATATTTGACAAAATCTCGCTAATATTTTGAGACAATACGGACAATACGTAAATTTTCGTTTCCTGAGGTATAAAATAGAAATAGAAACATCCCTGAAGCATTTTAAAACAATTTTAATTTTCATTACATAAGCAACCTATTTTTTCAGGAAAGGAAAATTTGACCCGATATTTTTTTCTTTTGTTTTAAGTAAATAAAGTTTTACTTTTAAACATTATTAGTGATTATTTTCTTTTTAAAGAAAACATTTCTCTGGAAAAGGAGAGACAGCCAGGGCAACATTACTCGTCATGTTGTTGTTTAATATTTGTTTGTTTTACGAACGTAACTATATCATATAATGTATATTATTATTTATAACAGAGAAACGCGCAAGTTCTTTCAAACAAATCGATTCATCCATTTTTTTCTATAGTACAATTTGGGGCGAAAAAAAACCAATGAAGTTTATTTTTTAAGGATTGAATAAAAAAAATATTTTTCATAAGTTGCCCCAAAAATATCAATAAATTGTCAATAAACAATTCAGAGATCCATTTAATGTCTTAAAATTTCATACAAAATATCTGGCCTAAACCTTGGGAGTTGAAAAAATATCGGGTTTTCGCCCAAATTTAGGATGAAACTGATTGCTCGTGTTAATTGTATTTTTGGTCCTGAAATAAAATTCTCATTTACTTTTTAAAATGTTGAGAATCTAACTTTAATTCCAGGTTTTAATCGCTGGCGGCCATGTTGGTTTTTATTGTTTTTTTTCCTTGGACTAAATATATTTTTTCCTTGGACTAAAGATATTTTTACTGCTTTCACATTTTATTACACACAAAAATAAAAAAACTTTTAACATTCTATTTACAAAAGCAAGTTTTAACGGAATTTAACGAATTTAAAAGCAAACATAAAAAGAACATCAACAGCGGGTAAAAATGCGGCATAACAATTCAATTTGATATATGCTAAAAAATAAATTAGAATTTTTTGTTAGGACAAAATGTACCATTTCACCTCGAAAATCGATTTTATCGAATATTTGAGTGAATACTGAGCGAAATGGGCGAGAAAATCCAACGGCCCCTAAGTATAATTGAACCTAAAATTCTTTATTTAAAAACATGAATTAAAAGAAAAATTGGCTTATTTATTCAATCACAATAAAACCCGTTGTCATAAATAAAATAAAAATTCAAATCTATAAGAAAATAACTTCAAAGACGTCTATAGACTTACTGGCACCTTTAAAAACATTTGGTGACAAATTGTCTGTCTTCTGCTTTAAAAAATGTCCCATCAAAAATTTAACACATAGATGTAAAAATCTGAGTACTTCAAATATTCTCCTTTCTCCCTGTCTCTCCCTCCCTCTCCCTCTCATATACATTTACCAGATATAATTTTTTTAAATAACTCAGAGTAAACTCTGAGACATTTTTTTCTTTTCCTTTATATTGCTGAATAAAAAACTAATGTTTAAAAGAAAAAAATATCAAATAATTTTGGAGCGAGGAGCGCTAAAATCACCGCTCCTTAGTCCCAAATGGAGTTGCTCCCGCTCCACTCCCGCTAAATATAAAATGAGCCCTCCTCTCCTTCGCTCCAGCAAAAAGGAGCGCGCTCCTTTTTGAAGGGCTCCGTAAAGCCCTGCCCGCCAGCTATCAGTCACTATACGAGTTCATGGAAGCACATACCGGCCAATTATTGGCAATAGAGTTGTTGTATCTCGCTTCTCCACAGGTACCATCATTGTCAGATTTGTTTCTCGTTCGATCATCCCAAGAACCCACTGGCCTTTTTTATATCTTCCATGGTGATGTTTTCGATTCATAAACTTACTTTCGTCAATTTCAACAGTCCGACCAGGTCCACCCATCTCCAGAGGATTGTCAAACAAATGAAGTGTGCAAATTTCTCTAATGAAATTGTACCAATCAACCCTAGCATCGTTTGATACGTCCGTCTGCTTGCAAACGTTCACCTGAGTCTAATATATAATTTGGTGCTGATATCGATCCTGAACCAGTTTTCGTGGCGTTCGGCTGTTCTACGCAAATGCCCGATTTGTACCAGACGACAATTTTGATATGGTGCTGCGTCCTATGATAATAATGTTTTGCTTGTTTTTTGTTTTTTTAGGGTTTAGGGTTAGGTTTAGGGTAAGGAATATTTTAAAGAAACAACAAAGCAAAATTAACCATATTTTCATGAATTTTTTTTAAAGAAACAACAGAAAAAAAAACATAGCGCGGTTACTGTTATAAAATGAATACTGTATTTTTATTTACAAGGAATTTTTTTGAAGAAACAAAAAAAAACGTACCAAAATTACTTTTATCACGACATATTTTTTTTAATTTTATTATTTATTTTTACTTGCTCACTGTTCCATGTTTTCTTTTGCGCTGAGCACAACGGACGACGACGGACTCGGGCGTTTACGTAGGACAGCCGAACGATTCCGAGTCGAACGTCACGAAAGCTGGGTCAGGATCGATATCAGTACCTATAATTTCAATCAATTTTTCTAGCTTTATGTGGGAACGTTCAAAGAACGATGCAACACGACGTTCGTTTTTTTCCGACATGTACTGCACGCCCAACAGTAATTATCAATAAAAAAAATTTTTTTAAAACGTCCATTTGCGGCGTATAATGAAATTTAAAAGTTTATTTTCACAATTAAACGAGGGGCCACTTTTTCGAGTAACCGGTTGAATTGTCCGCCACTTTGGCTGGAAAACTACACATTCGCCAAAAACAAACAATACAGAAACAAATTGTATCATTCATTAAGAATTAAAAACATGTTTTGTTTTTTAATGCAAGGTATTAACTATTTAAAAAAACAAAAATAAAATACCTTCCAATACAAACTTCTGAGGTAGGAAAACTGATTATAAGACAGTGATTTGAACAAAACAGATTTCTGGGTGAAGGACATGCTGATAAACATGAATGCAGCCATTTTTTTTAACTATTCATTTTGTTACTTTTTATTCGTACTTTATTTTAATTTCCTTTTAATTGAAGCAAATTATTTAAAAAGATGAAATATAAATATTCTTGCTATTTAAACCATAGAATATTTACATTAAATTGGCTTAAAGTAACATTTTAAAATATTGCGGATACGAAACTAAGAAATTTAACTTTTCTTCTAATTAGAAGACTTTAAACTAAATTCCTTCTTTCAACTTTTTGTCCCTATTTACTTGCCTCTCAACGAGCGCAGAAGGTCGGTTTTTAATGTGGGGGAAATCCAGCTATTGAATGGGACAAAAAAATTGTCTCAGTCTAGAAAAATCTCTCACTGACCCATGAACCTTAGAACAGATACCACACCTTGCTCCCAGCCAAAAGGCCAAGGAAATTTTGTTTGTTTAATGCATATCAACCACATTCAGGTCATTTTACGCCAAAACATCATGCCTATTGTCAATGATTCATAGTATAACAAAAGTCACTATTTTACCGCTGGGGGGGGGGGGGGGTAAGAATAGAGGATTTGTTATCCCCTATCTTAATTTAACGAATGAAAAGAATTAAAGAAAAAAACGAAACCCTTTTTACAACAACAAACGAAAGGGGGTTATTCGTATATTTGAGGTTACCTATACCGTTTGGTATAGGTAGAAAGAAACTTAGGACAGTGTCCCAAAGGAAAGGAAGTTAAAATATCTTCAGGCGAAGATAGTGTGGTGAACACCACAGTTAGGTACTCTCTTTCTTTCTTTCTTTCTTTGTTTAACCCTTCTTCGCCTCTGAAGTGGAGAAACTCGCGAAATCTCGCAGAATCACGTTGGCCGAGGAATTCCGGCCAATGGCAAACAAGCGGATCGGCTTGACCACGCGTGATTTGAAATCTATAAGAAGGTATGCTTCCCTTCCTCATCCTCTCTTTTTCCCTCAGCGTTCTGAGACGAACGAACACACAAAGAACTCTCGTCGACTCCCCCCCCCCCACCAGCTCGAACGAGCTATGTGGAGGAGGGAGGAAGAAGAAAAGGTAATCTTTCAATCCAAACGAACTCGTGTTTCTTCAAACACATATTACATTCTACAATCTTTCAATTTGACAAACATTTCTTCGCACATTCGCCATTCACAAATTGCAACACAAAAAGACATTCATCTCGCTCGTATATATATCGCTTATAAAATATTAGATAAATAAATTGTTTTGTTAATATAAATGTTTTCCTTTTTTATCACTTTATAAAAATGCCTTATAAGTTGTTTACCTTCCTCATTCCTTCGCTTTCTTTAAAGTAAGTTTAAATAATATTTTCTTCCTTTCTTCTTTGTTTGTCTTAACTGTTTTATTTAATCTACACGTGGGCCGACGTGCGGCCGGCCATAATTGGTGACCTCTCCGACGTTAACACGCAAACTAAATCCTTCTACGATACAATAATTAAAAATCTTTCTGATAATATACAATTTTAAGATACAAATAAATAAATTAAAAAAATTAAGATAACCATTTCTAAACTTAAAGACAAACAAATAAATTTAAATATTAATCTTATTTAGCGAAGGAAACTTAGAACAGAATAAGGCAATTAGTAAAAAAAAAAAAAAAATCAAAAGTTCTAAAACACGAATATGCGAGCTCGTGATACAAAAAAAAATTCATATATGAAGAAAAAATATAAAGAAAATACGAGTCTACGAACTAAACAAAACTAAAAAATAATTACAAAAAAAAAATGAGCGTTTCACATCACAAGAAAAAAATCTCTTTCAACAACAACAAAAAAAAAATCCTTTTCATAAAACAAACAAAATCACTTTCAACAACAAAAAAAAAATCCTTTTCACGAGGCAACGCATGGAAAGAAAATCTTTAAAAACAAAATCATTTCTAACGAAAATAACAAGAATCTTTTTTTTAAAAAAAAAACAAACTTCTTTCACGAAAAAAATTTTAACAAAACAAAGAAAAAAATCTTTTTCGCGAGACAAGACAAAGAAAGAAAATCTTCTGACAAAAAAATAAAACTCCTTCACGAAACAAATTCTTTTCACTAAACAAAAAAAAAGTACTTGTCACGAGACGGAGAGATGGGTCTACAAAAAACAGAAATCCCTTTGCAAAAAAATCTTCCCACGTGGCGCAAGGATACCGCACAATGAAAAATCCCGCCAAACGCCATTTAAAAAAAAATGGAGCTACAAATAGGCAAATACAAAGAAAAAAGAAAAAAACTATATTTTTTTTAAAGAAAAATTAATGACGTCAACCCGACAACCAAAAAATAATAATAATAGTCTTATCAGTCGAGGAACAAAGGAAGCAACAAAAGGCGCCAAGCGTTGAATCTCCCAAGTCAAATACAGCTTCGTGTCAGAAATCTACAACCTGAGAAAATGTGTATCAGCCCAAGAATACTTACATGAACGCGTCCAAATTTCGGCGCAGCCTCAAAATTAATTCCTAACAATACCCAGTTTCATACTAGAAACATTTCTTGCACCTGACATTTCATCAGCCCAGGAATCTCTAGTGTGAACGCTAAGTTCCAGCAGAAAAATACATATCCGAAAGCTAAAACTACAAACATTACCAGCTTCGCGTGGCGGAAAATCCCAATGTGCACAAAAATTAAAATTTCGCCCACGAACGCTAATTTTGCTGGAACAACCATAAAACCACAGCTTCATCCTTCCAGAATGAACGCTAAATCCTCGCTGATAAAGATAATAATTATATATATATATAAAAAAAAAAGTTTTAATACAATTGGCAAAACGCCATCATTCAGACAAACAAAAACAAAATAGATTTATTCTACGCAGGGATAGCAAAATGGTTACAACTATTTAAAAAGTTCTATCATAGGCTATCTCCTGTACGAATTACCAATAAAATGCCTTAGTCGGTATATTTGCTGCTACACAAAAAAAAAAAGGGAAGACTAATTACAACAGATCCATCAACTCCGTACTCGGTAGGGAGCTTGTGTGGTGAACACCACAGTTAGGTACTCTCTTTCTTTCTTTCTTTCTTTGTTTAACCCTTCTTTGTCTCTGAGTGGAGAAACTCGCGAAATCTCGCAGAATCACGTTGGCCGAGGAATTCCGGCCAATGGCAAACCAGCGGATCGGCTTGACCACGCGTGATTTAAAATCTATAAGAAGGTACGCTTCTCTTCCTCATCCTCTCTTTTTCCCTCAGCGTTCTGAGACGAACGAACACACAAAGAACTCTCGTCGACTCCCCCCCCACCAGCTCGAACGAGCTGTGTGGAGGAGGGAGAAAGATGAAAAGGTAATCTTTCAATCCAAACGAACTCGTGTTTCTTCAAACACATATTACATTCTACAATCTTTCAATTTGACAAACATTTCTTCGCACATTCGCCATTCACAAATTGCAACACAAAAAGACATTCATCTCGCTCGTATATATATCGCTTATAAAATATTAAATAAATAAATTGTTTTGTTAATATAAATGTTTTCCTTTTTTATCACTTTATAAAAATGCCTTATAAGTTGTTTACCTTCCTCATTCCTTCGCTTTCTTTAAAGTAAGTTTAAATAATATTTTCTTCCTTTCTTCTTTGTTTGTCTTAACTGTTTTATTTAATCTACACGTGGGCCGACGTGCGGCCGGCCATAATTGGTGACCTCTCCGACGTTAACACGCAAACTAAATCCTTCTACGATACAATAATTAAAAATCTTTCTGATAATATACAATTTTAAGATACAAATAAATAAATTAAAAAAATTAAGATAACCATTTCTAAACTTAAAGACAAACAAATAAATTTAAATATTAATCTTATTTAGCGAAGGAAACTTAGAACAGAATAAGGCAATTAGTAAAAAAAAAAAAAAAATCAAAAGTTCTAAAACACGAATATGCGAGCTCGTGATACAAAAAAAAATTCATATATGAAGAAAAAATATAAAGAAAATACGAGTCTACGAACTAAACAAAACTAAAAAATAATTACAAAAAAAAAATGAGCGTTTCACATCACAAGAAAAAAATCTCTTTCAACAACAACAAAAAAAAAATCCTTTTCATAAAACAAACAAAATCACTTTCAACAACAAAAAAAAAATCCTTTTCACGAGGCAACGCATGGAAAGAAAATCTTTAAAAACAAAATCATTTCTAACGAAAATAACAAGAATCTTTTTTTTAAAAAAAAAACAAACTTCTTTCACGAAAAAAATTTTAACAAAACAAAGAAAAAAATCTTTTTCGCGAGACAAGACAAAGAAAGAAAATCTTCTGACAAAAAAATAAAACTCCTTCACGAAACAAATTCTTTTCACTAAACAAAAAAAAAGTACTTGTCACGAGACGGAGAGATGGGTCTACAAAAAACAGAAATCCCTTTGCAAAAAAATCTTCCCACGTGGCGCAAGGATACCGCACAATGAAAAATCCCGCCAAACGCCATTTAAAAAAAAATGGAGCTACAAATAGGCAAATACAAAGAAAAAAGAAAAAAACTATATTTTTTTTAAAGAAAAATTAATGACGTCAACCCGACAACCAAAAAATAATAATAATAGTCTTATCAGTCGAGGAACAAAGGAAGCAACAAAAGGCGCCAAGCGTTGAATCTCCCAAGTCAAATACAGCTTCGTGTCAGAAATCTACAACCTGAGAAAATGTGTATCAGCCCAAGAATACTTACATGAACGCGTCCAAATTTCGGCGCAGCCTCAAAATTAATTCCTAACAATACCCAGTTTCATACTAGAAACATTTCTTGCACCTGACATTTCATCAGCCCAGGAATCTCTAGTGTGAACGCTAAGTTCCAGCAGAAAAATACATATCCGAAAGCTAAAACTACAAACATTACCAGCTTCGCGTGGCGGAAAATCCCAATGTGCACAAAAATTAAAATTTCGCCCACGAACGCTAATTTTGCTGGAACAACCATAAAACCACAGCTTCATCCTTCCAGAATGAACGCTAAATCCTCGCTGATAAAGATAATAATTATATATATATATAAAAAAAAAAGTTTTAATACAATTGGCAAAACGCCATCATTCAGACAAACAAAAACAAAATAGATTTATTCTACGCAGGGATAGCAAAATGGTTACAACTATTTAAAAAGTTCTATCATAGGCTATCTCCTGTACGAATTACCAATAAAATGCCTTAGTCGGTATATTTGCTGCTACACAAAAAAAAAAAGGGAAGACTAATTACAACAGATCCATCAACTCCGTACTCGGTAGGGAGCTTGTGTGGTGAACACCACAGTTAGGTACTCTCTTTCTTTCTTTCTTTCTTTGTTTAACCCTTCTTTGTCTCTGAGTGGAGAAACTCGCGAAATCTCGCAGAATCACGTTGGCCGAGGAATTCCGGCCAATGGCAAACCAGCGGATCGGCTTGACCACGCGTGATTTAAAATCTATAAGAAGGTACGCTTCTCTTCCTCATCCTCTCTTTTTCCCTCAGCGTTCTGAGACGAACGAACACACAAAGAACTCTCGTCGACTCCCCCCCCACCAGCTCGAACGAGCTGTGTGGAGGAGGGAGAAAGATGAAAAGGTAATCTTTCAATCCAAACGAACTCGTGTTTCTTCAAACACATATTACATTCTACAATCTTTCAATTTGACAAACATTTCTTCGCACATTCGCCATTCACAAATTGCAACACAAAAAGACATTCATCTCGCTCGTATATATATCGCTTATAAAATATTAAATAAATAAATTGTTTTGTTAATATAAATGTTTTCCTTTTTTATCACTTTATAAAAATGCCTTATAAGTTGTTTACCTTCCTCATTCCTTCGCTTTCTTTAAAGTAAGTTTAAATAATATTTTCTTCCTTTCTTCTTTGTTTGTCTTAACAAACTTAAATTTAATCTACACGTGGTCCGATGGTGGAATCTGAACAGTGAGATTACATGCCGTTACAAAGGCATCTATCACACTACCTATGGTTGGGAGATTCATTATCGCAAAACCATTAGTGGCATCGTTCGCCACTGTGGTTAATATCCATACTCCTTTGTTCTTCTTTTGAATCTCCCGCCATTAAACACACTTCCACCCCCGGCCATAATAGCAGCCGCCATGAGAGTCCAGTGGACGAGGAGGCAGGAGAGAGGCTGAGGCGATCCTTACTGGCGGGTGCCAGAGTAGCGTCTGGTGATCGTCCGCATATCCTACGGGAGCTCAAGTAGTCTCTTATGGAGCTAATGATATTAATTCACCCTGCGAGCTGATTGGCCAAACCAGCTCACAGAGACACTGATACACATTACAAAGTAAATCTATGACGGCTACACATTTTGAGTCCATATTTTATTGGCTATTTATAATTGGTGCTTATCCAGATTAAGGGAGACATTCGAAAAAAAATAAAACAAACTGAAGAATATCTGTTTGATGTACGTACCTGTCACGGGCTGAATATATCCTATACCAAAAATCACGTAAATTAATCAAGTAGTTTTTATTTTATAAATAAAAATTAAATTTTATCGATACACGAATGACGGGAAAATATGGCCTCCATTAAAACATATTCAAGGGATATTCAAGGGGGGAATAACCTTATCTATTGCATACGAGGTTGATTTGGGCATCGTTTCTGGTGGTGTGGGGGCAAACGCATGACCAGAGAGAGCGTGTACATTCATTCATTTATCGGTAAAAATTTTATTCCTCAGTTTTTTTTGGTTTTTTTAATTTCCCCAAAAAAGGGGGATGATGCCCCTCCCCACGTAATACGTTATTCTGATCATAAAAATATGAACTCAACCCAGGTTTCAAGCTGAGTTGTGTTGTTCATATCAGTCAAGGATATTTAGTTTAAATAAAGACGGGAACTGAACAAAGATAGGTGCATTAGGTGTAGTATTGTAAGTTTGTGTTACTTTTCTTTACGACGTAATACAATTGAATAACACAGTGCACAGACGCGTAGTAGTTTTATGTGGGAGAAACACACACGGGAACAAAATGGAGGATAATAGATTGGGTTGAGCGAATATAGACAAGACAAAACAATCTTTATCCTGGAGTTTGTCGATTCTTCTGCCGTCAGCTCGGCAGAGAAGGCAGGATCACATCTTGTCTGTTTGGGAAACAGTCTCGAACTGAAGTGTAATGTTGATCATGTGATCTGGCTTTAACGCCAAGATGATTCATCGCGCATGAATCTCGTAACACGCAGATGTGCTATACACACACCTTGTGAAGAGGCGATGATTACATAACCGCCAAGCCGAATCACAACTCACGTACATCAATACAAAATAGTTAACTCATCTAACTGTTACAGATATGTCTTCGACAATCAATCCAACAGGGTCGGGTTATTTTTTAGTTGATGACCTTGTTTCTGATTGGGCAAGGTATTGTTCTATGCAGTTCTAGGAGGTCCACTCTCCCATGGCTTACTTTCTTTCTTTGAGTAGAGGTTAGTGCTAATCGCCTGAGACGCTGCTATCGGGGAATTCCGACAGGGCTGCTCAGGCATTTTTGTGGGCTAGAGTACACACGCCTCTTATGTACTGACTTTTTAATCCCCACCTTCCAACCTTGTGTCACATATTCCAGTGATGGGAGAGATGTAAATACCAAATTTAAAACGAATAAAAATGATGTAATTGTTTAGTTTAAAGTTAAATGTTGATCGTATGTATACTTGATAACCGGAAAATAAATATAGTTAATAATACACATATATATAATTTTAAAAACAATTTTTTAAGTTAAAAAAAATTCTAAATAAATTCTCTAAGCTTGTACATGCGGGGCTCCCAGGCCATGTATAAAGAGAGGAATTAAATACTTTTAAATCCGATAATTGATATATCGATCTGTTTGAAGTAAATAAAAATGCTAATTTGATTTTGTAAAAATATTAAATACATTTTGCTTGAAATTTACACAAAAATGCAAATTACCATCAACCAGGTCGACATTGACATTGCATTAATCCTATCATAGTAGACCAAAGTAGACCTGTGCATATGTCAACCTGTATTTTTTGCTTTTAACTAATCAACCCTGATTGGTTTGACCCCTAAGACTATTAGAATTTATAACGCACTCATTGATTGGTCAATGGTTGTCTCCATTGTCCCTTTAGGGTTCAGTGGATTGGCCAACAAGTCACCCAATCTCTGCTTCCTTAGGGGTCACGTGAGCCAGCCTATAAAAACCTATGCAAACTGAGTTCCAGCCGTTTTTTTTCCTCTTACCAGCAGGACATCAGTTGACTGCTTACTGATAGGCAGTTGCTGGCAGCCAACCCACTCCTTCTCCACGGTCCCAGTTACCCACAAACTTTGGGCACTACATCTTGACGAAGCCCCTCAGACGGCAGTTCGAATATAGTCATTACTCCTTTTCCAGATTCCAAACTTTGGTTGATATTGGCCTGACTCTGTAGTAGTTGCATGAGAGTTCTATTTTGTTTGTATATATGCACAATATCTTGCGTTATGTCGAGTTGTAGTTCAGTCAGAATAGATAGGCATATTGATACACAGGCGATTAGCACATCACTGCGTATGTTCACTAATAACAGCTATTTCCCCGAGCAAATACTAATTAGTTTGAGTCGAGACTTCAACGTAGATAAACATGGTATTTTCCTCTTGTCCTTCGTCATCATCATGGTGATTAGGAGCGGGAATAAACTCTAGACCAACTGGAATCATATTACATTTCTACTATGATGCCTGTCGACCTAGCAACTCAACTTACATGTTTACGTTCCTGTATTCTTGTTCCAGTTAAATAAAAGATATATTTATGTTATTGTAGAGAAGACCTTGGTGTTTTCCTTCGAATTCTGGTGACCCTTTTCTTATTCAAGTCAGATACGTACAGACACGACCGACTCAGCAAAATAGCTATCTGTTGTCTCGACACTCTCAACAGACACCACCACTCTACAACTGCATTTGCGACAGTAAGACAGTTTGAGTGCAAAAGCCTTTACTTCCATCATGAAAAGAGCCAGAATTGACGAACCTGAGCGTGCAAGCAGTTACCCAAACATTCTTACTCAGGTCTTGTCTGGTTGTGGTTTCCGACTAGTAGTACAGGAGCCCTAACTCTTAGGTAGCGCTAAGAGCAGCTGCTCCATCAACAGTTGTATAATATCGTGGGTAACTGTACATGTCATGTCGCACATGGAAAGGAACCTTACAGTTATCCCCAGTGGGCTTTCCCAAGGCCCAGGGCGTTACAGAGCCCTCCAAAAAGGAGCGCGCTCCATGAGCACGCTCCTTTTTGCTGGAGCGAAGGAGAAGGGGGCTCATTTTATATTCAGCGGGAGTGGAGCGGGAGCAACTCCATTTGGGACTAAAGAGCGATGGTTTTATCGCTCCGCGCTCCTCGCTCCAAAATTATCTTATTTTATTTTTAAACATTAGTTTTTTTATTCAGCAATAAAAAGGAAAAGAAAAGTCTTTGAGTTATTTTTTAAATTATATCTCTGGTAAATGTATATGAGATAGGGAGAGAGGAAGAGAGAGAGAGAGGAAGAAAGAACGAGAGAGTTACACAAGGAAACAGAACACTGAACTTCTCAGGTTTTTTTCACATCTACATGTTACATTTTTGATAGGACAGTTTTCTTAACGCAGGAGACAATTTGGCAACAAATGTCTTCAAATGCGCCAGTGAGTCTATAGATGTCTTTGAAGTTATTTTCTTAAAGATTTGAACTTTTTTTTTGTATTTATGAAAAGGATGTTTATTGCTGATTGAATAAATAAGTCAATTTTTATTTTCATTTTAATTGAACTTTTATGCTACATTTTACCGTCGTCTTTTTGGCAACATTTTGTTATTCTTAACTTCATAACTAGTATGTTTTAACCTTTTCATGTTTGCTTTCAAATTCGTTTAATTCCATTAAAACTTGCTTTTGTAAATAGAATGTTCAAAGTTTGTTTTTTATAGGAGTTTGAGCTGGAGCGGCTCCTTTTTGAAAATGGGGAGCGTGAGAGGAGCTGGCTCCAATTTTGGGCGTTGGAGCAGGAACGGGAGCAGCTCCAAAAGTAGTGGAGTGTGTAAAGCCCTGCCAAGGCCACACCCCAATGGATCAAGTCTCGGCTAATGGTCTGGTTGTATGAGCTTATTGGCACCAAACACGCACCCACTCTATCTAAAACAAAAATGACAGTATAAAGAAAGAAAAAGAAACAAACCTAAACCAGACACCCACCAAAAAACATTTTTGCCTTCGCCCTTGAGACTAGTATTCATAAATATCCGGGGGCTTAGAACCAACATAAATGACGTAGAAACCTTTCTCCTAGTAAACTCCCCAGATATCCTAGCACTAAGTGAAACAAACCTAACATCCTCAATCTCCTCACACCATTTTGACATGACTGAAGACCTCCCACTATACCATAAAGACTCTGACAAACATATGCACAGGTTAGGAGTTGATGTTCGGAACACTCTCCCCTTGACTAGAGAACATAGGCTAAAATCAGATGATCAAGCCTAGTAGTTACTTATATTTCTTATACCGTTCTCCTTCAACCCAGGACTGTACCCTGCTTAACTTTGTCTCTGAAAGCATAGATACAGTACTCTCAGTTGACTTGAGTGCCCAAAGTGAGTAGGAAGTAGACCTTTGGTTTGCATTCGGCAGACTCGCAACTCTCGCTTCCCTTATTTTGTCCTTTAGTCTTCACATTCCACGAGCGATGTTTCTGACAAATTGCTGTTTTCTGGGTCAGAATCTATTCATATAACACTTATCGTTGATTAGTTTTTGACCTTGAAGTAGTATTTATTTTAAGCTCCTTACATCAAGTGGTTTCATGGCTTGTCTGGAGCGATTTCCATAAAACAAATTAAAAAGTACATGTATTTGAGGATTTTAATGTACATCACCGTGACTGGCTTGGATTCTCCAGCTATACAGACGAAGCTGCTGGTAACTCCCCGTATACATTTCTCCATAGCACACTCCCTCTCACAGACTGTCACTTTCCCGACTAACTTCCCTGATCGTGTGGACCAGCAAGTTTCACTTCTCAACCTCACTTCCTGAGGTTTGTGTGACGAATGCCCATAGTCCACTCGGGAACGCTAATCACCTTGTGATAATGATTGATATCACCCTAAAATGTCGTCCCAAAGCTGATGAGGCGTTGTCAAAACGATGAGATACTACAAGCGGCCTGATTGGGAATCCATCAGAGATCACATCAGAGACATCCCATGAAGTGAAACTTTTTCTCTCCCTGCTAATCAGTACGCAAATGAGGTAACCGAGTGGGTCAAAGCCGGCATTGAAGCACATGTCCCCATGCGAAAATTCTACAACAACCCTTACTCTCCACAATGGTTTACCTCGAATTGTACAGCTGCTATTGCAAAGAGGCAGCAAGCACTCCGACAATTCAACCACCACAAGTTAATTATAAAAGTTAATTACCACAAGTTTATTATAGACTTTTGTCTGTAGTTGACTTGTGGTGGTTGAATTTATAGCATCAAGAAATTATTGTAAGACTGTAATAGATGAAGCAAACAGAAGGTATGCAGAGATGACCAGAAAACGCATTGACTCACAAGGTACTCGCAATTCAAAGAAAATCTTAAATAGTGTGGTAAATAATGGGGAATCAACAATTCCTTTGCTATCCTACCACAATGATGTTTGCACGGCAACTGATAAAGCCGAACTACTTGCCCAGCATTTCTCCTTAAACTCAAATTTGCACTCCGCAAATCACTCCCTCCCAAATTTCCCATTGCAAACTGAAGCCACACTTTATGACCTTCACCATCACCCCATCTGAACTGGCCCCTGTCACTCCAAACTCTACCACAAATGCCTTGCCGAATCTTGCTTCCCTGATAGCTGGAAAATTGCCTCTGTAGTACCAGTCTTTAAGAATTCTGGAGATAGGACTGACCCTCAGAATTATCGCCCCATCGCTTTTTGCTAAAATCTTTGGATCCTTAATCAATCTAGCGATAGTTTGCCACCTCTTTTATGCTAAACTTCTTTGTGACCATCAGTATGGATTTAGACAAGCAAGGTCTACTGCAGATATCCTAACGGTCATCTCCGAACACATATATCATACACTGGACAAGGCAGGTGAAGCTAGGGTGGTATCACTTGATATATCCAAAGCCTTTGACAAGGGCTGGCATAAAGGTCTTCTCATAAAAATTAATTCATATGGTATTACTGGACGAATATTTAATATAATTCGATCCTTCCTATCCAAAAGAAAGATCCAGGTTTTCCGTGATGGCCATTCATCCAAACAACATGACATAAATGCAGGTGTACCCTAAGGATCCATCCTTGGACCTTTTTTGTTTTTGATTTTCATAAACGACCTCCCTGATGTTAAAACATGTTTTATATATTTCCTTTTTTATCTCAGATAATTTATTGTGATAATAATGGTGTGAAAATATCAACGCAAGCATGAATCACGTGCTTATCAAACCGGATACAGAGAAGCTACATTGCACAAGACCATTTGAGTTGTTCAAAATGATAGATGTTCAGTTTTTCACATCTCTAAACAATACAAAATCCCATACGGAACCCTGCACAAAAAATCAAAACCAGGTTATATTTAAGGGAAAAAGCCAGGTCATCAAAACCCTTTGTCAGTAGAGGAAGAAAACGCCATTCTTCAGATGATTAACCAATTAACAGAATGGAAATTTCCCTTGTCCAGCACGGATATCCGTTTTTTAGTCCAGACATACTTGAATGGAAAAGGCAAGAAATCGGCATTTGTGGATAATCTACAAGCTCCTGATTAACTAAAACTGTTTCAATCACATTACTGTTAAAGAACATTTTTGTGCTTTATTTTGGTGACGTATATTAACATCTTAAATCATCTATCCGGTATGTTGTAAATTAGATTTGAGATCGACGAAAATTTATTAATTTATTATAGACGACCTTTTGTAATATTTCTAGTTTAACAACCGTTCGTAGAATGTCGGAATCTCTGGCGTCGTAGAACTCCTCGTCTGTTGATACCGAAACGGCATCGCTTGCCAACGGGATGATATGTCGTTTCTCAATTCGAGAATCCCAACAGCCCGGGAACTATTCGTACTAACCTTGTCTCTCTCTTTCTCCATTGCCTCGCTGTTGTATGCAACTATTTGTACTAACCTTGCGTGCTTCGTTGTCGCCTGCAGCTTGATATCTCTGTAGGCTTTTGTGTCGCTACTGCTATCGTTAGCCTGCTGAGCCGTCGCCGTCATCACTGTTTGCAGACGCCTGTTGTTGTTACATTTTCTGCCGGCGGTTTCTTTCTGTAACTGAAACCAAATTTCCCCATACATGATAAAATATAACAAGGCTTCTCCTTTTTTAATTTAGAGTTATTTATTACTATACTGCTTGTCGATACTGGGCAAGTTCGTTGTAGCAGAGAGAGAGGCTTACGCTAGTTATTTTTCTAACTACTTAGCTACTTGTAAAGGAAGGAAGATGGGGACTTCGTCTGGCTCTACTTTGGGGGATCCGAAATCCCCTAGCTTGTAATCACTACATGGCTAAAGTGTGTTGGCTCATCGGCTTCCAAGTCCAAACTGATAATCTCACTCCAGTTTTCCCAGCGGAAAAACTGTGACGTCACGAAATCTCGTGATCGACGCACAGGTGTGACCTAACCTTTGAACTCAAGGTCTCGTCACCAGTCACCGCGACCGTGAGAAATAACATTGCACTAAACCTGCACGAGACGACCTCGCCACAAATCGTGCAAGTCAAACCCGATCTCCAACAGATACGTCCATCCCTATAGGGCCATTATCTAACACTTTTAGGCAAACGAAAATAAAGTTCAAAGTGTCCAAGAACGTGCTGATTAAAAAGGAGTTGTTTTGTCTGTAAAGAGAAATTAATTGTTTGTTTCATCTGGTGCTGTGTGCATTTAGATGTGTGCAAATGAATAGGCATAAAGGTATGTGTGTGTGTGTGTGTGTGTATTAGCATGCCTGTTTTGTTAGTGAGAGATAGCATATGAGTTCGGTGAGCGGCATATGTGTGCTTCGCTAGGCATTGTGTTTAGAAGCCTGTAAAAGTTTCTTGTCATTCATGTGCTGTATGCCGAGGGGCCATACGCCCCACTCCCCACCCAAATGATTGTGACATATGCACGTATGTTGTCCGAAATAATAGGAAAGAAGAGGCAGAAAAATTCTGTGTCTGGGTTTTATACTAATATTTCTTGCGTTTTTGATTGGTTGAAACTACCGATTTGATGTGTTGTCCAATGAAAAGTAGATATGTAAAAACTACATTCACCGCCGCTGTTGCTTTGAACAATTTACCAGGAAGGATCTCTGATAATGTGAAGCCGTCAAGAGTCGAAATGTCCCACAACAAAATCGATGTTTATTTTGACAATCTGTATAATGTAATCGATGGAATTGGACCCCCAAAAATATCTAGAATTACGACAAAGCCAAAGTCACAAAGGAGCCTGCTGTTAATGTGTGAATTTTATCAACCAACACATCAAATTGTTTTACAGCAATCAAAAAAGGTAAAATTTCACCTATTTCATTAATTTATGCTAATGAGCATTCTGGCATTTACCTTTCTATGAAGCATTTCAACCATTTATTATATTCACTGATAACAAACCTTTAACTTTTTACTTTAATATAAAAAATGACAAGTACTCACCTCGAGAACTACGTCAGTTGCACTAGATTACACAATTTTCAGTAGACATTCGTCACATTTCCAGGAAAAATATTGTTGCTGACACTTTTTTATGTATATCTAATATTCCATGACAAATGCCAGTATACTGAAATCATATGCCCTTAATAGGGTTAAGATGAAAATTCATATACACTAAATGTACAAAAGCAAGGAAATTCCCAAATTTTTACACTTTTATTGTCATTAATTAAGGGTATGACTACATATCAACCAAACCATTTCATTATCACATCACTACAGTATAAATCTCTATGCATGTGTGGATGAAGTGTGTGAGGTGCGCTGAAGAAAAATTCTTACCAGTAAAATACATAGCCCTGTTGTGCTTGCATACCCTTAATGACAATAAAAGTGTAAAAATTTGGGAATTTCCTTGCTTAGTGTATATGAATTTTCATCTTAACCCTATTAAGGGCATATGACTTCAGTATACTGGCATTTGTCATGGAATGTCACTACTTTTGTAAAGGCTATGCCTCAATACAATGGTAATTTTAAAGTTTTTTTGGAATTTTCTGGAAAAGTAAGGTATATGGTAAACTGAAATTAAAATGCCATCAACTAGACCCTGCCAAAAATTAGCTGAATCCATTAAATAGTTGATGAGATACAGGGTGGCACATACGTATGTACGTACACACGGATAACACAAAATCATGCCTGACCTTTCTGGATCTCTGGTTGCCTTGACTAATGAGCTAAGGTGAAAGGTGAGATAAACACTCGAGAATTCAAAGCCTCCAAAACCTAACGTCTCAAAGGAAAAATTATTGGCTATCAAGTCACTATGCAGTGATGATGATATCATAATACTACTAGCAGACAAAGGCAATGCTACAGTGTTAATGGATAGAGCGGAATATTCCAAAAAATTAGCAGATCTAATAGGATCCGGTAGCTACTGTAAAGTAAAAAAGAATCCGACTTTGAAAACAAAGAGGAAGCTGTCACAGATCCTCAGTAAGAACAAGGATCTAATACCACCTGCAAAATATAGACAGCTAGTTCAGTATTGCAGTAAGCTATCACACCTATATGGCCTTCCTAAGATTCACAAAGACGGTATTCCATTAAGACCCATTATCAGCGCCCGAGGTTCAGCATGCCATCTATTGAGCTGATTCCTGGTAGATATAATCACCTCATAGGCAAATCTCCATCCTATGCCAAGAATTCAGTTTACTTCATGGAAAAAATCAACAATGCTCCCATTCATTCCAACCAGATATATAGATGTAGTGAGTCTGTTCACGAAAGTACCCACTGACGAGACCCTGACTTCACTGGAGGAATGCACTTGCATCCCAATCTGATGGAGATGTTGCCCTTCTGTGTAGAAACCACATACTTCGTGACAGGATCTGATATATATATCTATTAGCTATGAGATTACCATTATCCCCAGTACTGGTCAATGTATACATGGAATACTTTGAGGAAATGGCGTTAGGAGCAACACCACTAAAGCCAACAATGTTTTCAAAACTTGTAAACACATGATGAGGCTTTGATTTGAATTTTAAAACCAGTTTAAATGACTTTCTATTTGACAGTCTAAATTTCGAATGGTCAAGAAGTAATTCATTCCTTTTGTTTCAAGTATTAACAGAATATTAAAATGATTGACTTATTTACGAAGAAACCGAAATGCACTATGGTGAATTTAATTTTGTAATTAAATTCTTTTTTTAAAGAGGATTTTAAAATACCGTTTTATTTTACACAATTGAATTCTTGATGTCAGTAAATATTCAATTAATAATAAATTTAAAAAATGTGTAAATCACATAGAAGCGAAAAACAAACACAGACACACAAGATATGGTCACACAATTTTATAAGTTTACAACATTCACCAACTTATTATCATTCACTGCTGATTTTATTTTTATAGTCCACTAGCTGACCTGACCTGGTTTTTATTGGGAGTATATGGCGTTGTATATACTTCAAACAAAATATTATTGTTGTTGAGTTATCATGTAAACCGAAAAAACACAAAAAACAATTTAACTGAAAAGAATGTTACAAAAGAAAGGAAATAAATAAGTAGACATTAATTCAGAGTTAACTCCCCTATTTTTTAAATATGTCTGCCCTCTATTTCTCTGTAGGTATTTTTATTTTTTAAGGGCTTTAAATTACTTAAAATAATAATAATTACAACTTTATCCAGCTCGCTATTATTATTTTCATGGTTTTCATCATTAATCAACAATAATAATATTTTGTTCAAACTATAAACAATGCCATATACTTCCAGCCAAGAGGAGTCAAGTCAGCTAGTAATAATAATAATAATAATAATAATAATAATTTTATCTGGCTACGCCCCCTCTATCCATTTCTCACTATATACATCTCTCTCTCTCTCATATAAAAAGTCAGGTTCAATTTATATTCCAATAACCATGTTTTTATTTTATCATTTTTATTTTTTCACATTTCCAAAAAACATAACATTTCTGTGAGATGTATTTTTTACGGTCCATTTCATTTGCCGTGAGCCAAACAACATTTTTATGTCAATATTGTCTCTGCAACACTACAAAATCATCAGAAAAATTCACAAATAGTAAAAAGTTCTTGGATTAAAATGTTTTAGGAGAAAACCTACACTATACAGTGGTTCAAAACCAAATAAAAAAACAAAGAAAAGAGCAAACTCACATGTTGGGGAATTCACTAATACGCCATTTCAATACAATCATCAAGCGGATTCCATACCTAGATATAATAGCTCTAATTGAAGAGACAACCATAAATAAACCCAAGATCAGCTAAGATGGAAGGTGAAAAGTGCTTGAGAAACCAAAACCTCCAAAACTTAACCTCTCAAATCATCATCATCATCATATTCAGTTTAATGTCCGTTTTACATGCCTTCCAAAGTAACCTATTTCTGGCCAGATCTTTATCCCTCTTTCTCTCAAGTTCAATTTTCATCACTTCCTTCTATGTTTTCTTTGGCCTTCCTCAGTAAACTGGACCTGCTACCTTAATTGTTCAAAGGAAGAAGTATTGGCCATCAAGTCACTACGAAGTAATGATGATATGATAATACTACAAGCGGACAGACTGAATGCTAATATGGTGATGGATAGGGATGAATATTGCAACAAAAATGGCAGATCTAGTGGTTACTGTAAAGAAGAATCTTACTCGGAAGAAGACAGAGAGGAAGGAAGCTGTCATGGATGGATCCTCAGTAAGAACAACGATCTCATACTACCAGTAAAAAAAAACAGACAGCTAGTTCAGCATTACAACAAACTAGCACACCTATACAGCCTTTCTAAGGTTCATAAAGATGGTATTCCATTAAAGGCCATTGTTAGCAACTGAGGTTTAGCATGTCAATCATTAAGCCAATTCTTGGTGGATTTATATCCCACTCACAGATAGGTCTTCATCATGTGTCAAACATCAATTCAAACCACGTGACGAGTCGAGGCATAATAATGTTGCGTTCTCAATCTTATGTTATACATACAGCAAGCAAATTGCTGTAATCATTACAGAAACATTAAATTTCATAAATTATTATTCATACTGCTTGATAAATACTTCTGCCGTGATCCTCTAAGGGAATGCCATCCTGTAAGTAAAGCTTATTTCATACTTTAAAAAAAACTAACTCGAGACAAAACAGATGGAAGATAGTGAGACATTGATTCAATGTGAACTTCGTTCTAAATCACTGACCAGTGGCGGGAGACACAGTGAGAGATAGAAATCACTAATTCGTTATATCTTCTCAGCCCATATCATTTCACATCTGACGCCCATGCGTGCTTCCATCACCTTCTCTCTTTGAGCCATGTGATGTCATATCCGTTTCTAGTACATTTTCACAACTTAAGCAATTTTCAACTCGGTATCATCAAGTTGACCTCGGCTAACCTCTCCATTTCCCGTTATTCTCCACTAAGTAAACTGTACTAGAGGATCTACCTGTTCAATCTTTAACAGTAAAACTGTTCATGAAGGCACCTACTGATGAGACTGACTTCTGGATAAGTTGGCTTCAGATCCATCACAAGTGGAACACATCTGTATCTCAAGAGATAATTTGATAGAGATGTTGACTTTCTGTGTGGAAACAACCTACTTCACAGTGGGATCTGACATATACCAAAGACCTCACTACTGACAAATGTATGCATGGAATACTTCAAAGAAATTACATTAGGATACATATTACTACTGCCATCAATGTGGCTTAGATATGTGGATGACACGTTCATACTCTGGCCTCATCAGGAGGATGTTCAAGCATCGCTAGACCATGTGAACTCCATCCATTCATCTCTACAGCTCACCACAGAAAAGGAACATAACGACAAATTGTTCTTCCTAGATGTGTTGATAACTTGTACTCAGTAGGATGCCAGGTCATCTGTACATCAAAAGCCAACTTTCACTAGATAATCGCTCAACTTCAACCATTCATAATACAATGTCAAGAAAGGAATCGTCGATTGTCTAAAAAATCTAGCAAAAGCATTATGTAGTAACAAGAGGAGATGGACAACCTAAGAGAAATCTCCGCCGAAATAACTATCCAGAGAACATAACATCAGCTCCAAGAAATCTGGATAAAACATCAAAGGACACTAGCTGAAAACTCATCATTCTTTTCTACTTTTGTAAAAGGTCAGGAGGACTCAACTCTCTAAAAAGATCTTATCAAATAACATGTCCAAGAACTGTGTGTATGCTATTCTATGTAAATGTGGAAAAATATACAACGGTGAAACATACCACTCACTAAAACTTAGGTTAGAAGAATATCGGAAAACCGTAATATGTTAAGATGTTGAAAAGTTTGGTATGGCTGACCACATATGGAGGAAAACAAGAAACCATCTACCCTTGTGGAACAAAGTAAATATTATAGATAGAGAAGAACGGTGGAGGGTAAGATGTCTCAAATAAGGAGTGTAACAAGTAGATATAGTATAGAATTAAATATGTCAATTGTTACAAAGATAACTAGATAGAAGTAATTAGAGGCTTAAAGTTGATTGAGCAGCAAATAAGAAGTCAGATAAACATGCATGAAATGCAATTTGGTTTTATGCCTGGGCATAGTACAACTGGTGCTATATTTATCCTGAAACAAATGCAAGAGAAGTTCCTGAGTAAGAAAAACTTTTATTTTGCTTTTGTAAATCTGGAGAAAGCTTTTGAGAGTGCCAAGAGAGGTTGTCTGGTGGACATTGCGTAAACTAGGGACAAATGAATGATTAGTGAAGGTTGTTCAAGCCATGTACAGAAATGTTCAAAGTCGTGTTAGAATGAACAGCACATTTAGTGACAGCTTTAATGTTAAAGTAGGAGTACATCAGGGTTCTGTACTGAGTCCGTTGCTTTTCAATTGTCTTAGAAGCATTGTCCAGGAAGTTCCGTATGGGTTTTCCAGAAGAGATGCTGTATGCTGATGACTTAGTACTTACCTGTGAAAGAATGGAAGTTCAAAACTTGGAGAAATGCTATGGAAAGTAAAAACCTAAGACAAAAGTGTTAATCACTGGTTTTAGTGTTAGAAATCCTCCGGAATGAGGAAAATTCCCATGCTCAGTTAGTGATAAGGGAGTCAGGTGCAATTCAATTTTCTGTGGTACATGCACGTATTGGGTAGACAAGAAATGCAGTGGAATTACTGATATGTTTGGGGATGACAACCAGTTTGTGTGCAAGAAGTGTAAGACAACAGAGACAAAGTGAACTCAGATGTGGAGAAAATATATGTGGATGGCAAAGTTTTTGAGATTGTTCAGGGATTTTGTTACCTTGGTGATACCATTGGAGCACAGGGTGGAGCAGGTGCTAGTGTGATTGCAAGAAATTAGGAGTGGATTGAGTAAGTTCAGGGAACTTTTGCCATTACTAACCAACAGAGCGTTACCACTGACAACAAAGAGAAGAGTTTATCAGGAATGTGTATGCAGTGTGATGATGTATGGAAGTAAAATCCAGCCAATGAAGGTTGAGGATATGCGTTGCATGGATAGAAATGATATGAGAATGATAGGATGGATGTTTACACATTCAGTCTTAAAATCAAGCTTAGTTCTGATGAGCTTAAAGGAAGATTAAATCTGGACAATACAGGGAGATGCATGCTTCAATGGTATAGCCACGTTGAAATAATGGATGAGAGTTCCTGGTTTAGTAGATGTAGAACAATCGAGGTAGCAGGGTCAGTCCACAAGGGAAGGCCAAGGAAAACATAGGAGGAAGTGATAGAGATACATCAGAGAGGATTATCGTCAGATTTTACCACCACATATCCAGCAAAGCATAGAATTTTCATTTATATCCAGTTGCAATTTGTCTCCTAATCACTCATTACTGTACTTTAACGGCATTCACTCAGGGTGGGTTGAGCTGGCTTTAAATAAGTTCACAGCGTCCCGCATCAAAGCAGTCCACCAACGCCATCAGCAGCTGAGTCCTTGGCATACTTCAGCCATTCCCGGTTCCAGCGACAAATACCAAAAATGTGGGAGCCAGCCACCATCTCTATGTCTGTTGTCTTCACCATTTTAATCCATGTCTTTAGTTGGCTGCCTCATCGCTCCCTCCCTCCACCGGGTGCAATTGGGGCTACCAACTTGTGAATGAATTCCTCTTTAGGGTGTAGGAGAATGTAACCAACCTTGCACGAATGGTGCAGTTTGGGACTTGGTCGGAGAGGCAGATCAGTAGGATGCGTCGTAGGCAGTAGTACTTACTGAAGTCTTTGAGTGTGTGGAATTCTTTGTGCAGGAGCCACGTGTTGCAGCTGTACAGCAGTATTGTGTATATTAGCACTTGGTATATCCTCAATTTTGTTGAGAGTGTTATCTCTTGTTGCGATAAGAATCTACTCTGGAGGTGACAGAAGGCTGTGTGAGCGCGATCGATATTGATTACAATCTCATCCTTACCTTGCTCTGTAGCCAAGATATTTGAATTGTTCGATTTCTTTGACAATGGTGCTGTTGAGAATAATAGAGATTCAATGGTGTAGTTGGCTGACAAAACTTTTATTTTAAAGACATTGATCATCATGTCAACCATACAACAAAGATCAAACACAGACATTAACCAGCTTGTCTCTTATTTCAAGGAACAGGCACCATCAAAATTTAACAATAAAAACAGAAGAACAGCCTCCATTGGCTCCAAAAACTGTCATTAGCACCCCCCCCCCAGCAGGCATCAGGATCCGTCGTCCTCTACCTCTACGTGTGGCAAACGAAGATGTGTCAGGCACAGAACTGAGAAATCCATGGAGTGAAAGTGTCAACGTTGCTTCTACACAATTTCTTTGTATGTTCTGGGCCAAACCTTCCCTGACTTTGCATGCAACCACTGAGCCTTGCTGTTCTCGGTGTCAGGGGAAAACACCTGCAATCTTGTAGGTTAACAAATAGCTCCAACCAATGAGGACTTCATGCAGACCAGCAATCCTGAGGCACGATCTTTGTGAGCTCTCTGCACAAGTCCAGCTCACCTAACAACAAAAACGACAACATGAACATTATGTTGTATCTGGAACGATAGAACCCAGTTCAATTACAAATTTCACCATGGTTACGACCGGATGAGGACAGACCCCCCCCCCCCATTGTTCTGCTTTTAAGAATTATTATAATAGTGACAGTAGACTATTCTGTCATGGATTTGGCATGGCTGCTATGTGAGGAGACATCTTCTAAGCCTGGTGCGCCCATCAAGTATTGTTTGGTAAAACCTGTTTCAGTCCTGAAACCATGGCCTTAATCATCAGAATAAGGTTTTGTTTATTTTTGCTAAGGAACTGTATGGATTTAGTGACATGACATATGAAAGTACACAATGGATATAAGAAATCAAAATTTATTAATCAAAAAAAGATCAGAAACATTTAAAGTCTTGCAACAAGATAAGCAAAAAAAAAAAAGAAAAGATAAATGATAAAACAACAAACATAATAGTAAAATAAACCAAACAAAAGAGTTTTATTTTTTTTTTTTACAGGAAGTCTAAGTTTTTATTTCAAGAAGGCTACGTTTTGTCCAGAGGTATTTGTGCTGACAGTAGTTTTTACATAACAATATTGAAGATACAAGACTGGTATGTGTACAGACACTGTATATACCATCTGAAATATTAGTAAGGGAGGTTTTGCTGTTCCCCCAGCAAGACCAGTGGTCGAGACTGTTTCAATTAGGTAAACTTAATCCAATGCCAGACGCATCTTCCTATTAGTTTCATTTGTTTTTGTTTTCTTTTTTTCTCATATAATTTCTTTTCTTCTGGAGGTAAAATTTTTTTTCTTTGACACTATGTCTACCACTTCCAGAAGCAAAAACAAATAGCATGCGAGAAAATTGGGGAAATTCTTCGTTTAGGGAAAAAGAAAGAAAAAGAACTGGGGTATTTTAATTTTCATTCATTTTCAACCCCCCACCCCTTAAATAAATGCATTGTTTAATTACAGAGCGTCTTGCAATGTAAGGATCAGGGAGACCTACTGCAGTCATGAGTACGGAAGAAGAAAAAAAAAAACAAAGACAAAAAAACAACAAAAATTGGATTATTTTATTAATCCAACACTGGCAGCATGTTTTCTTTAGGAATGGTGCACAGGAAGAGGAGAAGGAGGAGGAGGAGACACAACTGATAAGTTTCAGTGAAATGGGAAGGGGAGGGTGAAGAGTTACTTGAAAAATAAACAGAGCTACAAGTATAAACAAAAAGTGGCTTCATAATATATACATAATATTTATAATGTGCATATATATATATACACACACATATACATATTAGAAATATATATATCATATATTCATAATGTACACACACACATATATATACACACACATACAAATACGCATGTGTATATTCGTAATGTATTTATATATGTGCATGTGTGTGCGTGTATGCATGTGTGTTAATATTTATATCATTGTCTTATGTGGATTTAACCAATGTACAAATGGACTGTATGCAATTGTCATATGAGGTGAAAAACTTGTTCCAGCTCTAGGTGTCTACTCCTAGTTTCAAACTTGGACCAAATGATCGAAGAAGGGAACCAAAATCGTTATTAGAACACAGTGACATCATCCGAATTGTTAGGGTGGATGGTATGAGTTGATAGCTATGCATTTTAAATTAGGCAAAAGTGCACTTGCACTAGGAGAAAAAAAAAAATGCCTCAAAATCTTGCCGCTTTATTTCTTCCTTATCAGCCACCATTTGCTTTTCTAGATTTTACACACAGGGTTTGTTTTTTTTAATAATTTTTAAATGCAAATGGAGGCTGCACATGTTTTAAAATGTATATTTAGGCATCAATTTCTCCTCAATGCATATTTCATTAAACATGAGATATGTTTTCCTTGAAGCTTTATGTCAACATTGACATTCGGTCAACTGATCAGTCTATTTCCACGTAAGACTAAAATGTTAGTCTGTTTGGTAGAAAGACCCCATAAACGATGAACTGGAGAAAAACATTGTCTGTTTAATCATTTATACATATATATATATATATATATATATATATATATATATAGTTGTATCAATTGCTTTATTTATAGGGGAAAGTGCTCAATATCTGTGATTGAGCTTATGGAGATCTCAGTTTGTAGACACGGAATCAACTGCACATGGTTTCTTGTCTCGCATTTTTCAAACCATAGAAATGATCTGAAGAACGTGAGATGATAAATTACTCATCACTATGCACATTTGATCCCATGGCTACAAACATACATATATATATATATATATATATATATATATATATATATATATATATATATTATACACACACAATGGAATCTGATAATTATAATAATTGAGATTGTCACTTTTTTAAAAGCTGTATTGTAGCTTATAATATAAAGTATATATTTATAGCTTATAATATAAAGTAAGGAATATGAAATTTTTCAATATTAAAAATCGATTTATTGTTCTAAAGATCTTTTTAAGAAAAAATGTATTTTAAATACTCAAGTGTCGCCTGCTTTTTATTTGCAGATGGTGAATTCATGATTATAAAAAACAGGAATATTTTAAAATAAAAAAGTTTTTGTTCCAACTGAATTTTGTAACAATAAACAATTTAAGCAGTAACTCGTCTGTGTGTGTATGTTTGTGTGTGCACTCACTAATACTTATATGGTAGACTAGTGCTCTACTAAGAAAGTTGAGTTTGGTAGACTACATTGTTTGTTACGTGGTAAAGGTGATGTTGAGAAGAGGAAGGATACAGAATAAGTAAAATTAATAGAGAAAGAAATAAAGAGGGAAAAAAAGGTTAATATTTTGGAATTGAAAAATATTATTTAAGCCAAAAATTAACTTTTACTTTTTTCAGAGACGGGCAAAAAAGTAGGGAAAAGAATTGAATTTGATTTAGTTTTTGTGTGAATTTTTTTCTTTTAAAACATTTTGACGAAAAAAAAATGTATAAAAAAGAACAAAGAAAAAATTCTGTCACGCAAAAATTGCAGGACGGATGAGCAAGAAAGGCATTTTCCCCTTTTGTTTGTAAAGGTGTGTAAGTATATATATATATATATATATATATATATATATATATATATATATATATATCGATAAATGTCTGTATTTTATGCATTAAAATGACTAAAATGGTAAGTGATTCCAACACTAATTGTGTGCATAAATATATCTGACAGGACATTTTATTACATATAAATATCACTAAAAAGAAAGTTTTAAAAAATTGATTGGTTTTTATAATTTTACAGAAAGTCAACCCTTTTGAAACACAATTCATTGAAGATGAATTATGTTTAGGGGAAGGAATGGGAGTTCATACCTTTCACATTAATATTTGTTTTTATTGCGTAAAAGAATATATGAAAATAGTCAATGAGATTTGAACTCTGCTTGGCGATTTCATAAAGAAAGTGCATCAGTAACAAGTACCTATTACACTTTGCCTTTTAAATTAGTTAATTATTCAACAAATCAGTTGTTTAATTATGTGACTAACTAATACACAAAGTAAAAGTCGATTACAACTTTGTTTAACCAGGAGGCTTGAAGTGCTGACAGACACAAACCTGCAAATGAGTCTAAAGCCCATACATACACTATCTTCTTAATAGATTATCAAACTACATCGAATACATAAGTGTTCAAACGTAACAAAAAGAATTTTGCCATTTCTTCTGTAAAGCAAGAATAAACTAAAGTTAAAGATTTTTAACGATTACAACGAAGATAGAGAATATATATATATATATATATATATATATATATATATATACATTTTTGTTGTAATCTATAGATTTTTTTAATATATATATAATGAAATAGTCAAAACTGGATGGTAACTATAGCAAATATGAAGTGCTTGATATAAAACAGTAGAGCTGATATATATATTAAAGTAGTTTTGTGTGTCAAGTTTGAGTCACAGACAAAATCCCTTCAATTTATCAATGCTTTCTCTGTAGAGCGAGAAGTCATAGCAACTGAAATTATCTGTAACATCTCAAAAGATCAACACTAGCAAGGTTACCCTTGTTTACCTGATCAATTTACAAAGTAAACACACATCACTTTCACTATTCAATGGCAAAATATATGCAGATTCACCTAATCTAGAATCAATTAAGTTTCATTTCTTTATGAAATAGCATAATGATTGTCTACTCAGGATAAAACAGAAAAAAAATAAGATTACTATTTGTTGAACAAACTCACTACATAAAGAAATGGGAAGAATTAAATGTTGAAAGATTGGTTATATCTCATCTCTATTTTATGGACGTGGATCTCTATACTCATTCATATCTATTATCTATTTTGAAAAATCTTAATGAAAAAGAAAGGAATGCAAGAATTTTTCGACTGTGGAAAAAGAAAATCGTTTATTTTCAGCTTCTACTAACAATTTATTTATTTATTTATTATGATCATCATTTTAATTAATAATCTCATATCAACTTTAAAAAAGAGAAGAAAATCTCACAGTATATACGAATATACAGGTCAAATTCTCTTAAACATTCCATCAGATAGACCTCAAAAATTCATTTTTTAGCCATTATTTCTGAATTCATCTAGTTTATTCTCAAATTAATTTGCATTCAAGCTATTTTTAACACAATTAAACAAATTCTTCAAAAAATATATTTTCTTCTATTAGTGAAAATTTCTTTATTAGACAAAACCAAGGGGAAGGTGGTTTGGAGCAGGTGAACGTATTGCCAATATTACTGCCACTAGGCAAGTAACTTTATTAGTTTCTTTAGGCTACTTTCAATTAACTCCCAGATATTCTGTTGAACCACTCGACTTGGAAGCATCTTTAGATAGAATTTTCTTTCTATCATTTTTTGGTTATAAAGAAGCCAGTGTGATACTTTATACTAATCTTAAAATATCCTTTAATAGTTTTTTGACAGACTCTTAAAATGCCCCCGACATCGCCTGACAGAAATACTTTGGACTGTTGAGGGATTCAGTTTCTTGACAGAAATAGTCTAACACTGATAGACAATTTTAAATGTTTGCTCATTTTAAGCTTCTAATTCATCCATGCAGGTGAACCGAGAGAAGACAGATTCTTGTATTACTACAAAGATTTTGAAAAGACGAATATCCATAGACAAAATATCAAGGTTTTATAAGTAGCAATATTTTGTATGCAGTCTTTACTTATATAACATCGTATTTGTCAGTGCCATTAAAAATGACCAAATCTCAAAAAAGTCTATTAAAATGTATTGTTTTATTAAAAACATAAATAATTTTTTTTAAAACTACCCTTATATCTAAGACTTTTCTTAAATGACAAAATTAATTTGTGAATAAAAACAATACAAAAGATACAAAGAAAAAAAATGTTTATATTTTACAATATTTTGTGAGCCATGAAGAATTAATCTTATTTTTATGTAAGATTTCATCATCATTAAATGAAGAGATGTGCATTTTAATTTTAGCTTTGAAAAGCTGTGAATATTACAACTACTTTGTGTGATACAGTCAGCTTGACACAAAAAGAAAAACACCTACAATAATGATATATATATATATATATATATATATATATATATATATATATATATATATATATGTGTGTGTGTGTGTGTGTATATGTATGTCTGCTTCTGGACAGAATGTGACCACAATCTTCACTGGACAGGAAATGACCACCACCCCCACCTAAGTGACCACCACCATGATCATCACCACCAGCACTGCTATCACTACTATTGCTACTACTACCACCACCACCACTAGTACATTACCACCAGAGTTTTCAAACGAAGAAAAAGAAAAGAACAGAAGATATTAAGAGTAGATTAAAAAAGTTATAGTTATTTTAGGCATTTTTGCATGTTAATTTTGAGAGCATCTACATTAGATTTTCTGACTTCATTGTTTCAGAAAGAAGTTTGGTTAGAAGTGAGTTAAGTGTAACTATTGACATTCAGACATTAAAAACAAAGACACGAAAATGTGATTCTCATGATTTTAATCACAAACACTTAAAATTTTTTTTTATTTAAGTTGGATCATTGCTCACATCATCCTTCATGAAACATTTTATAATTACTAAAAGGAGACATGTGTAGATGTAGCATGCATTAACCAATCCTGTTCAATTGACAGAAAAACAATTGATCGAATGGAAAGCACTTCTTACCAATTAAGACTGGATACACGTATTCAAATCCATCACTTATGGAGAACAAAATATGCCCCCCCCCCCCCGCACGTAAGGCAACATTCCATAATTTACACACTACATTGTGTGAGCTTTGCCTTTCTTTTCGCATTATGCCATATTGATATGAAAGACTTTAAACATTTTAGAAGTAAAAAGAGAAACAACTCTAAGTTGACCTTGGAAAAGACTAAAAGACATTTAAAAAGCCAAAGTAATTTGATTCAAATTGATTGCTACACAAACTGCAAAGACATAATTTGGAAACTCATACGGACACTTTGGACATTAAAGAAATCGTAGCTTTTCTACATTCTTATGCTTTTCAAGTAATCACTACTACTTTGAGGAATGTTACTATTCACAGCATAACAATTATAACTAGGGAAATACTGCAAAAATAACAAATATTTCGTTTATAACTTTAAAAAAAAAGTTAATATATTGACTAGCAGGGCTACCTGGGGGAGTAGTAAGTAATTTATTTTTATCAATAAAAATTGATTTTCTACTGTTGTCACACATGAGGTAAATCTTACTGTAAAAATCGAAACAACTAATCGAGGAAAACAAAAACAAAACAATACATGAGTTAAATCTTACTTGAAGTAAAGTTTGATAAAAAAAAAAATGTGAGATAAGTTTTATTTAATAAAACAACTAATCTGCTCTCTCTCTCTCCTGCATCTGTAAATAAAGCATCTATGTGCCCGTAGATTAATTCCTATTTTAGTCACAAAAATATTCAGAACGGACTATTTTTTTTGTTGCGCCTATTAAAAGTGAAAGAAATTACTTCCTTTCTTTTTTATTATCAGTTATTAAGATTAAGCCTCCTCTTCTTTGCTCATAAAAATTAAATTTGCATACGTTATTCTTTCCTTTCTTAATTATTATCAGTTATTATTAAGATTCTCTTTCTTTGTTCATAAAATTAAATTCGTATACGTGATTATTGAAGTGAACCAGACATACGTATGTCCACTTTTATTATAGATTTCAAATGTGTACACACTAATTGTTCGTTCATGATTTATGATGCTTGTCATGGTTTGAAAATGTACACAAAGTCAAGACCGTTCTAGTGAAAACATCTGCAATTCAAAGCTAATTGCTTTTGTTTTCATCCAACTAAAACTGTTATTTATAAAGCACAATTGTAAGTATAGCCATGGCTTCTCAGTCTTTAAACTTAATCATTTTGGGTTGGCAAGAAGCAAAGTAAACCTGCATTAATATCTTTTTTCACAGAGAAAAACAAAGCCAATCACAAAAACAAAAAACACCATGCATAACTAAAAATGGTTTATGTAACAAGTAAAAGTGTTTTGTTATTGACATAACAAAAAAATGTGCAAGGCTATGGACGACAGAGAGATTTAAAATATACAAGCTAAAAAACTAAAGTTGTATATTTTAAATCTCTCTGTCGTCCATTTTTTTTCCTCCCTTCTTAAAATTCTTGTATATTTTAGGGTTTCTTTTCTTTGTGCCGAACTGTAACCAAAATTCAGCTCAATATAAAATATAGAAACAGTATTTATTTCCAGAGTATTCAATACAAAGTAGAGCTTTATAATCATAGGAGTTTTGAGTAACTATATCAATAAAAGCATGTTTCTGACTTTTTAATTTCTTCAGGTCACTGACTAAAAAAGTTTCAGTTAATATATCCCCCCCCCCTTCTGTCGAACAACACCTAATTTTTCTATTCATATTCTTTAACTTTAGTCACGACCTTATTTGAACTTAAGTTCAGTAGAGACTTATTTGATGAATCCATTTCAGAATTATAATTAACTTTGTCCATGACATATTGTCAATTGCCACATATATCATCTTAATCCCATTCCTTAGACCTTTATATATGTGTACCTGTGTGTAGATACACACTGAAGTTTCGGGTTTACCATCATAAGTTTATAACCGGAAGTAAAAAATAAAAATAAAAACGTTTTGAAAAAAACGTTAATATTGCAATAAAATGCAAAAGAGTAACATACGTTTTAGTATACAAAAAGAATCTCCATTTCTCAACAGTTTATTGGTCACTGATAATCGTTTCTCTCTTAAAAAGAAATAAGCTTTTATATATTTACAAATCGAAACTGGCATGTTTGATGTATCAGTATTTTTTATTTTGATTTATCAGTAGAAACAAAGGATAATTTCTTTTTAAATTGCAGCAACAAAATAACAACAATTGTCAAATCTTGAACATAACTGCACACAGAAATCAAATGAGCAATAAATTTAGAGTTTATTTTGTAAATTGTTGTTAGAAATTAAAGTTTATTATTAAACAGGCTTCTGGTTAATTTCAATCGATACAAATAGAATTTTTTTTTTTAATATTCAAATTTATACTAAAGACAGCAATGCGTGAGTTAGAAATATTTAAAAACATACATCCCCCCAAAACAGCTAAAAAATTCATTCAGTTTTAGAAGAATTTGAATAATTTATATTCAACCTAGTGTACTGCCTGGCCACTGTACACTTGGGTTTTTTGTTAAAATATAACTCTGGTCAACCTGTGACTGTCTACAGAAGCAGACAATTCTTGTTTCATTCTGTTTTCTTGATTTCTTTTTTATGTTGATTTACGTTTTCACTGTTGTTGCTTGCATCATTCAGTTTTTGATTTGTCAATTTTGTCTCCATTCTTTTTTATGTTTGGCATCATTTGTTTGAATTTAAACAAAAAATTCAAATAAATGACATCAAAATCTCAAAGAAATCAAGATATAATTTAATCAACATGGACAATGGAACAACAATGGCCTGCCTTCATAGATTAGGTATCTCCAATTTTTATACAGGCATCAAAGACGGTCAAAAAAAAGAAAAAAAAGGGAGAAAACATGTCTGAATATAAAAAATGCAAATAAAAATTCCTTATCACAAAAATTCTGATGGTTCAGTGGCCATAATTTAGTTTATTTTGAAGAAGTTCTTTTCAAAGATTTGGTATTCAAAAGTCCTTTCTTTAAAGAAATATTTCGTCAAGAAGACCAAAAGAAAAACGTAGAAAGGATTGTAAAAGTTAGCTAGTGTTTTGTTACACGTTGATTGGAATGATCCAAAGTGCATATCTACCACTGCTACTACATCAAAAGAACTTATTATTTGTATGCATTTTTATAAAACCGACAGACACATCATGCCAGCATGGAAAAGAACAAGTAACATTTGTGCAAACCAAAAAAATAATAAATAAATGATAATAATAATTTCACCTAACTTTAAAATTTGCAACCAACAGACAAAGCATTGCAAAATGAACAAAGGTGCTGATGTAAAAAAAAAAAGAGACAAACTTAACATTTCAGACAAAATAGTCATCTTCAAGGTTTAGTTTTCAATTTAATCATTTATAGTAGCACAAAACAGTTTCCACACAAAATTATCTTTTCTCAATTGAGGGAAAAAAACAAAACAAAAACAAACCACTCCCATCATTTACACACAAGTAAAGAACACATTTTAATAGTTTTTTAAATTAAGAACCCCTCCCCCTTCTCCATTTTAGTTTTAGTATTGGCCCCTTACAGTGCAACAGCAAGAACAAAATCTTCATGTGACATGACCACCACCAACACCATATGGGTAACATCTACTGAAATACAGAGAGAGAGAGAGAGAGAGAGAGAGAGAAAGGGGGGGGGAGAGAGAGAGAGAGAGAGAGAGAGACAGGCACGCATGCAATTATAGTTCAAACAAAATGATTTCCTTTTTTTCCACAAATCTAGTAATAAAACCATTAATACCTAGCGATTTCCATCCCATCTCTGCCCCTCAACCCCAACTCTTACTCAATTTTAGTGTAAAAAGAAAAACATTGTTTTGTTAATTTTTTAAATTTCCTTTCCTTTTTATTTGTTTAAAATAAATTTTTTAGTCGCATTCTTCAAGTGAAATAAATGGATCTAAAATCCTACGTAAAAGTTTGTGTAAGTCTTTTAAAAAGTTGTCAAAGGGAGAAAAGGAGAGAAGAAAAAGGATTTCTGCATGATTTTTTATAAATTAATTTCATTGCATAACTAAAGCTAAAAATAGATTATGTGTAGATTTACCATTTAGATAATTATTTGATTTTTCTTGAAGGCAAAGAAAATTATTAAAAAGCAAACTAATAAACTGCAAAACATGAAAAAAAAATGGTTTCATTTATACAATTTCCCTTATAAATAATGACGTTTTTTGTTGTTACACTTTATAAGGCCCCTGTCCACTTTAAAAGATGGTTGGTGGTTGTGATGGTTTTTGATTCATTGTAAGACCTGATCAAAATGAAATCTTCCAGCTTCATTAGGGTCTTCCTCCCAGGCAAAAAGTAAAGAGTTAGTGTCAATCCCTGAGGCAGGGGAGAGTCTCAGTGGATTAACATTATTATCCTTAGGTTGGTTTAAGAGACACCATAATTAATATTAGCCTTCTTTCAGATTCACAATTATAAGAAGGTGAATAAAAATTCTATTTCATTAACATTTTCCTTTTTCATTATAGTACAAGATCGCAATAGATTAAATGAGCCTTTATTATGTAAACATTACATATATATTTTCGAATCTTACTACATCTGGCCACACTGATGAATAATAGAGACAACGAAACGTGTGTATGTGGATAACTACATTTTTATATATGTATATATGAGAAACTCTTCAATAAAATCTATTAATAGGTTAGGATTTTCTTAAATAGAATATTACTGGATGAGGAACAAAAACAAAGTTTATATTCTGAAATTTTACATTTTTTTAATTTAAATGAAATGCGATTATAATGATTCGAAGAGGCATGATAAATCCATTCCAACTTAAATCTGTAACAAACTTAAAAATACAATTTGATGTTTCCAAATACGAATAGAATTTATTTAATATAACAAATGGTATGAGATCATATCAAAGAATGCTATGCAAATATTAAAGACAAAAAATAAACTTTAGGCAGGAATTTCACTCCAATTCAATTTTTAAGACATCTTTATTTACATTATGTATACTTAGTTTTTAATTCTACAGTATTCTTCTGCTCATTGTGTTCTTGTATACAAATTTAAAAAAATGATATATATCAGGCTATAAATAATGTAATTTTTCATTTAAACAATTTAGACAACTATATAAAATTATGCTTTGTTTAAATGGAGGTGGAGGATTATTTAGAGGACCATTTAAATGGTGTGGGAGTAGTAACTGTTCAAGCTTTTCCCCTCAACCTGCAACAAAGAAATTAATAGAAAAATTAATAAAAAAAAAAGAAAAGAAAAAGATCTTACATATTGATTGGGCATCATCAATTTATTGATAGCCAGAAATTCACTTCTTTTATAAGAATAACATTCATTAGATAATCCACTTTCATACATGTGTGTTCATCTATGACTAGCAATGAACAAAATTTGGATTTTCAATATTAAAATAAAATTGTCCCAAATAAAATTTTCATAATTTTTTTAAAAGTTAAAAAAAAAAAAATTTTTTAAAGATGTTTTTATTTTATATTTTGCTGAATCTTTTTCTTCCTCATTTCCATCAAAATTAAATTTAACTGACATAAAATGCAAAAAAGGTGAGACTGCAAATAAGCCTTCTCTCTGTCTGTCTCTCTCATATATCTATGTCAAAATGGTGTCACAATAAGAATAAACATAAGTCAGTCACTTCTGATGTTCATGTATTTGTATTTAGATTTGTGTTTTTTTTTCTTTTGTCAAATGAATATGGAATGTAAGTCAGCCATTGTTGTAGGTGAGCACTTTTCAAACAGCAATAAAAAATCTTCTGCTTGAAAAGTTTCTTTCAAGCGGCAATTGTTTTTGTGATAGAGAAGAAGTAGAGAAAAAGAGAGGAAATAAATATAAAGGTGGATTTTCTGTGTGCAGAGAAAGTGACAGTCATTAAAACATTCTCATATGCCCCATTTTTTTTTTAGAAAATTGAAACAATGTTTTATAAATTGTTGCTTATTTTATCAACAAACATATTGATTGCTCATTTTTAACAAATCCTAAAAAGTGGTTTATTAAGTAACAAGAAATGTGATTGAGAGAGAGAGAGAGAGAGAGAGAGAGGTTTTTTCATAAAAAAATAATAAGAATTGTATTGAATTTTAATTATTCTTTAAAAAAAAGTGAGTTAATTTTCTTTCAGAATTAAATAATTTAGAGAAAAAAATAAAACAGATTAATTAAAATTATTTTTATTTCATAAGTTATTTTTAAAGAAATAGTAATTGGTTTTCTTTACTAAGTTTAGAAACTTTTATGAAGTTGAAAGCTGAGGCAAAAAAGAGAATTATGATAAAGAGTTTTTTTGTGTAATATGACAAAAAAAAAATTAAAATAGCATACAAGGCAAACAAGCTTTATGTGTTATTGAAGAACACACGTCTATTAGTAAATCTCCTTTAAGCTTACAACTTATTCTACTATCAAATTTAATACTTAATCTTTTCATGCATGGATTTTTTCATTAAAAAAAATCTTTTTATTTCTATTCTTATTCTGAAAATTTGCAATGGAACCAACAAAAAAAGGATGAAACACAAGCAGAAAATTCTATTGTGACATTGCAATGAAAACATACATCTGATGAGAAGATGACCAAAAAATACTCAGCCTCATAATTCTAATAATGGCTCAAAATAAATGGTTGCGTCCGCTTTTTGTGATTGCAAAAAATATTTTGGCTTTTATGTAGGATCTTTTTTTTAAAGAAATATCACTGCACATTTCTTTCTTTCAATGTTTTTTTAGAAAAAGTGCTCAGTAATTGAAAATTTTTAGTTTTAAAATGGAGAAAAATGATAATAAAAAATTATCACAAATGTTCTCATGTTTACCTGTTATGCACTTTTAATGTTTTGCGCAATCTTTTGATAGGAATACATAATTAAATAGTTTTTATTTTGGTAACATTTGTCAGTCAAATAATTTTTGTACAAATTTTATTTGAATAACAAACGCTGCCAGAAAATAAACAAAATAATTTCTCTGTAAAGGTAGTATTGATTTAATTGTAATTAAGTTTCATGATGTCTTCTACAGGGTTCATAAACAAAACAGTTCAAACATTTCTGAAGATTTTCTACATAAACGTTGAAATGTAATCTTTGTTACACTAACTTAATTTATGAAAATATATCTTTGAAGTTTTAATAATTGTAATTAGTTAATATTGTTTTATGGTGTAGATGTATTTTTTTTGCTTAAAACATTAAAATCAATTCAAAATATGAAGAGGAAAAAATCTTTTTTTTCTGAAATTAAAAACTAATCAACAAATTTTGTGTTTAATATTGTTAAGAAAAAGAAAAGGTAAAAGGCAGCATTTCATTTGAGAAGATCTCATTGGACAAAAATAAGCAAGATTTTCAGCCAATGAGAAAGATTTAGCAAAATAGTTATTAAACCCATTTTAAACTTAAAAGTTGATTGGCAAGCTTAAATAGTAAAATGTATTTTTAAGAAAGGTGGATAAGAGAGAGAGAGAGAGAGAGAGAAAGAGAGAGAGAGAGAGAGAGAGAGGAGGAGGAGGAGCGGATAAATGTACTATAGTAGGTAAACAACAGTACAATCAAATCAATTTCTGTGGATAGCTAATAGACCCTCCTCCCCAATAGAATTGAAGACAAAGGGGGGGTGGGCGCTGTATTAAACGTTTAAACAGAATAGTCTATATATGTGTAAGGAATTAGGTGAAAGCGAAAACATATGGAAGAGACATATCTGTCAGTCTTTCTTTCTGCCCCCTTTTACCTTCTCATGTCTATTGCTTTTTCAAATTTGTTATTATTTCAGATTTTAAACTCACTAAAGACGAACTATTAGAAATCCCCCATGAGTTGAAAGTATTTTCTTGGTTATACACTTTTTTCCATTTATCCTCGATATTTTGTTGGATTTTATCTAAATTGTTTTCCTTCATATACATTTGATATTTAAAGCCTAAGATATCCGCCCTTTATTTTCAACAGAAAAACATTTAAGTCTTTCAGTTTAGTGTTAGTTGGTTGAATGTGGCTAAAAATCAAATCTCCATTTTATAATTGTGTAAAGATATAAAAACCCTTTTTTTGTGTGAATTTTAATATTTAAAAAATGAACACCATATCCACCATCTTACAGATCTAATACATAATGAGATATATTTTCATGTTGATGAATATGCATCTTTATATTAAAGGATAAGTAGATCGATGTATGTAAATATACACATATAGATGTGTACATATTAATATATAAGCATGTATGTCATTATATATCTATATATAATATCCAAATACAGACGTGAATGTATTAACATATGGATATATAGAAAGAAATATATATTCATTTGTACACATCCATATACAAATGTTTGCTAAAGTGAAAATTAAATAAAAAGGTGATATACCTTTTTGGTTATTCATTTCTTTTTTGTTTATATTAAAAGTAGGTAATTTTATAAGCAGTAACTAAGATGAATTAATTTTCATTTTGGGGATGAGTGTGAATTACACTGGATTATTATTTCCCTTGAATTTTTTTTAAAGAGTTGTATTTTTTTGTTCATCGTTAATGTCTGCTGTGAACATAGCTATGATTTACGAAAATGAGATGAAAGACATTTCCCCGTGTATATTTAGCATATTTTATGCTGTAACATAACGACTAAAATAATGTTTTTAAAATGTTATCAAATATTAACTCCTTCAAATATTAAGTTTGAAAATAAAACAAACAAAAAGAAAACCTTAGCGACACCAGATAAATATTAAATTACCATACACTGGGTGAATCCATGATTCCAGAAAAGGTAATAGTTGGTAACGATCGTACACCTATTATTATAGAAGTGGCCAATAGTAAATAGAGAATAAATATTTTGACACTTCAGTAACGATATTTAGAAAATAATATCTATTAAAAAAGATATATCATTACATTTAAAAAAAATTTATTCACAAATCAAATTAAAACAGTTTTTGAATAACAAATACCATTTGCTCTTAAGATTGTGATAATTTTGTTAACTGGTAATAGAAAGCTATGATTGAGATAGCATGAAAGCTGGATAGAATCCTTTAAGAAAAGATCTGTTCAAATATCAATAAGAAGAATGCTGACGTTTGTAGAATATGAAAATGCCATGCGACTGTAAGATTGATGTTAAAGTGAATCTATTAAAAAATACCTCCAACGGGGACGACTCATGTTTGACATACCAGTTTTTCATAAGAAAAATCTTCCTGCAATATTATATTATAAAAAAGTTGCTAAATTTGATAAAAATTTTTTACATTAGTTTGAAAACATTTTAATTAAAACAGAATCTAAAAATACAGTGCTTTATAATAGAAGTGATAAGAGTCAAATCCATTTCTATTTAGAAGCAAAAGGTGATTAAAACTTTGAGTCAATTTAAAAGAATGTGTACAAGGAATAAAGAATAAACATTCAGACTTAACTTCTGAAAAGGAATTATATCTCTGAAAATTTTACTGGTCCTATAACTCTTACAAAAGTACTGGCTATTTTCTCATCAAACATATTTATGCAGAATATTAATCTAAAATAAAAAAAAAGCAAAAAAAAGCAACCCAAACAACAGAAAAAAACAAAAACAGAATGCGATGATAAACTTTGTGTCGTATTAAAATGTATTTGCTGCATTATTTCGAATTTTTTCTCTCCAGATTTTTGCATAGCTGAAGAAAGTATATATATCAAAATGACATATGGACTGCATAAAGCTTTTGTCACATTTGAAGATTTTTTAATCATCTTCACACCATACATACATATATATATATATATATATATATATATATATATATATATATATGTATCTTCAAGTAAAGTTTATATCCACATTTTAATTTGTGCCCCATCTTATCATTAATGAAACGTTTACAAAAAGACAAGAAAAATTCTTGTTTCCATAATTAAATAATTTCATTTATTATTTTGAGAACAAAAAACAAAAAACCTGAGGCATATTGTCGCACACTACTTGATTAGTTTATGGATAGAAGCATTTGACAAAGACAAGATGGTAAATGGTAAGAATATTGTGTAAATTGTTCAGAACAATTTATTCAGCCATAATTCAGCCAAATTGTTTACTACAATATTCTCACCATCTCACATATATCCTGTTAGATTGTTGAAAATTAATTGAAATCATGAGCTATCAAGATAAAAACATTATCAAGTTTATTTTTTAAGAGATGTTGAATTTTTGCATATTTTAAAAGTTAGTTTAATCTTTTTAACCATTGAAAACAAAAAAGAAAAGAATGATATTCAAAGTGATATAGATATGCTGCCTTCCAACTAAATATATAATCATGCCAAGAGTATTTTTACAATAATTTATACTAATCAAACTGATAGATATATTTTTATAAATTTGTATACAATATAAATTGGGCTCATATATCTATTATATTATCATATAATATATTGAGTGTATGTATTCATAGTGTCAATACATAAGTGGCAAGCTACACAAAAATATTTGTTTGTTGTGTGCATAAGATCTCATGAGTGAAACACAAACATTTCTGTATAACTTACCAAATGTGTATTTTAATACAACTAATATATATATTAAAAAAACATAAAATAGGACGTAAGTTTGAAAGACAATGTTTTAATTATAGAAATAAAAATAAGTTTGATATGCAAATTTGTTTACACAGATTTTTGAATTCGAATTAAAATAGCCATACACTGAAAGGAGTGCATTTTAAATTTAAAAAAGAACAAAATTTGTATATTTTTCATGCTATAAGATTACTCTTTTTCTTAGAAAAACCTACTCAAACTTGCTTCAAAAGTAAACATTGCTATGACATATCACTTACATAAGATATTTTAAGCCTATTTTTTTCATATAAAAACGTCTGTCATATTTTCTAAAACGTTTGGAAGTTACGTTTAAAATTCCCAGGTCGAAGAAGAAATGTATTTTAACTTGCATTTTTAATCTAATTGTTTTTCTATGCAGAAATAATGGCAATCAGAAAAATGTTTTAGGACCACATAGAATGAATTTATCTTTTCAGGATTGTTGTTCCATATTGAAACCTTTAAGAAGGCACTATCCGCAACTTAACAAATATAAACATCTTACTAGAATTCAAGGAAGCCATCACTACAAGATAAATTGATATGTAATAAAGTGTTGAAATTAAGGTTTAAAATAACAGAAAATAATAACATTTCACTTTAACCAGTTAATGCTTAATATATATATATACACACCAATTAATGCACTTTTAGTTTTGTCATTTTTTTATACAGATTAATATAGATAGACATGATAGTTGCAAACAACATTCAAAAGAAGAGAAATAGGATTGAAACATGGGCTATCAGAATAAAAAAGAAAAGAAAACACAATGTAATTATTAAGCTGATATCAAGGGTCAAACTATTCTTTATTCGATTTTCTTAAAAAACAAAAACAAAATAAAAAAGCCCCCAAACAAAACTTTCCTTTCTTGAATGTTATATAATTTTATAATAGATTCACACTGTAAGGAAGAATAAGTTATTACATCAGCACCAAAAGTAGAACCATGTAAAAACATGCTTACCTGAGAGAGAATAGAAAGAGATGGGTTTATAAGTGAATAGAAACTTAATGAATTTTCTTTTTGTTAAAAAGCAAAATGAATTAGTATCTTAATAAACAAGAAATGGCATTTAAATACTGGTAAATTATCAAAAGAAAGGACAAAGAATAGTATCATTTAAGTTTGAAGATCGCCTTAATATATATATATATATATATATATATATATATATATATATATATATATATATATATATATGTTGTGTCTTGTATGTTTGACAAAGTATTCAAGTACGGACTAAGCATACACGTGGGTGGCAGAGAGTGAGTAAGTCTCACTCCTCTCCTCCCAGAAAAGGTTAAATCGTTGCCATTACCAAGAGCGACATAGAGACAACTAGAATTCTTTTTAAAGATTTTCTTACTAATATAACTAGTTACAATTTTAAATATCACATTAGTTACTATACCAATCTGAGAGAGAGAAAGAGAGAGAAACACATAAAAAACGATTTTTTATGGTTTTTGTTTTCCCAATATACAAAACATCAACAAATTGTCTAATTCTAATTCATTCTTAATCAAGAAACGCAAGAAACAAAACTACAATATGAATTCTTGCCTGCCTGCAGGTGAATTCAATGAGATTATATTTTGATATCTAATTTTTTTTGAAATTTTGAATTTTTTTTTTTAAACTACAGGATGTTGCTATGCACAGACACACGCACACAATGTATGCATGCATGCATGCGTGTGTGTTATAAATATGAATGTCTCAACTGACACTAAGTTTTCTGCATTGTTGGCTACGCATCAGGTAAACAGTTCAGGTATTATTAATGATTAACAGATCATTACTTTTTCATTTTATTGACAGTTTTGTTTTCCATTACTTCAAGATTTTGCTTTTCAATTTGTAAAAAAAAAAAAAAAAAAAAAATCCCCCTTTTTCTTTCTTGTTAAAATTTGGCTTTTTTTCCACATTGAAATATAATCAGTTGGGAGAAGAAGTACCAAATGATGATGACAATGATGATGATGAAAATGGTAATGATAATAATATGTATCATAATAATAAGTATAATAATAATTAATGGTATGTTGTTGTTGATGATGATAACAGTAATAGTAAATAATTTGAACCATAAACTTGTCTACACAATGGATCGTGTTTTGAGCAGAAAATAGATCATACTTGAGAATTGATAATGTCATCACAAAGTAAGAATAACAATGTAAAGGTCAGCAAATCTGAAGATGTTAAGATGGAGGAATTGGGAAAGAAAGATTGAAACGATCAAATTGCCACCAGATTTTCAGGTTGCTTTTTAGAACATTTTCTAAAACATTAGTGTTATTATTATTATTATAAAATAACATGTGACGTATATATATTTTTTTCGGTATTTACTTCAACAATGCTTAATATGTGAGTAGAGCTTAGTTGTAAAGTATGAAAATATACTTATGATAAGTAAGCTAGACAGAAACATTCATGTTTCATTGCTATGTGGAATCAACAGGTGAATATATATATATATATATATATATATATATATAAATTGGATGATCGGTAATACAGTGAAACTGCAGCAAAGTGCTAAAACTAATTACATTTTATTTTTATTATATTCATAAGGTCATACAATTATGCATTGATTATACATCCATTCTGGTGGTTTCTGGGGTAGGCAGATTTTGGTTACCCTTTCTTCGGCAGAAATGGACTAATTTCCGCCATAGAAATAGTAACAAAATCCTGCCTACCAGCAGAACACACCGATACAGATGGATGATCAACGCACAATTGTATGAGATTATAAATATAAAAATATATTATGCTCTTATTAACGTAATTGAACGCACTGATATTATTTCTTCATACAATTTATATATATATATATATATATATATATATATATATATATTTATAAATTAATTTTTGCGTGCGTAAAAGGAAGACATGGACACGTGTTTCTGGCTATGAGCCGTCATCAGCATGACTACCCGGGCAGGAATCGAAACCTCGATGTAAATATCCGTAGTCTAGTGTGTTACCACTGGACCAGAATACTTCGCCACATTTTATACACAACTTTTTATATATATATAGTGAATGCCTTGTATCAGTAGAAAAAAATAAAGCAGCAGAGTGCTAAATTGTAGGGAAAGAGTATGACATATATTTTATATATAAACTATACAATCATAATTTCATCAAACAATGAACTTATGATTGTATGATATATAAATATATATAGCAAAGTAAATCTTGCAGATGCTTTGAGGTTGTTCATCAGTAAAGTATTGGTTTCACTGCAGGTTTTGAGTTTTAAATCATCAAAACTGCTCCACCAGCAAACCAAGCATTCCTCAAAAGAAAATGCCTCTCCCTCAAATGCAATCTTGTGCTATGCATCATGTAATTATTTCAAACTAAATGACCTATATATAAACATATATATCATTGTTAAAAGGTTTACAAATATAATGAAATGGTATTTATTTAAACGTTATTTTATAGATTAAAATCCTAACATGACACTAGGGGTTTCATGCCCCCTAAGAAACAATCTAGTGCTTCTATTGCAGTTTAGCATGAAACTCAGTGTAATGTTGGGACATGTGAGGTAAGTTATGAGCAGTTTCATAACATCTTTAAACATTAAAATTTTAAACTGAGCTAAAACACGAATTGCAACTATTTTTCAAATGTATGTGACATGACACCAACATGTGCTATCACTTGAAAATGTTCTTAAATATATGATTCTTTTTCTAGTTAATCTGAATTGTCAAAAGTATTCTTTTTTAAAACTTATTCCGCTCTATTCCGATTTCATATTATATAAGTTAGCATGATTATAAACATCATAAAGAATTTTAAAAAACATGTTTCTACTTAGTCTTTTTCATATTTGTGTAGACTTGTGTGTGTTATTCAGAAAAGAAGGCAGTTGAGAAAGAGGTGTTATTGAGCAGTAAATATGCTTAAGGAATTGTTAAATAATCACTAATATCGATTAACCAATAAAGAAAAGGTAAATTTGTGTTGTCTGAGGCGGCCATAAACGAACCCTGATAGATTTGCTGATGAAATTATCTTAATCAACTAAAGAAAAAAAAAAAAACGCCAAAGTATGAAATAAAATCCCTAATCGGTGAACCATGATTTTGTTGACTGTCATCAAATAACACAAATCTCTTCTAGAAGGTTGAATGAATTCTAAACAGAATGGCTGATAGAAACACTAAATAAAGCCATGATTTTGAAAGCCACAACCAAATTCAGGTTTGGCCAACTTCAGAGACATTGGATTAGTTTTACATGTTTCTTGGTAGAGTAATAATAGTAATACTAGTAAGAATAACAGCTGATTTATTTAAAATTCATTTACATATTAGATACATGTTCACATGAGAATAAAAAAAATTCAATTGTAGTGAAATACTCCATCAAATAAAATGGAAATTAAAAAAAAAAATGATTATGGAAAGACAAAGGGGAAGAAAAAAAATGGTGTTTGTCCATACAATATTACACAGGAGTCAGACAACTGTGTCATTTTCATTTTTCAACATGATTTTTCTATGACTTAAACGTAGTTAAAAAACGAAAAAAAGCAAACCAAAATACCCCCCTCCCCAAACAAATATTGAGCCACCAGTTGATAAAGTCATTGTCTCCTGCAGAATCAGACATTGGTTTGCTTTTGCTATTTTACTGTAATGCCAGCTTTAAAAGATGAGATTAACAGAAAAAGTCCCTAATTATTGGGACTTAAAGGAAAGAAATGTCTTTCTTTCTTTTTCCTTTACAGTATTTGTGTATGTGTATGTGTGTAACTTATATATAAAAAAAAATGAACCCAAATACCTACGTGTGGAAACCCATAAGCCCCATTAATTTATAGGAACCCAAATTGATAGAATTGAATGTAGAAGGATGAGAGAGAGAGAGAGGAAGAGAAAGAGGAGCGAGATAGAACTAAGACTACAGCACAACAATAACAAACAACAATAAGTAACCCAAAGATGCAGTGGAATTGTGTTTCTGGTGGTAGGCGCAGGAGTTGTAGAAGTAGTAGATTTAGTACATAGAGGATTAATAGTAGTAGTAGTAGGAGGAGGAAGAGTAGTAGTAATAGTAGACCTCAAGCCTCACATCCACCGACACCCCCATCTGTAAAAAGTAGTAAAAATTTTTAAAACAGTGATATTTGTTTGTTTTTTTTTTGTTTTTTTGGTGGCGGCATTTGACAGGACGGGGCCAGTCTGAGAAGAAAAAAAAGTGATGGCAGCGGCCTCTAACTTAGTGTGCAACACAGGTGGTAATAGTAGTAGTAGTAGTTGTAGTTGTAATAGTAGTTTGTGGTGGTGGTGATGGTGGTGGTGGAGGCAACAGCTCATCAGCCCAAATAAATTATGCCTGTCGTATATATATTTTTACAGTTGTATATACACAGCAGTCACCGATGCCTGTTCTGACCAGGAGAGCCTGTTGCAACACCTTCCTTAGGGGCAGTGTCATTCATTGCTCCATCTGAAAATATTTGAATAAAAATAAAAAAATAAATTGAATTTCAATGTTAAAATTTTCTTAATAATTTGTGTTAAGTTCTTAAAAATTGTGAACATTTTTTTCGTCATGCAAACAACCCCCCCCCCCCCCAAAAAAAAACTTTCAATATTATTGACATTTAACACCAGCGTTTGCTGGTAGAATCGCGATTGGTTAACCATTTTGTGTGACGTTGTTCAGGATTGCCGTGCATGGGCCGTTATTGTTCAAGATGTGGTGCAGACCAAGGAAGAAGCCGACTCAACACAACCAGGGTGATTGCCGTTTCAACGACATTCAACATTTCTGAAACACTCCTCATACTAACTAGACCTACCTGAGGAAATTCCAGGGTGTGCATTGATAGGTAATGTGACAATCACATGAATATATAAGTACTTGCAAATCAATCTTTTTTTTAAATATACTAGCAATGACTCAAATAACTTTGATTTTGTTATATATTTTCACTTTTCAAAAGAGAAAGAGTCCAGCATTTGTTTCCACTTCTCATGGGTTTGAATACAAAGAAGAGTGAAAAGAATTGCATCATTTATTCGTATAAGTTTCCAGTGTGAAATGAGTCATGACAATGGCATCTCATATTCGATTGAAAGGAAACAAAAAGTTTAGAAACCATCAGCAAAATACATGAATTTTATAGATATTATTATGCAAGTATTGTCCAACAAATTAAGTTAATTTGTTATTTATATGTATAAATAATAAGATGAGTTCATTCAATGAAAATACTATTTCAAACTTAATCAAGGTCAATGGACAGTCAGTGCTTCTAATAGAAATGCATTTCAAACTTAAGTGTAACAGACCAACAAAGACTTTTATAGAAATATATAGATGCATAAAAACAAAAAAAGTAAACCATCAGTTGTCTACTTTTGTGATTCCTACTATCTATTAATAATGGAGATTATGTCTGTATGTCTAAAGCCCAAACTATACTATTTAAGACTATTGTACTTATTATGAAATAGTATAGTATATACTATTTCAGACTTCTTCTTTTGTTTGCTTCACTGCATCTCACTGTTAGATCACCAGCTTGGTTGAGAAAAGCCATTCTATTGTTTTGTTGTCTAGAATCTACTATCTTTAAATGTTCAATTCAGTATAGTGTAGTATCTGCTCTGTTGTCATGATACCATCCTCCCAGGTATTACCCTCTCTTTTTAAGAAGTGTGGAGGTAGTGTTGTATCTGTTCTGTTGTAATGATACCATCCTCCCAGGCATTACCCCCTCCTTTTTTGAGGTGTGAAGGTAGTGTAGTATCAGTTCTGTTGTCATGATACCATCATCCCAGGCATTACCTCCTTTTTTTTTCTTTTTTTTTAGAGGTGTGGAGGTAGTGTAGTATCTGTTCAGTTGTTATGATACCATCCTCCCAGGCATTACCTTCTCCGTTTTTTGTGAGGGGATGTTGTATTTGTTCCGTTGTTATGATACTACCCTCTCAGGGATTACCTTTTCCTTTACTTTTTTAGGCGGGAGGTAGTGTAGTATCTGTTGTTTTCATTATACCATCCACCCAGGCAATACCTCCTCTCTTTTAGGGGGGGGGGGGTTAATGTAGTATATGTCTTAGGCGCCGTCTGATTATTAAGTATAATGTTCCATTTCGAACGCACAGAAAGTTCTATTTCAAGAAAGAGGGACACAAGACAGGGGCGCGTTATTTTATTAATAACATGTAAACAACGGATTCTCTGAAATTTATCATACAAGTTGCTTAAAAATGATATATTTACTTTGATTTTTCAATTAAAACGTTTTGGGTTCGTTTTTTTTAATATTATTAGAAAGTATGTTTTAAAGCAGAAATTCATTGAATCAAATTATTTAATTTAAAAAATAATTGATTAAAAAATTAATATTTTTTTTGTAAGAAAAAACAAACATTTTAAGGATTTTTTGTTTTACATTTTACGCTGTAAAGAGTAAATTTTATTTCAAAACTGTTTTTATTATTCCGTATTTTATTTATTAAAATAAAGGATGGCGTGATTTTCTTTCTTTTTTTTGTAAAAAACAAACAAACACATTTTACTGAGCAATTAAATAAAACAACTAGTAAAAATATGCGACCGGAGGGAACATATATTTGGTAGTTTAAATAATGTAACAAAGATCACAGCTTTTGGTTGATTTTGTACAAAAACAAATGAAAATTTCTTCCCCCATCATTTCAAGCTAACTGTAAAGACAGTTGACCTAATCATTTTTTTTGTTACTGAACAATTTAATTGGTGAAATATATTTTAATAATTTCTAAAAAAACAAATTAGATGAATAGGGTATTTTTAACTTGTTTCATCAAAGAAAGCTTTCTCGTCTCTTTAGTGTTACCACGTTTATCGGTTAACCTCTGTAATTTTGCATTGTATCGGCTTCAACCTTTATTTATAATTTCTTTGAGTGCAAGGAGTTAATATTTATTCTTTACGATAGAATTATAATTTCTTGTTGTGAATTAATCTATATATTAATACACTTGTACCTTCCTTTGTTTTGGTCATGTTATCAACAACACATCGGTATAAAAATAAGTTACAACAGCTAAAGCCAGTATCACAGTCACAAGTTGTGGTTGCTGGCAATTATCCAACGGCACATCGAATTGCCTTCAAAATGTTGCTTTTTTTACCGTACGCACACATATATTCTAGCTGAAGTACCCGTCTATGCCAGGTTTCTCAACTTTTCTTGAATTTAATAGTTAAGATTAGAAGCTAAGAATATTTATTAAATATTTTTCATTGTTTTTTTAAAAAACATTATTCACATTTATGATGATGATCGATATTGGCTAGGAAATAACTGGAACACGATAGGAAAAAACAACACTTGTCTAGTGTGAGATTCAAACCCACGATGGCATAAAATATTGGAACTGAAGGTGAATGCTTTAGCCACATGACCACCGTTCTAACAAAAATAGTTTGTCTTTTTAAACTATTTAAATGAGCTTGGCATAGGTATTATTTTGTCTTTCCTCATGAACTTAAAATAGTTGGATTGTCTAAAATGAATAAAGAAACAAATATAAAATAAACTATTCTCATTAAAGTGAACATTTATCAAATATTTTTATCCATTTTTAATAAAAAAAAAGATAAATGTTTTCTCTTCAAAGTAAACAATATGTCAAATACATCATTGGATGATTTGACGTGAAAAGTAATTGTTTAGTTGGCTAAAAGGGAATGCTAAAAATGCCGGAACATTTGTTTCTAATACTATTTTTATGTACTTTTAATTTTGAATGATGAGTTTTAAAAAGGTTAAAGAACTTCTGACATTGATAAAGACATCAGATCAAAAGCACTGATTCCAAATCTGCGATTGATTTGGCTTCTAGATCAACCGTGTACCTGTGATGTTGCAACACACATACAACTTATACACACAAACACAATATACAACATAAATTAGTTTATCATAACTACTGTCGACCAAGGGCATGGATACACAGTGATGATGTATGGAAGTGAAACCTGAATAGTGAGGGTTGAAGACATGCATTGCATATAGAGAAATGATATGAGAATGATACAATGGATGTGTAATGTGAGTCTTGAAGGCAGGCTTAGATCTGATGACCTCAGAGGAAGATAAAAGAAGGGAAATAGAATAACAAAGGAAGAAATCACCTTAAAACAAAGTAGTAATGTTCGTAAAATTAATGAGTACTTACAAAACTACAAAATTATGACATCATTTAAAATTTACCTGAAGCACTCCATCAATTATGAAAGCAACATGAATATTAAACAGTCCCTTTATAGTCTTAAAATTACAAGTTTTAAAAGTAAAAACTTTTCTTATCTAGTAATATTGTATACAATCAATTATAAGAAATATATAGGTTAATATCTAATTAAAAAAAAATATAATTGTTTATCTTATATCTGAAGTTGGACAAAGATAGAGAATTGTAGGAAATTCTTTTTACTAATTTTGCAAGCGACTGGTTCTTTTTAGGTAATAAACAAAAAATAGCCCCAGTCTAACAAACTTCCTAGCCAGCCTAATTATTATCGGAAAGAAACTTAAGCAAACTAAAATAGAATCGGGTCAATAACACTTTGAAAATCCAACAAGATTATTTTATGTTAGACCTCCACGATGTGTCTGGGATTCAATAATCTCATTTTAGTTTTTAATAATAACGTATAAGTCAAGTGTGACGTTATTAATATAGAGATTGGAAAAAAATGCTCACGTAAATGAGATAACTCCTATTTTAAACTTCAAGGTAAAGTAGGAGTTACTTCTCTTACATTATTTGAGTTCTGCTAACAAATAAAGACACTGTTTATGAATGATGCATCTACTACTACTGTCATCATTACAGTAAAACAACAGTTTAAATAGTTGTTTTACCTACTGCTGTATTAATCACATGCCACTCTAGTAATAAAGAGACAGGGTGGGGAGAATACAAAATTTATTTTTAAAGGAAAATAGTATTTGTCGGAATTTCTGATTTGTTTATTATTGGGTCACCACTTATCAAGGCCAAGAGTCACTTGAGGATAAGGGTTAATGATTTTCAGTTGAGAAATGAGAAACACTACTTACATTGATTAAAAGTATGAACTGCATTTGATTACTTATTTATGAGGCAATAATTTATGGCAAGAATTTGTTGAGATTGGATTTGAAGACAACCAAGTTGTAATCAACAAGACAAAGGTTTGTCCATGGAAATTTCTGCTGCCACTAGGGACTTGGAGGGAGAAAGGAAAGTCACTTTCTGTTGTGCTACCAAAATGAGTTCTTGCTGCGAATGTCTTACAATGGGGGAACTAGAGATTGGAGATCAGTCTAGCACCTTTTATGGAAATAATGATAGAGTAGAGAGAAACTAGCAATGTCTCTTCTGTGATAAAGGGGTTGTAGAGAAGAAATCACCTGCCACTAGAATTTTAAGTCAATTTTGTACTCTGTTAAGGCAGGAAAGAGTGCGGCTCTGAGCGGCACCTCCCCAGATGTGGCAGCAGTACCTCCTCATCTTAGGGCGTATCTGACTCTTATATAGGTAGAGATAAGGAATTGTTATATTATTTATAGTTTGGTTGATTTCCTTCTCATTTTTATTGTCACTTTGGCTATGAAAGTCCTCAAGTATTTCATTGGACATCTGAAAAAGGCCTTAGGCTACACTTACTGAAATAGTAACAACAAAAATAAAATTAAACATATCAGTTTTACTTTGAACAATATTAAAGGTTTTGATTTTGTTAAGCTTCCTGAAACATTTGTATCTCAGTTTGAAAATTAAAATTGATGAATGGAAAAAAATGTGTTCATAAATGCTGATTGTAAATTTGGTCAACCCCCACCCCCCACAGGGAGAAGTGGAAAAATTAAGGGAAACAAAAAGAAACTCACCCTTATGACCTCTGCTTCCCTGTCGTCATGCTGTGGCAGTTGCAGGTTCTTCCCAAACTACACTGGAGAAATGATAAGATAAGGACCCTTCTTAAAAAATACCTCACACTCATTTGTGATTTGAGAAAGTAAAAAAAAGGTGTGGCAGATGACGAAGAAACAAAAAAAAAAAGAAGGTCCTTCAATAAAAATAAGAGACAGAGTAAAAAAAATAAAGTAGCCAACTTTTGGGTAAGGTGGTGGTGGGTAGGGTGAAGTGAATGAGTGAAGCCAGATGATAATCCTTAAATAAGACCTATTGCTGATTTGTAAGTTTGCAGTTGAATCTAATTTTGGTGTCTATGACATAGTTCATTCTTAAGGAAGAAACATTGCCACCAGATGAGAAGAATGAGTTTCTGGCTCAAATCGCTTTGTAAATTACTTAATAAAATAAGACATATCATTCGACACATATATGGATGTATATATGTTACAAGAAAATCAAAGAACTAAATTAATGTTGTTGTAATTACTTGATCAGAGGAAAGAAAGAAAATATTAATTTTACCTATTACAACAGAATATCTTCATCTTTCTGTATTCTTTATTTTTAAATCATTATATTTTGCTTAAGTTATGCTTGAGTCATAATTCAACACTGAGCATAAATGATACGCTTTTATGCAGAGAAATAAGAAATATTGAACCGAACCAAAAACAAAGCATGAAGATAAAAAAGATATTAGAAAAATTATGGACTAAATTGAAATAATGAAGAGAATTCGTTTTGCCACATAAATTACACTCCACTAAATTTTAAACTTTTAAATTTGTTCAGATGTGATTGCCTTGGTGTGTGTTAACCATTTTAATCATTGTATGTGGTTGGCTTTCTGTTATTTATTGTATTTTTGACCTACAAAATTCCATCTGTGTAACATAACATTTCTCAGGTGTTTCATACTTCAGATTACGTGGTTGAAATGTTATTAAAAAAAAATACATGAGACAAGGAAATTAGACAAAGTCATCTAATTGCCATTTTGTCTTGTGAATATCAGAAAATTAATGTAACTGAAAGAATGAATATTCTTCAGCTGAAAATGTAATTTCAAATTTAAGCAATGGACAGAGCGTCATCTTACATGTCTAAAAATGTTAATTCAAGCAAGTGTGACAGACCAAAGGTACATTTTTAGCTCGATCCTTTTAACTTGTTATTATTTAATTTCACATGTACACTTTTATTTATTAATTGAAAGCAAAGCCATAAATATGCAATAAAAAATACACTAAAACTGGTTGTGTGTTATTTTTTATTATTAGTAGTAGTATTTTACTATAAAATTGTAAATCAATTGTAGTCAATTGTAAATTTACATGTTTTTATGATTAAAATAAAAAACGTAGTTAAGTGCAATTTATTATTAAAATAATGATGTTATTATTTTTTGATCCAAATACAAAAATTATTTTATTTTACAATTAAAATAAGTATTATTAATGTTTACATTTAAAATGAGTTAATTTTACAAGTTTTATTTTTCTGATTGAATTATTTTTATTTCACAATTAAAACTGAAATAGTTAACTATATATTTAAAAAATGTTTACTTTTATTATTTTATGAGTAAAATTATTATTATTTTACAATTAAAAATTACCATTAAGTTAAGAATATTATTTATTTTTATTTTATGTTTAAAAATGTAAAGTAATCTGCCCACCCCCGTTTATTAATAAGATGCATCATCATCATCATTGGTTTAACATCTGTTTTACATGTTAGCATGTATTGTAGAAATTGACTTCCAAACTAACCTATCTCTGGTCAGGTCTTTATTTATACCTCTTTCCTCCTCTATTTTCCTTGGCCTACCTCTGTGAACTGACCCTGCTACCTCAACTTTTCTACATCTACTAAACCAAGAACTCTCATCTATTCTTTCAATATGGCCATATCATTGAAGCCTCCTGTTCTGCACACATCCCTATACTGTCCAGATCTAATCTTCCTCTGAGGTTATCAGATCTAAGCCTGTCTTAAAGACTAATATTACACATCCATACTATCGTTCTCATATAATTTCTCTTTATGTCACATCAACCCTTACTCACCAGGTTTCACTTCCATACATCATCACACTGCGTACACATGCTTGATAGACTTTTCCCTGTTCAGGGAACTTCTGCCATTACTGACTAGCAGCAGCTAGTCAGTAATTCGCTGAACTTATTCCATCCACTTCTAACCCTTGCAATCACACAAGCACCAGCTTCTCTGTGTTCCAATGGTATCACCCACGTAACAAAACTTCAATAGCTTTGTTATCCAAAAAAACTTTCTCCACATTTGAATTCTCATCCATCTCCATTGTTTTACATTTCTTGCACACAAACTGGTTATTCTCTCATTGGATACACAATAAGTGAAGTAGAATTCCACTGCACATTGCACGTCTTGCAAGTACCAAAAAAAAAATTGAGTTTACTGTATAATTAATTAATAAAAAAAAAAGTAAGTATTTAAATTTTCTTTTAGCTTTATTACCATTTTTACTTACTTGTCATTTGAATTTCTACTGTAACAATATTTAGAAAGGTAAATATTTTTTATTATGTAAACATATTTAGCCTAGAAAACTTCTTTCGAATTATAGTTTCGGGTTTTATTATTTTACTATCTTTTTATGAATTACAAAATTCAAGCACAAATGATTTTGTTTATTCTTAAAAATATATCCGTGAAATGATTGATCTGCTGTTGTGAGACCAGTAGACTCGACGACCGATGTCTCTTGAGCAAATATTAAATGACATTAATCAAAGATTTTAACGTTGGCATTCAATAAAATGTTCAAGGATGTCAAGATGAAACAAAGCAGAAACGTATCATTGAGGATTCATTGGAATACTGAATGAAGAACTCAAAGAAATAGAAAAGAGTATGGAAAGCAGATCAAGAAAGGGCGTCTATACGTCCTTTGACTGGCAGGATAACCGAACAAAATCTTATAAAGACTTGAAACAAGATGTTTAAATAGAAAAGTGTAATTTTAACAAATACACAATAATGATGATGATGATGATGTTATCAGTGAAACAGATACTCTTTAGAAAATACTAATTCTGATAAAACACTTCTTTCAAATGAAGCCTATAAGACTAACATCAAATGAATCTATAATATTAGATAGAAAAAAGAATGAAAAGGTGCTTTTTGAAATATAAGTTGTTTTCATAAAATCATATTTTTTAATTTCTTTAACATGTTAACATATTGAAATGAAGGTAAACCCCAAAGTTTAAATGTTTTTGCCTTCATGTAAACTTACAAAAAAACAAAAAACATTTATGAATGTAATATGAAAACCTGTAATTTATTGACAAAATGAATGAAACCCTTTATGATCAGTCATGTTATTTTCAAACTAAACAACTGATGTGAAAGGAAGAGGGAGTTATTTCTAGTTAGTGGCACCCCTAATTGAGTTACAAAGAGTAGAGAGAAATGAAGAAAATAAAGTCACACACAGATTAACACATACTGAAAGCAACCTAACTTTAAGATATATTGCTTCCATTATATAAATGTATATATAAAATTAAATCTATTTCTCGAAGTTAGACAGTGATAGTATTGAATCTGACAAATCCATATTTGATTCAACTTGTCCTTTTTTCCTTCCATCATGTTTTTTACAATAACAAATTGTCTTTCACTTCAGTTTCTTTCAAAAAAATAATGATTCTGGCTATTTTTCGCTGATTATCTAAATAGCTGCTGCTTAGATAAAAAAAAATTCCACATGGTTCCATCTTTCTCAGCTTTCAGATAAACAATTACATTCTCTTAGATTAAATATCAAAACATTTATTTCTTAATATTATTTGCATGTCATAATAGGAGGTACAATAATTTGCTTGCAAAATGTATTTAGAATGTTGTCTTCATGAGATTAAACTAAATTTTTTATCCTTTTCTACTTATTATAAATTCGTACTTAAACATTCTCAAATGTTAATTCCTTAAATTTCTTACTCATAATACAAGCCAAATAAACTAATATTACATCAAATCACGATTATTTACTTTTCAGCAAATTACGGTTATTATTTGATTTAAAATAGTTGCATTTTAAAAATAATGCCAGTCTTACCACTAGAAAAATTTGAAGCATGAGCAGAAGCCACTGTTGTCTCTGCAGCAGACAATAAAATTATTAGTTTTACAGAACAAAAAAATGACTTCAGCTAGCTCAGATGTTGGGGGCCACAGAATTGCATTTCTGATCTCTGTTCTCAGCATACACCATTCTTTTTTTCATTAATTACTTAATATTAATACATTTTTCCAATTATTGTTCTTATTTTCCCCACCTTTCTTTGGGGAATGTTTTACTTATTTTTAATACATTGCTTACTTAGAACTAAAAAAAATGCATAGCATAAAGTTCTGAAACAAATGCATTTACATTTTCCATAAACATGTCATGTACTTTAATATTGGGTTATTATTTTAAACAAATAACGGGTTCTCTGGATTGGGACTAATAAATACATTGTCTCAATCACAAAAGACTTCTATTAGAACTGAGGACAGAACAGATACCACACTTTGAGCCCAGCTTATATGCCGGGCATCTTCATCTTTGCAGAAAGTTGCTAATTGTTATTTGAACTAATAAATAACTGTCCTCAGTTGTGAATGATTTCTCCTACTATGACTGAGGAGAAAACAGATAATACACTTTAATCCCAGCCAGTAGGCATGACATGCAGTTTACGAAAAGTTGTTTAACAACCAAATCAGTTATTTTATGTCACAATCTAGCTGCAATTACAAAAACTTTACAGAAGATCCTGATAGCTCTTGCCTGATACTGTTCCATCAAATAAAAGGACCAATTAAGCCAGATAAAGAACTGCTCAGACTTTTATGCCAGGACGATTCAATTCTTGTTACAAGTCTAATTTGATGTAGGTTTTCTTCAACCTAGTAGACACTATTGTGATGATTGAATCGACCGTTCAAGTTGAAACTTGCCTCCTCAGACCACACAATCTAGTTTGATAAACTTGGATCATCTTGTGTCTCATAAATTAATTATTTAACAAACTTGACACATTGATCAAAGTCATATTCATTTAGTTTTTCCAAAAGCATTGGCTGATATGGTTTGATGCCACTTTCTTTAAGAATTCTCTGAATGGTTTATCTAAACAGATTCAGATCTAAAAAAGCTTGTCTGATAGACGATTTTGGGTCACCCTGTATATAGATAAGGGTTTAGAAAAAGCCGATTTGGAACTGTTCCTGATCAGACAAGAAAATACTTTAATAATTATTTACCAAATACTAGAAATTTACCGTGAATCCAATAAATATTTCCGATTATGTTTTTTAAGTGAGTACAAAGAAATAATCTTAATATTCAGCTTTTGAAATTTCGTTATCCCAACAAAAAGAAAACATGCTCCTTCATTTAGTAGTAACAAAATTCATTTGCAATAGATTTCACTAGAAGTTAAGGATGCTTTGTTATTTTAAATCTGAAGGACAGGAGATTGATAGATAGTTTTGTTTTCATGTTCAATTTAGAACATAAAAACAAAACTATCATCCTTCAAATTTAAAATGTCATCCTCTTTAAACAGATACTAAAATGAGCATATTTGGATAAATTAAAGGCAAAACAAATACATCTGTTTTGTGATTTTTAAATCTTATTTTGCAGAAGAAAACCACCATACTTAAGTGGAGAGAGAATGTACATTTCAATTAATTTTTGCTTTGATTGTTTATTTCAAAAGTTTTTGAACCATAATTTTAGCTGCCTGGTTGAGTCGCTCGTTAAAAGTAACATGGAAAGTTTTCACTGCAAACGCCTTTTCAATCCCTTTTTTTTAATCAATAATAATTCAGCTTTAATAAATTCCAATTAAATGAAACCACTTTTCTCATTGTTTAAAATGAAACCATTTGTTTTTGAATAATTCATTATTCGTTCAAAATTGTCATACTTGAAATTGTTTTCTTTTTTTTTTCAGATTTGCACAAATAATTGAGTATCATCAGTGTCTTTAAAAAGAAATTTTTTTTTAAAACATAGTTCACCCCAAACAAGGCAGGCTGCCACTGTAGACGTAAGGGGTTCCTGAGAAAAAGGGAGAAGGTTTTTTTTTTGGGGGGGGGGGGGGGGGTCAACCTAAATTGGGAGATGTCTGTTTACATTAGTTTTAAATTTCTGCATGTCAGTACCGTCGGAGAAACAGGGGGCAGGGAGGGAGTTCCAGAGGCCAGCAGCACGAGGAAAGAAGTCTATGTGATATCTATCTCTCAACTACAATGACAACAAGATAAAACACTAATACTGTAAAACGCAAATGGCCCAGGATCAAACCTTGAGGCAACCCATTTAGCATATTATTTTAACAAGATTCTCCCTTATTTGTCACCTTTTGGTATCAGCCAGTAAAGGAAGAGGAATTCAACTCAAGTGAACATCACAACTATCATAAGCTTAGCAAGTACCAGTTAATGGTTAGCACAATCAAAGGTCTTCAATTATTCAAACAAAAACAAAAACAGATTTGGAATCATTAATATATTTATATATGCATTCTTGATGTTTAAGAGTACTGTAATTGTACTATCTGATTGCTTAGAAGCAGATTGTAAAGTATCAAAGCAGTTGGTTTCTTTCAAGTGATTAATCATGTGCTTCAAGAACGTAAGCAGTAAACTAAAAAAAAAAAAACACTAATCCTAACCCTATCTCAAACATATTCATTTTTATTGAATGAACTTCCCTCATTATATGATATTCACTCACTTCAGAAAATGAAAAAGATGGACGAACAAATTTCTTCAAAATGTCATGACTCATAAATATCGTCATTTATCTCAGCATTGTTATTTTTCAAAAATGTATGATTCAACAAATTGGATCAATATTACAGTTTTCTATATTATTATAGCATGAATTCAACCGATCAATGTTTTTTTAAAGCTATGTATGTCGGCTAGGCCGACCGTTGGTCTATCATGCCTAAGTTTGAAATAGAATTTTTCATTGCTAATAGATGCATCTTAAGAACGGACCTGTCACAGTTGAATTTCATAGGTTTGTCTCCAAATGTAAATTTTGTATTTTTTGACATAAAAATATTTTTGTGATTTCATTTTTGTCTGAAAGTATACCTTACACATCATACAAGAAACAAAGATAGGTTAGAAAATAAAGAAAGCATCACAGTGGTGCCGTCGGGGTAGGCATTCTTGAAATTCCTAAACGCTTAGCTCTGATATTAGTTTCTTTTTTATTTTCATAATGCTTAACTGCTTTTAATTTAAAAATATACTTTCACATCTACTACTTGTTTATAATGAGTTTGTATGAAGATGGTAAGTAGTAGAAGAGCTTGTTTGTCAACTGCATCTCCTCCATTGTTTGTTTGATCATTGGCAAAGCAAGCAAAAGCTATTTCAACTTAATCTAATACAAGGTCACATAAGTGCAAGTGAATATTAATTTCACTAATAATTATCAAGAAAACTTACTGCCAACCAGGACTTCTTCAGCATTACTTAAAATATAATAGGTTACATAGCCCGAAACTAATTATCTGAGAAATTTTGGACCATACAAAGAATAAGGACCCCGGAAATTGAAAAACAAAAAAGAGACAAAATTCGGTCTACACCGGTTGACCTTGATAATAAAGCCGTGTTCGTTGGTTTTTGTAAAAAGCTTGCAAGAAATATTTATTTTTAATGTAGGATGCGTCTTTTTAAGGAAAGATTTATTTTAAGAAATATTTTGTTTAATGTAGGATGCGTTTTCTTTATTTACAAAACTTTTTGATAATCGAACGGAACATTGCAAAATTCTCGTCCTAAATTGTTTTCGTTTCACTATTTACTTACGAGGACAGAATGCATAATAAAATAAAACTTATAGGGTGCGTCATTTTTTTACAATACGTTTTAATAAACAAAGAAGATTCTATTTTTAGTGTTGTGTATTTTATGAAAAGGGGGGAGGATATATTAAATATTTATTTTCTTATGTAGGGTGCGTTTTTTTTTATTTACAAAGTGTTTAATAAATAAATGAAACATTTACAGTTTTTAAAAATCGGCGGACTTGAGTAATCTTCCGTGGTGCCTCCCCATGAGGGTCTTATGCCTACCTTTGCCCTTGTAGGGAGGCAAGTAAATAGCAAAGTTTTTTTAAAATAAAAAATAAGTTATAAAATCATTTGTAAATAAAATTATGTAAAATTTGTTTAATTTTATTTTGTTTATACTTGTTGCTTACAGAAAAAAGTTAAAAAGTTTGTAAACTTTTAATTGCCTCAATTTGGAAATCTATTATCCGCCCTCATGGGGAGGTAAAACGGAAAATTTCCTTAAACAAGTGCATCCTATATTAAAAATAAATATTAATTAATATTTTTTTAAATAACTATTTCCCTATATTAATATAGGGAAATATTTATTTTAAGAAATATTGAGGAAAACCGACAAACACAGGTTTATTATCAAGGTCAACCAGTGTAGACCAAACTTTTAAAAATAAATATTTCCCTATATGAATATAGGGAAATATTTATTTTAAGAAATATTGAGGAAAATCGACAAACACAGGTTTATTATCAAGGTCAACCGGTGTAGACCGAATTTCGTCTCTTTTTCGTCTTTCAATTTCTGGGGGTCCTTATTCTTTGTCTGGTTCGAAATTTTTCCTCTAAAATCAAATAAAATAGAAATTTAATTAATAAACAAAAACAATATAAATAGAAACACATTTTTATCGAACAAGTAATGCCCTAAAAGAGTATGCACAGATTATTTTGAAACAAGAATTGTTTGATGTATTAGAAGTGTATATAAAAAAAAATTAAGGTTAAAAGTTAATGTTAAGCTGCAATTATAGTTTGGTATACTGAATAAAAGTTTGGATTATTCGTATCATTCGGACTATTATTCTCATCTTATCTGTTTTTTTCAGAACTTTTCGGACGATATAACCTCCAACCTTCTTCAAGTGTAACTTTTCAAACGTGGTAACCTAAATGGTATACTTTATTTAATCCACGGGTGTAGATTCAAAGTTCAAAAAGATGCACCTGAAGAAGATTGGAGATTACATTAGCTGAAACGTTGTGAACCAAGATGAGAATAGTAGTCCGAATAATATAAATCCAAATTATAAATTCTCATCTAAAAAATTCCGAAACATAATAAAAGTTTATTTAATATTTTCTTTGTTACAAACATAATGTAGGGTTAAATGAAACGTTTTTTGGTTATGAAATACTAACTTTTTCTAATATCAGAATTAAAATAAATTTGTTATTAAATAAGAGTGTGAGCGACTTTTATTTTAAGAAGAAAAGGCACCAGAAATTTATCTCTTTAAAATTTAATCTGGAATTGAAAAATATCAAATCAATTTTTCCTGCAAACAATTTTACATACCTGAAAGATTTTGCATAGCATTTGTCATTAGGTTATCTTTGTTTTCATATTTCTTCACTTCCTCATATATAAGTTCTGAAAAATAAACACATTCATACATAAAATAATAAGCATAATCAAGGTTTCATCATGCAAAGACAGATTCTTTTCTTGGGTTATGTAAGACAAGTAAAGTTAGCAGGCATTGCTGGGATTCATGGATAAACATCATGAAACAGAAAAGTTAACAAAAAGTGTGCATAACATATATGGCTAAAATAAAACATTCATTCAAGTGGGAAGGAAAAATGTCTCAAAACAAACAAAACCTACTGAATTGCAATAGTGTCTACTAATTCTCCTTGATTAATACATTCTCAATTGTGTTACTTTGTGAACATACTTTGGATTAAAACAAAAAAAAGAAACGTTTAATACATTGATTTAAAAAAAACAAAAAAACATAGTTCACCCCAAACAAAGCAAGTTGCCACTGTAGACATAAGGGGCTACTGAAAATTAGGGTGAAAGTTTTGGAGGTTCATCCTAAATTGGGAGCTGTGCAGTGAGATGCTTGTTCACATTAGTTTTAAATTTTTGCATGTCAGTACAGTCGAGGAAACAGGGAGCAGAGAGGGAGTTCCAAAGCCTCTTTTTTGGACATTGTCTAAGAGGGAGAGACTAGTTGATGGTGCACCAGCCCAGATGTGGCAACAATACTCCAGGCATGGGCGGATGGTGGCTTTGTAAAGATTATAGGATAATGTCAGGTGTGAGAAGTTTTCTAGCACGGTAGAGGGAGCCCACTTTCTTTGCAGCAGTCTTGGCAATGTTTTCTATGTATTTGTTCTAATTCATGTGACCTGTGAATGTTAGGTCGAGGAGTTTGAACATTAGACTCTTAGGTAGGGTGTTATTTGCCATGGCAATCGGTGGTTGAAGAGGTTTCTTGTAGTTGTTGAAGGAAAGGAGCTGTCTTAGCAGCATTAAATGTTACCATCGATTTATGACCCCATTCCACCTCCAGACTGGAGGTCAATTTCTAAGGATTTAGCCATTGCCTCGGATATGTGTGTGTCTGTTTTGCCCACATGACTTTTGTTAATACATCCTCAGTCTTGATACTTTTTTGAAACATCTCATATTTTGAAAAAGTGAACACTTAATTCCTTGGTTATTATATTCTCAGTCTCTGTACTGTTTGTATTCTCTAGATGAGAAGTTCTTGGAAAGATGGTAGTTTCGTTTCATTTTAGGTACACAGAGGAAGGAAGGAAAATTCTTTACAGTGGTTGATGCTAGTTTTTGCTGTGAAAGCTTGCCATTGGAATAGAGGTCTTACATTTGTTCAGAACCCTGTTTGTTTTTCGCCAAAACTCGTGGGAACCAAGCATCTGCTCAGCCCCTCAACAGATTGCTTTCAACAAAATAGATGTTCTGAAACCAAAGACGTCTTTAGGACTGCCCACAACCACTGCAAAAGGGTCATAGAAAACGCGAAAGAGTCCTATATTATTTCTTCTTCTTCTTTCTTTAATCGCACAGGACTTAACATCCCCTCGCTGTATTGAACACAAAATTCTGTCTCCGAATTGCATATTTCTCAGCTGTTTGAAAAGGAACGCCGCACTGTTCCCTAATGCTGTCAAACCATCTTTTTGGTGGGTGTCCTCTTGGTCTTGCGTTTCAGAAGTCTTTTCTGTAGCTGGCATTTATCATCCCACTACTCCTAGCAACATGACCAAACCAACGAAGCCTCCTAGCCGATACCACATTTTCGATGGTTTCCGTCATGCCCAGCATTACTAAGCCTGTCATTCCTAGTAACCTTGAGTATTTAATCTCAAACACCAACAGGACTCTGACTTCTTGTTCTCCAGTAGTCCATGTGTCTGAACCGTATATGGCTATTGGCAGAATGAGTGCCTTATACAATCTAACCTTAAGGGTTCTGGACATGTCTCTAGAGATCCATATTGCGTTTCTTAAATGGCCAAACGCCTATGTTCAATCTACCAGAACTTCCCATCTTTGGAATACAATACCACAGGAATGAGTACAACATGGTCATTTTTAAGTCCAATGTTAAAACCACTCACTTAAATAATCAAATTCTGACCATTTTAGCCAGCATTTCAATCCTCTCAAAGGTGCTGTCCAACTAATTACCCCTTATACTCGAATTGCCTTTGGGCCTTGATAAGCGCAAATTAATAAGCCTTGATGTAAGAAAATGTGAATCATCATTCAGGGATGTGAGACCTCTGCTTATTAGTGGAATTCCGTTTTTTTGCTTTTTTTATATACTCCAATGAAGCAGGATTTCCGCTTAAATCTGTGTTTTTTTTAAGAAGTCTGATTTCTGTCTTGACTTGATTTCTCTTCCTCTTATCTTATCTTATCTTACTTCCTTTCCCCTCTCTCTGGAAATTTTAATTTTGCTAAACTTCAAACGATTCACTATGGGGAGGGGAAGGGAGATAGAAGATTTTTGATTCATAAAAAATTACTTCCTGTCTACACCCCCCCCCCCACGCTCACATACACACCTGAGGTCTTTCTCTTGCTAACAGCCATATTATTTTCTTGTTTATTTCTTAGACTAAACATATTTATATTTAAAAAAATTTTTATACACAAAAAAACAAACTTTGAACATAAAATGTTAACAATTATGTTCAATTAATAATTTAATAATTAAATGTAACTTTGAAAATCATAGTTAAAAAAATAATTTGGTAAAAAACCAACAGCATAGTTCAAAAGAAAATAGGGTGCTTTTTTACATTAAGACCCGCGCTAAAAGTGCCTCGGCGTCGGTAATTTCTGGATGTTTACGTAAAATGCCGGAAGTGCCGAATGAAAAATCTGTTGACTTACCTGCGTCCAAAAAAGCATAAACGAGGTAGAATTTACAAGCGGGGAAAAAACAAGCAAAAAATTACAGCAAAATATTTTGTATGAAATAAATATTTATTTATTTTCTTAATGAAGAAATAGCAGTGATTAAAATAAGTGTTTACATAAAAGTCAAGGAAGTCTTTTTATTTTTAATTTTTATGGACATTATTTATTTATTTATTTTTTTACTGATTATTATTGTTGGCTTCGTTAGGGTTTTGGCAGGATTAGGGTTTTGGCAGGGTTAGGAATTAGGGTTAGGGTTTGGGCAAGGTTAGGAATTAGGGTTAGGGCAGACTCATTTGCAGACGTCAAAAATTCAGTTATCAAGTTTAGATGTCATCTGCTTATTCATTTCAATCAGTTATTAATTTTCTCGCAGTTTCATTGACTTCGGGGCTTTCCGGCGTTTTACGTAAAACGCCAGAAAGCACTGATGCGTAGGGACTTTTAGCACGGGTCCCAATCTAACAAAGTACTGAAAATAGCAAAACAAAAAATGAAAGTAAAAAGACTTTCGGTCAACACTGGGTAATTCAGTAAAGAAAAAACCCTATGATTATTGTAAAATTAATCTTCAAATGGTCTTTTAGATTTTGTAAAGAATAATTTTGAAAATCCCAAGCTTCTGGAATTGTATAACTGCATGTCTAATACAAGCTGTGTGTAAATGTATCAAAAAAGCTAAATCTTTTATTACCTTTCCATTCTTCTACAGAGTGTTCTCTCTCATCTACTGAGTGATCATAAGGTCCTGGAGCAGGCTGAAAAAGACATGGGAAATATTTTATATTACTTTTCACTATCATATCAACTTTTATTTACTACATTAAAATGCTAACACATTAGCATTAAAAACAAACAAAAAAAGCAACGATACGGAAAAACAAAGAAAAGCATATTTATATTTTGTTAAAACATATTTTAAAGAAAATTAAAAACAAAGATATTATAAAAACATTCATCGTTATAAAAATGAGAATCTGGTTTTAAGTTAAAAGTAGATAAACAATACTTACCAATACTTTTAAATAATTTTTTTTTGTCATATAAAAGATGTAAGTCGTACTTATTTACAGAATATTTTTGATGAAAATCAAGAATATTCTGTAAATTCGACTGGTTCAGTACAGTCTGTAACATACTACGTAGAAAGCAAAACAATTATGCCATAGCCAAAGGGTCGAATAAAAGGTTACTTGAAAAGTCAGGTATGTAACAGGAAAGTCTCAATGATTGTATGACATGTACAAGGAACTTTTTCTTTAGTAAACACTGGAACACTCACTAGGGGGCTCTGGTTTAATAAGCACTGCAGCATACCGATCTGAAACATGTAGAGCGCTGAAGCAAACCACCTTTGGGGACCAAAATTTCCCACTTCGATCCGACTCTGTTATTCTAGCATTGATATTTGTGCGGTTTGGCTTGCCATTCATATAGTTTCATAGTCACAATCCATCCTTCTCCAAGTAACTCTGATGCTAACTAAGTGTTGTGCAAAACCTCGCCACAAATCTGCTATAATATTGTTCACTGATCTCATCCAGTTCTTTTGTTTTAGGTCTTTGTCTAGCATATTGCTGTAAAACTTTATCACACAACTGGACATGATACAAACACAGAGCAAATAATCAATTAAAAATTCCTTGCTAAGATGGAGAAGGGCTCAACCGAGTGTCTCAAACTTCTTCAAAAGGTTCATGGAGAATATGCAATATTGTGGCCAGCCAGTCGGTGCAATGCACAGCTTCTCACTCTTTCTCAGGTATCTTGAAAGGAACTCATTTTATCACTGTACACGAAATGAAGGGGCCACTGTGATAAGAGGAGGCTAACAGGGATCTCAAGGAGGATAACTTTGCTGAGTGTTTTCGTGGGTGTCAGAAGTGAAATCAGAAGTGTATTAACTCCCTGAAGGATGGGGCAAAGAGTAATTTCTTTGTAATGAAACTTATGAGGAAAGTTTTGTTTTGTTTTTGTATTGTTTTAAAAGTATTTTTGTTTCTGAAAGGTTAACTTCTAGAGATCCGACCGATTTCTTGTAAAAAGAGTGCTCAATAACTGAACTTGAATCTTCACACTCAAAGATGCTCCTGTGATCAGGTAGCACAGTATTGAAATACTCGTTACATGATCAATTAGAGGGTGTATGTGGGAGGAGACAAACAGGTATCCTGCAGAACAGTTTTTCTGTGGCCCACTGTGAACCAGCTTCATGACCACTAGATTTCTCAAAACAATATTAAACTTGATCTAGTCCCCAAATACAAATCATCATCATCATCCATTTTACATGCGGGCATGTATTGGACGGCTTTTAGAAATTGACTTCCAAACTAACCTATCTCTGTCCAGGTCCAGGAAGTGATAAAGATGGACTTGAGAGAAAGAGGTATAAAAAAATACCTCTTTCTCTCAAGTCCATCTTTATCACTTCCTACCATATTTTCATTGGCCTTCCCCTTCTACATCTATTAACTCAGGAACTCTCATCCATTTTTTCAACGCGACCATACCATCAAAGTTTCCTGTTCTGCACACATTCTTATACTGTCCAGATCTAATCTTTCTCTGAGTTCATCAGATCTGAGCCTGTCTTTAAAACTTGCATTACACATCCATCGTATCATTCTCATATCATTTCTCCCCATGCAATACATGTCCTCAACCCTCACTGGCCAGGTTTCACTTCCATACATCATCACACTGTCGACAGTGGTAATGCTCTGCTGGTCAGTAATGGCAGAAGTTCTCTGAACTTACTCCATCCACTCCTAATTCTAGCTATTACACTAGCACCTGCTCCACCCTATGCTCCAATGGTATCACCAAGGTACCAAAACTTCTGGATAACCCCAATAACTTTGCCATTCACATATATGTTTTCCATATCTGAGTTTGTATTCGTCCCGGTTGTTTTACACTTCTTGCACACAAACTGCTTATCCTATCTCTCAACATACCTGTAATTCCACTGCGCTTCTTGTGTATCCAACACTTACAGAAAATTGAGTAGCACCTGACTCCCTTACCACAAACTGAGCATGGGAATTTTCCTCTATCCGGAGGATTTCAAACACTACAACAACTGATCAAATTTTTTGTCTTGGTGACATTTACTCTTAGACCTATACTTTCCATAGCATTCCTCCAAGTTTTAAACTTGATATTTCACAGGTAAGTACTAAGTCATCAGCATACAGCATCTCTTCTGGAAAACCCATACGGAACTTCCTGGACAATGCTTCTAAGACAATTGAAAAGCAACGGACTCAGTACAGAACCCTGATATACTCCTACTTTAACATTAAAGCTGTCACTAAATGTGCTGTTCATTCTAACACGACTTTGAGCATTTTCTGTACATGGCTTGAACAACCTTCACTAATCATTCATTTGTCCCTAGTTTACGCAATGTTCACCAGACAATATCTCTCGATACCCTGTCAAAAGCTTTCTCCAGATTCACAAAAGCAAAGTTAGTTTCTTCTTCTTACTAAGGAACTTAGTCTCATGATAAATATAGCACCAGTGGTACTATGTCCAGGCATAAAACCAAATTGCATTTCATCTATACTTATCTGATTTCTTATTTGCTGCTCAATTATTCTCTCAATCACTTTCAGGACCTGTAATTACCTCTATCTAGAGCTTCCGCTTTACCTTTGTAGCAGTTGACAATTGTGCTAAGTTCCCAGTTTTTCGGAATTACCTCTTCAATTATGATCTGATTTGTCAAGTCTGTGATCAACTCAATGCCTGTTTCAACAACAATGCCTGAGAGACCTCCAGCCTTAACCTTCTTCATCTTTCAAGCGAGTAGTCAACTCATTTTCTCCAGGTAAGAACACTACCTCCCACCACCACATGTTCTTCATTAGTTAATTGCAGAGAAGGTAGAAATGCATTTTGTGACAATATCTTAGTCTTTTTTTTTAATTATTTATTATACAAATATGACAGTGAAAGCAAAAATAATTTTCAGATTTTAATATACCTTTAAAAAAAATCTTTGTGAAAAAATTAGTGAAATATGACTATGATTAGAGCTTGTTTCGGATGGGGGAATTATTGGAGGTGATGGATGATTGAGATGAGATAAAACTCATACATAAATAAATGCAAAGTTTATTTTTGTTTACTCTGAGTTGAAAAAGAATTTGGCAACTAATATTGATGCGGGGTTGGAGGTAAAATGATGAAAAATCATTTTCTTACAAACACACCCTGGTGATGTTACATGCTTCTGGCCAGCTGCATCAATCCCTCCTCACATAATGGCTCTTTTGTGTTTGAGATCAGTGAATTAGAGATTCCATCTACCAAACACAAATATCATTAAACATTGACTCCAGTAATATAAAAATTGAAATCTTTTTAGGATTGATAAGGTCAAAGTTAATTTCTCCACTCATTGAAAAACTTTTTCAAATCAGTATGTATCCATGAAAGACAATATGCCAAAAAAGGTGAAGGCAAGGAAGAAAACCCCACCAATCTAGGGGTTCAACAGGGGAGGGGACACACACCCACACACACACCATCTTTGTGTTAGGATTGTACATGTGTACTTACTGCATTTACTTCGCCTTCGTCATACCACACATTAATGTAAGGGTGCATTAATGCCTCATCAACAGATATCCTTCGCTCAGGGTCAACAACCAACATCTTGGACAACAAGTCTCGGGCTACGGATGCTTGTAGACCTTGATGTTCACGGCTGTCAGAAGGAAACATACAGTCTGCAAACAAAATATCAAAGCTGTAGCCTGTAAACCGAGGACGGTTTTCTACATAGCTTCTTACTGTAGGCTGCAATCTACACATGAAGTCTTGAGATGGCGTTCCTAATTGTTGGATAATCTTATTCCACTGATCTATATCTGTAGACAAGAATAAAGGAACAACAACAGAAGACAGACACATAAACATAATATATTACATATAAGAAAAGAATACAAAGCATCAGAAAGTGTTATGGCAACACTGGAAGAGATGGCAGTGGTGAAGTGGGTTGACAACTTGATATGATATATTCGTATTTATAACACAATCTTCTCTAGGAATGTTGGTAACCTTCACAAGGTCATTCTTGTGAATACCTGATTATAAAAGGAATCTGGAACATCAATGATTCATGTGAATCGTGTTTTATGATAAAATTCAAGATAAAATTGTGTGTGCAAAACTGAGGATTAAGTCAATTAAAAAGTGTAAAAGGTTTAAGATAACACTATGTACTATTGTAATGGATCATGTTACCATGTTGTCAGAAAGTTTTTATCAAATCGATATTTGGGTGTAGCAAAGATCATTTGAACTATTAGATTCTTCTGTACAGTAACCTGTTATGAAAAAAAAATGCTGTATCATTTTTTATATGGTCCAATATTTAGCGTGGGTACGCGAATAGTCAAACACTCTTATAAAATTGGTATTTTAATAATAAACAAGTTTGTATTTTAAATTTTACTTCTTTCTTTTTAAAACTATTATGTGTCGCCATGTTGTTTAAACTATGGCAAAATATGCCTTTACTGGATGCGATTCGGTGTCCAGGGTATTCGAAATAGGAAAGACGTTTGGGTACCAACGAATCATCAAAAGAGAAAAGACAATGACAGACTGTTCAAAAGCATTTTCTCTACCAAAACAAAGCCAGGATGTTGTGGAAACCAATGGTTGTAAGGCAATGATAGCTTTGTTCAATGCAGATAGACAAAAACTCCCTTGCATCTATTAGATACAGTATGCTATGCAAGAGTTAAGACGTTTGTCGCGTCAGAATGACTCCCACCAACGCCCTCTGCCTGTAAATTTCATTCTTTGCGGACTTACTACCAGATTATGGAGTGGATGGGATGTAGTGATGAAATGGTGTCATTTGAGTGGGAGTGGAAGATAGCAAACTTGTTCCAGTGATGACGGACAAAAGCCCTGCTCCAGATAATTCATTGGAACTCTTCAGCAGGATGCAATAACCGAAGGTGTACCTGCAGGAGGCATGGACTAGAATGTAAAAGTGCATGTGGACATTGCCAAGATGGAAATTGTGACAATATGAAAAATGATCACGTGGAAGATGATGAGGAGGAGTTAAAAGTTTTGAAAAAGCACTGCGACGTAAGTGAACCAGGGTGGATACAACAAGGGTAATGGGTGTAGGGTTACCCATTGACATTGTATAAAGGTTTATTTGGAATTACTGGTAACCCTTTCATGTGAAAGATTGACCCTGAAAAGTTGGGTAAAAATCGAGTTAGTGCTTCACATGTAAATGGAAAATGACTTGTAAACCCCAAAAAGTTATATTCGAAATTTGAAACTTTCCCATATTCGGATCTTGTCCAACTTTTAGTATGTTGTAAACTAGACCCAACCTAGCACAAAACCATCAAAAAACAAAATGTTGCGATTTTTGGGGGTCAATCAGTATATAGACCCGTCTACTACTGCCAGGTTTCGTTTAGGTGTTTGTTTTTCATTTGGGGCTATTTAATGTCTAAATACAATACCCTTTGTAATCAATTTAACTTTTCTATGTGTAAGAGTTTTCTGGCAGGTAAAAAAACAAAACAAGAGAAGAAATTTTTGTAAATGCAGAGTTACATCCCCTTATTAAATATTGTTTTATTTTCATATCTTTGTATAAAGATGGATAATGTATGTGTGTATGGCTGCAATGTAACTGTGGAATAATTAGATCTTATGAGATTTAGAACAGGAATTCTATATAGTAGCAGGAAAAGATAATTCTTTTTCTTACAAAAGGATTATTCTATTGACAAATAGTTTTCCTCTGAGTTGAATGAAAACAGGAAAATCACATCAAATTCTACAGATTTCTCAAACTTGAGAAAATGTCAATCATTTTTAAATCCCATAAAACAGACATTAAACTACTACTACTACTTAAATTAAAAATGTTCTAAAGTCATAATTTAAGTTGTTTAAGGTTTTATTTTTACAAAGATTTTACCGTAACACATAAATTGTGAACCATTTTTTTAAAATAAATTTATTGTGACACTCACCATCCTGTGCATCAGGGTAGATTGATTTTGGAAACGGTCTTCAAAAAGTAGTGATATATTCAAATTATTTCTAAATATGTAAATAATGCCCATTGCATGGTTTTGATGAAAATTGTTGGGAAACTAGATGTGAAGTTGTGAAAGTTTCCAGATAGTCACTTTTGAATTTTCCCAGAGGTATGACACCGAGCTATGTTCTGGTGCCACATATATGGCCTTCAGCACTTTCTAGTTTCCAGTCGTTCATAGTCTCCATTTCTCAAACACATCAACCAATAGTATACAGAAACAGCTGTTTTACTGCTATTAAATACTTCAAATGGTTCGAAATTAAATATAAAAAAAATTATCAAATTTGTCTTGAACACCCTGCATATGAACAATACATTTAAAATGTGTTTTTAGCAAAATAATCAATACAAATATACT
>OY744545.1:21314054-21581554 GCA_963556195.1 Sepiola atlantica | reverse complement strand
CTATTTGGATAATAAAATTGTAGAATTAGTGTACTTATTATTTGTTTTAATTTCTCTATTGTTTCCATCTGAGGTTTGTTGAATAACCACTGTATTTCATTGTGTAGGAGTTCTCTTAATGGTGTAGTTAGTTCTGAGTTTTTAGTATGAACTTGCATAAGTAGTTTGTCATTCCTAGAAATCTTTGGATGTCTTTTTATTTTCAGGAATAGGCATTTGTGTAATAGCATTTATTTTCGAAGGGTCTTGAGTGATTAGGTGACCTAAGTATGTCAATTACGTTGTTGCAAATTCGCATTTTGATTTGTTTAGTTTCAAACCTGCTTTGCGTAGATGGTTGAACAATTTTTTAAGTATTTCTATGTGCTCGTCTAAGGTTTCTGACCATACTATTGTCGTCTTGGGAATTTCTCGTACCTTCTATAATTTTCGCTACTTGTATTTGGAAAACTTTGGACGCACTGTGTATTCAATAAGGTAGACGAGTGAAGGAAAAACGACCAAATGGCGAATTGAATGTTAGTAATTTTGAACCTACTTCATAAACAGGTATATGCCAATATTCATTTGATGCGTCTAATTTTGTGAAGTATTTTGTGTTGTTCATTTCTGTGCATATTTCTTCAGCAGTAGGTAGCTTAAAATGCTCCCTTTTTATCACTTTGTTCAAGTCTTTGGGGTCTAAACATAGTCTTAATCTGCCATTTTGCTTCTCCACTATTACAAGAGAATTTACCCAATCTCTTAGTTCCTGGATATACTTTATTATCCCTATATCTGTCATTTTTCTAATTCTTTCTTCAATTTTGGTTTCATACCAAATGGAAGATTGGAGGATTTACGACTGGTTTTACATCTGGGTCTATCATAATATGATGTGTAATTGGTAGTTTGCCTATGCCGCCGAAACAATCTTTGTATTTTTCTATTACGCCTTGCATATCCATCTTGTTTATTTTATGTATTCATTTTATTAATCCTAGTTTCTCTGATGTTTCCGCATTTGCATTGGTCTCTGCTACTATGAAGTACGAGTTTATTTTTGCATTTTTACTTTGTAAAGTTACAGTGCAGCTACCCATTACCGTAATTTTCGTATTTTTATATGTGGTTAATTTTACCGACGTTCTGTTTAGTTTGGTGTTAGGCTTTATATTATCATATATTTTTACTGGTAGTACATTTACTTCTGCACCTGTGTCAATTTTGAAGTTCTGTTAATTTTGAGTATTATTTTCCATTTATCAGTCCGTAGTGCATTTTTTTTTAAGTATGGCATTCATTTCATACTCTGCGTGGTCTGAATTTTCAGTGCTGCTGGACCTTCCGTCCTTGTACAGCCTTTTCTGTTTTGTTCTGCACATATGACAAAATGTCCTTTTTCCCCCACATTTTTTAGTTCTTGTAATATGCAGGACACATGTTCCTATTGTGTGAACTTGAGCAGTAGGTACATTGGTTCACCCAATTTTGATTTTTGGCAGGATTTTTGTTTTCTTGTCTTGCCATCTAGTTTTTTTTTTATTCCTTTGTTCTTTCTTTCACGAATCATGGATATATTTTCTGTTTCCAACATAGTCATTATTTTTTAATGTTTCTTTGTTTCTTCGGCACTGAGGCCTGCTTGAATGGCCTTTTCCAAGTCTAGAGATGGTTCTCATAACATGCTTTCATGTAACATATTGTCTTTTATGCTGCATACAAGGATACCTTTTATCAGTCTGTCTGTAAGTTGTCTGAACTTACATTTATTTTATTTTCGACACAACTCCGTAACATATTCGTTAAATCTTTGGTCTTCTTTTTGTTTGCATGTGAGGAATTGCTGTGTTAGAAAAGAGTAATTTTTTCTGGGTTGGCAATGTGTATTAAACTTTTCAATCACCGTTTTCAGGTCATATCTCTGGTCCTCGTTTTCAAAATTAATTGTGGCATAAACGTTTCTTCCTTTGTCTCCTATACAGGTCAATAGAATTGAGGTTTTTACCTTCTCTGACTTCATATCTGACTCTGCAGCTTGAAGAAATATTTGGAATTGGTTTTTCCATGTTTCCCATTTTGTCCGAGATTATCTGAAGAAAAATTTAATTCCTTTTTTTCTTAAATTTACTTGACTTCTGTGAATGTTGTTGGTTCTTGAGTCTCTTCTGACACCATGTTATATTATGTGTAAATACATAATGACAAGGTTAACAACAAGGAATAATGCAGACACGTGTTAACACCATTAAGACTTTTTTGAGACTACTCGTTAGTAGGCAGGGGGACCTCTGCTGCTATGAACTGGTTAATGTGGTGGTGGGAGATTGCAGTCAAGGGAAATGGTATGAGATGGGGGGGGGGGGGGGAGATAATCCTTATCTAAGAAAGAGAGCAAGCTTTATTTTCTCCTTCTTGTCTTCTTTCTTGTGTTTTCATGTACAATTATTTGACCATTTAAATTCCCTTGGCAATCTGGCACATAGGTGCCGAGGGTCCTGAGCATTTCATAATGGATACGTTTTATAGATTTATTTTTTGTATATTAACAAATGGTTATATTTTTAATATATAAAAATGATGAAAGTTAACTCACCGTTTTCTTTATAACCCATACCCAGAATGACTTCTGGGGCACGGTAATATCTTGTTACAACATACGGTGTCATCATAAAACCAGTTCCTGCAGTCCTAGCTAAGCCAAAATCTAAAATTTTTAGTGTACAATCAGCTTTCACCACAATGTTGCTGGGTTTTAAATCCTGCAAAACAAAAAATAAAATGAACACATTTTGCAGATGACAAATCTTCTGTAAATCCTGTTTTTAGTTTTAATTAGTTTCTTAACATTTTTGTATTCTTTATGATTTAACAATTATAACTAATACAAGAACTTGAAGAAACTAATTTCAATAAAAAAGGGTTAAAATATTTTATGAAATAAACTGAATAGGACTAAATGATGGCTGAATCAGAAGCCGTACAGATTTGAATTTGTGCAAAACAAAAAAAAAAAAAAAAAAAAAAATGAAAACGGTGAAAAGTGATTTCATAAAATTGAATAAATTTTTCTGTTAAAAAAGAAATCTTTACTATATTTGTGTTGTCTCTCTGTCTGGGGGTGCAATAAAAAAAAAAGAAGCCCTATACAAAGACCAAAAACTTTTCTCAAGTAAAATTTATGCAGAATCAAATGGTGCTATTAATTTTATATTAAAGGTTTTCACAACAATATTGTGGGGTCTTCATTTATGTTGGACATGGACATCCATAAACAGGAAAGACGTTTTACTTCATTTTAGTTAAAACAGAACCCTGTAACAATATTAAATGTATGCCGGGTAATTCTGCTCGTATAATAATAATAATAATAATAATAAAAGTGAGACCTGTATAAATTGAAACAAAATCTATCAGCATATTTGACACCCGGCAATACCAGGTTCATCTGCTAGTGTTATGTAGCATCAAGTTACGATGCATAGTTGTGTATGTCTAACAACAAAAAAAAAAAAAACCCAAAAAAAACGTAAGTGTAATTTCATATGTTTATGTGGATGAGAGTTTTGTACACCAATTTAATGAAATATACATTTTTCTTTTGCACTCAAATTTGTTTTGAATTGAACAGTTTAGTCTTAGCAGTATATCAATTCGATCTAACCGGTTAGATCTGCAAGTGTCATTCAGGGATTGCATATTTGCCACCAGTGCTAGAAAGATGATTTTGAAAAGATTAATTAATGCTACCGTCTATCAGGGTGTTCGAGATGATTTTGTTATCCGATATATTGCGGACAAGTTTGGAGACAATGAATTTATCTTCTATCTTAACCATGATTCATCTTATGCAACAAACTCAATAAAAGAATGGTTCATAGTATTATTGATTGCCTTTTAAATGGTCCAGATGTAAATCTTGAAGTGTCTGCATCTGTGTCACTGGAAACTTGTTGTGACTTAATCGGTTTGTTATCAGGATGAATGAAAAAATAGTAAATGCAAAATGTGCTCCAACAAAGAATACAGTTCTTCAAAGATGTATTCATTAATAAATCCTTTTTTTTTGATAAAAAAACCTCACTGTTCTTAAGAAACATTTTTTCTTGATAACCCCCCCCCCCCACCACTACTCTTAGATAATTGTTCAACTTTGATTTCATCTCTTCCTCTGGTGTCAGTTAAATTTTAAGCCAATTCTATTCAGCCAAATTTACATATTTTAAAATGGAATCTTAACTATTTTCCCCTGAAGAAATTGTATATCGAGATAGAAATAAATATTTTCAGTCATAAAAGAGAAAGATTATATATATTTCATTTTTTACTAAAAAGTTAATATTTTTTATTCATATAGAAAAAGAGGTGGAAATAATTAGTAAATCTCTGAATTCTTTTAAAACTCGCTGTTGAATAGTGTGATGTCACACGTGTTCCATAACCGGTGCTCGACGCTTCAAGACGTCAAGTATTGGTTACAGAATTGCTGTCAGAGCAAGTCGAAAGATACTATCTATTTTTGTTGAAATATATTTCGGAAAGTAACTCTTCTTGCCAGTAATTTACCAATGCAATCAGCGATATTTTTAAGTGTTTTTCATATAATTAACCATAAAAAAGTGTACTTTCTTTTTTTTCTTCTTATTTGTGTTCTTCCAGTTGATGGTTTAATCCTCTTTCCAATAATCTTTTGAGATAAAGAGTTAATTTATTTGTTTAAAAAATGACTACTTAAATTTAGTTTCTTTTTGATGTTAAAAAAAGAAAGCTACAAAGCTAAACTTCTGATCGACATCGAAAGCAGATAAAGTCATTCATACACATATTATGAAAGAACAATTAGGTATTTATTTGAATTTAATTTCTATTTAAACCTCTTTTTTTAACTACAGCAGCGTCTCTGATCTATAAAAAAGTATTATCTATTATATATATATATATATATATATAACTCAACAGTAAAGACATATTTTTTTAAGAAACCAAAATTAACACCGCCTGAAGATGATTTGCAAAAAAGGAAAGAAAATGGAACAAGAAACCCATGGAACTTACATATAGCAATTTGACCGAAACACTAAATGGACCATTCGGAAAATTGAAAATTTTTTTAAAAGTCTTATCAAGTAAAAACACTCCGTGTTATTTAATAATGCTATATATATATATTAGGGGAGGTCGATTTTGAAACTGTAAATTATCGCACTCGAAGAAAGTTGCCAAATAATGTAAAAAGTTACCACAAGAAATATTTTTCTTCAAAACTTTGTATTTATTTGAGCATTGCAACTTTAAGATCAAATAAATCGAGATTTTTTCCCACAGCCTAGATTTCACCGGCAGAAGTGTCGCCTTAAATTAAACCCGGGTTTTAACAAAAAAAAGTAATACATTACTTAATAATAAATATTTTAAAGTTTATTATTCCTTTTCTTAAGAAATTAAATGTACATATTCAAATTAAAAAGGAATAAAACACTATAATATTTAATTTTATATATAAATAATTATTTATTTACATAGGCGTTTTATTTATTGGATATTTTTTATGATATTCACCGGTTGAAAATTCAACGAGCGAATTTTAATTCACGTGTTGATTCTGTGTTTACACATGTAATTATCACAAATATATATTGAATTGTCGAGCGCTGGCTTATCTAATCCCACTTTCCCGACCTTTTGTCACACCTTACCTTGTGGGAGTTAGATAAATAAAAACTAGTTCAGCCAGGGTTTTTTACCCCACCAAATAAACCGGTATCGTCCGGGTCTTTGGGTCTGGATTCACGCCCGTCTATTGGGGCTTGTCCGTCCTGTGCAGTTCTAGGAGGTGCACCTCCCAGGTTTTGCCTTCCCTCTTTGGGGAGGAGTAAGTTTATTGCTTACTCTCTGAGGCGGCCCTACCGGGGAATGCCGACGGAGCTGCCCAGGCAATTTTTAAATTGCCAGAGTGCTCACCTCTCGAGCACTGGCTTTCTCATCCAACTTTCCTGACCTTGTGTCAATCTTACCTTGTTGGAGGTAGATAAATAAAATCTAGTTCAGCCAGGGGTTTTTACCCCACCAAATAAATCGGTATCGTCCGGGCCTTTGAGTCTGGATTTACGCCCGTCTATTGGGGCTTGTCCGTCCTGTGCAATTCTAGGAGGTGCACCCTCCCAGGCTTTGCCTTCCCTCTTTGGGGAGAAGTAAGTTTATTGCTAACTGTCTGAGACGCCCCTACAGGGGAATGCTGACGGGGCTGCCCAGTCAATTTTTTAATGGCCAGAGTGCTAACCTCTATAGCGCAGGCTTATCTAATCCCACTTTCATGACCTTGTGTCACATCTTACCTTGTTGGAGGTAGACAAATAAAACTATTTCAGCCAGGGGTTTTTACCCCACCTAAAATATTATATGTATTGGAGTTGATGGGAGAATGGATAAAGACACATTGATGTATAAGGAAATTGTGGATGAAAATAGACAGAGAATTATGAAAAAAACTAAGGGACCAGAACACCATTTAACTTTTACAAAAGAAACACCATGTGAAAGTAAATATCTGACACAGAGTTCTTCCTAATAGTGGTGCAACAGGTGCTGTTCATGCAGATCAAGTGGTGGATGTTTTGCATGAATTCCACAGTGAGAACAGTATCAAGGCTATACTTGTTGACAACACTAATACCAACACAGGTTGCGAAGGTGGAATGGTTGCAATTTTAGAAAAAAAACTTTAAAAAAATCTTCACACAATTGGTTGCTCTTTGCATCATAATGAACTACCTTTCAGAGCCCTTTTTAAAAACATAGATGATTGCGCAAAGGGCCCTACAACATCCAGTGGCCCTCTGGGGAAATTATGCTCAAATGATTGCCATGATTTACCCCAAATATCATTTTCCACTATTAGCAATCCTCTAGAGTAAATTTTTAAAATTGATGAAATACATGATCTTAGTTCTGACCAAAGACTCCTTTATGAATACACAGTAGGTATTTCTAGAGGTAAGGTTGACTCTAGATATACCTCCTGGAAAATTGGTCCTTTAAACCAAGCAAGATGGTTAACTTTGGCCATCAGGTTCAGGTGTTTATGGACTCGTGGTGCATACCCACAAAGGCACACAACAAAACTACACTATGTAGTAAATTTTATTGTAAATCTGTATGCCACTTCTTGGTTTGAAATTAAAAGAAATAGTAAATTCCACAATCAGCAAGTGCACATTTTTAATATGATCCAGAGGATTAAGGAGCAGCCTCAGGAAATCCAAGATATCACATTTAGAAATATACAAGGTAATACATTTTGTTTACTGCCTGAAAACTTTCTATATTCCATGGTTAAATCTGAGGAGATTGAAGTAAGAGAAGAAGCTTTAAAAAGAATTTTGGCCATTAGGTAAGTAATATTTATTCATATATCTCTGACTCAATTATTTATTCCAATTTATAGAATGATTTTTAAAGATTTTATCTAATTTCACCATAATTATTAAAGCAGTACAGATTGGAATTTTTTAATAATTCAATTAATTAATTTGTTCTTTCAGGAGTGAGGAGTCAACCAGAAAAAGATTAAAAAGAATACCACCTATTAATTTTAATGCCACACATTGGACACAATTAATAGATTTAAAATTATGCTGCATTTTTGGCATTCTCAGGGCGTGGAACGGGCAGTTAAGTTAATAACAGAAGCTTCACAAACTGTATATGGTTTTGAAGCAAGGCATCAACACATTACAGCCAAAGTTTTGAGTCAGAAATTGAGACCAGCATTTTTGTCTAAGGGGTCTTATATGGAGCAATTTGACTCTCAATATTAAGCTCCATTAAAATAGTGTTAGGTTTTTCCTTATTTCTTTGCTTGTTATATTTTCACTTATAACAGAAAAAAATCATTTTTTTAGGTATTCAAATATTACTGTTTAATTCATAACGTTAAAAGGTAGTTTACAAAAGCAGATACTGAAAATGAGGGGGGGGGGGCAAATTTTCAATTTGAAGATTTCTTTAATTAATATCATTTTTATAAAATAAAAGGACATTCCCTGATTTTAAATGCACAAATTATTTGGTTTTCACACCAGTATTCAAGCAAATCTTGCAAAAACGAGGAATTTTCAGTATATTCTTGTCTACGATCTTTGATACCAAACGCTCAAAAAACCGCTGAAGTTTTTGATCTAATTTTTTGCATGAGTATTTAATAGGTCTATATACAACTTTCGGTACGTGCCTTTTTTTAATATTTAAAAAAAAGTGTAAAATCGACCTACCCTAATATATATATATATATATATATATATATATATATATATATATATATATATATATATATATACATATACATATATCTCAAACTAGGACGTTTTATCGATTAAACACAAAAGTTTTGAGTGATCTGATACTTTTTTTATTTCCATGTCGGTTAAATCTCATTTTAGTCCACTAAATCATTTAAAACTGCCACATGGGGTTGAGTCATTGGTGTCTTGATCTCCTAACAGGATTAAAAACAATATCTTCAAAAAGCATACAACCCCCTTCTTTGGATCAACAGCCAGCCAGCCTATGTATCTGTTGGACGATTTATAATACAATATATAATATCATATAAAAATAATTTCGGGATAGAAAACTCCAGATGAACAAGAATTTTACATATGTTTCTGGAAGTTTATTGGTGTTCATAATTGTTAAAAAATGTTTATGTGCGTATGTGTCTGTGTGCGTGTGTCGGGACATAGAAATACTCAGGTGTGAGTGTGTGGGAGAGATGTCCCCTTCATCTTTCATTAAAGGTAGGAATCTAGCAGGAAAACTGATATAACACCTGTGGCGACAGTTGCTTCTAAATATGTACACTTGCTCTTATTTTTTTTAACAGGGTGGCAGTTACTTAGATAATGGGATTGGTTCTATGCAAATCCTTTATTCACATAAAAAAGCTTCATGCACAGGTAATGCTTGAACACGAGTTTACAGTCATCATATATATGTATTAGATAAAATATAAGGATATAATCCGAGAATATATAGATAAAATAAAATAGAAACAACAAAATGTGTAAAACAGAATTCGTTCAATTATGCATTTAGATAAGACGAACACTTTGTCTCATTGTTTCCAAAATTCTAACAAACTGTAAAATAAATACAAACCCTCAAAAGTCATGGTATTCTTCATTGTTTGTTTCAGCACACACACCCTAGCTAGCTATAAGTACCCGGCATTTTACTTTCATAAAATAACACATTTTCTCGTTTTTTTTAAAAACTATTTTTTAAAAATAGGATTTTGAAAGTTAAATTTAATTATTACTGTATTGTTTGGTGATTAAATTATTAATTGAACCAAATCGTTATAATACTATAACCACTTTTGTTATGGTAATGTTGTTTTGATTCTAAGCTTCTAAAAGTTTCAATCTTTTAATACATAAGAATTTCAAAGCGAGAAACGACTTTTAACAGTTTAAATATTTCCAAATTCCTTTCAAATTTAGAAAGGTCACAAATTCATTCATTCTTTTTTCCAATTTGTATTAACAAAATATTAAAATAGCTGATTTGTTAACAAAAGATTAAAATAGCTGATTCGTTAAGAAACCAAAATGCATTTTGTTGGATATAATTTCGTAATTAAATTATTTTCTTAATAGAATTTTTTTTAAAGTTCACTTTATGCTATTGCATTTTTGATTTCAATAAACAATTAATAATTTTGATTTCAATAAACAATTAATATTTTTGATTTCAATAAACAATTAATATTTTTGATTTCAATAAACAATTAATAATTTTGATTTCAATAAACAATTAATAATTTTGATTTCAATAAACAATTAATAATTTTGATTTCAATAAACAATTAATAATAAATAAAAATAATATGTAAGTCACATAGAGATGAGAAACATGTACACACGAGAAGTGCTCATATAATTTTTATTAATATTAACACACACCGTGTTTACATTAATAAAATTTAAATAGAAACTAATTAAAATAATTATGATAAGCCTGTTTTAATACCCAGAGTCCATATAAGCCACGGCCATTTTTGCACGTACCTAAACAATCAATTATATGATGTCATATACCTAAAGTCTTTATTACAAAAAAAGAAAAGGAGATTCTCCTCGGAATATCTTAAATGTCTCCAATGAAGACTCCATTATGTGGGGAGTCCTTCTGTCTACTGATCTACAGGTCAACTCTTTACTACAAGCTCACCTTTTTTGTTCTGCACACTGTTCTGATACCACACTTACTCTTTTTTGTCCTCGGTCAGTGAAGGAGAAATCCTTCCAGACTGAGGAAATTAAAATGTTTGTCCCTATCCAGAGTGCCCATATTTGGGGAGATGAATTTTCCCCACATTTAAAACCGACCTTGTGTCTAACTCTGTCCTCGTGGTGAGGCAAGTAAATAGGGGCAATGGTGAATGTGGTTGACTTTTTAAAATGAAAATGTTTAACTATATTTTTTAATTACATCTTTCACAAACGGCCAAAAATTATATCTTTGGGGTCCTTTAAAACTAATTCTAAATCAATGAAAATTTATTTGAATTTAAATTAACTAAAGGATTTTTTTTTTGGTGCTTATGCAGTTTACGGACCGGGCTATTTTTTAGATAAGATTTTCAAGTTAAATTTAATTTTTACGGTAAACTTTTGTTTATTAAATTGTTAGGTATGGAATAGTTAATAAAGCCCCCCCCCCTTCCCATGTTAAGAATGGCTTTCTAAATAATCTTATTATTTCAGCCCCATCCGTAAACAGCATAAGTACCATTTTTTTATTTTTTATTATATAAATATATAAATTTATTCACTAAATAACAAATAATAGTTAATTAATAAAATGTCCTTTTTCAAAACCAATATCAGGAAGTTTCATCGGATGCTTGGCAGGCCGAGAGCAGGCTCAAGGCATTTCCACGAATAGTGGCGATGGAGACGCGCGCGTAAAGTCAATTCACAAATGGCCCCTCGGTGTGGCGCGTCATTAACAGACCAAGGCTACGCTCCACTCGTCTTCTCGAATAAATTGCATTGACCTTTTTAATTTTAAAATCTACTTATTTTCTTGACCATAAAGAGAATGTTTGGATGTTAAAAATATAGCAGTCAAATGAAGAAAAAAAAAGAAAGAATTAAGTGAAAATTAACATTGGCTGTTTTTTGTGTGAGAGAGAGAGAGAGAGAGAGAGAGAAAGAGAGAGAGAGAGAGAGAGAGAGAGAGAGAGAGAGAGAAAGAGAGAGAGAGAGAAAGAGAAAGAGAGAGAGAAAGAGAAAGAGAGAGAGAAAGAGAGAGAGAGAGAGAGAGAGTAAAACAAAAGATAATGATGGTGGGTTTGGAGGGGGAAGAAGCGATGCAGATATCTGGCAGCTTTGAGAGAAAGCGAGAGAAAATGAGATAGGGGGAGAGAAAGAAAATCAATGCAGGTTATGGGCTGATCCGACTACCGATTATTATCTACTGACAGTCTGGAATTGAACCAAGTACGAGTAAGAAGAAGAAGCAACAGATATAAGTGGTTATTATCGATGAGGGCAACAAAGATAAATTAGAACTAACAAATCAATAAATTACAAAAAACAAGTCAGAGAATAAATTGAGATTCAAAGGAAGCATTTTCTTAGGGCGATTTAAATAAATAAAAACAATTTTTTGTCAATATTTGTGAAGTGCTTTTATTTATATTTTTAATAAATTACATTTTAGATTTTCGTTTCAAAATTCCTTTATTTTTTTTATACCAGATTAGAGGAACAACAGTTGTTGTATGTGCGGGGGAGGGGGGGGAAGGGGTGGTGGATAGAACACAACAAAACGAGAGTTAAAGAGAATATAATGATGGGTCAATTCGGTTAAAATCAATTTTAGCAGAAATTAGAAAAATATTCGATATACTTAAAATATTGTTAAATCTTTTTCTTTTTTTTTAGAGAAACACCCATTTAAAAATAATATTTATTATTTTGTACTTGCCGGCTGATAAAAAAAAATAGAGGTTGTCCTCTATATAGTGTCTATCATTCTTAATGGGAGAAACATGAGGTTCCAATGCACAAACGTACATGTATAGAAAACTAAAAAAACAAAAAAACTTGAAATTCAGATTGGGATGTGTTGCGTAACGGTTTCTTCTGATGGACACCACTTGAACGAAAAGAACCTTTTAATATTTAAACGGACACCAAAATACTATTTTGTATTCTATCTTGATTACAAGTAAAAAGAAAATAATAAATTGTTGTCGTCAGCTACTTATATAATAGACACGCACAGAGACACGAAATTGCATTGTAAATGAGTTACTCCTTAGAATATCATACGAACTATTTAATTTTGTTCATTTCTTCATCAATAGTAGAAAGAATTAATGCCATTAATTCTTTAATATTAATGTGTCATTAATTTAATGGCACATTAATATTAAAAGTCATCTTGAAATTACACTTTTATCGTCTTTTAAATTCCCAATTTCTTTCAGTTTTAATCTATATGTCAAAGTAGCTTCAAACACATTTAGTAAGAAGTAAATAATGGTAACTAGTTTTAATAGGGCAGCCCCCAACAATGGTAAACTACAGAATATATATATATATATATATATATATATATATATATATATATATATATATATATATATATATATAACAAAGAAAGAAACAACAACAACAGCAAACAAGGTCTATGGCTATTTGGATGCATTGCCATTACTACAATTAGATCGAAAGTGACGAGAGCTCATCTAGTAAAGATGCTGCACAAACAAATAGTTGTCTTCGAAGAAACCTTTTAAGCGATCAGTTTACTTAAAATGCCCCAATTTGTACGATGTTTGATGTTATAGTTCATACACTTTTATGTAGTTTAATATAAAAATCAGTAATACTGAAGAAGAAAATGCCAAGTCTTCCACAGAAAATTTTATTAATGACATTTAAAAAAAACCCCTCCTCGAATGAGTAAATATTCGTTTATTTCTATTATATTTTCTACTACTACTACTACTACTACCATTATAAAAAGGCCTCGTCTTCATGTATAGGACAGCAACAATGCAGTTTTATGCTAAGTTATTTTGACGGCAAGAGATAAAGAACAAAAAATACATCACAACAATATATCTATATCTATCTATCTATCTATCTATCTATCTATATATATATATAAAGATATAAAGATTTTCATTCAATGTAATTCTCCAATAGAAACCGAAGAGAAAAAAAGCTTTCAATAACAAATGTGTGGACATCAATCTTAATATTTTTGGGACAGATTTCAATATTTGTCAATAAATTCCTGAATTCATTGTCCAATGATTCGTAAAACAGAATGAGAAGGAGATGAGAGACAATTTTCGTCCACATATTAATAAAATTATAGGACAACTTCACGTGTGTCTGTGCGTGTATTTTCTCGCAACTACGAGAATTGAATACATTTTTTAATTTTATTTATTAACTATTTAAACAAAGATTTACTTAAATCAAAAATGAGTAAAATAAATCGAAAATCTTAAAAATCTTATTTAAAATAATGTAATTATGAAAAATTAAATCTATCAGAATGCATTTCAGTTTCTTCGTAAGCCATTTTAATCTTTTGTTAATAGTCTTTCGACTTACCTTGCGACCCATCGAAATTTGAAAGGAATTTGGAAGCATTTAAACTCAAATAGAAAGCCATTTATGGTTTAAAAATTCTTAGCAAATATTTATGTATTAATAGATTGAATGTTTTGAATGCTATAAGTTTATAAATAGAAATATCTCAACATCAGTTTAGTTCAATTAACAATTTAATGATCAAACTATGTCGTAATGATTACATTTTAACTGTCAAAATCCTATTAAAAAATAGGTAATCATGTAGTTTCAACTCCTACCCATTTATGAATGTTATATTAATTTTTATGCTCCTACAAATGGGCCCTACTGGATTTTAATCAAATATGCTTTAATAGACAATTGCTGTTGTGCACAATAAAGAGACATTATTTTCAATCTAACCCGACCATTTCATTCAGTTTTCCATTTTCATCTTCGTTTTACAATTTTTGAAAAATGATCTCCTTCCTCCACCAAATCATTTAAGATTTATTCATCAATTCTTTGCTTTCATATTTATTTTCATTACTTTTTATATTTTAGGTTATAAAGAGAGTATGTAAATTATGACATGCAATATAAATGAAAACTATATATTATTAAAATATTTTTAAAAATAAAAATTAAATAAATATTAAAAAAAATATTTGATTATTTTCAATTTGTACTGATGCCTAAAAGAATAGAATCTATTTAGAAACTTCATGTCTGTTTATTATATACTTTTTTTTATTTTTTATTTAGAAAAAGTTAAAGGTAGGGGATATAGGTTTTCCCTCCTCTAAACTGGAATTAATACAATTTTCTAAGTTTTTTCTTTTATATCTGAAAATATTTATTTCTATCTCAATATACAATTTCTTCAGGGAAAAATATTAGTTAAGATTCCATTTAAAAATATGTAAATTTGTCTGAATAGAATTTAAAAGACACCAGAGGAAGAAGTTCTCTGCACTTAATCCACCCACTCTTAACTCTTGCAATCACACTAGCATCTGTTCCACCTAACCAGCAGGAAGAGTCTATCAAGCATGTGTACATGCTGTGATGATGTATGGAAGTGAAATCTGGTAAGTGAGGGTTGAGGACATGAGTTGCATGGAGAGAAATGATATGAGAATGATACGATGGGTGTGTAATGTGAGTCTTAAAGACAGGCTTAGTTCTGATGACCTCAGAGGAAGATTAAATCTGGACAGTATAGGGAGATGTGTGCAGAACAGGAGACTTTGATGGTATGGTCACGTTGAAAGAATAGATGTGAGTTCTTGGGCCAGTAGATATAGAACAGTTAAGGTAGCAGGTCCAGTTCACAGGGGAAGGCCAATGAAAACATGGGAGGAAGTGATAAGGATGAACTTGAGAAAAAGGGGGATAAATAAAAGCCTGGACAGAGATAGGTTAGTTTGGAAGTCAATTTCTAAAAGCCATCCAATGCATGCCAGCATGTAAAACGGTAGTTCAACCGAATATGATGATGATGATGTGAGGAAGAGATGAAACTAATTTGGTTAAATCAAAGTTAAACAACTGTCTAAGATCAGCGTTTACCCAACCTCATTGTGTAGGAATTAAAAAAAGTAACATTTTGAATAGTAGATCAAGTTATACTTTTTAAATTATTTTCTCTTTACTTTCTAAGTCTTAATCTATCAGATCTAAAAAAAGTAGAAGCTACATTCCTTCCTGATCCCCGGAACAAAAACTCAACTTTTTGTTGGGTATGATACAGACATGAACATAATTAAAGATTTACATATGAAACTAAGCTGACAGAATTATTATTTTTATTATGTTGTGCCTTCCTTTTTTGTATAAACTTAATCTACTTTACATGTAATTTTCCAATGACAAAAGTATTAATGTCATTTCAACTGATTTTAACATTCTGTGTATATTTTTTTAATTTTCTTTCATCAAAACACATCATTTCACTTATTTTTAATGTCCTAAAATAATTACCAATAGATAAATACTGGTTCTTTATAAATAATTAAGATGATACACAAAACAGTTGTTTACCAGCAAATCATAATCTGTTAAGTCTAATATCATTCGTTGATCAGAAATCACAAAGTGCATTGTAACTTGACGTTACAATAACACTAGCAGATAAACCTGGTATTGCCCAGGTGTAAAATATGCAAAGAGATTTTGTCTCAATTTATACAGATATCAGCTTAATTATTATCTTAGCAAGACTACCTGGCTTATTATTATTATTATTATTATTATTATAGTACAGCAGCTAAATTAAATCTTAAAATTCTCTAAAATTTCTAATATATATATATATATATATATATATATATATATATATATATATATATATATATATATATATATATATATATATATATATATATATATATATAGGCAAACATTATTAAATGATACAGGGTTTTTTTGCTTGATGAGACTTTTTTTTTTTTTTTTCAATTTTCCGAATGGTCCATTTAGTGTTTCGGTCAAAATGTATGTAAGTTCCATGTGTTTCTTGTTCCATTTTCTTTCTTTTTTTGTGAGTACTTTCGATTTAATTCATCAAATCATCTTCAGGCTGTGTTAATTTTGGTTTCTTAGAAAAATATCTTTACTGTTGAGTTTTTTTATTATTATAACGGATAGTAATTTACAACTTAAAATGAGCGTCTATAATATTGAGATGTTACATGAGCGCGTGATTACATTCTAAGAGCGTGCAAGATTCAAAAGTTTGATTGCTTCACTGTTAAGAATTAGATTATGTTCTGAGCGCGTTCAAGATTCAAACGTGTAATTGCTTAATGGCTAAGAATTTGGTAACGTTAATAACTATGCTAGACACTAGTTTAGTAATTCACATTATTGATTGTGGAATGTTTAGTTTTTATGTAGAGGGTTTCAAGAATTTTCAATCTTTTGATGTTAGTATCATGGTGTATTATTTTAGTATTGTTAACTAGTATGTGTCTATATTGTGAAGGGGGACAATCATGTTTTTTTAGGTGTTGGCAAATGGAGCTAGTATCAGAGAGAGGTACGGTTAATCTTCGGAAAAGTGTTGTGGTTGTGAAACCGATGTAAGAATTAGTTTTATTATTATTGTCAGAGATACATTCTCCCATGGGGTATTGAAACTGATATATTACATTGGTTCTTCCTAATGTATTTTGGGTCTGAGAAGTCTTATTTTTATTTACATGGTTCGATGTTTTCATTTTTTGTAATAAATGATGAATCTTATTTTATTAGCAGAGTTGATGGGGGTTATGTAGCGATGTAGTATATTTTTAATAGCTTTTTCATCCAATTTAAAGTTCGGATGCATTTGGTTACAGTAGAATAGATTTATTTAGTTAGAATTATTGAGCTGATTATTATTAGTATTGTCTAAGTTTCTAATCATTAATTTTATTTGTTCGTCTACAATATAATTGGGAAAGGGATTATTAATTAGGACTTGCTTAATGTTTTTTAATTCGTTAAAAAACTCAACAGTAAAGAGATATTTTTTTAAGAAACCAAAATTAACAGCGCCTGAAGATGATTTGACGAATCGAATCGAAAGTACTTGCAAAAAAGGAAAAAAAATGGAACCAGAAACACATGGAACTTATATACAACAATTTGACCGAAACACTAAATGGACCATTCGGAAAATTGAAAAAATAAAAAAAAGTCTTATCAAGCAAAAACACTCAGTGTTATTTAATAATGTTTGCCTAAATGAAAATATGCTGCCTAAATATACACACAATATATATATATATATATATATATATATATATATATATATATATATATATATATATGTAGTAAGCTATGAAAATATATTTATGACAATTAAGCTACACAGAGGCTCCCACGTTTCATCCCCGTGGGGAATCTTCAGGCTAAAATGCATGGAGTTATTTTTGCCGGGTGTTTTTATATAAATGGCTAGCTAGTTAACCAATCAGATTCTTTGTTGCTCTCTCAGCCAATATATATTTCCCCCCTTTTTTCAATCAATAAAATACTCAACAATTAAACATTAATTTCAGCCAGAAAATAAATCTTAAATGTCAGCTGATTTAATTTAAAAATTGTTTTAATTTATTATTTCAAAAGTTTTAATCATTTTTACTCCATTATTCAAATACTCCAGCATTAAACTATATTTTATTTCAAATTTTGAAAATAAAGCGCTCCAACAGTATAATCATTGCCATCATTGGATTTCTCTTAACATCTTCCCCTTGCAAAAAGTGTGTTTAATCTTGTTAAAGAGAAATTAAATAAAATAAAACGTCTTTGCTGTTTACTCAGACACCACCCATGAATACAAATATAACATTGGATTCCTCATAAAATTTTACTCAAAAAAAGTTGTTTGATTTTGGTATAGGGCTTTGTTTTCAAGTTTATTCCTGGACAGAAAAAAAACATAAATACTGTTATAGATGTAAAGTGACCAAGATACACCATCTCCAATATTACTAAATGGCATTAAATAAAAAATTAATTTCACGTATAAAAGGAAAAAATTGGAGTAATTTTATGCAATCCGTTCAGCACATGGAGACATTGTTTACATGAAAGACAATCTGAATCCAAAGTCACAAAATCCACAAAAAAGAAAAAACAGAAAACGACAAATCAACAATACCAGACCAAAATGAACATAAAAATATTTTTAGCAATAAAACAAATTAAAACAATCAATATTGTTCAAAAACGTACTTTCTAAAAAAAACAAACAAAAAAAAACATACCAAAAAGAAGAAAAAAAAAAAAAATACCAAAAAGAAGCAAACAAAAAACAAACAAACAAAAAAAACATACCAAAAAGAAGCAAACAAAAAAAAAAAAAAAAAAAAAAAAAAACAAACAAAAAAAACATACCAAAAAGAAGCAAGATGGGAAAGATATTTTTGCTTTGAATATTATTTTTCATGTTTTTTTCTACTCATCCCCTCTATTACCGCTAAATTAGCTTCATCATTTTTCTCCTCTTTTCATCTATTGGGTGTAAGTTCACTTTCCCACAGAACAATTAGTATACAAAGCATGAGTCTCACTTGATGCTCAATTATTATGACCTTGAACCAGACTAGAATGATTAAATAACTGTTCCTTGTATCTAAATTTTCTACTGAAAAGCTATAAATTTGTTAAAATTTATCCCTAACAAGTCAATAGATAAAGATAAATCTGGTTTGTATAATAAAAGAAGACAGAAATGACAGTTCATAAAGAATTCAGTTAAAATGAATGTCGCCTTCAGTGTTGATAACGTTGTATGTGTCTGATTGTGTGTTTGAAGAAGCTGATGGACACCGAAACTTAAACGTAGAAAGCTAAAATTTGGTATGGAATCATCTCTTTTCTATGTCGATTGTTTTTAGAGAGCTTTAAAGTGATGATAAGTGGCTGTAGTGTTTGAAAGCGTTCAGAAAGAGGAAAGTTACTTTGCTCAGTTTGTGGAAGGGGAGTTGGGAGCAACTCATATCTTGTGGTATTTGTAAGTATTGGGTACACAACAAGTGGAACTACAGGTAGGTTAAGCGATGATAACCAGTTTGTGTGCAAGACATATAAGACAATGGAGAAAGATGAGGACTCAGATATGGAAAAGTATCTTTGTATAGTGAGGCTATTAAGGTTACCTTGGTGATGCCATTGGAATACAGGAAAGTGCAAGAGTTAGGAGTGGATGGAGTAAGTTCAGGAAACTTCTGCCATTACTAACCAGCAAAGTATTACCACTGTTGACAAGGAAAGAGGTTAGCAGGCATGTGTGCATAGTGTGATGATGTATGGAAGTGAAACCTTGTCAGTGAGGGTTGAGGACATGCTCTGTATGGAGAGAAATGATACGATAGATGTGTAATGTGAGTGTTAAAGACAGGCTTAGATCTGATGACCCCAATTTCTAAAAGCCATTCAACACATGCCAGCATTTAAAATGGATGTTAAACCGAATATGATGCATTTATCTTTTGTGTGTGTGTGTGTGTGTGCGTGTATATTTATAGGATACATGAACTTTTGCATTTCATTGACTTTCTTAGAACTTTCAAAAACACAAACTCTACATTCATTTTGTTGTTCAATTCACATTCACCCTGTCTAAAAAGTATCCGACCATTTTTTTTTTTTTTTCCATGCGAAATAGAAATAATAGGGCAGCACCACTCTACACAGTGAAGGAAGACACCTTCATGTGCATGTGTGAATTTTATCACCGCCTTCCTGCGCGTTAGTCGCTGCCTGTCGGTCGCTGAGTGAGGTGCTATACAACGTGTTCATTGGATTATCGATTCTCTCAAGATGACTGAACGTGTTGAGCAAAGGTACTGCATCAAATTTTGTCAAAAGCTTGGTGATTCTCAAATCAAAACAATTCGTAAGATTCAGCAGGTGTTTGGAGAAGATGCGATGGGTGTAACACAAATTAAAGAGTGGTTCAACCAATTCAAAAATGGCCGCACATCAGCAGAGAGTGACCAACGTTCTTGCAGGCTCCAAACTGCTCGGAGTGCAGCTGTTGTTGATAGGGTGCAAAATTTGGTGATGAAAGATCGTCGTTCAACTATGCGGGAGATCGCCCAAGAGGTCGGAGTGAGTACAGATTCTGCACATGTAATTTTGCGTGATGATTTGAACATGCACAGAGTGGCTGCGAAATTTGTACCCAAGTTGTTGTCGCAGGAACAAAAGGACCTCCGTTTTCAAGTTGCACAGGACCTTCTAGAAACCGCCAACATTGATCCTGGGTGATAACTGGAGATGAGTCATGGGTGTACGGATACGACCCAGAAACAAAAAGACAGTCGTCACAATGGAAACATCCAGTCTCCAAAGCAAAAAAAAAAAAAAAAAGCGCAACAGGTGCGAAGTAAAATCAAGGTGATGCTGACTGTCTTCTTTGATATCCATGGAATTGTGCATAACGAATACGCACCGGAAGGACAAACAGTGACAAAGGAGTACTATCAAGATGTTCTCCGGTGTCTCTGTGACACAGTTTGGCGCAAAAGACCAGACATGTGGAAGGCAAAAAACTGGCAACTGCATTACAACAACACCCCTGCACATTCATCCCAATTGATCCAACATTTCTTGGCCAAACATGGAATTCCAGTCATTCACATATCTCCCTACTCTCCAGACATGACTCCTTGCGACTTCTGGTTGTTTCCGAAATTGAAGATGCTGCTGAAAGGTTCCCGTTTTGAGACTAGAAAAGAGATAATGCGGAACGCAACAGCGGAGATAAACACCATTCCAAAAGAAGACTTCCAGAGGTGTTTCCGACAGTGGATGGATCGGTGGGCTAAGTGTGTGCAAGCACAATGAACCTACTTTGAAGGAGATTAGGGTCCCAACCCCGTCAGGTATTTGAAATATTTTTTCTGGCCTAAGGTCAGATACCTTTTTCACCAAAATAAAATGAATAAGAACATTTTCTCATCTCAGTCATGCTTCATCTCAGTAGAGTTGTAACACTCCTCCAATTTGATTGGAACATTACAGATGCATAAAGATAAGGATGATTTGGGACAATTAAAGCTTGGAAAAATAAAGTTGATTAAAATCAATAAAGCTTCAGTTTAAACTGATATAAAAATAAAAATTGTGTCTTTTACAAGAGAAATAAATGGATAAACTAATGGAGGTTATAAAACATCCAAAGATAATGAATACAACTTGATCGTTTATGATTTATCAGCACTAACTAATAATGAAGAAATGTTTGTCTTTCAAGAAGTTGTGCGAAGCGGGGAAAAGGCAAAAGTCTCATAATCTGAAGGCTGTGAGTTCAATCCCTGTACAGGACATCATCATCACCATCCCCACCGCCATCGCCATTCATTTATCATCTTATTTCCCTTGGTTAGGGGTTTGACATTTTCTGACAGCCTGCAATCTTAGTCTCCAAGCTTGAATACGACAATACATTTTTATTTTCTCTTCAATCACAGCCCCAAATTAATTTAATAAAACAATATCTGAGAATAAAATGGTTATGATGATGGAGTTGTTTTAAAATGTCTATCCAATAAAAAGAAATAATCGTCTTTTTACCTAAAAACAACAAAGTGTATGTTACATTACTGATCACATTAAATCTTCCCCCAACGATAATATTAAACAGTAATTATTGATAATCACAAGAACACTTTCGAGACTTAGTCTCTAAAATGTTCTTGTAATATTCTTGGTTGCCAATCATCAATGTCACATCTATTCACAAAAAGTACAGAAAAGTTTTTGCTATTATAAAAGAGTTTCTCATAAGAATAAGAAACTCTTTTAAAATAGCAAGAGTTTTTATATAAAAGTTGTCTCTACTTTTGCTGAATAGATGTGATATTGATGATTGGCAACAGAAAACATTTTACTCATGAATTTGCCTTTGGGGAAAAAGATAAAATCCTCATCATGCACTAAACTGCCCCCCCCCCCCATATCACGGCAAAAATGTTAGACATGGCTAACAACTCCTGTTGATCATTTTGAGTGAAACTTTAGAGAAATCAAGATAGCAAAACAGAACACATCAAAATCAATAAAAATTTCAAAAATCTAAATTCTTCTCTAAAACAAATCAGTAAAAAATGCAAGACTATATATCAACTTCAATAACAGTAACTAAAGATCTCTTTTAAAAATATCTAACAAAAGTGGATCCATGTTAATGAAGTTTTCTGAGAAAAAATCCAATTCTGTAATTCAGTAAAACAGCATTGTCAAATTGAATATGATTTGGGGCTATTTAAAAACTCGGTATACAAACATTTATTTTAATGAAACATTATTTTTTTAAAGATAAAAATTCATGAAAAAGTTAAATTTAATTATTACAGTATTGTTTGGTCATCAAATTATTAATTGAATCAAATTGTTATGAAAAGAAAACTAACTTTAAGGTAATGTAGCATTCTCAGCCTGTCAGCCATTATCATGTGACATTGACAAATGTGTACCTTAATTCGTCAAACTCTCAATTTCCGGCTTACTTCTGGGCCAATTTTTTAAATATATATATGGTTGGAAAGAAAAGAAAAGAATCTTTCCGAATATGCAATTTGTATGTGTTTTTATCCATTAAATATTTTTTTACAGTGAGTTAAAACAGTAAATACTTCTAACAGTCGAAAATGCGAAATATGAACATTTTTTTTCAAGATTCAATTTTACATGTTAGTTATTTTTCAGAGTTAACGCAGTCAATCTTTATCAAAACAGAACAGACCTTAAATTACAACCAGAAACTTTTATTTTTCTTCTTCGACCAGTTGAACAAACTTAACAGAAGTTCCTTCAAGGTACGTAAAAAAAGAGCCACTACTTGTTAATAGAAAATAGTCTCAGAATTCAATTCAATTAATTTGGCAAAAAATAAAACAAGCATGTTTAAGTTGCCATCTAGGGAAAGGGTGGTAGAAACTACACAGAAGAAGATACAGTGGCCTAGCAGCTATCCAAATTCACCTTGAATTGATGCGTTGTTGGCGCATTTATCACCTCTCTTAAGAGACTATTCCAAGGTCCAGAGATCTTGATTGAGAAGGCGGCCCTCCTCCAGTTCAATCGAAATCGGCAGTGAAATAGTTTTTGTGGTGTCCGCGTAGACCTCTTTCTGGTGTAGGAGTGAATAATAGGTCCTGAGGTATATCCTAATGACCATTGAGGAGATTGTAGGCCAAAATGAGATCAGCGCATACTCGTCGGCGCTCAAGGGAAGATCCCATAGACCCTGCATCATTTGAGTAGCCAGTCTTTGAACTCTCTCCAGATGCTGGATACCATGTATTAGATATGGAGCAGAAGCCTGGACACCGTACTCTAACAGTGGTCTGACGAGGAAAACAAAGTGGTAGAAATATTTCAAGAATGAGTGTGCAGAAAGAACGTCAAATGAGAAATAGAGTGCTCCTTGCTTTGTTTGCAGGCTGAATGCAATGTTTAGAAGGTTTAAAGGACGAGTCGACCATGATTATTTTGATATATAATATGTGAAATTTTAATAATGCTTTAACGCCATGAAAGTTTGTAAAACTTTAAATCTTGAAAAAACGAACTTAAAATAGAGTGTTTTTTAAGTAAACAAAGCCAGCACACAAAATCCCAAAATACAGAGACCAAAACTTTGCCCACTGATGTTTGTGTTTTTGGTCACTTTCACATACTGCAGCAGCCCACTCAGTTGACAACCAATTTGACTCCGCAATGAAGTGGTGGATCCATGTTTCATCCATTATCACATATTGACACAAAAAAAACTTTTTGTTGCGTTGAAACAGTTGCAAACAATGCTCTGCATCGTCGCCGTGTTGTTTTTGATTAACTGTGAGCAAATGTGCACATTGAACACAGCTTTCTCATTGACAAATGTTCATGCAACATGGTGAATACACCTTCACCTTCTGATATCTTCAACTCCTCCGCTATCTCACACAACTTCAATTTACAATTGGACAACACGAGTTTGTGGATATTTTTTATGTTTTCCGGGAAAACTGCTGAATTAGAGCGACCTGAGCGTTCAGCATCATTTGTGTCTATATAACCACGTTTAAAGTCAGTATACCACCTCTTAACTGTTGTTTCCGACGGAGCAGAGTCCGAATAACATAAGCCATAATTTTCTTGAAAAGTATTTTTTCCGTCAGAAATCAATACTTTATCAACACAGAATTCAGAATTTTGCATTGTTTTGAAAATTTCCAACAGTAGCTTTATTCAAATAACTAATTTGTAATCTAATAATCGGATTTGACTTTATTATTTTGTTGATTTTTAATGTTATTATTACATTTTTTTTCTTTAAAAAATCTACACTTATATAAAGTTTACATATATAATTCCATGATAAATAATTTTTACACTTTTATTGTCATTAAGGGTATGCGAGCACAACAGGGCTATGTATTTTACTGGTAGGAATTTTTCTTCAGCGCACCTCACACACTTCATCCACTCATGCATAGATATTTATACTGTAGTGATGTGATAATGAAATGGTTTGGTTGATATGTAGTCATACCCTTAATTAATGACAATAAAAGTGTAAAAATTGGGAAATTTCCTTGCTTTTGTACATTTAGTGTATATGAATTTTCATCTTAACCCTATTAAGGGCATATGACTTCAGTATACTGGCATTTATCATGGAATGTCACTACTTTTGTAAAGGCTATGCCTCAAGACAATGGTAATTTTTAAGGTTTTTTGGAATTTTCTGGAAAACTAAGGTATATGGTAAACTGAAATTAAAGTGCCATCAACTAGACCCTAGAACCTCTATCTCTGCCAAAAATCAGCTGAATCCATCAAATAGTTGATGAGATACAGGGTGGCACACGTACGTACGTACATACGTACACACGGATAACACAAAATCACTCCTGACCTTTCTGGATCTCTGGGTTGCCTTGACTAATGATGCTGAAATTCTACACACTTATAGAACCTATCAAATAAAAATTTTGTGAAAAGTTTTAACTAATTTGGTTTATGTGTTTTTGAGTTATGACTGATCAAAGAAATGAGATTTCTAGCATAGGTCGTTTTTGAAGTCTATTAAGGGATAGAGCGCTATCGCGCCTCCCTTGATTCTTTCAACAACACATTGCTATGAAGATGCTGAATTAATATATATGCATTCTTTTGAAGTTGTAGCCATACACACATAGAAACAGACAACTGTCCTTTATTTATATATAGTTTATTTCAAATAAGAATTATTCAATAAAAACAATGTTTTATATCATTAATAAAATAATCTATAAAATATTTAAAAAATAATTTTCTTCAATCCAATAAGCTGCTTAATGTAAATCATTTTAATAAAATGGATGAGTTCAGAAATAATGGTAATAGTGTAGCAGTCATAAAGTAGAGTTACTTTGTATTGCGTATCAGTGTCCATGTAAGCTGGTTTGGCCAATCAGCTCGCAGGGCGCAGTGATATCATTAGTTCCCTAAGGGACTACTTGAGCTCCCTTAGGATATTGAAGACAATGGGCAGACGGTACCCTGGCACCAGCAAGGTAGGATCGCCTCAGCCTCTCTCCTGTCTCCTTATCCACTGGACGCTCACGGCGCCGGCTATCTTCGCCTGAAGATGTTTGAACTAAGGGCTTATTTTCTTCTTCCTTTGGACACTGTCTAAAGTTTCTTCCACCTATACCAAATGATATAGGTAACCTTTATATACGAATAAACCCCTTTTGTTTGTTGTTGTAAAAAGGTTTTGTTATTTCGTTAATTAATTTTGTGTGCTAAATTAAGATGGGGGATAACAATCCCTCTATTATTATAATAGAATGAATTGACAGGGAGATTTTTGGAGTCTATCTGATGAAATATTTAGGAGAATTTGACCAGTATATTCATATATTTTCTAAGAGATTTTTTGTAAGTTGACAGGAGACTATTGTTTAAATAGGAGATGCCCTATTTGAGCATCTCCAATGAAAATAATCAGAGTAATGCTAAATATATTCATCTTTTTCTGTTGATTTGTATTAGTAAAAGTCTAATGTTTAAAATCATTGTTAGCTGTAAACTTCTGTGTTGCCTTGATGATGATGATGGGTTAGGTCTATTATGGTTAAATAATAACAGAAATGATGCATGTAGTAGGTGGGCAAGTTCAATAGTGTGTGTGTGTCTAAGTATAGTAGTTATTTCCATGAATGATTGAATCTATTTTGATTGGCTGCTCGCCTGTCATCAGAAACCAGTTGCCATGACGATATAAGTGTGAATATAACAGTACTGCTACCTGAGTAGTTGACATTGATGATTCTTTCATATGAAAACGAATAGAAAAATAAGATGAAACTTTCATTCACCGTTTTCCTTGTTTTGAATCATTTAGTAATGAAACGAGAATAAGCAAAATCATCAGAAACGAATATCTCAATGAGAGAATTGAAAAGATCTTTTTCTCTGCTGACTGAATCAATGGCAGAGAATCTGTGCTAAAGTACGCACCAACGATACGTTTCCCTTTCTTCTTCTTCTTCTTTATAAAAAGAAATGAAACAGCAACAATAATAAGACAAAACTGAAACATTGACATTGCTGTATTCCATCTTCTCGTTCGACTTAAATTCTGTTTTCAATTAAAAAGCCTCTTCAACAACTTTCTTTAAACGGCCTCTAATGCTTTACAGGTCAGAAAATTCCTTTTACATAATAACTATTTGCAATTAAAAAAAAACAAAAACTATGAATTATTCTGATTTCAAATTATGTTTACAACTAAATATTTAAAAAGGCAACAGATTTCTTATAAAAATAAAAAAATATTTCCATAAAATGACTTTAAATCTACTAATTAATAAATAATTTTTATTTTTATAAATATTAAAATATGGTATAGTAAAAGTTATAATAGAAAAATGTATTTGGCTAAATTTGTTGCAAACATTCTTACTTATTTATGATATTTATTCTCTCACATGACACAATAATCCCTAAAATTGCACGGCTAAATTGAATATAAAAAAAAAACAAAAAAACTTAGAAAATATTATAATTCATCCAATTTGTTTTTTAAATTTATCGTTTAATATGCTGTACGTAGCAGATGGACCCGGCATTGGTTTGGTGTAAACCATGGTTACAGATTTTGTATAACTTTATGCAAATCTCATTTGGTTTAAAAAAAATAAAATAAATAATTATTATTATTATACTACTACAACCACAACAATCAATTCAATTCTTAAAATTTTGAAATTGATGAAAAAAATGAAATTAGTATATTTATTCCTAAAAACAAAATTATTATATTTATCCCTATAAAGAAAATAACTATGCAACAGCAAAAGTTCATTTTAGCACCCCCCAAAAACTCAAAGTTTGAAATCATTTATTAAAAATGTTTTAACAATTTTTTACTTTAGTAAAAAAAACTTCACTTTTCTTATAATAGATTTATCACAAATTCTTTCAAATCATGTGTTCAGATTGAATAATAATTAACATCATTAAAATATTTTACTAGAAAACTTGTGTTTAATCTTGTTATAGGGCTTTGTTATAAATAAACTAAAGTAAAAATGTTGTTTTTGCTGTTAATGGGTGCCCAGTGCACATGCAAACCCTATGATATCATTGTGAAAACCTAGTACAAAATTAATGCCATCATTGGATTCCTTGTAAATATTTACTCGAGAAAATTTGTTTGATCTTGGCATAGGTTTGTTTTCAATTACATTCCCAGAGAGACATGGACAGCCAAAATATAAATTTCATACAATATATACTAAATTAGAACATTTACAAAGAACAAGTTGGTTGAATTACAATATTTTTCATATATTTTTTATTTAACTTGTCATTCATTGAACAGTAAATGTGATAAAATAAAATAAATTTTCATTTGATAATTTTACGGATTTGTTATTGTGTGATGTTTATCTACCCTATTTCAGAGACTATGAATAGAGTTACGACTAAATCATGGTGGCAGCAATAGCCACAGTATCTGACGCATACTTTCTGTAATATACTATTTCTGTATTTTTGTAAATACACTCTTGTAAATATACCACCATGTTGTCTTTTTTAACTTAGTTCATCCCAATCAAGGCAAGTTGCCACTGAGACATAAGGGGCTACTGAGAATTAAGGTGAAAGTTTAGGAGGTCATCCTAAATTGGGAACTGTGCAGTGAGATGCTTGTTCACATTAGTTTTCAATTTCTGCATGTCAGTACAGTCGGGGAAACAGGGAGGAGGAAAGGAGTTTCAAAGGCCGTCAGCACGAGAAAAGAAGCTATTGGAGTAAAAGGCTCTTCGGCATCTGGGGACCTCCACAGTTAATGGATGGAATTTAACTGATTGTCGAGTTAGTCGAGTGTATTTACATCGCAGCGGCACCAGAGCAGCAAGTTCATCAGAGCACATTTCATTGAAATACTTGTAAAACAAGCACATGGTTGTGACATTGTGGCGATGGGACAGGAGCTGGAGCTTTGTGGATAGTGAGAGACCTATTAGATTAGATACTCTTTTTTTAACCTTGTCTAAGAGGGAGAGATTGGTGGATGGTGCATCAGCCCAGATGTGACAACAATACTCCATGAATGGGCAAATGATGGCTTTGTAGAGATATAGGATACTGTAAAATGTAAGAAGTTTTCTAACACGGTAAAGGGAGCCCACTTTCTTTGAAGAAGCCTTGGCAATGTCTTCTCTGTATTTGTTCCAATTCACATGACCTGTGAATGTTAGGCTGAGGAGTTTGAATGTTGGACTCTCAGGTAGGGTGTTATTAGCCATGGCAATCGGTGGTTGAAGAGGTTTCTTGTAGTTGTTGAAGGAAAGGAGCTTTGTCTTAGCAGCATTAATGTCACTATCCATTTATGACTCTATTCCACTACAGACTGGAGGTCACTTTCTAAGGATTCATTAATTATTATCGACTCTTCAAGGTCACAACAGTTATTTTAGTATTTTTTTTTTATTCATCTAAATGGAAATTTATCTTGTTTAAGTATCAAGTATGAAGAGGATTGACACAGCAAATTACATTTTATTTTCACAATTAAAGTAATTTATATTATTTCGATTATTTTGACTACTGTTCTCATCTTGGAGGCTATTCTCACAATGTTTCAGTAGATGTAATCTCTGACCGTCTTCATGTGCATCTTGCTAAAATTGGGAATCTGCATGGAATTTTGAACGGAACCTATTATTTAATCCATGTGAGTAACTTGCTCTTGTTCCATCAGCCATGACCTGGTAAAAGTCTTAAGTAATTAATTTTTAGTATCGCCCATACTGAGGATTGAACCTTCAATCTCCAGAAAACTGTCTCTTAGAACTGATTATTACTTAGCATATTGTGCCACTGATCCTTGTTGAAAATTAAAGTAATTAAAGTAATTTAAATGAGCAACTAAACTTTGCTTTTTAACTAAGTTAATCTTTAGATTAAATATAAAGAACCTGTGGAATCTTCATGGTTTAATAGAAATAAAATAAAGAGAATAAACATGAACATTGTAATTGTAGTAAATGATGAGAAATAAATTGATGTCTATATTTCACACAACTTTCATTTGTATATGTTTGTTTGCACACATGTGTATGTATGTATGAGTGAGTGAGAGAGAGAGAGAGAGAGCAAGAGCATATTTTCCACATTTTTGTATTGAATACAGGGGAAAAGTTTTCTTCTAAACTTGATGGAAAATATTGGAGAAATGAGAATAAATTCCATGTTGGTGGATGGGGGAGGGGATAAATTATGGAGAGAAACGTAAAATTTGAAATCTTCACTTTTTCTGAAGATGTTCATATATCCAAATAAAACCGGTTAATCTTTATTTTTTATTTATTTTTTTTATTCCTCCTGTGTTTAATTTGTTTTTTTCCATTTTGTCTTCCACTACATTTTCTCCACCACATTTAATTTTATGACATATCGTGTATTTTATCCTCATACTCATATGTATGTGTAAGATGAAAGTTTGCTACTAATTGATTTAAAGTTTGCATTTTGATTCCACAATGAATAACTTATATTAAAATTTTAATATCCTCTCTCAATTGCCATGTCAAGTTACTGGTGGCCAGGATTGAGCATAATATTCTATGAAATGTTATTTAACAACATTTGTTTTCCTTGAAATCAGATTTCTAATCATTCAACCAATTATTTTGTCTTTGAGACAAAAGACAAAATAGGATTTAAATTTACTAACCTTTACTCCCAAGTCACATTCTTCAGTTACTTTTTTTAGTCTAATTCGTACTCATATTTTAGAGTTTTCGTTCCAATAACTAAAACTTTACAGTTTTCTGTATGAAATTTCAATTTCCATATATCTTCTCATTTTAATAAACTATCTAAATCTGTTTGTATCATTTCTTGCGATAACGTTCGAACTGTTAGTCACAAATTCTTGCACTTATTAAAGGTTCCTTATGTCTCATGTTTTATGACCCACACCGGGACAGGTATATCAGAGATAATAGAGATTTTGTATCTACATGTCTGTAACCAACCCTACGTCACAGTTCTCAAAGATATTACTTTATAGTCTCACATTTTTTATTTTCTAAATATTAAGAATAATTTAATACTTGCAAATATGTGTGTATTCCATGCGCATATTTTTGCTCATTTACTTAATAAAGTTCATCATGTCTCTGTGTGCATATGTCTCTGAAGCCGATAGCTATCCAAAATGTTGAGGTTTGGTAGAAATTATCTTTTTCCTGCATATGGAGTTTATGGCTTAATCCTGACACCATAATGAGTATAAAAAATTAAACCAGGCCATCTATTTAAGCTGTGAGTTTTAAAGTAATTAATTGGCACTGCCCACTTTCTTTTCTGACATTGTTGAAACTGCTGAAACTCATTTCTCGATAATAGAGCAAAACGTTCAGGGTAATTGATAGTATGATTATTGTGTACGAAACAGTATTTTAATCAGATTCTAAAATTCTAGGTGAAATTTCTATTGTAGATAACACGCCGCAAAATAATTGTTTTTTTTTATTCGAATGTTAAATACAAAAATATTTTTTATTTCGGCACATGTTCGTCTTTTCCCACAGTCCGTTTTTCACAACTTTTTACTGACCAGTTTTCTTTTCTTTTTTCAGTGTACACCTACCTATCAGGCTGCTAGAGAATTCCGGGGTTTTTTGAAATTTGTTCAAATATTTTACATTTTAGGGGGGGGGGGGGGGGGGGATCAGTTTCCAATGTAAATTGAACGTAGACTGATCCCCCTCTTTTTGACCATCTCAATTTAAAAAAAATTTTTTTTCGGTGTACAATTACCTATCATGTCAGTAGAGAATTCCGGGGTTTTTGGAAAGAAATTTTTAAAAATTGAGATTTTAAAACGGGGGATCAGTCTTGTTCGTCTTTTACCATAGTCCGTTTTTCACAACTTTTTACGTCTTAAAATCTCAATTTAAAATTTTTTTTCCCCAAAAACCCCGGAATTCTCTCGCGACATGATAGGTAATTGTAAGCAGAAGAATAATTTTAAAAATTTGAGATAGTCAAAAAGAGGGGGATCAGTCTACATTGAATTTACATTGAAAACTGATCTCCCGTCTTAAAATCTCAATTTTAAAAAATTTATTTCCCAAAACCCCAGAATTCTCTACTAACATAATAGATAATTGTACACCGACAAAGATATTTTTAAAAATTGAGATGGTCAAAAAGAGGGGGATCAGTCTACATTCAATTTACATTGGAAACTGATCCCCTCTCCTAAAATGTAAAATATTTGAAATTTTTTTCTCCAAAAACCCCGGAATTCTCTAGCAGCCTGATAGGTAAGTGTACACCAAAAAAAGGAAAAAAAAAATTGGTCAGTAAAAAGTTGTGAAAAACGGACTGTGGGAAAAGATGAACATGTGCCTTTATTTCTAATCTTAAATCCAACATCAATTTTAACGTTATTTACTTTTAAATTTCTTTTATTATTACTCGATCTGAAAACAAAACAAAAAAACAATCTGTATAATTTTGGTTATTCGGACTACATTTCTCATCTTCAGCATTATCATCACGTTTCGGCCTTCTTCAGGTGTAACTCATCGAACTCGGGAATATTTCTGTTGAACTCGGGAATCTGGACGGAATTTGAAATGGAACCCTTTATTTAATCAACGGAGGTAGTATGCTCTTGTTCCGTCAGCCATGACTGGGAGAAGTCTTCAGTAATTCACAATTCTTTGTATCGCCCGCACCAGGGATTGAACCAAAATGCATGTATTAGTTTCATTTAGTTTTAGAGAAGTAGATAAAAGGAGTTTCAACAAATGTTGCAACAACCTTGCAACATTTATGTCTACTGGAAATGAGATGAGCATATGTATTTACTAGAGATGGGCGGTTTTACCGAAAAACCACGGTTTTTCGGTTTCGTCTCCATACCGAATACGATTCGCTTTTTTTTTTTTTAAACCGTAACCGTTCGGTATTGTGTTTTTACTACAGTAAGCCACCATATACAAGGAAACACGGTTGAAAAGATTTTCCGATTTGAATAAAATTGAATATTACCAAAAAATGTTATATTAGTAAGAGGACAGATTGAACAAATATATGATAAAAACATTTAATTGACTTGTAGGAAGAAATCTTTGTTTACAGTTTGTTTATCATTAACATTTTGAATTTTCAAATGAAAAAAAGAGAAATACGACAGACAACATGACATCGTATTTTTAGCATAAACTATTTTCAAATGAAAAAGAAAAAATCAAACGCGTTCCGTATGATGTCGAAAATCTATTTGATTCAACTCAAAATTGTAAAATAATTATTTATGTTATCTAAAAAAATAAGTTATTAAAATGAAATTAAAAAAAAAATACTTGTTGTAAAAGTAAATAAACGAAAAGTAGCGAGCGAGTATAAACATTGAAAAAGAAAAAAGTAGTTGCCAATGCTAGTATCACTTTATTCGGATTTTTAAAATTATTTTTAACATTAGGCATTTCATTGTTTACTTTTGAAAAGCCACTTCATACATAAATTGTCATTTCTAGAGAACTATCTCTCAACTATACCGTTTTCTCTCCCAAAAATGGGTTATTCAAAAAGTAGACTATGCAACGATTTATATTTTACTAAATTGTTAATATGGTATTTATTTAGAGTTGACAATTTATTCGAAAGTTTAATTATTAAACTTTAATCCAAGTCATGAATTCTATGACTAAAATTACCTTAAAGCTTAAAAAATGACTTTAGGTGAATTAATAATCTCTACTTTTTTTTAACCATCCTTCCTTTTCTCTTGGCGCGGTTTTCGGGTGTACTACTAGTCTTTTACGCATGTCTATAAAGTTTTATTACCCTGTCTTAAAAACAAATATTAACCCCAACACGCACCAGTTGACAGAACTTCCAGCACACAAAATGACAGACATCCCAACAGTCAACACCGGCAATTCGAGAAGTATATGGTGTGTTTATTTTTCGACTCTATCCGATGACACGGACGAAAACATTCCAGCAGAAGTACAGCAAAGTAGTGAACCAAAAGGGGAAAAAGACTTTTGGGGTTTTCTCCGAAAGAAAGGTCAGGCAAGAACAAAAGAAATTGATACCAGCGGTAAAAAAATATCTCGGATTAAAAACAAGGTAGATCGATTTCTGTATGGAAAAGCCATCGACCCATCAGCCTGTACTTTTGTCTGGTGGAAGAAAAATGGGAGGCTCTACCCGAATCTTTGTATTCTGGCAAGAGAACTTTTGAGTATTCCAGCTACCTCTGTAGCGAGTGAACGGATATTTAGTAAGGCTGGACTTGTCATTAGTGACCGGAGATGTAGGCTGAAACCTAACCATGCTGAGAAACTAGTTTTTCTCAATCACAACCTAAGAAAATGAGTAAAAACATTTTCACCTATTAAAAAATTAAAATTTTTATCTGTCAAATAATTTTGACAATATTTTATTTTCATCATCATTTTTGCTTAATTTTATTTGTAAAATTATTTTGTTTGTTTAAATAAATTTTCGTTTTTTAATTTCTTGCATTTCTGAGTTATATTTTAGCTTCTGATGGGTTAAAGAATTAGATAGAATGTATATTCAAACTCAGCTTTATTCTTCAGAAATCTTTCATGAATCTTTGGTCACTGTTTTAACGAGTTAACTGTTGAAAAGGTATCAGAACTTTGATTACAACAGTCAACACCTTAAAACTTATATGATTCATATCATGGAGAATGATTCAGTCACAAAATTATCGAAACAGTGGCATAATTCAACTAAACGTTGAATAATAACTAATCATCACACAAGAGAATGAATAGCTTCCATAGTAAAAATTTAAAAAAAAAAAAAAACCGAAAAACCGAACCGTAAACCGAGGTTTTAAGGGGAAAAAACCAAAACCGATACCGAAACCAAAATTTCAAAACCGCCCAACTCTAGTATTTACACACATTACCTGCATTTAATTTTAAACAAGGACCTTCAAACTTATGTCAGAGTGGTTCCAACTTTATCTGAGGAGGCCACCCTCCCAGGCATTATCCCACCATTTAGGAGGGGGATCACTTTATTGTTGATCGCCTGAGGTGCCTCTACTGGGGAATGCAGATGGATCCAATCAATGCAAATTTTGCACTGATCCAGAATGCCCCCCCCCCCCCCCCCCCCAGCTGGATTGTCCCATGTTAAACTGACCTCACCTTTAATTCTGCTGCAGTGGGAGGGGGTGCAGGTAAATATATCTAAATAAGTTGGTCCCCTCAAACAAAACAAACAAAAAAAAACTACTTTTGTAATTACTTGAGAGCTATAAAATTGTGATTTATATATTTACTAACTCTATGTACCCAGCATTGCGCAGGAGACCTTTTACTTTCATTTTTGTCTCGCTTTTCTTATAATTCTTTTTTCTACCAAATTATAACTTTAAAAAAAAAATAGGATTTTGAAAGTTAAATTTAATTATTTTGGTATAATTGGGTCATTAACTGAGTTTTTTTTATTCAACTATTACCAAAAGATTAAAATGCCTGACTTGTTTATGAAGAAACCGAAATGCATTATGATGGATTTAAATTCGTTTGTTTTCTTTAAAATAGAATTAATTTTTGTTTGTTTTATTTTATATGGTTACATGCTTTTAATTTAAATAACGTTGTCTTATAATTTTATTAATATAGACATTAAATGTTGATTATAGTGCATTACAAAATTACGTTTTTTTTTTATTAGGGAGCACAAAAGAACCATAATAGTTGATGTTTGTAAACTTTAATGGAAGTTTATATTTATATCGAAATTCAAAAGTTATTTTGAAGCCTTAAAATTGTTGATTAGAAAGTAATTTACGTCTTCAATGAAAATTTAAAAGCAGATACAATCAATATTTTTTAAAATTATTCTTTTCTCAGTTATTAAAATAGAAAAAAAAACGATTACTAAAGGTAGTGTTTAAAAGCGAGTGGTCACACAATGTTGTTAATATGTAGAGATATTAAATTGCGTTCATCTTGCAACATTGGCGGTGTACACAAGCGATGTGAAATGTTATTGGAAGGAAATACTAAAATAGTAACAATTTCTTTCTGCTTAGAATATGGAAAGGAAAAAAGAAACTGAATTAGCAAAAAAGTATAAGATTAATTATGATTTTCTCTGATTTCCGAATATCGGCACGATTTTTACTGTTTCTACATAAAATTCAACTGATTTTGTTCTGCACTGAATACTTATTGTTCAAATTAAAATTTTGTTCTTTTTAATGAATAGAAATTATATTTATTAAAAAGAAAAAAATAAGGCATTCATTTTGTTTTTACTAATTTATAAATATAAAAAAAATTTATTTGAAAATGATATGGTGTTGAATTTAAAAATGTTCCAGGTTTGTAAAAGTAGAGGGAGGAGTTCTTTTTTTATGCAGAGGAATATTACCTCCTACTCCCTATTTATATGGATACAAATAAACGGAATGTCGACCTGGATAAAATAGGTTTTCAATAAAATTAATTTGAAATACATTCTTTTAATTAAAAAATATAGTTGGATTTACACAAGGTGTTTATGAAGAAACAGATTTTTTAAATTTCTTCTTGATTTTAGATCCTCTTGACAATCATCATCTACAGATTCACACTTTGGCTTGCCCTATTTTATATGGAAGATTGGTATTGTTTTTAGTTTAAATTTATTAATCTTTTTTTTTGCAATTAATAAAATGAAAATACTCATTTTTTTTTAAAGCTAATAAGCTAAAATTTTGAACAAGAAAAATGGTCATTTAAATAAAAATTAAGATAAATACTGCATAAAAATATATATACGTTAATATTATCAAATTAATAATTTAAAAAAAATGTAACATGACAATAAATATATAAATCTTGATTTTATTAAAAAAATAAGTTGATTTGAAGTAATGTCCAATGTCAATATCATATCCGGATGACACGTGTGACTAGGAAATTACCAGTTGTTTGTCCAAATGTTTTATCCAAAGACTTCATTAGGGAGGAGGAAAGGATTTGGTTTATTGCCGATCACCTGAGCCACCTTTCCTCTATCAGAGAATACCAACTTCCCTGCATTTGTGCTGAGATCTGTTCTCGGTCAGAGGAGAAAAGATATTTCTTAAATGGGTCAATTTTTATTTTTGTCCCATTCAGTGCCCCTTTTTTGGGAAGCTGAATACCTCCCACATTAAAAATCGACCGTACGTCTAATTTTTCCATAGTTGGGAGACAAGTAAATAGGACACACAAAAATGGATATATATTAATAATTTATGCAAGTATTTCTTTTGTATTTTACCTAATTGTAAATTGATAAATGCTATGTATCTACAGTTGACAATTTATTTGAAAATTAAATGATTAAACTTTAATCTAAGTCATGAAATATTAAGCACTATGTACAAATTGAGAGAACTTTGAACATCCAAAATATCCGATATTAAAAAAGACAATAGATGAAAAGTGTTAATTTTACAGAACAGGCCATCTTGCAAACACAATGTTTTCTCTTTTCCTTGAAACCAACATTTTTTTTTTAATCCAAAGTTCTTAATATCCTAGATATAGCAGCCGTGTTTAAACGCCATGTTGCAGGGGGGGGGGGGGGGGGGGGCAATAACTCCACTGTGTTTCAAGTTTTAATAGAAATATGTTACACTTTTTAATCTCTTATATTTTGTTTTATGGCCTAGGCTACACCGGGTAGTCCTGCTAGTAATTAATAAAAAAAACTACACACACACAGCAAGAGAGCGCATTGCTAATTTATTTCAAAGTCTGAATCTTTCGAAAATTGTTGTTTTCTGCATAATATGCACCACCACGCAGAAAAAATAAAATAAAGGGAGCTAAAGAATTAGAATGAAACGAAAATTCAAATTTGTCTTTTTGATGAAATCTGTCACCAGGGTCATTATCAAAAATAAAATAAATGAATCATAGATGGTTGTATTTCAACAGTTAACTCTAAATAGGTGACAAATTGGCCAACTCCTTATTGTATATAATAATTCAATGAAATGTGGACTAATAACTAATCAACACACAAGAGAATGAATGGCTTCCTTTAAAAGAAAATATAATAAATAAAAAACTGAAACTGAACCAAAAAACCGAGGTATGAAGAGCGAGAAAAAGAAAAAAAGTAAAAGAAACTAAAATTGTCATACCATCCAACTCTATCTCATTGATTTTCTAAATATCTTACTGAAACTATTTCTTTTCTTTTTAGATCAATAAGCCATAATGCTTCTATAAGGGAACAAGGAAAACCTGTTTGAAGCCCACCCAAAAAACATTCACAAATTACAAAACCAGTTTGAGTTGTATTCAATATATTGCATTGTTTTTTTATTGCCCAACTTCATTATCTACAACTACTTTCATATACACAAGTAAAATATCCAGTACAAATCAATATTCAAACCTGGATGAGTTTTTTTGTTAAAATAATATTGCAATTCTTACCATGAAAAATAAATGAGATTGAAAAGCAAAGAAAACTAAACATGTTTTTGGTTTCCTTGATATTTATCGGCTTTGTCTCTTCAGCCACCTATCAACTGGTGAGTTTGAAGAGAGATCTTTTAAATTGTTCCATCAAAACGACCGTCTCTCACATATTGGTTGATACATGTCTTTAATGAATGTTAGTTTAACTTCATATATTTTATTGAGAAAGCAATGGGGCGAGAAAGGAGGTAGTCAAGTTTAATCAAATAGTAACACCAGCCAACCATTAACTTTATTATTTTTAAATTATTTTTATAAATCTGGCAGAGACAACTAAATTATTTAAGCAATTTTGTGCAAATCTATACAATATTTATAGTGTCTCTGCCCGGAGTTGCAATTGAAAACAAATCCCTATACCAAGATCAAATAAAACTTTTTGAGTAAAATCTAATGAGGAATCCAATGATTGAATTCATTTTGTATTAAGGTTTTTCATACAACAATATCTTGCACAAAACTATCAATGTATGGACAGCGTGAGACTAACACAACTAACATTTCAACATGGTCAATAATATCAGCAAGTGGTGTGCACTTATTAGACAAAACTTTTCTAAAAATAAATCAGCATACAGCTAAAATATAATCAATGACACAAATGGCCAAATATTAGTCCAATTGGTACCAAGTCATATTAGTCTGCATGTCTAAAACTCAGTAGATGACAATCCATGCCCAAGTGCCCTATCTTGCTATCTTGTCAATACCCACCCATAATCTCTTAGATGAACCCACCTTTCATGGAGTTATCCCATCCAAAAGTTAGAGCGTTATTATAAAAAGTCAAAACAATACAGACACCTTTAACATCAAACATTAAACAAAAAAAAGCTTGGCAGACTTAAGCAATATACAGATTAATTTATCTTGCTATGTTAGTAAAATTTCACATGGAATTTAAAAAGAAATCTTTTTAGAAACCATCGATGACCTAAAACTATAGGCATGACACGTATTGGATTTTGATTTTGTATTTCAATAATTTCTTAATTGTTTTAAGTTGAACATGTGATGTACACTGTTTCTTCCTGTATCTTTTAGTGTTTTAGAATATGATCATATTGGCTGAATTTCTCTTTATATTCTAACTAGCAGGGGTACCCGGCGTTGCCCGGGGCTCTCCCTCCTCCTTTCCGCAAGCAAAATAGGATATTGAGCACTTTTCCCCCGGACAACGCCGAGTATTTAGAAAATCAAGACGGCCTCCAGAGCACTACTAAAATCACTCTTACTGATCCCCCCTCCTTTTCATCTGCACAATAGTCCGAAGAGAAACACTACAGTAGCTCTATCTAGGACATTTAGCACTTTTCTCCTGGACAACGGCGAAGCCTCTGGGTCTAAATTGACGAAGCCCCCCCCCCCTCCGGTGCTGGGTCCTATACTGTAGAAGCACCCCCGGTGCTGGGTCCTATACTGTAGAAGCGCCCCGGTGGCTATACTGCAGAAGCACCCCCCGTCCCTGTACTGCAGAAGCCTCTGAATCCTATACTGTAGAAGCACCCCCGGTGCCTATACTGCATAAGCACCCATGGTCCCTATTCTGTAGAAGCACCCCTGGTCCCTATACTGTAGAAGCAGCCCATGTCCCTATACTGCATAAGCACCCATGGTCCCTATTCTGCAGAAGCATCCGGGTCTTATATTGTAGAAACACCTTGGGTCCTATACCGTAGAACCCCCCCCCCCCCCCCCGCCTATACTGCAGAAGAAGCCCCCGCCCAGGTCCATATACTTCAGAAGCCTCCGGGTCCTATATTGTATAAGCACCCCCGCAGGATAAAAATATTGATAAATCCCCCCCCCCCCCAAAAAAAAATTCTCCCCACTCCACCCGCGTCTTAAACATTGTCCCCAAAGAACTATTTTTATTTTAAAAGATATAAGTTTAGGTTGCTAGGTGCGGATGTGATTGAGCAACCCTTGTTTCACTGTTATTGATACATCCGGACAGAAGTTATGGGATGACTTGATACAACCGGACAGTGCATTTTTATCAAGTTGTTACATGAATACATTGGCTGATTTCAAAATCACCAGTAAATAACATTGAAAAAGTTTTAAAAAACCAGACCCGCCCCCGAAAACTGGCCCCGTTGACCCCCGGGGACATTTTTTTTTTGTTGTAATTTTGAGATATTATGCTCCCAGGTGTTGTCCGGTCCTAAAGATGTCGACTTGTTGACAGTTTACCGAGTAGTTTTTGAGGAGTAGCTGGACAAACAGACAGACAGACAAACATACAGACAAGTGCCCTTTATATAGGAGACTAGCAGGGGTACCCGGCGTTGCCCGGGGTTCTCCCTCCTCCTCTCCGCAAGCAAAATAGGATATTGAGCACTCTTCTCCCTGACAACGCCGAGTAGTTAGAAAATCAAGATGGCTCCAGAGCACTACTAAAATCACTCTTACTGATCCCCCCTCCTTTTCATCTGCACAATAGTCCGAAGAGAAACACTACAGTAGCACTTTTCTCCCGGACAACGCCGAAGCCTCTGGGTCCTAAATTGACAACCCCCCCTCCCGGCGCTGGGTCCTATACTGTAGAAGCACCCCCGATGCTGGGTCCTATACTGTAGAAGCGCTCTGGTGGCTATACTGCAGAAGCACCCCCCCCCGTCCCTGTACTGCAGAAGCCTCTGGATCCTATACTGTAGAAGCACCCCCGGTGCCTATACTGCATAAGCACCCATGGTCCCTATTCTGTAGAAGCATTCGGGTCCTATATGTAGAAGCACCCCCGGTGCTGAGTCCTATACTGTAGACGCACCCCTTGTCCCTATACTGTAGAAGCAGCCCTGGTCCCTATACTGCATAAGCACCCATGGTCCCTATTCTGCAGAAGCATCCGGGTCTTATATTGTAGAAGCACCCCTGGTTCCTATACTGCAGAAGCCCTTTGGTCCTATACTGTAGAAGCGCCCCCCCCCCCCCCCCCGGTGCCTATACTGCAGAAGAAGCCCCCCGCCCAGGTCCATATATTTCAGAAGCCTCCGGGTCCTATATTGTATAAGCACCCCCGCAGGATGAAAATGTTGATCATTCCATCCCCACCCAAAAAAATTCTCTCCCCCCCCCCTCCCCGCAAAGAACTATTTTTATTTTAAAAGATATAAGTTTAGGTTGCTAGGTGCGGATGTGATTGAGCAACCCTTGTTTCACTGTTATTGATACATCCGGACAGAAGTTATGGGATGACTTGATACAACCGGACAGTGCATTTTTATCAAGTTGTTACATGAATACATTGGCTGATTTCAAAATCACCAGTAAATAACATTGAAAAAGTTTCAAAAAACCAGACCCGCCCCCGAAAACTGGCCCCGTTGACCCCCGGGGACATTTTTTTTTTGTTGTAATTTTGAGATATTATGCTCCCAGGTGTTGTCCGGTCCTAAAGATGTCGACTTGTTGACAGTTTGCCGAGTAGTTTTTGAGGAGTAGCTGGACATACAGACAAACAGACAAACAGACAGACAGACAAACATACAGACAAGTGCCCTTTATATAGGAGAAGATTCCACATCCTTGTGATCTTATAGTTTTAATAAATTAGTCATTTGTGCTCATAATAAAGTTTGAAATAATCATCAGGATGGGAAGAAGAGTAGTTTAATGATTTGATATACTATTGATTGATGAAAATGCTTTCTTTAAAGAAGAAGAATGAAGATTAGAATGAGTATTTTCCTATATTTAATCACATTAAATAAACGAAAACCAGGCATTATTTTTTATTTTTTGTTTAAAATCATGATTTTTTTCTCTTAATAAATATAAAGAAAAGAAAAAAACCCAAAACCTGAAACAATCAACGGTGTGCAGATATAAATTTATTTTAATGGGTCAAATAAAAAATAAAATAAATACAAAAACAAGTTTTTTTCCTTCTCAATTCTTGCTAGAAGAGTGAATAGAAAAGGTAGAAAAATATGCATGAAATTAAAATTGGGTAAAAATGCTGAGATAAAAGCGTCATTTAGTTTGCTTAAAAGTGAAATGTACTTACCCTGTGTATAATCCCTGCTGAATGCAAATGTTTAATCCCACATAACATCTGATACAGAAGATAAGACATTCTTTCATGATCTAAATCCATCTGTATTACTTGACACAGATTTGCATCCATTAATTCCATTACAAGATAACTGGGAAAGAGAAGAAACAATAAATGAATACAATTAAGAAAATTAAATGTCATTAAGAAAAAAATAAATACCCCCTCTTCCCAAATTATTTAACTTACAGAATTGTTTTTAACCCAAATAATTAACTATCAAAATTTTTCTACATTTAATAATTTCCCTAATTTATAAAAAAAAATGTCAAATATAAAAAAAATCATTGTAAGCAAGAATCTAAATTGAAATAATCTGATGAAATCATTTTCACATGAATTTCAAATAATTGATGAGCATTATGAAAATATATAAGCAAAGTTTATACTAAATATGTATAAGATAATCTATGAGATTGTTTGGAAAATACTAGGTGAGTTTTTGACTCGCTTTTAAAAAGTTAATTTCAGTTAATATTTTTGCAGTTTGTATACAAAATTTGACATGTTAAATATTTTAATGTGTACTCTTTAATCAATTTCCAATAATTTTTTTCAGAATAGAATTTTAAAAGCATGTAAGTCCTTAAAAAAACATATTTTCTCAAATTAATTCAAACTCGGTCATACTGTGTCCTAAAAAGCTACCAAAATCAACAGATGGAGAGAAGGGTTCACAACTAATCGGAGAGTACAAAAGTTGTTTTGGAAATTCCGTAGTGGTAATGAGAGCCGTGACAGTTGAAATCAATTGTTGAATAAACACATGTTAAAGTGTCAGAAAAATGTCAAAGACAATTGATGCGATTATCTCAACAATGTCCAACAATCTAAAAGAAATTGGTAAAGTGAACAAAGCTTGATACAGTTGCATAAGCTCAATGAATAAATGTTTTTTTTTCTGAAATTGGTCATTATTTTCAGAATACCCTAATGAATATGAAGAACACTCACTTCTGCCTGTTTTTTTACTTCCTCATCTGTCTGTAACTTTCACCAGAGAAAAATAAACAAATTAACAATCTTGATTCAAATGTCCAGATGTGGCACGAGCGATAATGCATAGCTCTTCGTAAAAGAGAATAGTACACTCTCGGTTGCTGAAATATAATAAGCATCTAGATTTCACTTTCTACAGTAAGCTTGTGCTCACAAGAATCTTGTCAAAAGAGTCAGGTTTTAATCTCCACTTGAAGTACTTGCTTGTCTAGCCACACTGAAGAGCTGTGATACCTTTCAGTTCTAGCTGTAAGTCAGTTGAACTTCTTCAGGCCAGGTTCTTAGTATGAGCGCAAAGATGAAAAGACAATTAACTCTATATATTTGCTAAAAAAATCATTCTTAGGGATGCATTTATTAAAATGAACACACTTTTAGCTATTTTTAAATTAATTATAAAATTAATTATATTTTTAATTATAATTTCCTTAGAATTACAAACCTATCATCTTTCAATAATTATATATTTATGTTAAATCACTCATATTGTACTACCATGTAACACAATACTACCCGCTGCAGACTCGGGTATTAGCGAATAAACCAATATCCCATCAGGCTAATCTACAAAGGAACATGGCTAAATATTGTACAGGATTTGACAAAGAGTGGGTGAATTATCTTGCAGGATGAACAGTCACCTAGAATGAAAAGGGACTTGTTTATGCCTATGAAAAAATAGCTCTTCAGCTGCTGATCTGCTGACAATGCCATTTCAAACAAGTGACCACATCCTTAGAAGGCTTTACTGAGAGAGCAAATAAGTGCTAGTTTTAGACTTACATCCAGAATAAGATTGCATCAGAAACACCAAAGTGGTTTATCAGCTCCAACCAACACAAATTCTAAGAGAACAACTCTGCTTAGTTTAATGATGAAGTTGTCTGTGGGTTAGGGTTAGGGAAAGTGTCTTCGAAATACAGTTCAGTGTCTACCATGTAATGCTCACAAAACTCATATATGACACACAAGTACAGGGGTCTTATCATATCCACATTACAAACTCCATGATTTCTACAAATAGTGCCTTTGCACCATCTGTGACTACAGACTGTGACTGTTAGAGTCCCTAAGACCGATCTTTTTACTAAATGTGATATGGGGGTGGTGGTGGGGGACTGAATTCTTGATCCCTAATAAAGACTGTTGATCACGTACGAGGATCGCCAAACACCAAACAGCCTTATGTATTGTCAGCTTCAAGGTAGCTCAAGTAATATGAGTAGAAGTTTGCTTTTCCTCAAGGACAAGCTGTGATGCAAACTCAAGTCTATCAATTTCCTCTTTCTAGCTTTGCGATTAGTTGTTAACTCATAACATGGAGAGCTGCTTATCATGGAGGAAGTGAGAACTGTAAAAGGTGACAGAACAATTTTGGAGACACTTGCTCTGGCCTCCTACCATGAACTTCTTGATTCAATCGTGGCTTTGTAACTAGATCAGTAGTTGGTGTGAAGAGCCACTGCAGGCATAAACACAACAACTTAATTTGGAGCAGCCCTTGTGCCCTTATATGTAGAAGACGATTAGAAAATTCAGCATTATATCCTTGGACTCCTTTCAGTCTCGAGAGACACTGGATACCTCATATAAGCGTGTCTGCGCAGGCAGTTTGAAGGGTTTCACATTCTCCAGCCACATCTCTTCTGAACAAGCATTGCCTAAGTCCTGTGGCAAGAATTATATATTATATAAATTATATATTATAATTATATATATAAACAATAGAATATTAGATTCCAATGACCATTTCTTAATTCACCTTTCAAAAAATTTCATAGACTTAACGGTCTGTGAACAACCAAATATAGAGATATATATCCTGGATTTTTCATATGTGCTACTCTTCAGAAGTCTAAAAAGCATGTCCATAAACATCAGACCCCCCCCCCAAAAAAAAACACAGACAAAAAACGACACTCACATTGTTAAAGTATTCATAAATACAGTTTCAAAAAATAATGTGAGCTATCTTTTATACGAACAGAGATAGGAAAAGATATTTAAATATCATGCCGTAAATAGCCCTAAGTAAATAAAGAGAATTAAAAAAAAAACAATTAGAAAATATTTAAATAAATATATAAATAAATTAAAAGTTAAAAGGGAGAAGAAAGGAAAAGAGAGAAAAAAATTTGAAATTTAAAAAATATGAAAAGCATGCAAAGTTACTAAGTTAAAATGTAATTAAAATAAACCTCACATTCTTTTTTGAAACTGTATTTATGAATCCTATATATATATCAGTGTTGTGTTTCATCTTAAATTTTTTTTCTGTTTCTGCACACGATTTTTGGACTTCTGAAAAATCCAGGATATATATTGCTATATTTGAATATTCATGGTAGACGAAACGGACTGTCAAGTGTATGGATTTTTTTAAAAGGTGAATAAAGAAATGATTATTGGAATCTAGTACTCTATTGTTTATTTATATATGCTCTGGTGTTAAAAATGATCATCCATTGAACTTTAACGTTTAAAGTTTGACTCTTGATAATACACACACACACATATATATATATATATATATATACACAGTATTTACAATAAGTGAGTACACCCAACAAATTTTTTACTTTTTACTACATAGAACTTTAATTTTTCGTAGGATTTAAATGAAACTCGATGTGAACATAGTCATGTAGTGGTTTAATAGCTTTATGAACTATGAATGAACAAATATCTTTTTAATGCAAAAAAATTGAACAAAAACATTTGGAACAAGTAACAAAAAGTGAGTACATATGAGCATTTTAAACAAATAATCTTATTTTTAATACTTTGTATGGCCTCCATTGTTATCAATAACAGCAGACAACCTCCTAGGCATTGATTCGACTTGTTTATGACATGTGTCCGCCGGAATTGCGTTTCATTCACACTTGATGACCTCCTTCAGTTCGTTATTATTTCTCTGATTTTTCCCGTCAATTTTCCGTTTCAGATACTCCCACAAATGCTCTATTGGGTTCAAATCAGGTGACATACTCGGCAATGGTAAGGTATTCACCCGTTTACTGTCTAAGAACGCATTCGTAGCCTGAAACGTGTGATTAGGGTCGTTATCTTGCTGGAAAACTACACGTCTGCCAATACTTGTTAGACTTGGTAACATTTTTTCCTCCAATATCTGGCAATAGAGTTTGGAATCCATTTTTCCTTCGATGAAAGCAAGTCGTCCAACTCCTTTGGCACTCATATACCCCCAAATCATTAAGCTCCCATCCATGCTTCACAGTTGGCACGACACACTTATCCTTGTAAGCTTCCCCTTTTCGTCGCCACACACACTTAACGCCATCTGATCCGAATAGATTTATTTTTGTCTCATCAGCCAAAAGATTTTGTCCCAAAACTGCATGTCTTTGTCTTTATGTTCATTAGCAAATTCATAACACTTCTTTTTGTGAGAAGTTTTAAGCAGAGGCTTCCTCCGGGGCATGCAGCCTTTAAACCCGTCTTCATGGAGAATGTTGCGCACTGTCTGAGCACTCACAGTTACGTTTAAACTGTGTGAAATTTCTTCTGCGATGCTAGCAGCACTCCGACGTCTGTTTTCTTATATTAGTTGTTTGATGTGCCTATTTGTTCGATCAGAAAACTTATTTGGTCGACTGGGGCGGCGGCCATTTTTGACAGTTCCAGCTTTTTTGTACCGTTGAACAACTTTTGCTACCGTATTTCGGCTGATTACATTGTCACTAATTTCCTTATATGAATGACCACTCTTGAATAAATTAACAATAGTTTCACGAGTTTTTTTTATCTAATTCATTGCCATGAGGAGCCATTTCCAAGAATAAACGGAAAATTAAAGGGAAAAATCAGAGAAATAATAACGAACTGAAGGAGGTCATCAAGTGTGAATGAAACGCAATTCCGGCGGACACATGTCATAAACAAGTCGAATCAATGCCTAGGAGGTTGTCTGCTGTTATTGATAACAATGGAGGCCATACAAGTATTAAAAATAAGATTATTTGTTTTAAATGCTCATGTGTACTCACTTTTTGTTACTTGTTCCAAATGTTTTTGTTCAATTTTTTTGCATTGAAAAGATATTTGTTCCTTCATTGTTCATAAAGCTATTAAACCACTACATGGCTATGTTCACATCGAGTTTCATTTAAATCCTACGAAAAATTAAAGTTCTATGTAGTAAAAAGTAACAAATTTGTTGGGTGTACTCACTTATTGTAGATACTGTATATATATAGTTTAAATTTTTATTTATACAAACATTGTTGGTGACATATGTGAATATATTTCCAGCTGAAGTCGTGTCTGGCTAAATATTCAATTGAAAATGAGTGATAAATCAAAGGAAACCATATTTCTAAACATTACGTCACCAGAATTCATCCAGTGGCCCTGTATAATCCCAAAAGTATAAATTGGAAAAAAACAAAATTAAATTAATAAAAAAATGGGGATTTTTCTTACTTACTTGTTTATTCATTCATTATTCTGCTTATCTGATTGTTCTTGGACAGATTTTTAAAACGATTGTATGTGTATAATTTTTTTCAATCCGTATAAGTTAAATCGTAGTCTATTTTTCAGTTTATGATAAATTAGAATATCAAAGAATTAAGCTAATATGAAAATAGAATACAAAGTTGTGAAATTTGTAGAAAAAATAAATTATTATAATTATAAAGATAATTTAAGATAAATATATTTCTAACTATTTTAATAATTATTTATCTTAAATTATCTTTATATTTATAATAATGTATTTATATTTGTTTGAACATTACTATTTATTGTTATTATTATCTTATTTTTGATTAAACCACATCATTTATTAATTTTTTGTAATCAAATTGCAATAAACATTTAATTAATTTAACTTTAATTTATTAATTTGAAAATTTCTAAATTTAATTAATCTATATAATAAAAAAAGTGAAAGAAAGTGGGCTCCCTCTACCGTGCTAGAAAACTTCTCACACCTGACAGTATCCTATATCTCTACAAAGCCACCATCTGCCCATACATGGAGTATTTTTGTCGCATATGAGCTGGTGCACCATCCACGAATCTCTTCCTCTTAGACACGGTCCAAAAAAGAGTATCTAATCTACTAGGTTCGTCACTATTCACTAAGCTCTAGCTCCTTCCTATCACCGCACTGTTGCATCCTTGTGCTTGTTTTACAAGTAATTCAATGAAATATGCTCCGATGAACTTGCTGCTCTGGTGCCCCCGCAATGCAAATACACTCAACCAAGTCGACAATCAGCTAAATCTCATTCATTCACTGGTGAGGTCCCCAGATGCCGGTAAGCATTCTACTCCAATAGCTTCTATCCTCGAGCTGGATTACCAATTGTAGTCTATCTTTTCCTCACTGGACATAGAGTATTATACTGTGTTACACATGCAAAAAGTTAAATATTTATATTGCAAAAATGCAATTGGGCTTCGATCACTGGTTTTGTCCGGCGCATATATATATATATATATATATATATATATATATATATATATATATATATATATATATATATATATATGCCTGAAGAGACCAGTGATCGAAACATTGCATTTTTGTAATATACACATATAGCTTTTAGCTAATCAAAATAAAATTGCCATACATATACACACACACTTATAAAATCTATTAATAAACATTTGTTTCCCTCAGACTTTTTTCCTATGTATTTTAATCATGCAAAATACATATATTCCTCAGTTATGTTTTAAAAGACTTCCATTTCAATTGTTCTTATTAGCTGCAATTTTCAAGCACTCTCTGTTTATTAACAGTCGAATGTAATAAAAAAAAAAGAAGGAAAGAATAAAAATATTGGAATAGTCCATTAAAAACAAAAAAGAATATCAAACCAAGCCATAGCTGTAGGGGGAGAGAGAGATAGTGAGCAGAAATAAAGTAATTTTGAATTTTGTCCTTTTATTTCTATATTTAACTGACTTTTCAAACTCTCTTTTTCCTGATTCAAACAATCTAACCTCTAATGGGTGATCCAATGAATCACATTATTATTATTAATATATATTTTTTTGTTTCATTATTTACTTCATCAATAGAGCGAGGTAGTAGTAGTAGTATAAAATTAAACTTATGGCAAGTAAACTACATATAAATGTTTGTGCTTCATTCCGAAGGGAAATCATAAAGCTAAATGCATTTACACTGATGATTTCTCCCAGGAATGACATACAAACCTTTCTGTGTAGCTTACTTGCCATAAGTATATTTTTATATTTATGAATTTAAACTGTTTAGCATATTAACAGTGACATTAAAACTCCAACACATAAACAAAATAGAAGGAAAGCGTGTCCATTCGATTTATGTACCCAGGCAAACAAATTTGCATATTGCTTAGCAAAAAAAACATCCCATTAGTTCACTATTAATTACTGTTTTAATTTTATTATGATAGTTTTATCTATGCACACTCGTTTAAATTGTGGATAACATTAGCATTACTTTTGTATTAGGAGGTTTTACATTAATATTGTGAGATCTGCGCTGATATTGGACATTCATAAATAACAAAGACAATGTTTTATTTATAACTTGATAATTGAATATTATAGAAAAAAATAAGAGCAAGAGTACACAAGGGTGTTCATTCCTGGGCAACACCAGGGGTCTTGCTAGTAGTATATATTCATGACTAGAAACACTGGCATTAAAGAAAACGGAGTGATTAGAAGATGAAGAAAACATAGCTTAAAATATCTACGAAATCGTTAAATATTGTAATCCTTCATTGCAAGATTAATTTACTAAATAGAAATTGAAATAATTTATGACAAAGAAGATGTTTGAATCGTATGCACAAGAGAGTTCACCCATCTCTACTTTGTAAGAAAACAAAAGAAAAACAGAAAACGTTTATATTTTTAAAAATTTATAATCAGGTCAATTCATTTATTATCGAAGAAATATCTTTTCTTTCTTGACTTATCACTTCAAGTTTCAATATTGAGAAAATATCATCATCATCATCATCATCATCATCATCATCATCATCATCCTCATCAACAACAACAACAACAACAACCGGTTTATTTGTTGAATCAGGCCACAATTAATCCTCTGATGAGGGTGGGGCCTGATTGTCTAGTCTCGAAATCTAAGTCTTCCTCTCCACTCCTGTCTTTGGCAAGGCTTGATGGAATCCATACCCATGGCCTTTCTATCACGTTTGACTACGTCCTCCCAAGTCAACTTGGGTCTGCCAGTGGTGATGTTCTCTGCTGGCACATTCAACTGTCAGACTTTAGCAATCCAGCCATCGCTACGCTCAATGTGACCCAACCAACACTGTCTGTTCTTTCGCATGATGTCCGCAAGGCTTTTCAAGTCGACCTGTGAGAGCAGGGATTCAAAAGAAACATACTGTTCAGGCCTCACCAAACAGATCCATCTGACCATTGCCCTTTCATTACGGTGCAGCTTCCTTAGTATGCCAGCAGAGACAGCCCAAGTTTCTGAGCCATACAACAGCACACTTCTGACACATAAGGAGTATACACGCCCTCTCGTAGTTGTTGGCAGGTGTTTGTTTGTCAGGATTGGTAGCAGCGCTCCAAACTTTTTCCAGGCACACTTGCAACGTGTAGCTGCCGCAATTTCACAGCCTCCACCTGATGACAGCACATCTCCAAGATAACAAAAGTCTGTCACTACTTCCAGCTTGTTGTCACCAGTATCCATCTCCGTCAGTGGTCTGCCATCTATTGGTCTTGCTGTACCGGTGTAACAAAAGCACTTAAAGTGAGGATCTGCTTTGAGAGAGTCCTTTATGCCACTGCACCTTTTGTGGACCCAACCTGAACAGTGAGTGCAGATGATTGAGTTGCTGCCAGTTCCTTTCAGACATACAGCACACAGGTCCTGCGATCATGACCTTAGTTTTACCCATGTTGACTCTGAGACCTTTCTCCTCCATGCTACTCTTCCATCTATCCAGACGTTCCTTGAGTGACTGAAGTGAAGTATCAATGATCGCTAGGTCATCGGCATATAGCAGCTCCCACGGGCAGCCAGTATGGAATTCCAGTGATAGAGCCTCGAGTACAATGATAAATAGAAGGGGACTTAAGACAGATCCCTGATGGACGCCTACTCTAACCTCAAATTCGTCGCTGTAGCTGTTACCGACTCATACCCGACTACGTACATTGGTGTACATAGACGTTATCACCTGAACCAACCACTCAGTAACACCCAGCTTTCGCAGGGCCCACCAGATGACCCTTCTGGGGACACGGTCAAAAGCTTTCTCCAAATCTACAAATGTCATATACAGTGGTTTGTTTGCTGCTAGATGTTTCTCCATGACTTGGCATATGATGAAAATTGCATCTGTGGTGCTCCTACCGGGCATGAAGCCAAATTGCATATCAGCAATCTGTATTTGTTGTCTGATCAGCTGTTCAACAATTCTTTCCAAGACTTTCATGACCTGATCAATGAGCTTGAGTCCACGATAGTTACCTCTGTTTAATGCATCGCCTTTACCTTTGTACAGACTTACTATAATGCTGTTTTCCCATTCCTTAGGTATGCATCCTTCTCTGATGATGGCTTCAATCAGTTCATGCACCAAACTGGCCCCTAGTTCACCAGTTGGTTTGAGCATCTCAGCAACTATACCAGATGGCCCAGCTGCTTTATCAGCTCCCATTTTATGGATTGCTTCAGTGATCATCTCCTGGGTAATGGGGGTACTAGGACCTTCTATAGGAGGTTCATAAGTCAGCTCATCGGGGTTCCATGGAAATTCAACGTTCAGCAAGCGTTCGTAGTGCTGTTTCCATGACTGTTTTTTCGCTTCATCATCCAATGAGAGTTCACCAGAGTCGTTCCTTATAGGTTTTTCACCCAAGACATCTTGATTGTCACGGCGCATCTGTTTTGTGAGCTTGTAAATGTCACTTGACTGGATTTATTTTGAGAAAAATCTTTTTATCGGCCTCTGACTTAGCGTGGTGTACAGCAGCTTTAGCAGCACGCTTGGCTCCATTGTATGCTTCCCTACTACCTCCTGTTTTCTATGCTCTGTAGCATCGCCTCTTCTCTCTTAACAGCTTGATCAACAATCTCATTCCACCACCAGGTTTGTCTCCTCCAATTGTGCTTGGATGACACTCCACATACCTCCGTCGCTGCATCATTCAATCCATCCTTGAGCCTCTTCCAGTGCTCTTCAACACTCACTGCCCGTGTATCCCGATGTGAAGAAACAAATCTCTCAGCAAATTTAGCATGAATGATTGGATCCTTCAGCTTTCACAGTTTTATGCGTGGTGTAAACTTGTGTTTGCATTTGAGGGAAGCTTCTGCCTTGAGATCACATAATAGCAGATTGTGTTGAGATACACATTCTTCACCCAGGCTGACTCTGACATTTGTGACACGTCTCCTGAAGCTGCGCCGGAATAGTATGTAGTCTATCTGGGTCATGATTCCTCCAGATTGGTATGTAACTAGGTGTTTAGGCCTCTTTTCGAACACCGAGTTGCCAATCACTAGATTATTAGCAACAGCAAACTCGAGTAGTCTTTCTCCTCCAGCATTCCTCATACCAATAGCATGTTCACCATGTACTTCTTCATAACCGCGAGGAGTGGAACCAATATGTCCATTCCAGTCACCACACACAAACAGTTCTCAGTACTAGGTACAGTCACCACTAGGCTCTGCAGCTGCTCGTAGAAGTTGTCCTTTGCTTCCTCGCTGAGTCCAACTTGTGGAGCGTAGATGCAAACAATGGCAAACACTAACTTTCCAACAACAAGACGAACAAATATTATCCTGTCGGATATTCGCTTCACCTCAAAAACTTTCTCCCACCACTTCTCTGCCACCAATATTCCCACTCCACCTGTCCCTTTATCATTCCCAGACCAGTAGAACTTGCAGTTGGTATCCCTCCCGACTATTTTTCTCACACCTTCATTTCTCCATCTCGTCTCTTGTAAACAACACAAGTCAATCTTCTTTCTGGATATTGTCTCCACCACCTCATTTGCCTTTCCTCGCATGGTTCCAACATTCAGAGATACAATACGAAAAAGTTCTGGATGTTCGTATGATTTGCCATAGCCAGGCCCTGAAGATCCACGCATCCTGGGATCTACGAAGCCCAAGACATTACCAGCAGCATTAGTGCTACTGGCACTGCCTTTCTTTTTTCCTGCTGTATTTCGACTAGACAATTTTACGGCTGGATGCCTATCCTTTACCAACTTGAACACTTTTGGCAGTCCAAGACCTCCACCGTTCCCATCTAACTAGGGCTGATGTCGTTTCCACTTAAGCATGTACAAATGTCATACATTACCAGTGAGTTGCTTATCAAGATGTTGTTGGTGAAGTATAAAACAAGAATTCCACTTCTATGAACAAAATAGTGACACATAAGTGAAGTAGACGTGCCCGAAATGTCGTTAAATATTTTTTTTACCTGGCGAAAGAAGGAAAACAACGCTTCTGTTGAATTAATCAAAATAAAGAATCCTTTTGAAATATACTCGTGTGATGGTCGTGAGTAAAAAAAACAAACGTCCTGCCGATCGGGTGTTTTTAAATGAGGAATATGAAAACGTTTCAATGTTTCACAAATGGACGAGTGATGACGACAAAGGAAAATAGATCCGTAAGAACAAGTTGAAGAACGTCAGACCAGGGTGTTTCTTGTGTTGTTTCAGCAATTGAAATTTTAAAATAAAAATCGTTGGAAACGGTTATTAGAAATGAGGAATATGAAAACGTTTCGATGTTTCACAAATGGACGAGTGATGACGACAAAGGAAAATAGATCCGTAAGAACAAGTTGAAGAACGTCAGACACGGGTGTTTCTTGTGTTGTTTCAGCAATTGAAATTTAAAAATAATGGTTATAAAAAATGCAGAACTTTGATTCAGGAAATGCACCAAAACTGTTTGAAAATGCACACAATGTATAAATGATGCATTTTTTTATTAGCAATGTCTACTTTTATGGTTTTAGTAGTTTTCATTGGGAAAGATTTGCAAATCAGAGAATATAATTTAACATAAAATCTGTACAAAATTTTCAGACAGAATTTAATTATGTGATATGTACTTTTGTTTAATATATATTTATTGGCTTTGGATAAACCTTTTTTCATGATCATCCTGGAACCATCCCCAAACAATTTATTTTATTACCAATAGAAATCTCATTAAAATGTTCCTATTTACTTGCCTCCCCAGGTCAGTTCTCAATGTGGGTAAAATCCAGCTCCCTCATAAGGGGCACTCTGGATTGGGACAAAAATTAAAATTGCCTTAGTCTAGGAGAATTTCTCCTAAAACTCAGGAGAAAAAAGATGAAGTGCAATATCGAAACAGAGAGTACACTTTTCTCCTAGCTAAAAGGCCAAGGGAGTGATTGTGGTTGTTATATGAAAATTGAAATCTCTGAACTCTTATTGGATAAGTAGGCCATGTGATGTTTTCATCCATGTTCACATATATCTAATATATAAAATTATGTCGGTCGGACTTTCAAAATCAGACCTAAATAGCAATGTATCTGACAAACGATACTTGATTCGGACTAGCTAGTTTTTCTTCCACTACACTATTGACCTGAATATAATTTTAGCTGCTAGGATTATGAATAAAATGGAAATATTTTCCGTTACTCGATTAAACAGCTTAAGCTCTTAATAAAAAAGAAGTTTTGATATTTCACTCTCTTACATTATAATTATCAAACTATTTAAATCTTTTCATTAGTTTTGTTTCATATGAAAAACCCTTACATAAAATTAGTTGATCACATTTAAATATAAAAAAAATATGTGGACTTGTAATTCTTGAAATTGGGAGATATTTTTCCTTAATAACCACTTATGCACTTGATCAACTTGATGAATTGTGCCTGAGAAAATTCTGTAGTTGTTGATCGTTAAGCTCCTGCTTCATAAATTCTATAGTTTCAGTGCACGGATTCAACAGAAATGTACTAATGGTCCTCAACATAGTATTTGCAGTTATGTTCTCACTTCCTTTCAGATATCTGATGTTTGAGGTAAATCGTAGCAAATAGTCCACGTGACGTATTACTCTTGAGGAATACTTCTCAGAGTTAGATAGGAATGTGCCAACAAGTGGCTTCTGGTTCATAAAAATGGAGAAATGTCTCCCTTCCAGATAATGTTTGTAATGACAATATGATTGCATAAGCAGCATATAGTTTCCTTCCAAATATACTGTATATTAAGGGAGAAAAACGAAACCAGTTTTCAAGAGCCTGAAACTTTTTTTTTGCAAAAGTGCTCCCACACTTACAGCACTGGCATCAACTGCTAAACTCAACTCCACATTAGGAAGATGTGACAATTCAGTTGTTTTTTTAAAAATCTGCTTTAAATATCACCAAATGCAGTCATTGCATCACTTGACACTAATATATCTCATTTACTTTTACATTGGTTAGTAGATTAGTAAGAGGATGGAGAATACTTATACAATTAGGTAAAATGGTGGTAAAAATTTATTATACTCCAAAGATTGTCGTAAACTTTTCATATTTCAGAGCACTAGGAAATTTTAAATAGCTTTGATCTTAAGAGAAGAGAAAATGCCAGCTGTACCTGCACAATAACCCAGAAACACAATTTTGATCTTGCTTCATTTTCTTTGAACAGCTCATAGTTTTTGAATCTCTCAAATGTCTCCAATTTGCATGAAATTTAAATTGACCAATTAAGAAAGATTCCCAAAATTTCAAGACCATCAGAGTAATTTAAGGGCATATAAATGGACATTATCATAACCAATCATTATGAATTTTTGAAGATAGCTTCTAGGTGTAATGGTGGGCAATGTGAGCTTGAAAATAAATGTATCCACAAATTCAAAATCTATTGGATAGATTTTTCTGAAATGATGAACATATTTGATAGAGGGAGTGTAATGAGCTGTCTGATTTCCAAACTTGAAAATAAATGTACACAGGTATATTTATTTTTAGAGGTGGGATTCAAACACATACTATATTCCAAAAGGGAGTCTAATTAGTTATGCTTGATTTATTTTTTAGGGGAACAAAGGGAGCAGAACCTACCCTTTGAAAATAGATGTACTCATAAAAGTTACTCCTTCATCCTTAATATATTGTTGCATGTGGTGTTATTCCCCCCCCCCCACTCCCACCAGGGTAACACTGGATAACCCTGCTAATCATTATATGTTTAAACTACAAACACAGACTGCATAGACAAAAGCTGTGTGAATGTCATAGACTAACTGCTCTTGAAGTATTATCACATTGATCTTTTGTTATGTGACTATTATATGGTTTGTTTGAACAATCTTTGATCCAGTGTTATTTGAAATCACAGAATCCACATCTTGCTTTGAATGGATTTGTTTTCCTCAAAGATTTGATTCTGGTATCACTGATTTATCAATATAAGATTGAAGAAACCATCATTTTTGGTAATGTGAAGCATAAATATTATTATGAATCATTAAGATCAAATTCTTCCTTTATGGTGTGAACACTTTTGTAGATTTTTTTCTATTCAGGTCGTTTGATTTCATATCATCAAATTTGAAATCACTAAAACAGCATCAGAACGTACCACTCATACTTTGTGTACTTATTGCATTTTTGTTCAAATAGTGGGGGATGATCTCTTCTCTTCCTTGTAGCCCCTTTCATAAAGAAGAGATGTTGCTAGCGTCTCTCTACTGTATTGTTATATTTATGCTAGGTGCTCGACTGAGTCCCCCCGTCCCTGTAAAACATTCACAGCAAGAACCCTACAACCACATTAGAGAACTTTCTTTTCTCTCTCTCTTTCTCTGTACCAAAGACCAAGCAGAACTTTCACGAACAAAGTTTCTTACTAGAGCATCCCATTTGTGGAACAAAACACCAAGAAGTTGCTTCCCAGCCGACTACAACATACTCGTCTTCAAGTTTAATGTAAACAAATACTTGTTGAGCCATCCTCTTGGATAATCAATTCCTCTTAAAAAATCTTCTGCCCATTTCACAGTTGTTTTCGATCCTTGCGTGGTGGCAATTATCGTCCAACCGACGATCTCTTTAACTCTTAATCAAGTGATTCATTAGTAAAGAAAAAAAGACACAGAATCATTTGATTTTGTCTATGATCTTTGTAGAAGCCAAATTCCATACCAGAGAGTAAAATCTTGTTTTTCTTCCTTTTCAAACACATCGTTCAATTCTTACATCATTTTCATTATTTAATTCATCAGGGTTCATTTCTATGGGCGACCTCACAAAGTTTCCCAAAGTCAGAACCTTAATACCTCTTCTTTTCATTGAGGATAGTTGCCAACTGCCCCGTATTTTACTGTTTTTCAACCGTCGTAGGACATTTTTTTTTAAAACAATAAATATTATTATTCTATCACTTGTATCATAGTAGCAGAAAACATTATTTGTACACCACACATTTTTTTTAAAACAATAAATATTATTATTCTATCACTTGTATCATAGTAGCAGAAAACATTATTTGTACACCACACATTTTTTTTAAAACAATAAATATTATTATTCTATCACTTGTATCATAGTAGCAGAAAACATTATTTGTACACCACACATTTTTTTTAAAACAATAAATATTATTATTCTATCACTTGTATCATAGTAGCAGAAAACATTATTTGTACACCACACATTTTTTTGTTAAGCACTAAATAATAGCATTTTATTTTCACTTCATAATTTTCTTTGTCAAATGGAACTTAAATGTAAATCCCATCCAACAAATCATACATTAACCATAAGTCAGGCAACCTGTATTCTAATCACAGTTTAGCCTCGTGTAACTGCCGGCTATCAGTGTAAAATCATCTATTTTTCATCGTAACAGGGTAAAATCATATGAAAATATTTTTTTACTTTTTTTTTTTACATGAAGGTTTCTTAAAAAAAAAAAAAAAAAAAAAAAAAAAAATCGGTATTAAAAATTGTTAAAATTGAACAATAAACTAAGTTAATTGTATTTTATAAAATAAATTAAATATTTAAATAAATTTTCAAAAAATTTCCTGCACAATTTGTTGTTACTTAAAAGTATTTTTTGAACTCTCATTAACTGAAAATAATTTTAAATCTTCAAAAAATACTTTTAAGTAACAACAAATTGTGCAGGAAATTTTTTGAAAAATATAATGAAATATTTTTAATTTTTGAAAATTTCAAATTATTCGATATATTCAAAGTTATTCTTTATTCAATAATGTGATTGCAAATGATTTAGAATTACATCTGCTCCTATTTCTACCTATTAAACACATGATATCATCTCCATTACCTTTATTCAAACATTCTAAGCATTAAATGTTCTAAATTCATCGAGTCTACACAAATAAACAAGATCAAAGCAATCATTCCGAAAAAAATACTTACACATCTTGAAAGTCTTCTAATGTTTTCTGTGGTGTGAATGCATTGAGTAAACCTATGATCTGTAGAAAGAAAGAAAAAGCAAAGATATTTTTAATAATGAATGTATTTTAAATCAGGTATTATACAAAAATCGCAAAAAGTGTTAATATTTTAGAGATGCAGTTAATATAAAGTGAAAAATGAAGACTGACTTATGAAAATTAAAAATTGTAATTTACAGTCAGACGGTGATTAAGGATACCCTAGGGATTGAACTCACTAACGCAAAATAGCCATTGTCACTTAGATAAACATTTCTTTCTTTTATCCCAGAAGTTTACAGGTGTCCAGATAGGTTGGACATTACTTTAAAACAATTTATTTTTAATAAAATCATCATACATGTATTGATTTTAAAATTATTAATTTAAAAACAACACTTAACATGATATTAACTGATACATTCTTTTCATGCAGTATTTATCTTTTCTTTTGAACATTTGAAAAGAAATTAGGCGTTTTCATTTTTAATTGTTAAAATAAAATGTTTTTTAATGTACCTAACGCCAATAACATATGCAAACACCAATAAACTAGAAAATTACCAAACGTTATAATTATCCAAACATTACAGTTTACAAACAATAAAACCCCTCTTTGTGTTTAAATTAAAAAAAAATCCCATAAAATTTAACTTTAGTTAATACGAAACTGGCAACTACTCTCTACTTTTTATATTATTTTTGTAATTATTTTAGATGGAGGTCCTGTTTTCAACATAACTGATCAATGATTTTTTTACATACGTAGTTATCGTTCTACTTTGAAGAGATCTATTTAATTGCTGTTTAAGATGAAATGTATTATTACTAGAGAAAGTATGCGTATACATATGATGCCCCCACCATATTGCAAAATTGAAATAAACTTGTAACATTTTTTTAAATTTCTTTCATAAAAAAGTCATTAAATACTTATATAGCCACACTCAAAGGTCGTGATACATCTATCTGCAAATAACTATATATTTGTCTATTTTAGTTAGAATTTATTTTAATTTTGTTTTATTTATTTATCTATAGACTTGTTGGTTAGTGACTTAGTAGGAATTTATTTTCATGTCTACATTTAGATTTAAGTTCTTAGCTTTTGTTTAACAGATTTCTTTGTGTTGGAAATGTGATTGTTTATACATTTTATATATATATATATATATATATATATATATAGAGAGAGAGAGAGAGAGAGAGAGAGAGAGAGAGAGAGTATTTATCAACTGAAACAGTTGGGAGGAAACCTCATTTTCATTCGTTTATGATTGAATATTTGTTTTCTTAAAAAAAAAAAGAAGCAAGTTTCATAGAGGTCACTCAGTACATAGGCCTTATTAGTTTGAAAAGAATATGATATTGATATATTTATGAATGAAAATATATTGTAAAAATTGGTTTAATTGTGAAGAATTTAGTCCATCTAATTGATAATCAGATGAAAAGATGATAATTGATGAGAGAAGAGGCGCGCTTAAGCAATTCAACTGTTCTACAATCCTCTACACTTTGATGCCAGTCTGGAAGGAAGATTGACTGAAGATAGATGAAAATACATTTAGATACTGAAACAAATTTCCATCAAGCTGAAAAAACAAAAGGGCAGAAAGAAAGAAAATGTCAGAATATGGATTCTTTGTTCTTTTCATTGAATTAATCTTATTTTTAGCCGCACTGTCTGCCATTTCCCTTTTCCTAAGAAATGAAATGCAATCAAATCTATTGTTTTCTCTTAGCCTGAACTACCTATAACAGAATACATGAGACATGCATCAGAAATATGTCTTATAGGTAAGAATTTGCATATAAGAGAATAATCATTGTCATATTCAGTTTAACATCTGTTTGAAATTCTGGCCTAAAATCTTAAATAATACCCTTATCTGAGCATATTGAATTCACATTTGACCTAAAATCTTAAATGATTCTTTTATCTGAGAATATTGAATTCACATGCTAGTCTAAAATGTTAAATGATTCCTTTATCTGAGAATATTGAATTCACATGCTAGTCTAAAATGTTAAATGATTCCTTTATCTGAGGATATTGAATTCACATCTGACTTTAAAATCTTAAATGATTCCCTTATTTAAGCATATTGAATTCACATTTGACCTAAAATCTTAAATGATACAAGTAATTAATATATTGATTTTTTTGTTAAACTGATCTTAATAATTCCAGAGTATTATTGATTTCTAATTTTTCAAATTTATTTTATTCAAAATAATTGCATAAATAAATGTTAAAAGATAAAAAGAAAATAGAGAAATAACTGTCATTTTATTATTTAATTAGTTAATTTAAGTACATTTAGAAGTTAATCAGTTGCCAAGCATTTCATTCCAAGATATTAACCTGTCTTACAAACCATTCTGTTTTACATAGGTTTATGTATTAACATTTTTTTATATATTATATATTTTATTTGCCTTATTTAAAAAAATATTTACACACAAAAAGCAGAAACAAAATGTAATAAATAATTCATTAAAACTAAAAAAATAACTTTAACTTTTTTCTCATATGTAATAGTTGTCAGAGTGTTACATCTGTACACCCCAGAGTGTAAACATTACAGAAGTACTGAAAAGCAACGATATTAAATCAGACAACAAACAGATAATGAAAGAAAATTGTTGTGTTATATTTGTTTTCTTTTTGTTATTAATAAGTAGGCATTAAAGTTTTAAATATTTGTTAGGAGTCTTAAAGTTGAAGTTGGGATCTGGATTATGAACAATAAAAAAAAACTAGAAACTAATTGATTAACACTGGGGTTTTATTTTTTACTTATTTAAATGATTTTTTTGAACAATAAATTTATAAGAAAAACATCAGCAACGGACATGTGTAGGATGCAGAAAAATAATTTAAATAATGAACAATAACTTAAACCTTGCTATCCCACAAAGTTATGAAAAATTAGTAATAACAATCACCCTTCTGTTCTTGATTTTTTTAGAAATCTTTTATTCCAAAAATCTAATTCACAAATTCCTTTTTGGAATTTCTAATGTCACTGGGTCGAAATATTGGAAAAAGTGAAAATCTTAAGAATGTTTTTGTGTTAATATTTTTAAATTAAATTAAATATGCCTCGCTTATAACCTCATTCCATACATACACCGATTCATTTCTGTTCGAAATTCGTTTTTCTTTAAACAAACTGCTTCATATAGTTGCAATTACCTACTAGACACCATCCTTGAATGTCTTCGGTCTCTCTGTACAAGGGTTTGTCAGGATAACCTGACATGAGGATATTGTCCCTACAGGTAAACCCTGACCAAATATTCAAAATAACAGTATTTGAAGCCCAAATAAGATCTCGACAAGGCGATGTACTGGCTCATACGAGGAATGGTGTGCCTTTTTCAAGTAATGTTACCTCAAGTAACAGCACTAAGCTGGATACTCCACCAGACTAGACAAATTCTTGTCCTAGAATTCTGATAAGACCAAGAGACCACAAGAAAGATATACTATAACATAGTTCACTGGTCAATTGGGGAGAGGAAAATTAATATTCTCAACTTCTTTACTAACTCAATGGTTGACAGGTAAAGGAGAACATTAATGGAATATTCAAATATCTATGTATCTCATGTAAGGATTAAGTGTTAGCCCCTTGATTTCTGAAAACTTTGACTGAAGTAAAATGAAACAGACAAGTGATATATACACACACACACACTAGAATACCTGCCCTAGGACTGGTAAAATTACTTCCACAAACAGAACAGTTTTGCACCACTTTTATGTCTCCTTACGAAAATTAAGATAAAGATATAATGATACTAAACCTCATGTTTATAATCATTATTCCAATTTTGATCAAAATCCATTACATAATTTTGATTCTAGAAAATGACTAGAATTTAAGGTTTAGAGGAGCTTAAAAAGAAATTGAAATTACCAGAATCTTGCTTAATTGGAGTTTATTACTATGGATCAAATCTAATGCAAATCTGAAATATTTGAATTTTCTAATGTTGTGCCCATATTATGCCCTCTAAAACCCTTTAAAATTTTCCAAAGAAACTAAAATTTGAGGAAATTTATTACTTGATGTCTAATACCTGTTGTTAAAATTTCACCAAAATCAGAGGTATCTGAACTTTCACAAAGGACTCCTGCTCCTTCTTTTTCCCCACTTTGCATAAAACAAAATTTAATTTAAATATATCTGCCTAGCAGCTGTGTTCCCCAATTCATAATGATCAGTTAATTAGTTTATAAGTGAATCCTGTACATACACATATATAAACATATACACATACATACATAATATATACTAGCAAATATACGCTCCCTCCGGTCGCATATTTTTGCTAGGCTGCCGCGTCAGAAATGACGCTAGTATGTAATTTGGGTAGAGCTTTTTATCACTACAATTAATTTATATAATATATTGCACATGATAAATAACAACATTAATAAAAAGAAAAATCAAGTTTGCATTGTTATCGTCTGCTCGCTTTTCTTTCCATCCAATCGTTTTGCGCCAAATCCACGTAAGAATTTACAAAATAATAAATGATAATAGTTTTAGTTTTGCAAAGAGAAAAAAGAAAAGTGTACCTAAAATGAAATTAACAATAAAAAAATACAGCGAATACGATTCTAAAAACAGTTATTTACTTGCCCAGTAAAAGGTGTCCCCCACCCCCCCAAAGTTATTGTCTGCTCGCTTTTCTTTTCACTCAATTGTTTTGCGCTAAATCCACGTCAGAATATAATAAGTAATATTTTATGTCTTTCAAATTGGAAAAAAAAGGTGTACGTAAATTAAAATCAACAATTAAAACAAATTCAGGAAAGATATCCAAGAGGTTGATTGAAGATTGATCCAGGTAGTAAGTGACAGTCCAAAAATGAAAAAATTGATTAAATTGAAAAAGTTTATCCAGTCGGGAAATGCGTCCGCAATCGATGCAATAAATGACAGTTAAAAATATATTACTAAAAAGGCCCCTAAATACTGTGTTAACAAAATCACTATAACTCGAAGAAAAATTAATTTTTTGAATTAGCGATATTATTATTGAATAAAGCATTGTTTAATCAATATTTTCAGCAAAAAAATAATATAATTGCAAAAAAATTTTCATGTGATTTTAATGATTAGAGTTTCTGGAAAAATAAAAAATGCGACATAATTATATTTCCCTTTCATACATGAACGTGGCATCATCAGCGCAAGAAATTTTTTTATAATCTTGAAAATAAACCAAAAATTGACAAATTTGAGACCAAGGAACTTAACTAAAAAAAGAATTTTAAAAATTGGATAATTTCTACTAACGATTCACTTTGATTGGTATGGTAGCCCCAGCTGGGATTAGCCTTCCAACAATCACTCACTTTTACACCACCCTCAAATTTTTATTTCTAGAGATTCAACAATTTCGTTAATTTCACAATTCATCGTCAATTATTTGGAAAGATTTGTATTTGTTTTGTCTTTTTTTCATTAATAAATATTTAAGAAGTTAAAAACAATTATTTATTAATAAATAAAGAGAATTCAAACATGACATTTTCTTTCAAAATTGAATTATGTTTATCAATAAATAACTGTTTTAACTGTTTTTTCAATGAATAAATTGTCAGTGTAGTCATTGACTTTAATTTACTTTTTCACACTTAAAATAAAAAAAAAACACTTTATTTTAAAAAGAATCAATGTAATTTATCGTTACGACACATTAAGAATAAATCGAGTAACTAAAGTTTTAAATCATGTAAAAAAATTTTTTTTATATTGACGCAGTTTGTAACGTAAAAATAATTTTTAACATTTAAAAAAGTTTTATTTCAAATTCTAAGGAAAAACATTTGTAAACAGACGTCATCAATAATTTCAGAGTATTACTAAATTAAAAACTAATGCCAAGTTAAGTATGAACCTTTTTAGTTAAAAATAAAATAAGATCTTAATTGTGTACACTCATAAATATTTTAATTAAATAAACATTTCCTTTTTTATTATAACAAAATAAGGGTACTTAAATTTGTTTATAACCTTAAAAAGAATAAAGAAATTAATGGATAATAATTTTTCAACTTCTATAAACTATTACAAAACCATTTTTATATATAAAGTTAAAAATTATAAATTATGACATTTTTGTCTTCCATATATTTTGCATAGCGATAGTCAATTGGTAAACAAAGTCGTTTGCTGATTATGTGACGTCGGATTTTACCCATTTATGACTTTTGGGGGATAATTTTGCTAATTTTTAGTAAAATATGGGAATTATTTTTTTTTAATTCAGTATCTTATGACTTTAATTTAATAATTATCTTTGAAATAGTTCCCAAAAACTAATATTTATCTTTCAAGGGATTTTTACAAGTAATTTTTTCAAAGTTCAAAATTCACTGAATTTTTAGGTTTTTCAGCCGCCGTGATTACATATTTCATTATAATTTATTTTTCACGCGTAAATATGCAGTTTTTTTCATTTAGAGATTAAGTTTAGGCTTTTATCTTTCAAACACAATCAAATTTTACACGGAAACTAATTAATTAATGATAAGCCCTTTTTAATAAGCATAGTCCGTACAAGAGGCAGCCATTTTTGCACATACCTAATATATATATATATATTTTTTATATAAAGACAAGAAAAAAATATGCTCCCCCTGGTCGTATATTTTTGCAAGGCTGGGAGAATGATATGGTGAACGAATATATAATACACTGAACCCCAAAGGAGGGGATAATAATTGAGAGGATGATATGACAAACCAAAAACGGAGTTAATGCTTGGGAGGATGATATAATGACAGCAGAATAGATAGTATGCTACCCCCCCCCCCCCAAAAAAAAAGATGGTAATCCTGAGAGTATCGTATTGTGAAGAACGAACATATTCTATCCTGGCCCCTAAAAGAGGAGGTAATGCTTGGGAGGAATGTATCATGACAAGCATACTACACTACACCCCAAAAGAGGTGGTAAAATCTGAGAGACAGCCCCCCCCCCCGGGAGGTGTAATGCCTGGGAGGATAGTATCATGATAAAAGATACTACACTACCCCCTATAAAATAGAGGAGGTAATACCTGGGAGGATCCCTCATAAAAGATACTACACTACCCACTCCCTTTAAAAAAATAAATAAATAAATAAATGGAGAAGGTAGTCTTTGTGAAGATGGTCTCATGACAACAGAACAGATACATTACCCCCTTCCCAAAACAGGATATAACATCTGGGAGGATTACCCCCACCCCTTAAAAGAAAGGTGGACGAGGAGGTAATTCCTGGAAGGACGGTCTTATGACAACAGAAACTATACTACACTACCCATCCCCATTAAAAAAAAATACGATAATAGATTAAATCAGGGTATTTTTTTAAAAATGCCTCACCATAAAAACATTATTTTTTAGAATAAGGAATTCCTTGGCCTTTTGGCTAAAATCAAAGTGTAGTCAGGTAGGGGCAAGGACATAGAAACTCCCACTAATTTCCTGGATGTCCCCTCATGACAACATTTGTAAGGCTTCAAACCGGTCTCAAAAACTCTGTCTGGCAAAGGCTAGAGGCCGCGGAGGAGGCCCATACTGGGAACAAAACTTACCAAGGACAAAGACCCTTCCCTGGATGAACCTTTACCAGAATGGAAGGGAAGGGTCCCAATTTTTGTGCATCCTTCTTTTTTAAAGGCTTAAAAACTAATGTTTCCCCTGGACGTCGCCGGCATTGCACGCAGTGGCCAGGATACCAGAGATTTCGCCATATTGAGCATGTTACATTGTGTGGCGTCCTGTTGCCGACAGACTTCGGAACCAGTTGCCACACTGCTTAAGGTAAATTCATGACTGTACTTGGCTAGTTTGCATGCGAGAGGCTTGAGGTTTTCAAACCGGCGGTTCGCGTCCGGAGAGATCTCTTGTCCCTGAGACTGGATGTAGCTGCGATCAAGGAGCCACACTTCGTTTCATCTAAAGATCAGGTGCTAACCAGAGAATTTGACATCTTTTCAGCATATGGAAAACTCTGGAGGGAAGGGCATCTCCTTGTTTGTGAAACGCACCCTGTCCGTGACAGTCGACGTTGTCACAAGGGGTTGGGGGGCTGCAGACTGGTCATGGCCGCATTGCCGTAGAAGATTTTGCGTTTTGGGTCGTTATGGTTCATGCACCCAGCACCGTTCGAGAGAGGGTCTCCTTTTTTGAGGATCTGAACGTGTTCGTCACATGTCTGAAGCGCATAGTTTTAATGGGAGATTGGAATGCTATCCTTGATCCCAAGATAGACAAGGTCGAGGCAGAGGGGAACTAGAGAGACCAGCCTGGTTGACCTGATGGCTAGATGTGATCTTGTCGACAGGTTTCGTGTCGATCATCCGGGGCGGGAGATGTAGACATGGTGGGTTTGCCTTCCTAACCGAATACTTATTTGGATAGGATGTTAGTTAGAAGAGGCGACAGAGACTTTATATCGTGTCCTACATTCCACTGACTAGGTCAATTGGACCATAAACTAGTTAAGACCTAGTTGAACTTAGTAAATAGGCCTAAACTAGCCGGGTACTGGCAGTTGAATACCCTCTTGCTGGAGATACAAGACTTGCGGAAAAAGCTACAACTACTTATCCAGCAGATTTTAGTGGGCGGTTACTGAAAGTAAGTGGTGGGTTAGCCTGAAAACTAAGATCAGAAGCTTCTCCATCAAATACGCTCAGCATTTCGCACTAGATAAGATCAGAGCGAAGAAGCATTTAAAAGGAAAAACTATTCCGGGTAGTGGCTAGAGGGAATACTGTACACATAGAACTAGCTAAGCAGGACCTACGACGCGAAGCTAGCGAGCGTTACGAAGGCCAAATAGTTAGAACAAGGCTAAGGAAAGTTTCCAATGAAGCTGAGAACTCTGACGTGGATGAGCGTAAGGAAGTTTCCCAGCATGGCTCGGATAGGTACATTAGAAAAGTCAAGCACCCGGATGAACAAACATAGGAATCGACTCGGAAGATTTGCGAGGGATTTCAGGAGAATTTCGAGGAGTACTTTACCCAACTGCCCAATCTCCGAGTCCAGGAGTTTGGCAACTACTTGGCTGACTCTCCCCGCCTCGAGCAGCTAGTTGTGAAGGCAGGGTTACAAAGCGCAAGGTTCTGGCTGTGTTGAAGCAGGTCGGCTACAACAAATCATAGGGACTTGATGGCTTCCCCTACGAATTGTATATGAGGCTGTCGTACATGTTTGTACAGATTCTGACGGATGTGTTCAACCATTGGTTTGACGAGAGTTCTATCCCGGGTCAATTCACCAAGGGAGTGATCACATTGCTGAATAAGCGGGACAGGCATGGTGGGGAGGAACTAGACGATTATAGGCACATAACTCTTCTAAACACAGACTTAAGGATTTTAGCCAAGATCTTATTGAACCGGTGCAGGATGTTATTGGAGAATTGATCAAACTCAAGCAGAACTACGCTGTGAAGGGGAGATCGATCGAGAACAACTTGCATCTGATTTGTATGATCCTAGAGAGGATAGAAGACGACATGGAAACCGTGCTGATCAACTTGGATCAGTTCAAAGCTTTCGACAAGGTCGACCATCGTTTCTTGGCATCTGTTTTAGAAGCCGCTGATTTTAAACCTGACTTCCGCAAATAGATCAGGGCTGTTCGTTGTCACCCCTGCTCTACATCGTTGCGTTGTAGCCGCTACTGCACAAGCTAAGAAGTGGGGAAGCAAGTTCAGTTCTACGTGAAATCATTTTGCCTGGTGGGGTGTGAACCAGACTTTCCACATTCACTAATGATATCATTGCCTTTGTGTGATGCTTTCGAGACATCGAGAGGATGACAGAGGTGCTTACACGTTACAAAATGATCACAGAGGCCAAAATCAACCAGAGCAAGTCAGTCTGTCTGCAGCTGGGTGCCTGGAGCAGTGATACCACTCTTCCGGCTCCTTTCTGCTGGACAGATGGCCTGGTTTTAATCCTCGGCGTGTGGTTCGGACAGGGCATCCAGCTTGAGAGGAATTGGTCGGAGATACAGTCAAAAGTTGAAGTGTTGGTTAACACTTGGCTGAGACGTGCGCTCCTCTCATCCTTTACCTGCCTGCGAACCATCTAAAGGTTCTCTGGCACCTTCTGTCCTCACTTCTATGGGACAGAAAGACACACTGGGTTCATAGTCAGGTCTGTATTCAACGTCTGTGTGAGGGAGGATTTGGATGCCCGACTTGACGTGTCATCGTAGAAGGACATCACCCATTTTCCTTTTTTCTACCACTTAAATCCCACGCCCATTTAGAGATTGACTTGTTTGTTTTAATTTCTGAGATAACAGTAACCACCATACAAGATTTCAGCCCAATCAGATAAATAGTTTTTGAGTTTTCAAAGTTTTCAACGAATAACTTTGGGAATACTTCATACAATATGAAGAAGTAAGCCCCAGATAAGACTTTCATCCATCCTTATGTTGTCAGGCAGAAGTTTGCAGTCTTATGACCGACTTATCTTCTTCTTAGTAGTGTTAACATTATCTAATTAGAAAAATTAGCAAAAACAATACAAACAATTATTATTCCTCTAGTAATTCAGGATAAATTCTTTTTAATTCATTCATTATTTATTTAAATAAATATATTTCCCATGTTTTATATGAAAAAATTTGCATCAGCAATAGATACAAATTTAGAATTAAGACCGTTAAAATAGTTTTTTTTGTCTGCTATAACTTTAGAAATTATATTGCAGCATTAATTTGTTTATTTCCAAAGTTAATATTGTATTTTTTTTAATCTGAAAAGATTTTCTTTCACTTATAGTTTATCAACATGTTTTCAACAGAACTTTCTTACAAGAATTTTGATATATATATATATATATATATGTAAAAACTTTTTCTTAGTCTAAATATTCTTGTTTGAGTTTGTTTTAGCCAGACACACAAATGTCCTTTATGAATATATAGATTACTTATCACATTTATACATGGTCATCACCCCATCTCAGGTCAGCAACATCATAAAAAACCTTGACACCTCGAAACAGTGTGGACCTGATCTTATATCAGTAATAGTAATACATAAATACCTTGCTGAATCTTGCTTCTCTGATGGCTGGAAAATTGCCTTTGTGATACGAGTCTTCAAGAATTCTGGAGATAGAACTGATCCTCAAGACTGCTAATCTTTGCTAAAATCTTTGTATTCTTAATCAATGTTGCGATAGTCCGGCACCTCGTTAATTCTAAACTTCTTTCTGACCGTCAGTATGGATTCAGGCAAGCACTATCTACTGCGGATATCCTAACGTTCATCTCTGAACACATATATCATACACTGGACAAGGCAGGTGAAGCTAGGGCTGTAGCGCTTGATATATCCAAAGTCTTGGACAAGCTTCTCATAAAAATTAACTCATATGGTATTACTGGACAAATATTGAATATAATTAGATCCTTCCTAACCAAAAGAAATATCCAGGTTGTCCTCAATGGCTGTTCATCCAAGCAACATGACATAAATGCTAGTGTATCCCAGGGATCCACCATTAGACCTCTACTGTTCCTTATTTTCATAATTGACCTCCCTGATAACATTGTGACGACATCATGCTCTACTCTCGTCAAGTGGGCAAAACGGACAAGCACATATCTGCGGTAATGGCTGAATACTTAGAAAGTGACCTTCAATCTGTAGTTGAACGGGGTCATAAATGGATGGAAACTTTTAATGCCGCAAAGACAAAGCTCCCTTCCTTCAATAACTACAAGAAACCTCTTCAACCACTGATTGCCATGGCAAATAACACCCTACCTGAGAGCCCAACATTCACAGAAACATGAATTGGAACAAATATATTGAAGACATTGCCAAGACTGCTGCAATGGAGGTGGGCTCCCTTTACCGTGCCAGTAAACTTCTCACACCTGACATTATCCTATATCACTACAAAGCCACCATCCGCCCATGCATGGAGTATTGTTGCCACATCTGGGCTGGTGCATCATCTCTCTCTTAGACAAGGTCCAAAAAAGAGTTGCTAACTTAATAGGTCCCTCACTATCCAACAAGCTCCAGCCCCTGTCCCATCACCACAATGTTGCATCCTTGTGCAAGTACTTCAATGAAATGTTCTTCGATAAACTTGCTGCTCTGGTGCCCCCACAATGTAAATACACTTGACTAACTCGACAATCAGCTAAATCCCATTCATTCACTTTGGAGGTCTCCAGATGCTGGAGAGCCTTCTACTCCAATAGCTTCTTTCCTCGAGCTGCCGGCTTTTGGAACTCCCTCCCTGCTCCCTGTTTCCCTGATTGTACCGACATGCAGAAATTTAAAACTAAGATGAACAAGCATCTCACTGCACAGCTCCCAATTTAGGATGACCCCCAAAACTCTCACCCTAATTCTCAGTAGCCCCTTATGTCTCAGTGGCAACTTCCCTTGTTTGGAGTGAACAATGATTAAAAAAATAAAAAAAAGAATTTAATACAGCAAAGGAAAAATACGTTTTCAAGATAATAAACTAAACAAGATGAAAGAATGAAAAATACTTACATTTTTATGATTTACTAATTTCATCAGGACAAATTCCCGGTATGCCCGCTTCGCATGTGTGACATTTTGGAAGGGCCTACTGAGTTTTTTGATGGCCACACTCGATTGTTTGACATTGTCAATTGCAGCACTGAAAAAAAAAATTCCTTATGATTAGGGATGAAAATAATAAAACAAATATATAAAACCATCAAATAATTTTAAGTTTATTCCATTTATAAAAATGTAATCTGTCTGCATATCAAAAAATATAAATGTTCTTCATAGCAGAGCACCTATCTATTGTAATTAAACTATCTAAAACAATATCCATGATGTACCGTTTATTTTAAACTTGCCGATTGCAAAGAATGTGTTAAAATAGGCCAAACTATTTTAATTTTTACTTGTCAGTTTCTGCTTAGGTTGAGTTCTCATGACACATAAGATGCTTTTAAGATGCCAAAAAGTCGGACATAATTGATAGAAAATCACTCTGATACTTATTTTATTGACATGCAGGGAAACGTTGTCATTTCAAACAATATTTAATTTAACAAGTTTTCATTCATAATTTAAAAGAATTTTAATTGAAAATAAAAATAAAATTATTAGACTAATTTGTTTATTTTAAAGCCATAAATGACTTTTTGATAATTGAAATACTTCCAAATTCCTCTTTAATTTAAAAGAGTCACAAAATAATTAATTTTTTTCTTTCAACTATTAACAAAAGATTAAAATGATGAACTTGTTTACAAAAAAAAATGAAAATATATTCTGGTGAATTTAAATTGTTTTTAAGTAGGATTTTTAAAAAGTTATTTTTGGTAGGCTATTGCATTTTTTTTCTCAGTAAATAATCAAATAAAAAAATAATGTGTAAGTCCCGTAAGAGCAAGAAACATACATACACACAAGAAGTTTTCACACAATTTAAGATAGAAATTGTTATATGCTTTGCAGTAATAAGTATTTATCTTATTCAATAATAGCTATATAGTAGCAAAATAATTTGAATTCAACAATGCAGCATCTGTGCATTCTTTTGCAAAATATTTTAATACAAGGTTGATTTTCAAAATTCAACATTACTATCTTAGTTAAAAATCGTTAATGTCATTATAACGAGATTGTCCCTAAGGGGTGGGGAGAGCTGGCGTTGTGAAAAGTGCACTGAACAGAATCTAGATTAAGTTTGGATTGTTGGAACACAATTGTTTTAACATGTTGAGTTGTTAGATGATTTAGAAAGTAAACAAAAGTCATTTGTAGCTTAGTTGAGCAAACAATTTGGATAGATGCTGTAGTATCAAAGGTAATTGATACCCATCTCACCCCTTTGTTAATAATGGAATATGCTACATTCGTGTAGTATATTAGGAGTGGATATTTTATCCTATTTGTGACAGTAAGCAACAAAAAGTTAAATAAAGCTTATCAGTAAGTTATTCCGGCTTCCAGTTTTTATTACAATTTATTTAACTTTGTTATGGAACGTTATCTGAAACCCGACCGTCTAGACCTCAATACGGCCGACTTGGATTCTACTGACAAATGACAGCACTGGAGAAAAGCACTACAGTAATTTTCAAACATGGCTTTAACAGGTACTGAAAAATATACTCTTCTGTTACATCATGCTTCCACTCCAATTTATAGAAATTTATCTGAATGTGAGAATTACGAAACTGCCGTGGACAGTTTAGAAGCCATGTTTGTCAAGAAAAAAATACCATTTTTGCTACCCGGTGTCAACAACCAGAAGAAAGCCTTGAACAGTACATTCATATTCTAAAGTCGCAAGTGTGAATTTACAGCCTTAACTGCGACCCAACGAGAGATGTTTTTATCAGGGACGCATTTATTAATGGAATACAGTCCAACCCAATAAGACAAAGAGTACTAGAGAATAAAGACGTAGACTTGTTAACAGCTTATAAACAAGCCCTAATGTTGGACAGTCTGTCTTCTATTTACAACCCGAGGTTTTGGGAGTTGCTATTTGCAGGTTAAAAATTCTTCCATTGTTCAAGATACTCCCACACCCCCTTCTAACGATCACAAACAACTCATCACTGCCGCCTCAGCTGATCCACATGCTATGTTAAATGCCACAAGTGTGGTAAGCAAGGACATTTTTCGAAAGTTTGCCGGTCAGCTTCTTCACAAAAAAAAACGTTTAGCTACTCTTGTTACTGTATCACCAATTACAGTATCAGCTGCGTTCCCGAGTTGCCTCTCAAAGACAATTGTGAGGGTTAAAATAAATGGGTTGACTATCCATGCCCTTATTGATACAGGCAGTTCTGAAAGTTTTATTAATGCAAGTATCGTAAAAGCAAATAAATGGGAAATCTTTCCTTGTTCCAATCAAATATCAATGACAAATTCATCTTTATTGTCCCATGTAGTTAGATACTGCATAGTTAATCTGAAACTAAACGGAAACTCCTATCAGGGGATCAAATTATCGGTAATGAAAAACCTCTGCTGCGAGGTGATTTTAGGTCACAATTTCCTAAAACAACATTTATGTGTTGAAATCCCCTCTGGTGGCCTCAAGCAGCCGGTTCTAAGCGTATGCGGACTAGCAGCTGTCAAAGTGCAGCACCCGTCACTTTTTACAAACTTGACTCCTGACTGTAAACCAATAGCAGTAAAATCAAGACGCTATTCACAAGACAAACAGTTCATAGCAGAAGTAACAAAACTGCTTAAGGAAAGAATTATTGAGCCAAGTAAATCTACACTTTAGACCTCAGAAGTGCCTATCAAGCCAATGGATAAGCCCTACACAGCATTCGAGGCCTGCGGTCGCCTACATGAGTGCTGCCGAATTCCTTTTGGGATTACAAACGGTGTGGCTAGCTTCCAAAGGGTTATAGATGAACTAATCTCCAATGAAAAATTGAATGGTACTGTTGCGTATATAGACAATGTCACAGTATGCGGACATAACCAAGCTGAACATGACCATAACCATAAACGATTCATGGTTGCCGTCAAGAAATATAATCTGACTTTGAACAGTGAAAAATGTTCCGCCTTGAAAAGCATCACACTATTGGGATACATTGTCAAAAATGACGCCGGATCCTGAGTGACTGAAACCCCTAATGAAATTACCAATCCCTGGAAACATGCCCGCCTTACGACAAGCCCTCGGTATGTTCGCCCACTACTCCTAATGGGTTGCGTCTTTTTCAGAAAAAATACACCCATTGACGCAAATATCTACTTTTCCTTTGTCCTGTTTCACCATCAAAGCATTTCAAAAATGAAAAGGGACATTGCTCAGTCTGCCATTTCTGCTGAGAATCCTTTTATCCCTCTATTAGTTGAAACGGATGCCTCCGACTGTGCAATAGTTGCCTCGCTGAGACAATACGGTCGTCCTATAGCTTTTTTTTTTCAAGAACACTTTCGCAGTCTGAATGATGACAATCGGCGATAGAAAAAGAGGCGTACGCCATAGTTGAGGCATTACCTAATCGTCCGACATTTTAAATTAATTACTGACCAAAAGTCAGTCTCGTTTATATTTAACCCGAAAACAACGAGTAAAATAAAAACGAGAAGATAGCGAGATCTAGAATGGAGCTTTCTTGCTACTTATTCGACAGCAATTACTGCCCTTGTAAGGAGAATGCCGCGATCGACATATTTCAAGGGTATGTAGCCTGGTAACTGGCTCAGATGATCTTCAGAATATACACAGGGAATTGTATCACCCAGATATTACAAGAATGACTCACGTAGTCAGGAGCAAAAACTTGCCATATTCTGTCGAAAACGTAAAAAGAATTACAAACTCTTGTCGGATATGTGCAGAAAATAAGCCCAGGTTCTATCCCCCCCCCCCCCCCCCCCACATCCACCAACACTCATTAAGGCCACACAACCTTTTGAAAGGCTTAACCCTCTAAAACTAAAAATAAATACATGCTCACAATAATAGACGAATACTCAATATTTCTGTTCATCATCCCCTACCCAGGTGTAACAAATGCAACAGTAATTCAATGGCTCTGTTCCATTTTTGCCGTTTTTGGAGTGCCCGCATATATCCACTGCTTTTATGTCGGACGAACTCAAGCAATTTCTGCATGAACGAAGAGTAGCTGTAAGTCAAACAACTCCTCACAATTCTCAAAGAAACGGACAGTGTGAAAGATACAATGGCATAATATGGAAAACAGTACAGTTGGCAGCCGCAAATTGCAAGAGTCTGATCTCTGATTGGGAAAGTCTCATCCCCATGGCCTTAAATGCTATTAGGACTCTATTATGTACAATGACAAACGCTACTCCACATGAGAGATTATTCTCGTTCCCACGACGAAGCTCAGCAGGTACCTCACTCCCCTTGTGGCTCACACAACCTGGAACAGTTTTACTAAAACGCCATGTTCGTCACAGTAAACATGACCCATTAGTGAGCAAGGTAGAATTAATTGAAGCGAACCCCCAGTATGCACTGGTCTGAAATTTGGAAGGAAGGCAATTTACTGTCTCCTTAATAGTCCAGTCAATCTAGCTGATTTTTTGGCTGAACCTCAAACAAATTGCTAACAAAATTTTTTTTAACTTGGACATGAATAGCCTCACTTTCAGATAAGAAAAAGTTTACGGAAAGGAGTAAACGGGTGCCATCTTTAAAGATTACCGCCGATTCTAGCCTCCCCTCTCTCAACTCAATTTCTGTAAATTCATCTTCAAAAATACCAAATGTTGCAATGTGAAATTGGATAAAACCAAGTTTTCATAAAGTTCAATATAATTATAACTTCTTATGCCTTATTTTTGTCTCTTTTGATGTATTACTGCAGGAGCTTAATATTCTGTCATATTCTAATTTCAGGTTGGGCAAAGTGAAGTACTGATAATTATGAATGCTGACAAGTGTGCTTTTTGCAACAATGAACTGTTTAGTAATGAAGAAACATTCATCGTCAGCCAGAAGGGCATCGATTCTATAAACAGAGCTTCTGAACAACGTGGATCATAATTCAGATTGGTCAACGTCTTCACAAGAAATGCAGACAGCGTTGGATCAAACTCAAATACATAGAAATTGACTGTAAAAACAGGTCCACCCATGATGAAATGATATCCCGTGCAAGCCGCTCTTTGTGTGTGTTTAACTTTAAGGAACATTGTCTTTTTTGTGGTTCTGGAGTAAAATCTGATAGAAAGAAAAGAGGTGTTGTTGTTTCCCATGTAGAAACTATTGAGTTTAAGGACAGAGTGTTAAAAGTTTGTGAGAAAATCCGAAAAAAATGATGGCTGGGCATCCACTGTTAAAGGTAGAATAGGTTATATAGCTGACCTTGTTTCAGAAGAAGCACGTTATCACAGAACATGTTTTGCAAACTTTGATTCCAAAACATTCCTAAGGCATTCTCTTCTGCTGATTCTTCTAAGAAATAAAACCTTGGTAGACCAGAGGATTAAGAGAGAAAGCAGGCATTTCTGGAAGTTGCTAAATATTTGTAGCAAAATGATGAGGAGCAACTCACCATTGTCGATCTTGTTAAAAAAAAAAATGGAGGAAATTCTTGAGGACACTGGCTTTGAACCATACAGTCTCTCATACATGAAATCTCGATTGTTAGAACATTTCAAAAACAAAATCATTGTGACTGAAATTAATAGGAAACATAATGTTGTTACATTCTTAAGTACAGCAAAATGCATTCTCCATGAATTCTATGCACAGAGCCAGTCAACAGACAATTCAGAATCAGAGGCCATTAAAATAATAGAGACGGCAGCCAAGCTTATCAAGAATGACATTAAAGGTATCCGACAAGTTCAGAATATTACCCGTCTAAGAATGATCTTGAACAGGATGAAATTCTTGAATATGTTCCTAAAACATTGTTGATCTTCTCAGGAAGATATTTGCAGGCAAAGACAATGATTTGAAATTTGCATCAGTTGGTTAAGCGATAATGCATGCTGCTAGACCCAGAGTTCTTGCACTTTTGCAGTTTGGTTTAGCAGTGGAAATGCATAACCAATTTGGATCGAGGTTCTTAATTGACACTCTGAATAAGCATGGCTTCTTTTCATCTTACTCGGAAGTCCAGAAATTTGAAATAAGTGCTGCTCTTGTTCATGGCGCTGAAACTGAATTTGTGCAGTTCGTAGCTGATAATGTAAGGAGTATTCAACACATTCCACAGTATGGGCATCATAGCATCTTTTACGCCCGGGAAAGTTAAAGCAAAACCAGTTCCAAGGATTCAGGTATTTTCAGAAGATATAATAATAAGGGTTGGAAGGATCAACATCAAATATCTAGATTCACAGCACACCAACACACCACCAGTGACATTTAAAGAGCTCCAGCCAAGAAAGTTGTCGATTCCACTGCTAATGTTGACATCCTTTGGGAGGTTTCACTAATTTCACATCTGTCCAGACCCACATTGTCTGGCCTTCTGCAGTCAGTGCACAAAGGAACATATCCTGGGAAATTAGCCACAGTTTTTTTGCCAATGATCGATAGGGACCCTGGTAACCCAACTTGCATGTACGCAACGTTATGTTACAATAGTGATTTAGCCAGGAAAAACAACATTACACCAATTCTAACATTCGATCAACCACTTTGGTACAAAGCAATGATGATAGTCGAGTTCCAGTCCCCTGAAATCATTTGTCTTGCGACTTGGTGGGCTCCATACACAGATGAGCTTTCTGGGGTCAATTGGTCATTTGATGACAGGTTCTGGATTGCAAGAACTTTTTGAACTTGTGTATACTGAAAACACAGTCAAGCACATACTAAGTGGCAAAGCAATTGCAAGAGCCATTCATGCTCACTTCTTAGTTGATGCTGCTCTGAATGCTATTTTGTTAGCGAAAGCCTATGATTTGCCAGTTTCACATGTCACTGAGGATGATCAACCCAACACTGATGCAGAAGAGTCATTTCCTCAAAATGAAGACCTGAAGGAAGCTCAGGGGCTATTGAAAGGTCTCCTTGATGGGACTGAGACATTGAATAATGTTTTGTCATCAGTCTATGACCAGGATTGCCCAGAGAATCAACCATGTGAAGATTGTCACAAGGTAGTGAGGACGTCCGAAGCGCTGGCTCTCATTGGGCGAGGGAAGGGTTCGCCCCCTCCCCCATGGTACATAAAATAGAAGAGTGTAAGAAAAGGATGGTGTTGACTTTGTAACATAAAAAAAGTAAGCAATGCAAATTCCTTTTTGTATTTTTTTGAGCCTTCAATAGTAAATGAGAGAAATATACTTGCAAAAATGCTAAAAGAATTCCCCAACGGAAGGAGGACAAGTGTTTCTGTTTAGTCTTATGTAACGTGGCATCCGCAACGAATATGTGCCCCCTCTCCCCCCAACAAGCAAAATAAGTTTTGTTTTATTTACCTCCCTGTTAGGAGGTTAGATGCAAGGTCAGGTGGGGTTTTGAAAAGTCAGTGCACTAGAGGAACTGCACACTGGCTGTCAAAAAATTCCTCAGCAGACCCATAAGCATTCTCCGGTACGGGCGCCTTAGGTGATTAGCAATAAACTAACCCTTTCTCGAAGAGAGAAGGAAAAGCCTGGGAGGATGGACCTCCTACCACTGAACAGAACCATACTTCAGCCTGACAGTATTTTTCTGAGTCTCTAGAGAAATAGGTTTCCAGAAATGTTAGAATTCCTCAACTGAAGAAGAATAAGTAAGTGTCTTCCTTAATGTGGAATCCTCAACAAAGATGGTGGCTCCATGACATATAATTATAAGAAACAACATCATACCTAACCAGTTGAGGAACTTTATAGCCCAACCCACAAAGAGTTGAGAGTGCAACACGTTACACCATGAATAAATAATGTCTATTCAATGTATACTTTTACTTAAGCATTTAATAACTGATTACTCCATCAAGTTTTCTAACTTTTCAGTACAATGTCTACAATGAAATGTTTTGTAAGTATTTTAGCAAATGACAAAGCTTAAAGCTTGAATAAAAAAAACTGAAATGAAATCAAAAAGCATTCAAATTGTTATATATTCTGGTACTTTCACAGATTAGAGCCCACGCTAACTTTGAGCCTAACCCTAAACCCCACTTTGACCCTGACCCTAACGACGGGGTTAAAATTAGTGTGGGTCCTAATCTGTGAAAGCATCTATATTTCCAAGTATAATGTATTTCTAATAGTAAATATTGTTTCATCTTAAAATGAAGTTATGATTTTACTTAATAAGAGTTTAATGTGTGAGTAGAGGAAGGTTTAGATGAAAACGAGATGTGTTCATGCAATTCGCACATTTAGCGACGAAAGCAGGACACAAACTAAAACGCTATTTAAAACTTAAGCACAACAGACCAACATAAGTTTTTACAGAGATGCACTTATTTAATCTGCGTGTTTAATAATGAAGAAAATCCTATTTTTAATGAAAGTGTGACAGACTGACCAACAAAGCTTGTCTTAAAAAGAAAAGTAATTGAAATTGATACTCTGACCGTAATCTATCTATATAAAGTTAGGTATGTGTATAATGTTAATATATTTGTGTGTACAGGATTCACTCCTAAACTAACTGATCATTGAGAATTTTGGAACACAGCTGCTAGGCGTAAGAGTTCATATTGTGAGGTATATTAAGTTTAATTTAATTTCATGCAAACGCCCTTGTGAAAATTCAGATGGCTCCGAATTTTGTGCGATTTTGTGACATCAATTAATAAATATTTTTCAAATGTCAGTTTCTCTGGAGTATTTTTAAACAGGTTTTAGGGAGCATAAAATGGGAATAACCTCCTCTTTGAAAATTCAAATATTTCCAATCTTCATTGAACACTAATTAAGCAAGATTCCCTCAATTTCAATTTCTACTTAAGACCCCTTAAGCTTAAGTCTTATTTATATTTTAGATATTTTCTAGAATCAAAATCATGTAATTGATTTTGATCAAAATCGGAATAAGGATTTTAGACATAAGGTTTAGTATCATTATATCGTGATTTAATCTTTGTGGGGCAAAACTGTTCGGGGAATCAATTTTACCCCTCCTGGGACATATATTCTAGTATTTTTATAAAAGCAGTACAATTTTGCTCCGAATATGAAACAAATAGTATAATTTATCAAAGGCAGTTTGGCAGTTTTAATATGATTTGTTTGTCAGATGTACATATAAGATGAAGTTTATTTGTCATCATTACAATATTTGGGTTAGCAAAACTAACTTATCGCTGGCCACGTCTTTATATATATCTCTTTCTCTCAAGTCTATCCTTTTCACTTCCTCAATTGTTCTACATCACTAACCCAAGAACTTTCATCCATTCTTTCAATGTGGACATGCCATCGAAGTCTCCTGCTCTGCATGCAACTCCCAGATTTACTTTTCCTCTGAGCCCATCACATCTTGATCTTATCATAAAAAATTACCAGGAGAAATTTTAACTTTTTATAGTTGCGCAGTGAAATATATGTAAAAAATTTATAAAAACCAAAAAATAGAATTCCACCATCTAAACACTTGTTCTTTCAAAGTAGTTCTGGGTTTTGTTCTTTTCCTCTTCAGTGATGAAATATGTTCTTCCATCTAGATTTTCATGATGACCTTGTTTAATGGTACATATTATCACCACACGGCCAGTGAAATTGGCCTGATAGTCCATGTGGATGAAGAAACTTACATGTAAGGTATTTTTCTACCTTGTTCACTACCTCAACCAATACCAGCCACCAAAAACCATCAAAACAGCAAGTGATGTCGTCATTGCATTTCAGTGACTGGACTCTTATTTTGTGGTACTGGCATGTCCAAGAAGGAATCGGTGACAGAGATAATCGCATCTATACTCAGTTGCTTTCTCTCGATGGTAGTTGGTTGTTTTGTTTTACGGCATATCAACCCTTTTCGGGTTATTTAGTGCCGAATCAGGTCATTTTGGTAAAAGCTTTTATGCTTCAAGCTCTTTATATCTTCAAATATTTATTTATGGTGTTTGGTTTGGTTGCTTTCTCTCTATGGTGTGTTATGATGTTGGGACAAAATGTTGACAACTTCTGGTACCAGGGACAGTATCACCCAACTTATACTGAGGCTTCAACCATCTCTTCCTTATCGATGGTTAGGAAAGTGATTCTTAGTATGGTGGATTGCAGCATTTGACAATACCACTAATACCGTCACAAGGAGATTTCTTATGGCTTGTTGCAAAAACACACAGGTTGCATTAATATCAGAATCTGTTTTGTGGTGGCAAAGGTTCAAAAATGCCTTATAGTTTTTGTACTGATGGTCAAATTTCCAAACCTGATGCGTGCGCGTGAAATTTAACATAAAATGATCCTCAATTTCAAAGCTATTCTAGCTTTTTAGGGCATTATCTTATATAAATAAGGATTTTATCCGTCGGGTTTAGTTACAATTTTTTTAAACGTGATAAATACATTGCAGAATTTGTCTCATTTCGAAATATCAGAGATCTTAACTTAGGCAGGATATTTGGCCACGCAGAATCATACACGTGACCGATCAAACACCTTTCCCACCAAAAGCGACCATCCTGACAGTCCCCGCCGTCGAAGTAGAAAGACATAAAATTATGGCTCACAAAATGACAGATTGAAACCAACTCAGGAAAAGGATGTGCAAATATTCAGCATTTTTAGGAGAGATTACCCAATATTCTGATATTGTTGTGGAAACTGGCAGAAATTTAATTAAGCGTTTTGGATTACTTTGTGAAAGTTTATGGATATTTATTGTGGGAAATTATTTCAAAAGAATAACAGATTTATATTGGAAAATATTCAAATGATTTCAATTGCAGAGAAAAACAAAGAAAAATGGTTTCAATTGAATGTTAAAAGACCGTACATCTATTTAAACTAAAATATTATCTCTGGATGTTGTGACATCAATGTGAACATTTTTCTATGAACTTTGGAACTATATCAACTGAAGCGAATTCTCAGTTCAAAACCTGTTCTTTCTCGCAAGCCAATCTTTTTGTATGCATACAGTGTTTGATATCAAAAATATTTACTAAAAAAAACGCCCATGTTATTTTTGTTCTTTTTTGTTTTATCTCTATCTGAATTATTTGTTAATAAATTTTATCATTTTAAAACCTTAACCTGTGTTGACTTTTGTTTTTTCACAAAGTGTTCACCATCTGTTTGTCCTTATTTCACAGGTGGCTTGAGAAAGAGTCCCACTCCCCTCTTGCTCATTAGATATTCGTATTTGAACCCTTAAAACCTTATTTCTTTTGCATTTTGTGACCGGCTTGTCGTCCCTAACAAGGCGCTAGTATAACAATATATGTATTAATGCACTTATCATCCTAATGAAGTCTTATAAATAAAGACGAAACGTTGATGTACACATAAAAAACATCCAGTTTTTGGTTTTCCTTTTTCATTTTACCATCACGTCGGATTACCTTCATCCTTCTCTTCCCATATATATATATATATATATATATATATATATATATATATATATATATATATATATATATATATATAATTTATGAACACAAGCAGGACCTCAAACACAACAATCTCACTAGTCATACACAGAAACACTTTTACCCACAATTTTGATTTTAAAAACTGCACCCTCCTCAAAACCGAATACTCTCTCCCATGCCGCAAATGCATAGAAACCACTATAATACTTCTCTCATTACTAAGATAAACCTCAGACTCGGGTCCCATTCCTTAAGCAAACATCTGGCAAAAACCGCACTAAAACACTGCAATATATATATATATTTATACTATATATATATATATATATATATATATATAGTATAAATTTTTTTTATTTATGTTTGTATAAATAAAAATTGATACTAAATAAATATACCACTCTACTTGTTATTAAGCACTGTGTTATCGAGTAAGATTCGTAGGATTGTTTATCCAATCTATAAAAAAAACTACACCTGGAAAAGTGTGTGTGTACATACATACATATATATATATATATATATATATATGAAAGAGAGAGAGAGAGAGAGAGAGAGAGAGAGAAGGAGAGAGAGAGAGAAAATCTCAACAATGGCAAAGCAAAGTTAACAACTGATTGCTAAATTAAGACCCAGTTGAGAAGAAAATTAGAATTGAAAAGCTATTTGGATTTCCTTGCTTGTGTTTAAAAGACGTGTAATGGTAAATTAAACAAGCATTTCTTTTTATTTCCCAAAATAAACAGAAAAAAACATCTTTCAGGATATACATAACAAATTTAATGGCAGAAGAAGATTGCAGATGATTTAAACTCTCTTTCAGCTATTGTCCTCATCAACATTGATATTACGTTTTGGCCAATGTGCCTGTCTTCTTCAGGTGCATGGTACATTTATAATGTTCTTGTTGATTATTTATGTGGATGTTTCTTATATACTTAAATCGGATGAACTGATCATTTTGAAATTAACGAACACTCGAATGGAGAATGACATGAACATTCTTATGAAAAGTTCCATTATTTAGGTTTATTTATAAATTATTAGCTATAAATTTACTTCTAAATATATAACTTAAAAATTAGTTCTAAATTTAGTTCTTAATATATATATATATATATATATATATATATATATATATATATTTTGATTTTATTCCATTAATTGCGACAAAACAGGTTTTGTTTCATTGGTGCGAGCAGCTACCAATTCATCGGGCGAAAGGAATTCAAATGGCATAAAATTTTAAAGCTCACTCTAACGGGAGATTGAAAATTGAAAATACATTGGAGGGGGAGGGGGATAGAGTTAGGGCTTTGTCTATAACGGCGACATGGGACATGAGAGGGGAGGGGGGGGGGACTCCAACAAGTCGTGTTTCAAATTATTACGTGGGAGGTTTTGCACGTGTCAGTGTTGTGTCAATCTCAATCTCGGCCGGGGTGGGAGGAGGGGGGATGGGGCGACGGCCGGAGTGAGTTAAATTTAAAATGAGAATTATGGTTACAACCGTCATTCTCATTTTATTTTAATTCTAATAAGTAATTATCATGTGGATAAAAATGTTTGATAATTTTAATTTAGGGTATTAATTGCTACTTTTGCATTTTATTTATTTTATTTTAATGTTTTGTTTACTATTTGTAGTGAATTTTGTTGTGATTATATATATATTTTTTTTTATTTATTCCCTCTACTTTTTTTATACCTTTATTTATTTATTTATTTATTTATTTATTTATTTATTTATTTTTTTTTTTAATTTATTTATTTTTTTTTTTTAAATTGTGATTATATTATACCGAGATCAATACTAGTGGAATCATTTTATAAGAGAGGTTTTCTGGTGTTACCAGTCTTATCAATAACAAAACCGATTATGCCAATGGTAACGCCTGCCAATCATGCCTACGGTAGTCGCAGTGATAACCGCCTTATGTAAAAGCCTTAATAAAAATGAAATAAAAAATAAATAAAGATAAATATAAATAAAATTAGAATAAAAATAGAAATAGAAATAACAAGTTTGTAAGAATATTAATGATAATCACAGTAATAATAATAATAATAATAATAATAATAATAATAATAATAATAATAATAATAATAATAAAAATAGTAATAATAATAATAATAATAATAATAATAATAATAATAATAATAATAGTAATACTGATAAATACCGCCATCAATTACCATCTTGCTACTTGTGAAGTCATTGGGCGAAATAAGTCGACAAGTGATGGTAGGCTTTTTAAATTCCACTACCAATGACAAGGACTACGTACCAGTTAATAATTAAGTGTTCAAGGTAGTGATCGAGGGGTTAAGTAATTGAGATTAGTCTAAGTGATATCAGTGTTGATAGCTGTCCTAGTTATGGGTTTATGTTAGAATTGGTAGTATGGCTGAGAGGTTATTGAGGCTGTGCATTATAGGTAGAGATTTGATATTATTGGTAGCAAGATGGTAATTGATGGCGGTATTTATCAGTATTACTATTATTATTATTATTATTATTATTATTATTACTATTTTTATTATTTTTATTATTATTATTATTATTATTATTATTATTATTATTATTATTATTATTACTGTGATTATCATTAATATTCTTACAAACTTGTTATTTCTATTTCTATTTTTATTCTAATTTTATTTATATTTATCTTTATTTATTTTTTATTTCATTTTTATTAAGGCTTTTACATAAGGCGGTTATCACTGCGACTACCGTAGGCATGATTGGCAGGCGTTACCATTGGCATAATCGGTTTTGTTATTGATAAGACTGGTAACACCAGAAAACCTCTCTTATAAAATGATTCCACTAGTATTGATCTCGGTATAATATAATCACAATTTAAAAAAAAAAAAAAAAAAAAAAAAAAAAAAAAAAATAAATAAATAAATAAATAAATAAAGGTATAAAAAAAGTAGAGGGAATAAATAAAAAAAAATATATATATAATCACAACAAAATTCACTACAAATAGTAAACAAAACATTAAAATAAAATAAATAAAATGCAAAAGTAGCAATTAATACCCTAAATTAAAATTATCAAACATTTTTATCCACATGATAATTACTTATTAGAATTAAAATAAAATGAGAATGACGGTTGTAACCATAATTCTCATTTTAAATTTAACTCACTCCGGCCGTCGCCCCATCCCCCCTCCTCCCACCCCGGCCGAGATTGAGATTGACACAACACTGACACGTGCAAAACCTCCCACGTAATAATTTGAAACACGACTTGTTGGAGTCCCCCCCCCTCCCCTCTCATGTCCCATGTCGCCGTTATAGACAAAGCCCTAACTCTATCCCCCTCCCCCTCCAATGTATTTTCAATTTTCAATCTCCCGTTAGAGTGAGCTTTAAAATTTTATGCCATTTGAATTCCTTTCGCCCGATGAATTGGTAGCTGCTCGCACCAATGAAACAAAACCTGTTTTGTCGCAATTAATGGAATAAAATCAAAAAATATATATTTTGCTCTGAATTTTCATTGAGCACCCTCATAAACCCGGTTTCAACTTCCTTCGGATTCATACCCCCTGGATATTTGTAACAAGTTAATTATATATATATATATATATATATATATATATATATATATATATAAATAGAGATTTTGTCTGTCCGCCCGTCAATCACAATTTTTTTTCAAACGTAATAAATACATTGCGGAATTTGTCTCATTACAGAATATCAGAGATCTTAACTACTTTTAGAAATGGAAAATATTGCACTAATAGTAAAAAATAAATTCCTAACAAATAAAGCGGATGTCATAACTAGAAATCGAAACTAAGTCTTAGGTTCTACCAGCTGAGTTATTTGAACTTTCTTATGAATAGAGCTTAAAACATTGTCTTAACAAAATAATTATAGCTTTGGCATGATGTTATAGATTAATGATTTATGTCATGTTTCAAAACATGAATTCAAACATAAACGATAATAAAAAATAAATAAATGAATGGTTAAACATTATCAATAGCGTTGGAAATTATTTTAATAGTCCCAACCAATTTATTTTGCTTTAACTACGTATTGGCGTTAAAAATAATTTAATATATATTAGAATTTGGACCCATATTGCCCATAATTCTTGTAACTTAAAAAAAATGAGTTATCAATTTATAATAAGTCCCGGGCCTGACATATAAATGGCACCATTCTTTAAAAAAATCAATGTTTTATAAAGTACTAACCTTCAAATGGTTGTGTCAAAATTTGAACCCAATCTGATTATTAGTTAAAAAATTACAGCTACTATTGCACATTTTAAAATATTTGCAAAATGAAGGAAATTTTCAAAACAATGAAAAAATCTGAATTTCATATGTTGATAAAATATTGCTTTCTGATGGGAAAAATACTGTTCAAGCAAAGCAATGGATTGATAAAGGTTATTCGAACTCTGCTCTGTCGGAAACAACGGTATTTAAATGTGATCGTACAGACACAAATGATGCTGAACACTCAGGTCACCTAAATTCGGCAGTTCTCCCAGAAAACATAACGCCGATGATTCAGAGCATTGTTTGCAACTGTTTCAACGCAACAAAAAGGAGTTTTTGCGTCAATATGTGACAATGGATGAAACATGGATCCATCACTTCACTCTGGAGTCAAATCGGCAGTCAGATGAATGGACAGCAGCAGGTGAAAGCTGTCCAAAGTGACCAAAAACGCAAACATCAGCAGGTAATTGTGCAAGAAATTACCAAAAATCGATCACAAGTGAAGAAGAAAAAAGTGCGCTTTCACAAAGAAAACGCATCGTATCATAAGTCGATTGCAACAATGGCAAACCTACATGAATTGCACTTTGAATTGCTTCTGCAACCACCCTATTCTCCAAATCTGGCCCCCAGCAACTACTGGTTGTTTGCAGATCTCAAAAGAATTCTCCAGGGAAAGAGATTTGGCTTCAATAAAAAAGTGATATAGGAAACTAAGGCGTATTTTGAGGTTAAAAATAAATCATTCTACAAAAAAGGCACCGAATTGTTAGAGAAGCATTGGAATCAGTGTATCACTCTAGAAGGAGACTATGTTGATGAATAAAGTCAAATTTTGCCTAAAAGTTGTTGTTTTATTAGTTAGGCCCAGGAATTATTAAGTGATGTGTTAACTTAAAAATGAGTTCTAAATTTAGTGATGAATATATAACTTAAAAATTATAACTGAAACTGTAAAGATATGAGACCCTAAGCAGGTCATGTAGATTGGTTGGAAAGTTAGGATATCACTAATTGAAATTGGGCTGTTTGTCAATTTGAGCATGAACTATTTTATGACATTTACACTGGCTCCAAGATTGGTCAGAATCTTTATTGTGACTTGCCAACAAAGCTTAGTGATATTCTGTAGTAAAAATGGAACAGCTTGGGTTATTGGTAATAAAACTATACACGACCCCAGAGTCATCATCTGATGATGGTTTTGTTCTTTTTATATGGATTTGTTATTATAGTTGTAAATTTTCTTAGAAATTTTTTTTGAGAGAACGACTAAAAATAACAATAAAATATTGACCGTTTTATTTTTTATATATAAAAAAGTTTATAATGATTTTAAATCTAAAAAAAGAAGAAAAGTATTTAATCTTAGATTCATAAAGTTATTTTAAAAACATAACCAACATTTTGTTCTAAAATGAGACATAATTTGAAAGCTTTCAAATTTTGAAAGTAAAGAATTTGACATTAAATTACTTTGCAAAACTCTATATCTTAATACTTAATACTAACTTATCTGCCTACTTGACTATGTCATGCTGTCAAGCAAACCAATGAAAGTATCGAGCAGATAAATGCATCAGTTTCATCGCTTTTTTTAAGATTCAAACCCAACGACTTAAAAAAAGATGAACATATTACATTATGCAAAAAATTCTAATGGTTAATAATGAGCTTAGTAAACCTACAAAGAAATCTAAGGGATGTAATTTTAAAAGATACTAGACCACCTGTGAGCCAATGGGTCAGTATTTATTATATATATTTTTAAATATATTGATGACATCACAAAAATGAGCTTTATTGTTTTTAAAATTGTCAAAAGCTACCATCTATCCTTGATGACGGTATCCAGCTCCAAGTAAATATATTTCTTTCTTGATAATAATCATTTTTTATCAACTCTCCTCCCTCTCCCTATTAAGTATTTACATCATTCGCCTCCTCCCATTACTTTGCTTATCATTCACCCCCCTCCCATTACTTTGCTTATCATTCACCCCCCTCCCATTACTTTGCTTATCATTCACCCTCCTCCCATTACTTTGCTTATCATTCACCCTTCCTCCTACCATCTAAAACATTCATGTACAGATGAAAGTGTGCATAGTGACATCTGCTTCAAAAGTATGTATAAAAGTGGTTATGAAATCTATTTTTGTACAAAAGATTATCTTGTTTATTTCCATATTTGTTTGGTCTAATGTTCTATAATTCAATATCAGGTGACAATGTAATTGATTCCACTGAAACTGGACACTCCATTTCTCTGCATTGATTTATCTACCTTTGATTAACACGCAACATTACTTTAATCAATTAGAACCGTACATGTACATTTGTTTCATTATGTTTTCCTCATTATCTCTCTATTATTCATTTTTGCTAAATAACCCTTTAAATATATTAAATTATAAATAGTATAATGTTGAAAATTATATTTTTTCCTAGGTTAATTTTGCTAAGTTAAAGACCACACATTTTACTAACTTTTTAAAAACCTTGCTGTTGATTAAATTGGAAGATTTTCAGTAGTTAAAAATTCAGTATTTCATAGTTAATTTTTGATCTATATTAAATTGAAAAAATATGCTAATTAAAAAATAGTTTAAGAGTTTCTCCTTAAAATTAAAAGTTTAGAATTTAAAAAAAAAAGATTTTATTGAACTATGTTTTTCATTTAGAAATTGTAAATCAAAATTGAAAATCTAAAATAAAGAAATGCAATTTAATTATGATCTGAATTCAATCAAAATTCAAAGAGTGATGATGATAGTGTCAGGTCAATTAAGTGCTCTCTCTCTCAGATCAGTTGAAATGTTAAATGTATCAATACAAGAACAATTAAGACATTAGTCTACTTTCTAAATATAAAATCACAAATAAAGATAAAATTCATTAGAGTTGACAAGGGAATAATTTGATTAAAATTGAACTAACATGAGCAGAAAGAAGAAAGCAGAATCTATTTTGGCATCCATTTCTGTGACAACATATCAGTAAAGCCTGGCATCTTATGTGAGGCTGGGATACTCTATCATTAAATGTTTTCTCTGCTTTTACTGCCGAATACAATTTATCTTTAAGAGCTTCTGTCTCTTACTACTTTTACTGACTGATTGATCTGGAAGTCCAGAAGCATCATTTAGCCAAGTCTTATTTAAGCATCTTGTCATCTGCAATGCCAGGAATGTGGAGTGTTGAGTTATCTAATTGAAGGTTTTATTTGATTCTTTTGTCTGGTGACGTCCATGTGCGTAAACTCATTTTTATTAAATTTTGTATTGGTTATTTTTATTTATCTATTTATTTAATATGTACCCGTTAGGGTCACTTGAGGAAAAGGGTTAATGAGTTTGTCAGATGTCTATCTGACAAACTCATTAACACCGTGAGGATAGGTAACGATGGTTGAAACTGGGCAGAATTTGATTATTGTTCAACAAGAATTTGTTTATATTGGACTTGAAAACAACCATGTTGTAGTCAGCTGGGAAGCAGCCCGTGGTATTGTGTTCCACAGATGAGTAGTTCTTGGAAAGAAACTTTGCTCATGGAAGTTACATTTAGTTTTAGGTACACAGAGGAAGAAAGGAAAATTATTTACATTGGTTTTGTTGCCAGACGAGTTTTTGTTGTGAATGTTTTACAGGGGGGTATCACAGATTGGAGCTCAATTATTTTTTATATGAAAATAGGCAAGAAGTTCTCCTTTATAGTTTGAGGTACTCAGACTAAATTCTCCTGTTACAAAGTGCGATTGACCAACTTTGTAATTATATTTAATCTAAACAGATTGTATTTTTATTTCATTTTTTGTCTGACTTTTCTAGTTAAAAGTTTTTCTGTTGATTTTTTGTTACCAAATTATTATTAAATTTAAATCGATCAGAAATCAGACTAAATGTTAAAATTTCAAGTGCAATACATTTCGTTTTCTTGTTAGACATCTACCAAGTATTATCATTATTATAGTAGTAGTAGTAGTAGTAGAATCATAGGCGATCAAATCACTGTTAGCATCAGAAGCAAATTTATTTTTTTACTAAAAAAGGAAAAAGTTTGCTAGAATTAAAAATTTAAAAAAAAACATGGCACATAATTAAAAATAATGGACATAAAACAAACACTGAAACAAATATAGTGACATAAACCAATTATTATTAAATAAGAAAAATCACCATGTTTGTTTTTTTTCAACTAGAACGAGACTAATTTGTTAGCGAATTATAACAGGAAAAAAAAAGATTTAAAAGATATATATATAAATCTTGAGAAGAATAACTGTTTATCAAAATTGATTAAGAAATGAAATTGTAATTTATTAAAGTGTAAATATATATTTATAACATTTCACTTCAATTAATAATTTAATGACCAAACAATACTGTATTAATTACATTTACTTTTTCAAATCTTATTTAAAAAATAAAAACATCATACTACTAAAAATAAGAATATTATTTTGCTAAAAAACAAAAAAAAAAACAAATGGTATAGTTGAAGTTCCGACCACTCATTCAAATAAACAGTATTTATAGGAAAAAAGAGAATATTTATCATAAACACATGACATTGTGGGTTGAATATGAAACAGATTTCTTTCAAACATGGTCAAACACTGTTCAACTCTGTCATTTCTTTATTTTATCTACAGTGTTGCCTGGGATTCTATTGCTTTCTTTTCTCTTTTTAGAAAATTAACTGCGCCATTTCAAATTCCTGTTTCTTTTTCTGGGTAATTTAAAATTAAAAATACACCCAGGAATCATCGTCATCATCCATTTTATCATCTTATTTCCTTTTGTCAGGCAAGGTCTCCAAGGTTGGCGATCTTGAGAATTTATTCCGGTCAAATTTCACTTTTTAAGATCCTTGTTGATGGTTTGTATCCAACTTTTCTTGGATCGTCCAACTTTCCGCCGGTCTTCTTCGTCGCAGTCTCTGCATTTTCTTAGCCAACAATCGCTCCTGGTGATCAAACCAACGTAGCTGACTGATCGTCAGAAGTTCATCATGCTTTAATATATTCAGCCATGCCAACAATGTATCAGAGCTGATATGCCGGGTTTGATCTGACCATCAAATTGCATATCCATCTGATCGTTGCTCTGTCATTATGCTGAAGACCCACGAGTGGGGCCCAGCACTCACCTTCATACAACATCATGCACCTAACACAGCTGCTATATATCCTCCCTCTGGTAGTGAGAGGATAGCTTGTAATGTCAAGATTGACAACAGTTCACGGAACTTAAACCTTGCCAATCTTACCCTTATATTAGAATTCAACACATCCCCAAGAGAACAAAAGGAGTCTACCATTTCAAGAGGATAATTGTCCAACTTCACCTCAGTACAAGGTCGGCAGTTAAGTGGACACCTTCTACACTTATAGTTGGGGGTCTGGTGACATGTATAGTGGCTTGTCCGAAAAGCTGTCATGACAGCTTTTCGGACAAGCCACTATACCTTTTGGAGACCCATAATGTGCATAGACTGGCATTGGAGCCTTTCCTACACACAGTACATGGATATTGATCGGAATTTTTCATCTGTTGTAGTTCTGGACCACTGACCATTACTTTTCCACATTGGCCCATTGTATTTGGCATGATTAACAGGTTGTCCACATACAACAACCCCATAAGCATCTTGTACAAAACTATGCAATGATGAATAGCAGGGGCTGAGAACTGAACCCTGATAGATGCTAATTTTTATTGTCCTTTTTTTGAGCGAAAGTCAACAATGGCTGCTAGTATTGCTGATATAACAATCAATCAGCAGCAGCTAACTATAACCTAGTCTTGTAAAGCTTTGTAAAAATAAGACAAAAATACTTTTTGTGCTTAAAAAAGTTAATCCTATTTGGTTCTTTTATAAAAAATACTTCAAGAAATACTGGTTTTCACTCAACTTTCGAACTTCTAGTAGTAATGACTTTCTAGTCGCCAATTAAAAAAAAAAAATTAAGATTCTACTTTTTTAGGCGATTACGTGTAAACACCCTTAAAGTCTTGGCGAAAAAAAAAAAAATTATTATTTAGAATTTAGAGTGGGGGATCAGTTTCGCATATAAATTTAATGTAAAATGATCTCCGATTTCCCGGCCATTCTTGCCTTTAAGTGAAATTTATAAAATAAATAATTACTCTACCACTAACTCTAGGTACGACTAACAAGCCCACCTCCTAAAAATGCCTTGTTGAACATATCGTACCATTAACCTTAAATATGAGTGATAAGCCACCCCCTAAAAAAACTCCCTTAACCCTAACACTAAGTCCGAATGGCAACCTCCATCCAAAACAAAACCCTTTCCTTAACTTTGTCACTAACCCTAAGTCCGAGTGGCAAGCCCTAACCCTACAAAAAGCCCATTAAAACCACACATAATGATCTAAAAAAAAAAAAAAAAAAAAAAAAAGCAGACGCCCATTAAAAAAATGCACAGGATTTATTTCCCATAGAAAAAAATTGAGTAATGCCCTAAAACGCTAGAATGGCCCGGAAATGGTGAATTATTCTACATTAAATATATGTGAAACTAATCCCCCACTCGAAATTCTAAATTAATTGTTTTTTTCTTTCTGCTAAGTTTTCAGGGTGTTCACACTTAATTGCCCCTAGCCCTACCACTAACCTGAAGTTTAGTGGTAAGCCCCCCTCCTCCCACAAAGACCATCATAATCGTCTAAAAAAAAACCCCAAAAAAACAAGAAAAACCAACAGGATTTATCTCCCATAGAAAAAATAATTAACTGTCCTAAAACGCTAGAATGGCATTGAATTGGGGGATTATTTTATATTTAATTTATGTGAAACTGATCCCCACTCTAAATTCTAAAATAATTGTTTTTGTTTCTTTCTTTCTGCCAAATTTTTCAGGGTGTTAACATGTAATTGCCTAAATAAAAAAAAGTAGAATCTCATATTTTGGGGAGGCAAGGGGGTGAGTTAGCGGAAGGTGTTAATCTACAATAATGCCAAAGAAATCTTGCAATATATTCATTTTTAAACAGTCCTAGTATTAGATTTTAGTTTCTTGTACATAAAATGTATTACAATTCAACTTTGAGTTTTCTAACTTCTTTCTTTTAATGGATACATGGTATTGCAGCATATTTATGTGCACTTAGTGCAGATTACTTGGAAACCATTAATTTCTGGAGATTTTCAGTAGGACATTCTGATTCCTTGTACAAAAATACACTGATATGGTAAATTTCATTGTTTAATCTTGTGTTTTAACAAAGATATAACATTTTTACTGAAAAATTAGTGTAAAAAATGTGACGAAACCCATATGGTCTTAAAGAGGGGAAAATATCCAATTGTGCGAGGCACAAAAATAGTCATAACTTCCTTATTTTTAGTCAGATTTTAAAATTTTTAAAAGATTCTTATTTTAGATCATCAAGCTCTTTCTATATATGCCATTATTGAGATATTTTAAGCAATTTAAATTTTTTCATGTGTATTGCTACTTCTTGCCCAGTGGAACCGCTGGGCAAGAAGTTCAGCCTTATCAGTTGCTGTGCAAACAACATCATTTAACTCCACCTTGGACTTCACAAACCACTCCTCCTATAAATTTCCAATTGCAGACTGAAGCCACACTTTATGATCTGATCATAACTCCGTCCCATGTCAGGGATATAAAAAACCTTGACACCTCCAAAGAACGTGAGCCTGATTTTATCCCTGCTATAGTAATAAAGAAATGCTCTGCTGAGCTGGCCCCTGTTCTTTCCATACTTAAAGAAATTTAAAATGTGTTTTATTAATTAAAAATTAATTACTAACATGTTTTTATTAAGTTTTGTTTCATATTAAAAATTATATTTTAATTTAATGTGAAAGCTTGAATTGTTTTCTTTGTAGATTACTAGCAGGGCTACCCGGGGCTCTCTTTTCCCTGGTCGCCCCATTTCACCCCCCATCTCCCCGTTGCCACCATGTCCCTGTTGCCTTTGGAGAAAGCTGTCTCTTCTCCACCACTCCTCTTCCGTTGCCGAGGGCAAAAGTATGACATATTTCTATTAAAAATAACACCTCTGTCTGTGCCTTCTATATACCTACCTATCTCCGCCCCGGTGCGCATACAATAGACATACCTATCTCCGCCCCGGTGCACATACTACATACGTACCTATATCCGCTCCGGTGCAGACACTATATACGTACCTATCGCCACTCCGATGCAGATACTATATACATACCTATCGCGGCCCCGGTGCAGATACTATATACGTACCTATCACCACCCCGGTGCGCATACTACATACATACCTATATCTGCTCCAGTGCAGATACTATATACGTACCTATCGGCGCTACAGTGCGCATACTATATACGTATCTATCGCCGCTACAGTGCGCATACTATATACGTACCTATCGCCGCCCCCGTGCGCATACTATATACTACCTATCGCCGCCCCGGTGCGAATACTATATACGTACCTATCTCTGCCCCCGGTGTGCATACTGTATATGTACCTATCTCTGCCTCCGGTGTGCATACTATATATGTACCTATCTCCACCCCGGTGTGCATACATAAGAACTCATATTAATGCGTCTCTGTAGTATCAGAGAACCAAAATTATGTTCGTTCATGTTGTGTCACTATCATAAAAAATAACTCATATTAATGCGTCCCTGTCATATCAAAGAATAAAAATCAAGTTCATTCATGTAGCGTCACTATCATAAAAAAGAACTCCTATTAATGCACCCCTGTCATATCAGAGAACCCATATTGTGACTTTGTGCCCCGGTTTATGAAGAAGTAAACGTATTCAATAGATGCGCAATACTGCACAAGCACCCTAAAAACGTACTCCCTAGGGGCGGTATACTGAAGAAGTCCCCGATCACATATTTTTGCTAGTTGGAAGCAGAACAGATACTACATCACCTCCACACCTCTAAAAAAGGAGGAGGTAAAGCCAACCTTCCTAAAAATATTTATTTTTTGTAAGGAAAAAAATAAATAAAAAATACCCCCCCCCCCCCGAAATATTTTTAGTTAAAAAAAAAAAAAAAAAATTCCTCCCCCCCCCCCCCCCATTTTTTTACTCTCCCTCAGAAATATTTTAGTTAAACCCAAATTTTTTTTTCACTTTCTCCCACCCAAAGAAATATTTTTGGTTCAAAAAAAGAAAAAGAACCAGAATTTCATATGTACCCTATACTGCAGAAGCACAGATATTTCCTATGTACCCTATACTGCAGAAGCACCGATATTTCATATGTACCCTATACTGCAGAAGCACAGATATTTCCTATTTCTTATGTACCCCATACTGCAGAAGCACCAATATTTCTTATGCACCCCATACTGCAGAAGCACCGATATTTCCTATGTACCACATACTTCAGAAGCACCTATATTACCTATATACCACATACTACAGAAGCACTGATATTTACTATGTACCACATACTGCAGAATCACTGATATTTCCTATGTATCCTATACTGCAGAAGCACCGATATTTCCTATGTACCCTATACTGCGGAAGCATCAAAATTTCCTATGTACCCTATACTGTAGAAGCACTAGTATTTCATATGTACCCTATACTGCAGAAGCACTGGTATTTCCTATGTACACTTTAGTGAAAGCAGTGGTGGAGCATAATTATTCCGTCCTGTAACTTCACTGATTGAGACATTATTTTTTATGAATACAATTATTAGTAAAAGCAATGGAAGAGCATAATTATTTCTTCTTGTAACTTCACTGATTGAGAAGTTTTTTTTATATGAATACAAATATTAGTGCAAACAATGGCGGAGCATAATTATTTCTTCCTTTAACTTTACTGATTGAAACGTCATTTAATATGTATACAAATATTAGTGAAAACAATGGTGGAGCATAATTATTTCTTCCTTTAACTTTACTGATTGAGACTTTATTTTATATGAATATTAATATTAGTGAAAACAATGGCAGAGCATAATTCTTTCTTTCTTTAACTTTACTGATTGAGATGTTATTTTATACAAATATTAGTGAAAACAATTGTGGAGCATAATTATTTCTTCGTGTGACTTCACTGATTGAGAAGTTATTTTATATGGATATAAATATTAGTGAAAACAGTTGTGGAGCATAATTATTTATTCCTTTAATTTCACTGATTGAGTCATCTATTTAGTACTTGCCAGGATACGCATTGCTTAACCTCGATTTTACAGCACCTGGTCATCCTAAATCGTCACCTATTTAGTACTGGCCATGCTATGCATTGCTTAACTTCTCCCTTTGACCGATAATAATGACAATGGAATGTTCTTAACATTGTATTGTCTTATTCTCGGACAACGTCAAATACAAGGAGGCCTCCAGAGCTATACTAAAATCACTCTTTCTTATTCTCCTCCATTTGATGAGCGTAATAGTCAGAAGAGAAATGCAAAAAAGCAACAATAATGTGACGATGGCATAAAAATAATATCCAAACCTATCACTATTACATCATGTACCTATTAATGTGACGTCAAGATAACATTAAAAATCGTGATCACATTAAACGAAAAAAAATGGCTATTTTAATGTTTGGATATTATTTTCCCGATGTTATGCCGGTTAAAATAATACCTAATTTGGGAATGTTTGTTGAGTATTTTAAGTTTTTGTGTTACATACATACACACAGATTTTTGCCTTATATATAGAGACAAAAACTTCTAAGTATTATTATTATTAATAATATTGTTGATATTATGGTAAATTAACACCCTAAGCTAGATACCCCCCCCCAAAAAATGAGATTCTACTTTTTTTGTGAACAAAAAAATAATAATAATATTTTAGAATTTATAGTGGAGGATCAGTTTCATACATAAATTTAATGTAAAATGAGCTCACATTTCCGGAACATTTAATCCAAAATTTTAATTTTAGTTTTGGAGATAAATTTTGTGTATTTATTTTCTGAGGGGTCTACTTTTTTTAAGCGATTCCGCATGGCTTTACGACCTCACCAGTCGGACTTAGGGTTAGTGGTAAAAAAATTTAGTGAACATCCCTAAAAGGTTAGAATGGCCCAGAAATGATGATCCTTTTACGTAAAATTTATATACGAAGCTGATCCCCCCATTCTAAATTCTACAATATTTGTTTGTTTTTTGTTTTTTTCTGCCAATTATCGCCTAAACAAAGTAAAATCTCGGTTTTTCAGATTTAAGTAACAGAACAGAGCACGAACATCTCCCATTATTAAATAGTCAAACAAGAGTTATTGTTGCTAAAATGAAAACGTAACTAAAAAAGAGCTTGTTAAAAAATAAATTAAAAATGTTATGTCAAGACAAAAGTACCATTTCAGACCAGACCAAAAATCAGAAGTCTGGCAGAAAAAAGAAAAAACAAACAAACAATTATTTAAGAATTTAGAGTAGGGATTGGTATCATAAATAAAATTAATGTAAAATGATCCCTTATTTCCGGGACATTCTTGTTTTTTTTGTATTTTTTTTTTTTTTAGAGCAGTTAACTAAAAGTCCGAGTGGCAAAGTCGTAAAACAACACATAATCGCCTAAAAAAAATTGGAACCATTACTTGCAACCCTTTAAATAACTTACAAGATTTATCTATATAGCAAAAAGAAAAGAAAAATGGTTAACTGACTTAAAACGCTAGAATGGTCTGGAAATGAGGGATCATTTTACATTAAATTTATATCTGAAACTGATCCCTCACTTTAAATTCTAGAACAATTGTTTTTTTGTTTTTCTGCTAAGTTTTTCAGGGTGTTCACATGTAATAGCCTAAACAAAGTAGAATCTCATTTTTAATGGATAATTTTCCAAGCAGTTATCAGATATGTTTTACATTTCCTCCCTTTTTACATATATTTTGCTAATCACTGGACATTACTAAGAAATTTCTTACTGAACTTTTCTCTGAAATTATTATTTAGTAGTTATTATGGTCTTCACATGTCTGCCCCCAGTTATGGACCCCAGTCGCATGTTTGCCAGGCTTGTATTATGGATCGCCTTGGTAAAAACGCAATAAAAAACAAACAAACACCATAAAAGTTACTTACCATACAATGCCCTGAGCTCCTGAACCTATTGGCTTTAGGTTCTGGTATCGCTTGAGAATTGTAAATGTAGAATCACCAACTTCAACAGTATAAAACTGATTTGAGTGTTTACTCATAATGAACTTGTTGTTATTGGATGCTTTAGGTGAACCTACAATCCCATTGGTAAAGGGTTGTTTGGAAGTTTCTTTATCGGGTAAATGTTTCCTGTGATATTTCTGAGATGCCAAGGACATGCACAAACTGAAAAAAAGAAAAGAAAAGGAAACTGTTAGGAAAAGAAAAATCAGAACGATTTCAAGTTACAACAATTTGTTTACATTATAATCAGGATACTTTTCGCCTAGAATTAAACCCTGATCAAATATTCAAAATAAAATTGAGATCCCCTTTGTATGTCTACACACTGGCTTATACTAGGAACGGGGTACCTTTGTGGCACAATGCGTAATCTTTTGGGGAGCTAAGTGCTTCCCGTTATATTCGTAACCCTTGTGCCAGACTTGAGTTGCAAATAAAGTGAATTCGCTGCACTAAAAATGTCAGCTCACTGATCGGGGTATTCGGTGTAAAATATAAACAATGCTGGAAACACCAGCCAGGTTCAAGAGGTCAAAGAAAACCTGTCACTGAGATTTGTTGAAACACTGATGACGGTTGTATTCCCTCTCTCTTTCTCTATCCCTGTCTCTCTCTCCTTCTCTCTCAGTTTCCCCCCTTCTCTCTCTTTCTCTCTAGAAAAGAGATTAAAAATTGAGAGACTGGTTTAAATTCTGACAGAGACGCATGCGTCGTGTGCTCTGAGATGTTTCTTTTCGAAATATGATAAATTATATTTTTATATAAGTAAAATGGTTTGCTCCATTATTACATAATGTTTGATTTGCAGCACGGTGGTCCCGACCAAACAGCCGGCTAGCCAGTCCCAGAAGCAGACGACAGTGACTATCGCAGATGATGATTGCTCACTGGCCATAACAAGATGACATTGCACATACGTGCACATGTTGTCACACATCGTCCCGTCGTCACATAAAGTCCGGCAAAGATCGCCCAGCCGTCCAAAGCCATGGTGCCACATTGATGCCGGTCCCAAGATATACCCCTTCGGCCAAAACGAACTTTGCCACACCTCTAATTGATGTTGCCTCTGGTAACAGCACTAAGCTGGGTACTCCACCAGACCAGATGAATTCTTGTCCTGAAATCTAATAACACCAAGAGACAACCAGAAAGATATACTATAACATATTTAACTGGTCAATAGCGGAGTAGATTTCTGAGAACTTACATTGAAGTAAGATGAAAAAATAATCAGGGTCACGTGGTAAAGCAGAATCGTGAATGTAAAACAGAAGTTGTATTTTATGTAATTTTCCATATGATTTTCTTTTTCAATTCGCCTCTGTGATTTTATTTTAAAACATACATACATACATACATACATACATACATACATACATACATACATACTACTACTACTACTACTACTACTACTACTACATCATCAACAACAACAACAACAACAACAACAACAACAACAACAACAACAACAACAACAACAACATCATCATATTCGGTTTAACGTCCATTGATGATGATGATTAATAGATAGACTAATTTAATTTCTAACATATTTAAGTTACAATGTTCTCTTATTAAAATGTTGTAAGTGGTCTTTGGAATTCGTGAATCTTCACTTATTCTTATGATAATTCAATTTTATAAACCCAACACATATACAGTCATATAAGAAAGCATAAAATCTGAAATGGTTTTAAAGGCAATCATTTATGTAGATAAGCCTTGCATGAGAAACTAATACAATGGTATAAAGATTACTCGAAAGACATTCTAAAAAATGCTGTAATTAATAGTAACAGATGAGAAGAGCTGACATTGGTTGATTGTGAGTTTTACGGCATGTCAACCGGTGTGGGGTGATCTTATGCCAAAAGCATACATAAAATGGATTTGTACATTAATTTGTTTTGTAAACAATATGTTATGAAAATATTAATAAAAACTATTATTGTATTATTATGTTTGGTCAGTGGTAACACTGTCCAGCATCATTGTTGCCATACTTTATTGTAATTGTGTACTGATACATATATTTGTTATTATTGCAGTGATATGGTGAAGGATTTTAATTATAATAAAACCTATCCTTGGGTCTGAGTTGTCTGAGTTGTTTTCTTACAACAATTTATTATAGTTAATCCTACAGGCCTGATCTGGTGGACGATCAAACTATAGAGTGTCTGTTGAAGCCTGACTGATTGGAGGTCGATCCCAATTCACCGAAGGCTGCCATGGAGTGGAAGCACTGGCTAAAGACATTTGAAAACTTTCTTCACTGTATCTGTTCAACCACGACGTTGGGGGGGGGGGGGGGGGGGCACCATCGACAAATTGACTTTTCTCACAAACTATGTTTCTCCAGAGGTCTGTATGTATGCATATCAGAATGCACTACGTATAATGAAGCAATCAAGTTACTTGAAGCCAATATATTAAATCAAAAAATGAAGTGTTTGCTCGCCATCTCTTGGCTACCCGTCGTCAGCATAGTGGAGAAACTCTGGATTCTTATTTGCAGTCCCTGAAAATTTAAAGTAAAGATTGCAATTTTCAGTCTGTCACTGCCAGCCAGTACAGGGAGAAGTCAGTGCATGATGCCTTTATTAGTGGTTTGCAGTCTTCTTTAATTAGACAACGCTTGCTGGAAAACAAAACATTAGATTTATCCACAGCTTTTGATTAGGCCAGAGCCTTGGAATCTGCCCAGAAAAACTGAGCTCTATTTTACTAATCAGATTCCAAATACAGTAAGTGCAAGTATTGAACAGGCGGAAGCTCCTATTAATGTTGTGCCAGAGGCTGCTCTTGTGGTTGCTGTAGCTAGTACACCTGCAACTAAGTGTTATTTCTGTGGCTATTCAAAACACCTTAGAGCTAAATGTCCTGCTCGGGATTCATTGTGTCATAAATGCCACAATCAGGGTCATTTTGCGAAAGTTTGTCGTGCTACTCCCTCCTCTGCAATGAATGTTAGTGCATTTGCCAATGCCAGCGATGATCCCATTTTTCTTGCTGCAATGACATCAGCAGCTGCTCCTTCATCCTTGTCCGAGGCAGTTATCAATATATCTTTAAATTGTGCCAAAGTGGATGGGCTAATTGATAGTGCGAATACTAATAGTTTTGTGCACTCAGATGTTGCTAAAATGCATTCTTTGAAAATACACCCAGTGCATAGTGATGTATCTATGGCATCTACTTCTTTATTTGTGGACACTGAAGGGTTTTGTAAAGTGGATTTAAAGGTAGAAGGTCAAACTTATGATGGATTCAGACTGACAGTGTTTCCAAATCTTTGTAGTGATGTTTTACTTGAAAGGGATTTTCAAAAATTACATAAATCAGTAACTGTAAATTATGGTGGTGAATTACCACCACTTGTTGTGTGTAGTTTAAATACTATTGAAGTTGAACCTCCAGAGTTATTTGCTAACTTAACACCTGATTGTTCTCCTGTTGCCACTAGGTCGCAACGTTATCCTTTTCCAGATCCTAAGTTTATTGATAAAAAAGTAGAGATTACTAAAAGATGGTATCATCGAACCTAGTAAGTCATCTTGGAGAACACAAGTGGTTGTAGTGAAGAGTGAAGCATGCAAAACTCGCCTGGCCTTTGATTACTCGACGCCGATCAACAAATTTACTCTACTTGGTTCATTACCTCACATTGATGAAATTGTAAGTAAAATAGCAGAATATAGAATATTTAGTACTTTCTTAGATTTGAAGAGTGCCTACCACCAGATTCCTATTAAACAGGAAGATAGGCCCTATACAGCTTTCCAAGCAGACGGAGGCTTTATCAGTTTACACGAACACCATTTGGTGTTACGAATAGTGTCGCCTGTTTTCAAAGAATAATGGATTCTATTATTAAAGATGAGAAGCTGAGTGCCACATTTGGATATTTGGATGGCATAACAATTTGCGGTATGACAGAAGAAATTCCTGGACGCAGCTAAAAAAGGAGGTATTATTTACAATAAGGAGAAATGTATATTTTCAACAAAGTCCTTGAATATTTTGGGGCATGTCGTTGAAAATAGTTAATTGAGACCAGGTCCTAAGCGCCTTGAATCGCTTCGCGACTTGCCTTTGCCTACAAACCAAAAAACATTGCGACGAACCCTAGGCTTATTTGCATATTATTCTCGGTGGATAGTAAATTACTCTAGTAAAGTTAATCTACTGAGTTCAAATACCGTTTTCACTGTTACTGGGGAAGCTAGAGAAAAGTTCTATGAACTGAAAAGAGATATAGAGAATTCTGTTGTGAAAGCAGTTGATGAATCAATTCCATTTGAAGTAGACACTGATGCATCAGAATCTGCTATAAATCAGTAAGGCCGCCATGTTGTATTCTTTTCTAGAACTCTGCAAGGACCTGAAAAACGATATGCTGCAATTGAGAAAGAGGCTCAAAGCATCACTGAAGCCATCCACCATTGGAGGCACGCCATTTTACTATTAGAACCGATCAACAATCTGTCAGATTTATGTTTGATAAGAAACATAAGAGTAAGATAAATAATGATAAGATAAAACGATGGAGGATAGAGTTGGCTTGTTATGATTTCGATATAGTGTACCGTCCTGGTGAATTAAATATTCCTCCGGATGCCTTCTCTAAGGCATATTGTGGTGCTACCGGTACTCATTCTCATGAATCTTTATAGATCCTTCATGAAGCACTGTGTCATCCGGGAGTGACTAGATTATTGTTAAAACTAAGAATCTACCTTACTCTGTAAATGATGTTAAGAGAGTTATTGCTTCATGCAAGACCTGTGCCGTTTTGTGTAAATCATATAAGATGTTGCTCGGGCGACATTTTAATAATTACATTTTCTTGAATATTTTCAGTTTGGAACATGATGTGATCCTGAAAATTCACACAGGTAAGTTTTTCAACCTGAGGAATTCAAAAATAACATCAGTGTTGCTCAGAAATGAAGCCTTCTATGAGATTTTATCAAATTTTGGAATTTTTCACATGTGCACCAATATGGCGCACAAAAATGATGTGGTAACAGGTTTTTAAACCTTTGGACATTCATTTAGACACTATGAAGTACCTCTGGACCAAAAATGGTAAAAAGTATTTCTTTTGTTCACTCACAGTGTCTATTCAGTGTTGGGTCTTTTTTCTGAGGGTTCAGAAATACCCTATTGGGAGAAGCAACTAGTTTGGTATGTGAGAGTTAGGGATCATTCATCTAAATTTATATAAAATTCACATTGAAATAAGTTTTAGAAAGTAAAAGTTAAATAGTAAAAAGTAAAACAAGTCTCACAGTGATCAGATATTTACAAAAGCAGACTTCACAACAAAAACGAAAAAAATTATTTTTTAGTAAAATGTGTCTAATACGCAACTGAGCTGGATTAGTGCACCATAATGTACTGCAACAACTCTAAAATAATGTTAAATGAAAAACTATCTATACCTAATTAAAATATATATAGTGGTTGGTGCAATTATACAGGCAAGGAAGTTAGGCAGTACTTAATACTTATATAAAGAAATAGGCTGTAAAATATACAGAAGAATTTGAGGTAGGCATACATTTGTGAATATTTTAAATGTTGATTTTCCTTTCAATTCACTGGAAAAATGTATATAAATCTGTTCACTAACTGCTTACTCATCCTCTACTACCAAACTTAAGTGACCTGATTATCTCTATATATTCTATCTTATTTTGTCTTCAATTCAAAATGACTGATGAGGCTTGCGTCATTGGTGTCCAACTCAGTTTGGAATGTTGCAAATTAAACCATTATCGTTTTAATTGAGAATCTGTTGTTGTGGAGAGCTGAGCCCAGGAAACATAAAAGGCGAGTTATGAACCATCTGCTTTCATCACAAACAATATTTTGGAAATGTGTTTGAACGCAAAGCAAAGGCCTCAAAGAAGTGTTGCGGTGAATTGGTACAATATAAAAGTAAAGTCAAAGGTGAACAGTCGATATTGTTGGTGATTGCAAAAGAGCTGGAGGTGACACCAGGACATGTTCTTTGTCGTCAGTGTATGAAGAAATATGTGAGACTGATTGATGACACAGACAAGATGGACGCAGACTAAACCTGTGAACTTTTGGAAACCTCACAAAAAAAATTGAATACTAATCTGAAATCCATGGACATTTCTCCTGTCGCTTTACAGTGTTGCGCCTCATAGTCGTGTTTATAGTGTCAAAAGGAAATTAGGACAATTCATATTGGAACACTCAAAAGCGACCTGTCGAATATATACAACGTAGACGCTGAAGAATTGACTGTGTCAGAATCAGTGCATACTGAAATAGAAATCAAAGAGAAAGCATTAGAATTGGATAGATTGCATGATCTGATGAAGGAGAAATTGAAGAAAGCTTCGACTTCAGATCAAATCCAAATCATGACACTTGCTCCTGATTCGTGGTTTCGTGAATACTGTTCCAAATTCTTCAAGGTGTCAGAGTATGTTGTTCGGACTGCCAGGGAACTGAAGAAGATGAGTGGTATTCTCTCAAAGCCTTCCCCTAAAAAAGGGAAACCACTCTCCCCAGAGACAGCAGAACTAGTAGTACACATGTATGAAAATGATGAATACAGCCATCAAATGTCAGGCAAAAAGGGCTATGTTAGTGTTGCAAAAGGTGTTCACAAACAAAAGTGTTGGATACTATGTAACCTGTATGAATTGCATACTGCTTTTAAACAGAAGTATCCCAGATTTTGAAATTCGATACTTGACTAAAAAGAAAGAGAATCTTTATTTGAACGAGGTTCTTGTCCTTGGAGACTTTGCAGAAAACTATCAATTTCTTATACAAGACGAAATCCAAAGTTTTCATTGGAGCAAGGAATATTGTCCCTTGTAGTGCTTTACTACCAAGATTCCGATGGAATACTGAAGTATTTTTCATTGTGTTTTATTTCTGATCATGATACCCATGACACTGCATTTGTGTATCAAACCCAGACAATGACGGTTCACTACATTCGTGCATTATTGTCCCATGTCAACAAAATGACTTATTTCAGTGATGACTGTGGGGGGTCAATATAAAAATTATAAAAACTTTATAAATTTATGTCTGCATAAACAGGACTTTGGGATTGATGCAGAGTGGGTTATCTTTGCTACAAACCATGGAAAATCCCCTTGTGATGGAATAGGTGGTTCAGTAAAACGGCATGTGGCTAAACGGTCGCTTCAACGTCCTCTGAATTATCAGATCCTTGATTATAAAGCCATGCTAGAAGTCTGCCTGAAGATGTCTGCAATCAAGTTCTTTGATATCAATATGGAAGCTATGGAGGAGGTGAGAAAGTCCCTTGAGGCAAGATTTGCCAGGAGAAACACAGTACCAGGAACCAGAAGCAGCCACCATTTTGTCCCGTTGTAAACATCAAATGTTGGTCATAAGCTGTCCAGTGAGTATGAATCGTATACCGACACCCATGATTTTAACTTGCCATCAATTCTTGATATTTTAGCATGTAACTGCAAGAAAGGTAGAGACGGTTGATGTTGAAGGTGTATTTACTGTGATGTAGCAGCGTGTGTCTTTCAAACCCTCGGACCACACATCAGTACAACATTAAATGTGAGTATTCATGTAATGGTATTAGTGAAAAATCAAATCATATCCAAGCACGATCATTTATATAAAAGATCCGTTCGTGATGCCATCTAAGGTGACTTTAGACCAGCAAGTAACTTTCATTCTATCCCACAAGTTGAGAATGTGAAATGGCTATTCAGTTTATAGGGATGTATGTTTTTGAAAGGCCTGGTAAGTTCACCACCCGTAGACAAACTTGATAGAGAGAGGTAGAGAGAGGTAGGGGTGAAGTGATAGTAACCCCAAACTGACCTATTAGAATTGCGTAATAATACTAATTTGACTTTTTTTAGCCTTGCTGTATATTGATTCAAATGAACAAAAAGTCTATTACCAATTTGCCCCTATCTGAATATACTGTCACTTGAAAAGATTACTTCATAATAACACTCTATCCTTCCTCTATATTTCTTGTTTTAAATCAATCAATTTGTGCTTTTCTTGGCTGCATCAGTTCTCACTCTATTGCATATGGCCATTTTATTGGATATTCAATTCAGGCTAATATAAAATAACCACATTTACATATTCATTTGATACAATTTCACAAAACGACTAATAATATATCAATCAGTGGCATTACTACAATATTTTATGAATTCAAATGAACAAAAAAGTTCCTTTGAATTCATAAAATATTGTTCTTTTAACATTTTTATCAAATGGGAAAAAAATGAAAATGCATAATCTCTAATATTTTATTCCATTTTGTTTTTTAAAGAGTAAAATAAAACCGAATATAATTTCTGTTAAATGTATTATAATAATTAAACAAAAATCCTCAATAGAAGTCATTTGGTTTGGGAAGAGAAGAAGGAAACATTTTTACAGCAAGACAAATTTTTTATAAACAAATTGTCTTACTTTAAAAAAATGTTTTAATAATTTCTCAATTCTGTTAGATAATATTTTGGTATTTACTGCACATGAAATAACATGAAATTTAAATTGATTTCAGAAATATTTATTACTTGCTCACCTAATCTTGAGACCTTCTCTGTCATAAATACTAATTCATGGTTACAATTTGATCACTTAAAAATGTCCACACATAAATACAAATATAAGACAAAATCTTTGATCTAATTATTAAAACTAACAGGCACTCATGACATTGCCTGGGAATGAATGAGGACTTCATGCACATCTGCTGCTCTCAACCCTGAACCCCACATTACCATTATTTAAATTTCTATAATTTTCAAATTATAAATAAAATAAAACACAGTAAAACGTTTTTGCTGTTTACAGTGCTAACACAGACCCCACAATATTATTTTTAACTCCCTTAATACAAAATTAATGGTTCCTCATAAAATTTTACACAAGTTGTATTTTATTTTGGTATAGGGCTTTGTTTTCAATTGAATCTTTGGACAAAAAGAGACAGATAGAAACAGCTCAAGTAAATTTGGATATGGTGCATTTTAAGAAATTAAAAACACAAAATAAACTTATTATTTAAAAATGTAAAAAATTAAATTACATCATTTAATCATATAAGAGAAATGTATGATTTTGTTTGTTTTACAGCATTTTGGGTTATTTAATGCCAAATCCAGTCAATTTAGAAAAAGATTTTATGCCTCCAGTTCGTAATATCTTCAAATGTTTATTCATGGTGTATACGACCAGATAGAGTTTCATATCATACACAGGTCAGATTCTATTTACCGTGTGGATGGAACTCTGACATGTGTGCTACCAATTTGGGTGAGAGTGAATCTAAGCCAACTAAGAACCGACAAAGTTTCCAAATTCACAAGAACATTCTTGCCATTGTCAATAGGATTGATATATATATATATATATATATATATATATATGGTAATAGACAACCAAAATAGGCAATGAAAAATGTTGTTACATTTTATTTTATTATTAGAATCTCTTTTCACTCATCAAAAAAAAAATAATTGTTTTAAGAGATTTCAATGTTAATTTTTGACAGATTTCAAAGATAAATACACATACTAATTAAAATACAATTTAAAAATTGAATTTTCAGTTAATATTTAGATTTGCATTAGAAAACAAAGTTGTTCCACTAAATAGATGATTAATTAAATTACCAATGGTTAAAATTGCTAATATCACTTAAGATTAACCATTAAAAAATTCCATGTTAGACCTAACATTTAATGTTTTTTTGGCATCAACTCATATTTATACTCAATTATGCAGAATAATTTGTTCAGATAATTTATGCATTACTTTTGAGGTTTTCTATAGAGATAAAAACAATATGATAAATTGTTTTATTAGAGAGCAATAAAACTCATTTAAATCTCTATCTTTATGCCATCTCATAATCTCTATATTAATTATGTGAGCACTGTATGTGTGTGTTTCTCACCTTTACGTGACTTACACATTTTTTTAAATTTACTTTTAATATTTATTGAAATCGAAAAATAATTTTATTTAAAAATAATAATTTTATTACTAAATTAAATTCACCTTCTGGTTTCTTTGTAAACAATTCCCTTTTTGTTAATAGCTTAAAAAACGAATTACTTTGTGACATTCGAAATTTGAAAGGAATTATTTAAACTGTTGAATAGATAGTCATTTCTGACTTTAAAATTATTAACAAATTCTCATGTATTAAAAGATTAATTATATTTAACGTAAAAAAAAGACAAAAAAAAACGGTATAGTAAAAAAAAATTTAATTATTATTAAAAAAAAAAAAATATTTTTAAAAGTATACAATATTGAAGCAGTTTATTTCAAACAAAATATTTCCATTTTTGCAAAAAATAAAAATAAAAATGAATAATAAAAAAAAAGTAAAATATCATTATAAAGTATTTTTGATTGGGGAAGAACAGAATTTAAAAAAAAAAAATGAACATAAAAAACAAAAAAGAATAGATCGGAATAATAACTATTACTCAATTTATATAAAGTCCAAAATCCACAATAAAAGAATTTCTATCGTATTGACTTTGACTGGTAGGAAGGTTATTATAGCCTGAAGTCTGTTTCCAAGGAAGGGTAGGGAGGATGAATCAATAGTTGTTTTTAGGATGAATTCAATTAAATTTATTAAAACATATCTTATTCAACATCTATGAACTGTTCAATTGGTTTTAATTGTACATTTAATATTCAATATAGTATTACAATTAAAACAAAAAATTATAACTCAACAAAAAATTTGTATTGAACGTAAAATGTTTACATAACATTTTAGAATGTAAACTTATTCTAAAATTACAAGCCAGAGAGCCCCTTTTTTAGAGGGGTGAGGATGGGGGCTAGATTCTTCACATTAAACTGACGCTATATCTAACTTCGTCTTTTGTTGGAGGCATGTAAATATTTATATGAAATGGAATTGATATACTACAAAAAGTGAGTATGAAAAAAAAAAATGTAATTAAATTACATGAAAAAGTATCTGAAATTATTAAAAATCACTATTAGTTTAAAAAATAAGATAAAATTGACATTAACTTGCAAATTTCTTACTAAAAAATAATTTCCTGTATTAAAACTGAGTTTAAAAAAAGATTTTAAGGAAATTTTAGTACATTTTTATCATGTAAAATTTATTATATACATTTCATGCCCAAATATTTCAGTTGCTGAAAGCTTAAAAAATATATCTGGAAAACAAAAAGAATTAAAATTTCTGAAATGAAATTCCACATTTATTTTTCTGTTTAAATTATAGTAAGCGAATTAATAGTAACCGATTAATAAAATGGAAAAAATTAATAGACATACAGGGAGATTTTCTTGATATTCAAAGCATAAAGATCTTACCTCATGATTGGAAATATTCCTAGTTTCACAAATCTACACACAAGCCTTGCTAAAGAGATTTCCCTTCGATGTGTGTGTTCCAAGCAGAACTTGCATTCAATTTTGGTGTTTCTCCAAATTTAGATATTGATAATACGTATAAGCCGGTGGTCAGCACTAACTTCATTCAGATGCACTTGCTGTTGCCAACACTTATTATTGAACACTAAGCAATGCTGCTGTTCGATACTAACGGTTGTCTTGTAGTGACAGAGAATGTCTGGAGAATGATGTATAAGGGGGGAAGGGGTAAGTAAAAGAGAAAGAGTAGTACAATTATAATGTTTAGTATTGATTGTACCATCAAAATACTAAGGATTTCATCAAGATAACGTTTGTTTTAGCAGAAATTTTAGTTAATAAATACAGTGAGAGAAAGAGTGAGAGAGAGAAAATGAGAAAAGAAAGAAAATGAGAAGAGAAAGAAAATGAGAAGAGAAAGAAAATGAGAAGAGAAAGAAAATGAGAAGAGAAAGAAAATGAGAAGAGAAAGAAAATGAGGAGAGAGAGAGAGAGAGAGAGAGAGAGAGAGAGAGAGAGCGACTGAGAAAAGAATTAATAAGAAGAGAAAAAGAGTGAATAAGACAGAGAGAGCTGGTGAATAAAAAAGAGAGAGAATGAGAAGAGACCGCAAGTGGAAGAGAAAAGAGAAAGAGTGGAGGAAAAGGAATGGAGAGCAGGAGCAGACGAAAAGAGAAAGAAAGAGAGAAGACAAGGCAAACAGAGAGGGAGGGAGAGAGAGAGAGCGAACAAGATAAAAAGGGAGAGTGAACAAGGAGATAAAGAGAGAGAGAGAAAGAGAGCGTACAAAAAGGGAGAGAGAGATATAGCAGACAAGAAGGGAGAGAGAGATAGCATACTAAAAAAGGAGAGAGAGATAGTAGACTAAAAAGAGAGAAAGAGAGCAAACAAAAAGGGAGATGGAGAGAGAGTGTACAAAAAGGAAGAGATAGAAAGAGAGAAAGGAGGGAAAGAATAGAAAAAGAGTGATGGCAAGAAGGGATACAGAGCAGACAACAAGGGATAAAGAGAGATAGAGCAGACAAAAAAAGGAGAGAGAGAGAGATAACAGAGAGAGAGAGAGATAACAGAGAGAGAGAGATAACAGAGAGAGAGAGAGAGCGGACAAGGAGGGAGAGAGGAAAAGAGCAGACAAAAGGGGAGAGTGGAAGAGAGAGCAGACAAAAGGGGAGAGTGGAAGAGAGAGCAGACAAAAGGGGAGAGTGGAAGAGAGAGCAGACAAAAGGGGAGAGTGGAAGAGAGAGCAGACACGAAGGGAAACAGAAAAAAAACGGACAAAAAGTGAGAAATAGAAAGAGAACAAACAAAAAGAGAGAGAAAGATATCGAGGAGAAGATGGGAGAGATGGAGAGCAGACAAGAAGGGAGAGAATGGACTAAAAAGCAGAAGAAAGACAGAGAGCGAGCAAGAAGGGAGGAGAGAGAGAGGGTACAAAAAGGGAGAGAGAGAGAGAAAGCAGAAAAAGGGGTAAAGAGAGAGAGAGAGAGAGAGAGAGAGAGAGAGAGAGAGAGAGAGAGAAAGTGGACAAAAAGGAATGGACAGTAAAAGGACAAGAAGGGAGAGAAGGAGAAAGGACAGACAACAACGGAAAGAGAGAAAGCGGGCAAGAGGGGAGAGACAGATAGAGAGCGGAAAAGAAGGGAGAAATAGATAGAAAAAAAAAAGGAGAGACGAATAGAGAGCAGATGAGAAGAGAGAGACAGAAAGAAAGCGGATAAAACAGGAGAGACGGAGAGAGAGCGGACAAGAAGGGAGTTGCAGAGACGATATTGACATAAAAATGTTGTTTGGCACAAGACAAATTAAACGGACCATAAAAAATATATCTCACAGAAATGTTATGTTTTTTGGAAATGTAAAAAATAAAAATAAAATAAAAACATGGTTATTGGAATATAATATGAACCTGACTTATATTTGCTCTGTTGTCACTAATTGACAATCATTGAGCTGGAGCTTTTAAGGAGACTGCAAAGTAAAAGGGCACTGATAGTATATGCTAATATATATATTGTCATTAATAATTATATATATATATCTATTAATAATGGAGTTTATGTATCTGTCTGTCTGAAGCCGAAACTCCAGTATGACCATTTTACTGAAACTAATCTTTTTGAAATTCTTTATATACTGTCATCAAAAGTCGTTCAGACACCAGATGGGTGTTGCCATTAACATAAGTCATTCCTTTAAACCTTCAATTAAATTCATATTTACAAATATACACTTATAACTGCTATTATCCAATTTACATATGTATTTACAATATTTTCCGATAAGGTTATATTAATAAACATTATTCATACAATTAATTAAAGCCATTTTCATCATAACCGGCGTGTTTTCTAAACCATTTCATCGCGAGTACTGTTAAAATTGCAAAGTCATTAGCTGTTTAATAAGTGGTGTCCTCCCTCCCTCCGGTAATTAAATATGGCGATCTGATTAAGCAGCCGATTAGCTGTTTAATCAGTGGTGTCATCCCTCCCTCTGGTAATTAAATATGGCGATCTGATTAAGCAGCCGATTGGCTGTTTAATCAGTGGTGTCCTCCCTCCCTCCGGTAATTAAATATGGCGATCTCATTAAGCAGCCGACGTTAATGTGGGACGTTAAATATGTAAACAACAACGCTCGCAAACACCGTGCGCAGTTTTCCATTTTTAAAACCGTCCTAAGTTTGTTTATTCTTAGCCATTATGTTTTAAAACACAAATTTATTAAATCAAATTGTTTAATTAAAATAATAATTGATTTAAAAATTACTATATAAAAACGCACGCACACACGCACACACACACAGTTCAGGTAAACTTTTTCTTTCCGAGAATTAAAAAACTTTTCGTGTTTACTGTATTTGATTTCTTAATACTTTCATATCCAATATTATCATTTTTTCACGACCTCAACAGAATTTATGATTCCATGTTTTATTTATTAAAAAAAAGATGTGATTTTTTTTTCTTTAATGTCAACAAAATAAACTAACACATTGTACTGGAAAACTATACAACTGATTGTAGAATCAAATTGTTTAATTAAAAAAAGGTCATTAAACAAACACCCACACACACACACACACAGTGTTCACTGTATTTGATTTTTTGGTGCTTTTTCATTTTAGGACCCACGCTAACTTTGACCCCATCGTTACAGTTAGGGTTAGGTTTTTTTTTTTCCTTTTTAATTAAAAATATTTACATGTATGGGGGGGGGGAGGATAAAAAAATTGGGGGAAGGCGGTCAAAAAAATATTTTTTTTTTTTCTTAACTAAAAAATATTTCTATGACTGGTAATATAAAAAAATTGAGGGGGGTACAAAAAAATTTTTTTCTTTCTTTTTAAACTACAAGTCTTTCTATTTATGGGCGAGGGTACAACAAAAATCGGGGTAGGATCGAATTTTTTTTCCTTTATTTTCAACTAAAAATAATCTTGGTCATAAACACAGAAAATCAATGTCTAACCACCACAGAAATATGACTGGGGCTCCATTGGCTTACGCGTGAGCCTTCATTTCTGATGCGGCAGCCTAGCAAAAATATGCGACCGGAGGGAGCATATATTTGCTAGTATATATAATGAGGATTGAGGTAAAATAAATACCTTCGAAGCATGTTAAGGATGCGATATTAATTTTATTTTAAAAGAAAAGAAAAATCGAAACTGATTTAAAAAAATTTTTTTTTATAAACTTTCATTTTTAGTTTATAATGATACAAATAATTTCGCCAAATAGAATTGGCCTCTTCAGTGTGTTTGTAGATCCGATCTTATTGGATTGCCGGCTTCTGCTGGTGTAAACCGGCGTATGAGATGTTTTTTTTTCCACTTTCTGTATGAAATCACGCATGCACGCGAGTTAGTTATAGATTTAAAAAGTTCATACTTTTTTGAAGCATCCAAATGAAATTTCATAATGAGGATTGAGGTAAAATAAATACCGTCAAAGCATATTAAGGATGCTATATTAATTTTATTTTAAAAGAAAAGAAAAATCGAAACTGATTTAAAAAGTTTTTTTTATAAACTTTCATTTTTAGTTTATAATGATACAAATAATTTCGCCAAATAGAATTGGCCTCTTCAGTGTGTTTGTAGATCTGATCTTATTGGATTGCCGGCTTCTGCTGGTGTAAACCAGCATATGAGATGGGGTTTTTTTCCACTTTATGTATGAAATCACGCATGCATGCAAGTTAGTTATAGATTTTAAAAGTTCATACTTTTTTTAAGCATCCAAATGAAATTAAAAAAAAATAAATAAATAAAAAAAATCGGTTTCGATTTTTCTTTTAAAATAAACTTAATATCGCATCCTTAACATGCTTCGAAGCGTGATTTCATAAAGAAAGAGGAAAAAAAAAACACGTTAACTCTAAGAAATCCTGAAAATTTGAGCATGTAACTCCAAGCACTTTCCGATTTGGAGCATTTTCCGTTTCGTGTAAATCGCGCAAGACCTCGCCCAGTGATATTTTAATAATTACATATTCTTGAATATTTTCAGTTTGGAACATGATGTGATCCTGAAAATTCACACAAGTTTTTAAACCTGATGAATTCAAAAATGGCATCAGTTTTGCTAAGAAATGAAGCCTTCTATGAGATTTTATCAAATTTTGGAATTTTTCACATGTGCACCAATATGGCGCCAAAAATGATTTAGCCCATATGGTAACGGGTTTTCTTTTGGACATTCATTTAGACACTATGAAGTACCTCTGGACCAAAAATGGTAAAAAGTATTTGTTTTCTTCACTCACAGTGTCTATTCAAAGTTGGGTCTTTTTTCTGAGGGTTCAGAAATACCCTATTGGGGGAAGCAACTAGTTTGGTATGTGAGAGTTAGGGAGACCATTCATCTAAATTTATATAAAATTAACATTGAAATAAGTTTTAGAAAGTAAAAGGTAAAACAAGTCTAAATGATCAGATATTTACAATAAAAGCAGACTTCACAACAAAAACCAGCATACGACAACTTTATCTACATACTGTTATTTTCTTTATGCCACTGAAATGCAGAACTCGTTTTTCGTACTCCTCATCAGTTATCTTGTAGATTCTTCCTGTATATGTTGTTGGGTAGACAACACAAAGAATTTTCTTTATTTGAACAAATCATTTATCATCAATTTGCGGCCAACTGAATGTCTTGCATGGTCCATGAGGGTGCGTGAACTTGACAGTTACATCAGCTTCCTCTGCATTAATTTCATTTACAATGCCAATCCACCACAACGAATTATAAACACATGTTATATATTGCATTGGTGAAATGTAAGAGATATCAAGAATTGATGGCAAGTTAAAATCATAGGTGTCGGTATATGATTTATCCTCGCTGAACAGCTTATGACCAATGTTTGATGTTGACAACGGGACAAAATGGTGGCCCCTGGTACTGTGTTTCTCCTGGCAAATCTTGCCTCAAGGGACTTTCTCACCTCCTCTATAGCTTCCATACTAATATCAAAGAACTTTGTTGCAGACATCTTCAGGCAGACTTCTAGCATGATAATTCAGAGGACGTTGAAGCGACCGTTTAGCCACATGCCGTTTTACTGAACCACCTATTCCATCACAAGGGGATTTTCCATGGCTTGTAGCAAAGATAACCCACTCTGCATCAATCCCAAAGTCCTGTTTATGCAGACATAAATTTATAAAGTTTTTATAATTTTTATATTGACCCCCACAGTCATCACTGAAATAAGTCATTTTGTTGACATGGGACAATAATGCACGAATGTAGTGAACCGTCATTATCTGGGTTTGATACACAAATGAAGTGTTGTGGGTGTTGTCATCAGAAATAAAACACAATGAAAGATACTTCAGTATTCCATCGGAATCTTGGTAGTAAAGCACTACAAGGGGCAATATTCCTTGCTCCAATGAAAACTTTGGATTTCGTCTTGTATAAGAAATTGATAGTTTTCTGCAAAGTCTCCAAGGACAAGAACCTCGTTCAAATAAAGATTCTCTTTCTTTTAGTCAAGTATCGAATTTCAAAATTTGCTAGATAAGAGTGTCGTGAGATTTTGTCAATCAAGAAATTTTTGTATTCTTCATACGTTGTTGTACGGGTACTTAATGTGGCACGGTCAGTTGTGTCCCATTGACTAAAATGAAATTCATCATCTAGATCGACATCAACCAGCTCTTCATCCAAGAACTTCTGCAATGCTTCTCTGCCAGGACATGCCTCAGAACTGTACATCAACGTTTCCTTGTTGGAAGAATCACAAACAATTTTTGAGATCAAATTCCTGTAAGTGACGTCCCAATAAATGGCGTCTACAAGAAGTTTTGCATTCTGATGTATGCTACACACACACAAACAGAATGGGTACCTTTAGACCCAGCTAAAACACACTATTTTGGATGAAATTCAGAAAATTTGGAAAACCCGACCTTGACATTGGGATACTTCTGTTTAAAAGCAGCATGCAATTCATACAGGTTACATAGTATCAAACACTTTTGTTTGTGAACACCTTTTGCAACACTAACATAGCCCTTTTTGCCTGACATTTGATGGCTGTATTCATCATTTTCATACATGTGTACTACTAGTTCTGCTGTCTCTGGGGAGAGTGGTTTCCCTTTTTTAGGGGAAGGCTTTGAGAGAATACCACTCATCTTCTTCAGTTCCCTGGCAGTCCGAACAACATACACCTTGAAGAATTTGGAACAGTATTCACAAAACCACGAATCAGGAGCAAGTGTCATGATTTGGATTTGATCTGAAGTCGAAGCTTTCTTCAATTTCTCCTTCATCAGATCATGCAATCTATCCAATTCTAATGCTTTCTCTTTGATTTCTATTTCAGTATGCACTGATTCTGACACAGTCAATTCTTCAGCGTCTACGTTGTATATATTCGACAGGTCGCTTTTGAGTGTTCCAATATGAATTGTCCTAATTTCCTTTTGACACTATAAACACGACTATGAGGCGCAACACTGTAAAGCGACAGGAGAAATGTCCATGGATTTCAGATTAGTATTCAATTTTTTTTGTGAGGTTTCCAAAAGTTCACAGGTTTAGTCTGCGTCCATCTTGTCTGTGTCATCAATCAGTCTCACATATTTCCTCACACACTGGCGACAAAGAACATGTCCTGGTGTCACCTCCAGCTCTTTTGCAATCACCAACAATATCGACTGTTCACCTTTGACTTTACTTTTATATTGTACCAATTCACCGCAACACTTCTTTGAGGCCTTTGCTTTGCGTTCAAACACATTTCCAAAATATTGTTTGTGATGAAAGCAGATGGTTCATAACTCGCCTTTGTTTCTTGAGCTCAGCTCTCCACAACAACACTTCAACAACATCTTGGTTCAAGTCTGACAGATTCTTAATTCCTTTTGGAATGATCATAGTTTGATTTTTGACATTCCAAATCGAATGGGACACCAATGAAGCAAGCCTCATGAGTCATCTTGTTTTCTTTTTGTTTTCTAAAAAAGAAAATTTGAATTGAAGACAAAACAATAAAATAGAATATATAGAGAAAATCAGGTCACTTAAGTTTGGTAGTAGGGGATGAGTAAGCAGTTAGTGAACAGATTTATATACATTTTTCCAGTGAATTGAAAGGAAAATCAACATTTAAAATATTCACAAATGTATGCCTACCTCAAATTCTTCTGTATATTCTACAGCCTATTTCTTTATATAAGTATTAAGTGGTGCCTAACTTCTTACCTGCATAATGGAATAAACAAATTGAATGAACCACTATATATATTTTAATTAGGTATAGATAGTTTTTCATTTAACATTATTTTAGAGTTGTTGCAGTACATTATGGTGCACTAATCCAGCTCCGTTGCGTATGCGACACATTTTACTGAATTTCTTTTGGAGTTTTTGTTGTGAAGTCTGCTTTTGTAAATATCTGATCACTGTGAGACTTGTTTTACTTTTTACTATTTAACTTTCACTTTCTAAAACTTATTTTAATGTTAATTTTATATAAATTTAGATAAATGATCCCCAACTCTCACATACCAAACTAGTTGCTTCTCCCAATCGGGTATTTCTGAACCCTCAGAAAAAAGACCCAACTTTGAATAGACACTGTGAGTGAAGAAAACAAATACTTTTTACCATTTTTGGTCCAGAGGTACTTCATAGTGTCTAAATGAATGTCCAAAAGATAAAAAAAACCTGCTACCACATCATTTTTTGGCACCATATTGGTGCACATGAAAAAAATTCCAAAATTTGATAAAATCTCATAGAAGGCTTCATTACTGAGCAAAACTGATGTTATTTATGGATTCATCAGGTTGAAAAACTTACCTGTGTGAATTTTAAGGGTCACATAAGTTCCAAACTGAAAATATTAAAGTAAATGTAATTATCTCGTATGATTTACGCGAAACGGAAAATGCTCCAAATTGGAAACCGCTTGGAGTTACATGCTCAAATTTTTAGGATTTATTAGATTTAATAATGTCCATCTGTGGTGTAAGTTACAACAAAATCTGAGGATATGGGTTTCAAAATCCTAAATTTCTGGATTAATTGACATTGAATTATCGAAAGAGAGGCCGGATGAGACAAGAGGAAGAGAAAGAGACTGGAAGAGACGGAAGGGAGAGAGAGTGGACAAGACGGAGGCTATAGAGAGCGAACAGCACGGATGCGACAGAAAGCGAACTAGACGGAGGCGACAGAGAGCAAACGAGACGGAGGCGACAGAGAGCAAACGAGACGGAGGCGACAGAGAGCAAACGAGACGGAGGGGACAGAGAGCAAACGAGACGGAGGCGACAGAGAGAAAACGAGACGGAGGCGACAGAGAGCAAACGAGACGGAGGAGACAGAGAGCAGACGAGACAAAGGCAACAGAGAGCAAACGAGACGGAGGCGACAGAGAGCAAACGAGACGGAGGAGACAGAGAGCAGACGAGACAAAGGCAACAGAGAGCGGACAGAACAGGAGGGAGAGAGAGCGGACAAAACGGGAGGGAGAGAGAGCGGACAAAACGGGAGGGACATCGAGCAAACAAAACGGGAGGGACATCGAGCAAACAAAACAGGAGGGACATTGAGCAGACGAGACAGGAGGGAGAAAGCAGACGAGACGGGATGGGAGAAAGTGGACGAGACGGGAAGAGGAGAGAGAGAGATAGCGGACAAGAAGTGTGAGAGAGAGAGAAAGAGATAGCGGACAAGAAGTGTGAGAGAGAGAGAGAGAGATAGCGGACAAGAAGTGTGAGAGAGAGAGATAGCGGACAAGAAGGGAGAGAGAGAGATAGCGGACAAGAAGGGAGAGAGAGAGATAGCGGACAAGAAGGGAGAGAGAGAGATAGCTGACAAGAAGGGAGAGAGAAAGATAGCGGACAAGAAAGGAGAGAGAGAGATAGCGGACAAGAAGGGAAAGAGAGAGAGATAGCGGACAAGAAGGGTGAGAGAGAGAGAGAGATAGCGGACAAGAAGGGTGAGAGAGAGAGATAGCGGACAAGAAGGGAGACAGAGAGAGATAGCGGACAAGAAGGGAGAGAGAGAGATAGCGGACAAGAAGAGAGAGAGAGAGGTAGCGGACAAGAAGGGAGAGAGAGAGAGGTAGCGGACAAGAAGGGAGAGAGAGAGATAGCGGACAAGAAGGGAGAGAGAGAGAGAGATAGCGGACAAGAAGGGAGAGAGAGAGAGAGATAGCTGACAAGAAGGGAGAGAGAGAGAGAGATAGCTGACAAGAAGGGAGAGAGAGAGATAGCGGACAAGAAGGGAGAGCGAGAGAGATAGCGGACAAGAAGGGAGAGAGAGAGATAGCGGACAAGAAGGGAGAGCGAGAGAGATAGCGGACAAGAAGGGAGAGAGAGAGATAGCGGACAAGAAGGGAGAGAGAGAAATAGTGGACAAGAAGAGAGAGAGAGAGGTATAGTGGACAAGAAGGGAGAGAGAGAGAGAGAGATAGCGGACAAGAAGGGAGAGGGGGAGAGATAGCAGACAAGAAGGGAGAGAGAGAGAGATAGCGGACAAGAATGGTAAGCGAGAGAGATAGCGGACAAGAAGGGAGAGCGAGAGAGATAGCGGACAAGAAGGGAGAGCGAGAGAGATAGCGGACAAGAAGGGAGAGAGATAGCGGACAAGAAGGGAGAGAGATAGCGGACAAGAAGGGAGAGAGAGAGATAGCGGACAAGAAGGGAGAGAGAGAGATAGCGGACAAGAAGGGAGAGAGAGAGATAGCGGACAAGAAGGGAGAGAGAGAGAGATAGCGGACAAGAAGGGAGAGCGAGAGAGATAGCGGACAAGAAGGGAGAGAGAGAGAGATAGCGGACAAGAAGGGAGAGCGAGAGAGATAGCGGACAAGAAGGGAGAGCGAGAGAGATAGCGGACAAGAAGGGAGAGCGAGAGAGATAGCGGACAAGAAGGGAGAGCGAGAGAGATAGCGGACAAGAAGGGAGAGCGAGAGAGATAGCGGACAAGAAGGGAGAGCGAGAGAGATAGCGGACAAGAAGGGAGAGAGAGAGATAGCGGACAAGAAGGGAGAGAGAGAGATAGCGGACAAGAAGGGAGAGAGAGAGATAGCGGACAAGAAGGGAGAGAGAGAGAGATAGCGGACAAGAAGGGAGAGCAGGAGAGATAGCGGACAAGAAGAGAGAGAGAGGGATAGTGGACAAGAAGGGAGAGAGAGAGAGAGATAGCGGACAAGAAGGGAGAGATAGCGGACAAGAAGGGAGAGAGAGAGAGATAGCGGACAAGAATGGTAAGCGAGAGAGATAGCGGACAAGAAGGGAGAGCGAGAGAGATAGCGGACAAGAAGGGAGAGCGAGAGAGATAGCGGACAAGAAGGGAGAGAGAGAGATAGCGGACAAGAAGGGAGAGAGAGAGATAGCGGACAAGAAGGGAGAGAGAGAGATAGCTGACAAGAAGGGAGAGAGAGAGATAGCGGACAAGAAGGGAGAGATAGAGATAGCAGACAAGAAGGGAGAGAGAGAGAGATAGCGGACTAGAAGGGTGAGAGAGAGAGAGAGATAGCGGACAAGAAGGGTGAGAGAGAGAGATAGCGGACAAGAAGGGTGAGAGAGAGAGATAGCGGACAAGAAGGGAGAGAGAGAGAGATAGCGGACAAGAAGGGAGAGAGAGAGAGGTAGCGGACAAGTCGGAAAAGAGAGAGAGAGAGGTAGCGGACAAGAAGGGAGAGAGAGAGAGGTAGCGGACAAGAAGGGAGAGAGAGAGATAGCGGACAAGAAGGGAGAGAGATAGATAGCGGACAAGAAGGGAGAGAGAGAGAGAGAGATAGCTGACAAGAAGGGAGAGAGAGAGAGAGATAGCTGACAAGAAGGGAGAGAGAGAGATAGCGGACAAGAAGGGAGAGCGAGAGAGATAGCGGACAAGAAGGGAGAGAGAGAGATAGCGGACAAGAAGGGAGAGTGAGAGAGATAGCGGACAGAAGGAAGAGCGAGAGAGATAGCGGACAAGAAGGGAGAGCGAGAGAGATAACGGACAAGAAGGGAGAGAGAGAGATAGCGGACAAGAAGGGAGAGCGAGAGAGATAGCGGACAAGAAGGGAGAGCGAGAGAGATAGCGGACAAGAAGGGAGAGCGAGAAAGATAGCGGACAAGAAGGGAGAGCGAGAGAGATAGCGGACAAGAAGGGAGAGCGAGAGAGATAGCGGACAAGAAGGGAGAGCGAGAGAGATAGCGGACAAGAAGGGAGAGCGAGAGAGATAGCGGACAAGAAGGGAGAGCGAGAGAGATAGCGGACAAGAAGGGAGAGCGAGAGAGATAGCGGACAAGAAGGGAGAGCGAGAGAGATAGCGGACAAGAAGGGAGAGCGAGAGAGATAGCGGACAAGTAGGGAGAGCGAGAGAGATAGCGGACAAGAAGGGAGAGCGAGAGAGATAGCGGACAAGAAGGGAGAGAGAGAGATAGCGGACAAGAAGGGAGAGATAGAAATAGCAGACAAGAAGAGAGAGAGAGAGGGATAGTGGACAAGAAGGGAGAGAGAGAGAGAGAGATAGCGGACAAGAAGGGAGAGGGGGAGAGATAGCGGACAAGAAGGGAGAGAGAGAGAGATAGCGGACAAGAATGGTAAGCGAGAGAGATAGCGGACAAGAAGGGAGAGCGAGAGAGATAGCGGACAAGAAGGAAGAGCGAGAGAGATAGCGGACAAGAAGGGAGAGAGATAGCGGACAAGAAGGGAGAGAGAGAGATAGCGGACAAGAAGGGAGAGAGAGAGATAGCGGACAAGAAGGGAGAGAGAGAGATAGCGGACAAGAAGGGAGAGAGAGAGAGATAGCGGACAAGAAGGGAGAGCAGGAGAGATAGCGGACAAGAAGGGAGAGCGAGAGAGATAGCGGACAAGAAGGGAGAGCGAGAGAGATAGCGGACAAGAAGGGAGAGGGAGAGAGATAGCGGACAAGAAGGGAGAGCAAGAGAGATAGCGGACAAGAAGGGAGAGCGAGAGAGATAGCGGACAAGAAGGGAGAGCGAGAGAGATAGCGGACAAGAAGGGAGAGCGAGAGAGATAGCGGACAAGAAGGGAGAGCGAGAGAGATAGCGGACAAGAAGGGAGAGAGAGAGATAGCGGACAAGAAGGGAGAGAGAGAGATAGCGGACAAGAAGGGAGAGAGAGAGATAGCGGACAAGAAGGGAGAGAGAGAGAGATAGCGGACAAGAAGGGAGAGAGAGAAATAGCGGACAAGAAGAGAGAGAGAGGGATAGTGGACAAGAAGGGAGAGAGAGAGAGAGATAGCTGACAAGAAGGGAGAGGGGGAGAGATAGCGGACAAGAAGGGAGAGAGAGAGAGATAGCGGACAAGAATGGTAAGCGAGAGAGATAGCGGACAAGAAGGGAGAGCGAGAGAGATAGCGGACAAGAAGGGAGAGAGAGAGATAGCGGACAAGAAGGGAGAGAGAGAAATAGCAGACAAGAAGAGAGAGAGAGAGGGATAGTGGACAAGAAGGGAGAGAGAGAGAGAGAGATAGCGGACAAGAAGGGAGAGGGGGAGAGATAGCGGACAAGAAGGGAGAGAGAGAGAGATAGCGGACAAGAATGGTAAGCGAGAGAGATAGCGGACAAGAAGGGAGAGCGAGAGAGATAGCGGACAAGAAGGAAGAGCGAGAGAGATAGCGGACAAGAAGGGAGAGAGATAGCGGACAAGAAGGGAGAGAGAGAGATAGCGGACAAGAAGGGAGAGAGAGAGATAGCGGACAAGAAGGGAGAGAGAGAGATAGCGGACAAGAAGGGAGAGAGAGAGAGATAGCGGACAAGAAGGGAGAGCAGGAGAGATAGCGGACAAGAAGGGAGAGCGAGAGAGATAGCGGACAAGAAGGGAGAGCGAGAGAGATAGCGGACAAGAAGGGAGAGCGAGAGAGATAGCGGACAAGAAGGGAGAGCAAGAGAGATAGCGGACAAGAAGGGAGAGCGAGAGAGATAGCGGACAAGAAGGGAGAGCGAGAGAGATAGCGGACAAGAAGGGAGAGCGAGAGAGATAGCGGACAAGAAGGGAGAGCGAGAGAGATAGCGGACAAGAAGGGAGAGAGAGAGATAGCGGACAAGAAGGGAGAGAGAGAGATAGCGGACAAGAAGGGAGAGAGAGAGATAGCGGACAAGAAGGGAGAGAGAGAGATAGCGGACAAGAAGGGAGAGAGAGAGAGATAGCGGACAAGAAGGGAGAGAGAGAAATAGCGGACAAGAAGAGAGAGAGAGGGATAGTGGACAAGAAGGGAGAGAGAGAGAGAGATAGCTGACAAGAAGGGAGAGGGGGAGAGATAGCGGACAAGAAGGGAGAGAGAGAGAGATAGCGGACAAGAATGGTAAGCGAGAGAGATAGCGGACAAGAAGGGAGAGCGAGAGAGATAGCGGACAAGAAGGGAGAGCGAGAGAGATAGCGGACAAGAAGGGAGAGAGATAGCGGACAAGAAGGGAGAGAGATAGCGGACAAGAAGGGAGAGAGAGAGATAGCGGACAAGAAAGGGAGAGAGAGAGAGATAGCGGACAAGAAGGGAGAGAGAGAGAGATAGCGGACAAGAAGGGAGAGAGAGAGAGATAGCGGACAAGAAGGGAGAGAGAGAGAGATAGCGGACAAGAAGGGAGAGAGAGAGAGATAGCGAACAAGAAGGGAGAGAGAGAGAGATAGCGAACAAGAAGGGAGAGAGAGAGAGATAGCGAACAAGAAGGGAGAGAGAGAGAGATAGCGAACAAGAAGGGAGAGAGAGAGAGATAGCGAACAAGAAGGGAGAGAGAGAGAGAGAGATAGCGAACAAGAAGGGAGAGAGAGAGAGATAGCGAACAAGAAGGGAGAGAGAGAGATAGCGGACAAGACGAGAGTGAGAAAGCAGACGAGACAGGATGGAAGAAAGTGGACGAGACGGGAAGAGGAGAGTGAGAGAGATTGGATGAGACAGGTGACAGAGATTGAATGAGAAGGGTGACAGAGATCGAATGAGACGGGTGAGAGTGAATATACAATAGGGGAGAGATAGAGAGAGAGCGTACAAGAAGAGAGAGAGAGGACAAGACAAAAGAGAGAGAGGACAAGAAAGGAGAGAGAGAGAGCAAACGAGAAGGGAGAGAGAGAGCAAACGAGAAAGGAAAGAGAGAAAGAGAGCAGACAACTAGGGAGAGAGAGAAAGAGGTGACAAGAAGGGAAGGAGAGAAAGAGGGGACAAGAAGGGAGAGAGAGAAAGAGGGGACAAGAAGGGAGAGAGAAAAAGAGGAGACAAAAAGGGAGAGAGAAACAGAGAAGACAAGAAGGGAGAGAGAGGAAAGGGTGACAAGAAGGGAGGGAGAGAAATAGGGGACAAGAAGGGAGGGAGAGAAATAGGGGACAAGAAGGGAGAGAGAGAAAGAGGGGACAAGAAGGGAGAGAGAGAGATAGCGGACAAGAAGGGAGAGAGAGAGATAGAGGACAAGAAGGGAGAGCGAGAGAGATAGCGGACAAGAAGGGAGAGCGAGAGAGATAGCGGACAAGAAGGGAGAGCGAGAGAGATAGCGGACAAGAAGGGAGAGAGAGAGATAGAGGACAAGAAGGGAGAGCGAGAGAGATAGCGGACAAGAAGGGAGAGAGAGAGATAGCGGACAAGAAGGGAGAGAGAGAGATAGCGGACAAGAAGGGAGAGAGAGAGATAGCGGACAAGAGGGGAGAGAGAGAGATAGCGGACAAGAAGGGAGAGAGAGAGATAGCGGACAAGAAGGGAGAGAGAGAGATAGCGGACAAGAAGGGAGAGAGAGAGATAGCGGACAAGAAGGGAGAGAGAGAGATAGCGGACAAGAAGAGAGAGAGAGAGAGAGATAGCGGACAAGAAGGGAGAGAGAGAGAGATAGCGGACAAGAAGGGAGAGAGAGAGAGATAGCGGACAAGAAGGGAGAGAGAGAGAGATAGAAGACAAGAAGGGAGAGAGAGATAGCGGACAAGAAGGGGGAGAGAGAGATAGCGGACAAGAAGGGAGAGAGAGAGATAGCGGACAAGAAGGGAGAGAGAGAGATAGCGGACAAGAAGGGAGAGAGAGAGATAGCGGACAAGAAGGGAGAGAGAGAGATAGCGGACAAGAAGGGAGAGAGAGAGATAGTGGACATAGAGAGAGAAAGAAAGTAGGGAGGAACAGCTATAAAGAAGAGATTAAAGGAGAGCGAAAGAAAATAGAGAGAGAGGGAGAGAAGACTAAAGAAGATAGAGGGAGGGAAGGATAAAGAGGATAGAGGGAGGGAGAGCGAAATGGAAGAGAAGGGAGAAAGAGCGAAATGGAAGAGAAGGGAGAGAGAGCGAAATGGAAGAGAAGAAGGGAGAGAGAGCGAAATGGAAGAGAAGAAGGGAGAGAGAGCGAAAGGGAAGAGAAGAAGGGAGAGAGAGCGAAAGGGAAGAGAAGAAGGGAGAGAGAGCGAAAGGGAAGAGAAGAAGGGAGAGAGAGCGAAAGGGAAGAGAAGAAGGGAGAGAGAGCGAAAGGGAAGAGAAGAAGGGAGAGAGAGCGAAAGGGAAGAGAAGAAGGGAGAGAGAGCGAAAGGGAAGAGAAGAAGGGAGAGAGAGCGAAAGGGAAGAGAAGAAGGGAGAGAGAGCGAAAGGGAAGAGAAGAAGGGAGAGAGAGCGAAAGGGAAGAGAAGGGAGAGAGAGCGAAAGGGAAGAGAAGAAGGGAGAGAGAGCGAAAGGGAAGAGAAGAAGGGAGAGAGAGCGAAAGGGAAGAGAAGAAGGGAGAGAGAGCGAAAGGGAAGAGAAGAAGGGAGAGAGAGCAAAAGGGAAGAGAAGAAGGGAGAGAGAGCAAAAGGGAAGAGAAGAAGGGAGAGAGAGCAAAAGGGAAGAGAAGAAGGGAGAGAGAGCAAAAGGGAAGAGAAGAAGGGAGAGAGAGCGAAAGGGAAGAGAAGAAGGGAGAGAGAGCGAAAGGGAAGAGAAGAAGGGAGAGAGAGCAAAAGGGAAGAGAAGAAGGGAGAGAGAGCAAAAGGGAAGAGAAGAAGGGAGAGAGAGCAAAAGGGAAGAGAAGAAGGGAGAGAGAGCAAAAGGGAAGAGAAGAAGGGAGAGAGAGCAAAAGGGAAGAGAGGGAGGGAGAGTGAGAGCAAAAGGGAATAGAGGGAGGGAGAGTGAGAGAGTGAGAGCAAAAGGGAAGAGAGGGAGGGAGAGTGAGAATAAAAGGGAAGGGAGAGAGTGAGAGCAAAAGGGAAGGGAGAGAGTGAGAGCAAAAGGGAAGAGAGGGAGTGAGAGCAAAAGGGAAGGGAGAGAGTTAGAGCAAAAGGGAAGGGAGGGAGTGAGAGCAAAAGGGAAGGGAGGGAGTGAGATCGAAAGGGAAGAGAGGGAGGGAAATCGAAAGGGAAGAGAGGGAGGGAGATCGAAAGGGAAGAGAGGGAGGGAGATCGAAAGGGAAGAGAGGGAGGGAGATCGAAAGGGAAGAGAGGGAGGGAGATCGAAAGGGAAGAGAGGGGGAAGATAGAAAGGGAAGAGAGGGAGAGAGATCGAAAGGGAAGAGAGGGAGGGAGAGCGAAAGGGAAGAGAGGGGGGAAAATCGAAAGGGAAGAGAGGGAGGGAGATCGAAAGAGAAGAGAGGGAGGGAGATCGAAAGGGAAGAGAGGGAGGGAGAGCGAAAGGGAAGAGAGAGCAGAGGCAAAAGAGAAAGAGAGAGAGCGAAGGCAAAGGAGAAGAGAGAAAGAGAGGGATAGGGAAGGCAAAAGAGGAGAGAGAAAGAAAGAGAGAGAGTGATAATGGGAGAGAGAGAGCGATAAATGGGAGAGAGAGAGCGATAACGGAAAGAGAAGAGAGAGAGAAGAGAGAGAGAGACAGAGACCGGAGGCAAAAGAGGAGAGGAAGAGCGAAAACGAATGATGAGAGAGCGAATTAGAGAAAGCTAAGGCAAAAGATGAGAGAGGGAGAGATAGAAAGTAATAGATAAGAGAGGGAGAGAAGACGATAGAGAGATAGATAGCAGCGGCGAAATATGAGAAATAAAGAGAGAAAGTAAAGGCAAAAGATGAGAATGAAAGAGAGAAAGCAAAGGCAAAAGATGAGAACGAAAGAGAGAAAGCAGAGGCAAAAGATGAGAACGAAAGAGAGAAAGCAAAGGCGAAAGAGGAGAAAGAGAGAGAGAGAGAGTGAAGTCGAAAGATGAGAGAGAGAGAGCGAAGTCGAAAGATGAGAAAGAGAGAGAGAGTGAAGGCGAAAGAAGAGAAAGAGAGAGAGAGAGAGTGAAGTCGAAAGATGAGAAAGAGAGAGAGAAAGAGAGCGAAAGCGAAAGATGAGAAAGAGCGAAGGCGAAGACAAAATGAGGGAGAGAGAAAGCGAAGAGAGAGAGAGAGAGAAAGTGATGGTGAAAGAGGAGAGAGAGAGAGAAAGTGATGGTGAAAGAGGAGAGAGAGAGAGAGCAAGAGCTGAAGAGTGAGAGTGAGGGCGAAAGAGAGAGAGAGAGAATGAGAGCGAAAGAGAGAGAGAGAATGAGTGCGAAAGAGAGAGAGAGAATGAGTGCGAAAGAGAGAAAGCGATAGCGAATGACCTGATAGCAGGAGCAAAAGAGAAGAGAGGAAGAAATAGTGAAAGAAAGAGAGAATGATCGAAAGAGGAAGTACAAGATAGAGAAATGAATTTTAAATAGAAAACTTATTGACTGATTTGAAGGGTGGAAATGAGAGCAATGAACTGAAAGGCAACAAACCTATCTTTATCTACAAGTGGACGAGTCTAAGTCATTTGGCAAGAAACGAGTATAGATCTGAACATAGCATAACTCAAAATAGTAACTAAAAATTGGCAATTTGTACCAATACTCTGTGCAACAAGAAGAGGAAAGTGCAGCAGCAGTAACTGTTGAATTTATTATAGCACCACAACGAAACACTGTTGGGCACAGTTTTTAAAAATTTTATTTGAAAAATTGGGGATGGTATACAAATCAAAAAAGAATAATTTAAATAAGAAAAAAGGAGAGAGAAAGTTGTTAGAAATTATACGGAACATATACAGATGTTTAAAGAAATAAAAATTAAAGGCTTAATGTAAAAGGAATACATATTCAAATTTGTGTGTACTTATAAAAATAGCAGAAATACCCATCCCAGGACAATGGAGAAATCTTTGGATTCTTAAATAAGTTGAAGAAGATTGGGAAACCAACATATTTAAAAGTAATCAAAAAGATACTGAAAACCAAGGTCAAGAATACGGAGTCAGAGCAAATCATTTGCTTTAGGAACTGGCCCGGCTTAATTAAGCATGTAAGCTACCGACTCGAATGTCCCGTTTTCATTGTATCACTTTTCTTTGTCAATTGAATTCTGGAGATTTTGTTCATTAAAAACAAACACAAGAAACGGTTAATTCATGGAACCTTAAAAAACATGCCGGTTCTATTTAAAATCAGAACACTATAAATAATCTATGGTATTATATGAATTGTTAGTGGAAGAAGAATCTTTCTTGGGTTGGAGTTAAACCTTTTAAAATTTCAAGAGTCTGAATTAGAATCAAGCATTTTGGATAGCGACTGCAAAACTGAAAATAAACATCTTCATTATGGGATTAGGAATGTTTAAATTCTGTGCAGTTTTTTTAGATGCAAAATGATTGAAATTGGCTTTTTGGAAGCTTGTGTGATTTTGTTATTTACCTCCAACAAACTTTTCAGTTTATGGTTTAGAAATCCGAGTAATACTTTATAATCATACTAGTTCAAGTACTCGTCTATAACGGGATCTCAACTTTTTTCAAATTTTATAGCCAAGTTAAGAACATCTTTTAAATATTTTTCATCCATTTAAGAAAAAAAATATTATTCAGGTTTATGATGATATAGAAAAAAACAACAAAACAATTGTCTAGTGTGAGATTCGAACCCATGATGCCATAAAATATTGGAACTGAAAATGAACGCTTATCCACAAGGCCACTGATCTAATGAAAACATTTTGTCTTTAACATACTTAAATAAGTTTGGTGTGTGGATTTCTTTGTACCTCTTCACATAGATCTAAAACAGTTTGTCTAAAATGAATAATTCTTTTTAAAATAAAGATATACTAGAAATAAAGATATACTAGTAGGTATAAAAAAACAGCCAGTTTAGTGTATAAAAAAGCATAAATATAGTGAAATTCCCTTCAATCCCACCTTGTGATAACTCATTTATTTTGGGGGTTATTTTGATCAAATTTAATCTGTTCTCTTTATAAATGTGAAAATCTTCCTCTGGTGTCATTAATTTATTTGCCAGGTTACTTGAAGTTAGGTAACTATTTTAAGTGACAGGCGATTTATTTTTTTAATGTTGTGTTTTTCAACTTAATGTATTCTGCATATAAAAACAGTCTCATTTTAAAGAAAAAGAGTTATTGGTCAATATGGTGGGCTTCATATAGGGTTTTAAGTTGTCTTTCACAAAAAAAAAAACAAGTTGAAAACTTTAGTGAATTAAATTTTTGCCCTATTATCAAATTGTGTTTCCTTCTGTTTTTACATGGTTAAAATCTAAGTTTTTTTTGATTGATTTAATATTAAAAAAAAAACAAACTAGTTTGATCCCTACTCTGCTATGAATCATTAAGAAGATTCAATGTGCTAGCTATTGAAATGAATCTTCTTATATGAAGAGTCAAATTGCATTCTGTGTCATTTTTGTAAGTTACATTTTTGAGAGATAATGGGATAATTATTGCTTCCATTATGATTAATTTTCATTTACATCAAGATGACATTACATTTTTAAGGGTTTTCACTTGTTTGAAGCCTGTCAGTTTAGTTATACACACTGAAATTTGGCTTCTGGGCCACACACAAAACAGCAATTTCCTTTATTTCCAACTATGGTGATACTGGTTAATTGATATGCATAAATTAAAGTAAACATAGATTACTATAATAAGTCTCTCCTTAAGTATAGCTAGCAGTGAAAGTACACTAGCAACTGACTAGATAAATTTACAACTTCGCAACACCAACAAACTTTGAACGATTATAACTCGTTAGCTAATTGTGCTACCAAAATAAATTTGCTATCATTGTTTATGTTTTGCAAAGATCTATGTGCCTACATTAAACGTTTTTAGCTATCATGAAAAAAAAAATTTGGTTTCGGGTACCCAATATTAGTGAACGTTTATCAAATATTTTTTCTCCATTTCTAATAATAAAAAAAGTATAAATGTTTTCTCTTCAAAGTGTCAATATGTCAAATACGTATGATGATTTGGCATGAAAAGTAGTTGTGTAGTCGACTGAAAAGGAATGCTAAAAATGTTGTTATATTTGTTTCTTATGTTATTTTTACATACTTTTAATTTTGCATAATGAGTTTTAAAAACGGTTCAAGAACTTCTGACATCGATAAGGACATCAGATTGAAAGTGTTAATTCCAAAGTTAGTTTGGCTCTTAGATCAACCGTTTATGGTGTGAGACAGACAGACACACACACACACACATGCAAATAACTTTGCTTTCTATATCTACAGGGTGGGCAAAAATAAGGGTCCTATTTTTAAAAATTCATAACTTTTTTATTTATTGATTTAAAAAATTTTTTTTTTTTAGAATAAGTAAAGGACCCCTTCCGAACCAAGCATGAGCCGTATTAGCCCTGAGGAACGTACCCTCATTTAGAAAACATTATTTTTGCTTAAAAAACTCAAAACAGTGTAAAAAACAATACTTTAGTTTTTGTAAGTTTTAAGAAGTGTTTTTCGGCTAAAATTTGTTTTGTTCATTTCAAAAAATCTCGGAAGGGTCAGTCTACACACACATAAAGTTTGGTGAGTTTAACTTTTATTTTGTGGAAGTTATTCAAATTCAAGTTATTCAAATTTAAAGATAGGACCCTTATTTTGGCCCACCCTGTATATATATATATATATATATATATATATATATATATATATATATATAGAGAGAGAGAGAGAGAGAGAGAGAGAGAGAGAGAGAGAGAGATAAATATGTATGGACTATTAGGTTTTAAGCCTCACACACACAGAAGAGATGCTCTTGCTTCAAAATAATGAGCCTGCCTGTTCACACTGCTGCAGTAGCTTACACAGTCATATGTGGCATTGAATTGCAACTCACATTCCTTACACATCAGACTTGGTTTCATCTGGCTACTTCCTCTTTCATGAACTCAAATCTCACCTGTGTGGTCACCATTTTGTAAACAATGATGAGGTCATATGTGGTGTGAAGGAGTTCTTTGGCGACACAGGATGCCACCTTGCAATGCTTAAGCATCGTTAAATCAAGTACATTGATGTCAAAGGGGGCGTTATTGAAAAACTGTCTTGTTTCTCAGATTCTTTTTGAACGATCCTCGTACATTACGTGATAAGAAAATGAATGTTCAAATCCTAGTAAGAATAAGTATAATGACTTTTTGAGTTTTCTTCAAAGGCATATAATATATATATATATATATATATATATATATATATATATTGCTGTGGAGCTTTGTATATCCAAGAGATGTGACATGTGCATTTAAAGCAAATGTCATGTTCTCAAGTTAAATGGCAAATCACCTTCACCCCTTTTGCTGCCAGACTCAAACTCCAGTTCACTTCTACTACACCAGTTAAAAAAAAAATCTGAAGAATTTTGTTTCTTTAATATATTTGTTATTTTATGGATCTAACCAATAATTGCCCCTAGTGACCCCAGATGGAATCAAAGGAAAATTTCAATGGTGTCTTTAGAGTCTGTGAAAAATTCAACTCTTCTTGAAACTTATTTGAATGTTCTCACGATTAGCAATTAATTGAAGACAAACTGCTATTTTATTCATTTCTGAATGGTATCAGTGCAATGGTGCAATTTAAACATGGCTGGATGATACAATAATTCATAGTTGTAACCGTTCAGCTATTACCAAAATAATCTCATTGCAAATGCAACCATCAAAATGTTAGTTTATTGCAGACACACGTTAGAAATTGAGATTTTGATTTTTATACACAAATATCAAAAAAGGAAAGAAAATTATTATTTTCCTTCTCTAAGAACTGAAATTTAATTTTTGAAGAATTTATCTGATAGATTCTGTTCTAAAGACTGCAAAAGTGTCACCATATGTGTTTAGATGCTGTCATTTTGATTTTCAATAGGAGATTTGTGATTCGAATGTTAACCAACAAATTACTTAATCATCTTGTTTGTGCTCTCATCACTATATGGATGACTGATTTAAAATCTTCACTTATGTTCAGTGAACTTTAAAACATTTTAAATGATCTACATTTCCTGCTGATGTAGAGAGAAAAGCATTGTTTTTGATTTCTAAATCATTGTAAGGATTTTATTGTAGAAATTTACTGTCATGTTCAATTTTAATAAATTCTAACCTTATTCCTCTGATGAACATTAGTTGCAAAAAGATCTTGGGAAATCTTTGAAATTAACTGCATTTATTTGCCATTTGAAAAATAATTCTTATTAATTAAAAATAAGTATTGTTTTAATTCCAGCAGTTGGAAACAAACAATAGTTCATTAATAAAATTTTAAATTAAAAATACATTTAAAGTTATCATTGTTAAATAAAAAAAAATGAAAAGAAAAACCTTTTCATCCTTTAAAAAGCTGTAGTCTTGGCTCTTGGGAGCAATAAAGCAAATGAACCAGGAAAAAGAAGTCATATTACAGAAAAAACATGAAGTATCTGACTATATTTCTGAGATGAGTATTGTTATTAACATTATTTACATATTTCAAACCGTGATCAGAGGCTTTATATTCGTGTTTCAGTTGCTGTACTCTCTTCAAATGTTTTTTTTTGTGAGTGTGAAAACCACAATAACAATATCAAATCCAAAAGGTAAAAAATATGACCTGATGAATCAAATTCAAGGGACTTAATTCCATATACATTACATAACATTCCATACAATTTTCAAGTCAAAACATTTGTTAAATGTTGAAAAAACTAAATGGCAAATAAAATTTAAAGTCCTTTCATAAAACTGAATATTTTCTTCATTAGTAAAAGACATAGTTACTATTGTGTGTATAACATTCTCTGAAGTAAAACAATTTCAAAATTGAACTGTAAAATGGCAAGTAAACTTTTAATTGATATATTTTTTATTGAATTAGTTTCGTTATCAAAATTTTAAATAAACTGTGGTTTATTAAATATTAATATGCCGACTGAACACGAAAAGTAACTTTAGTTTTATTGAATTTTGATTACAGGCCCATTTTTGAATGTCTGAATATTGAACTACATTTTCTTACTGATATTTTTAGGTGTTTATCTTTATAGATATAAAAACATTTTGAGGGGGAGAATTACCAGAATTTGTACAATTTGGGTAGAAGTGGAGAAACATACACAGGAAATTTTTCCATGTAATTTTCTATTAAAATGATTTGTGCTTTGATTTTTGTTAAGCATTTTTCAAACGGGTCGTTAAAGTTTTCAGTCGTTGACATTTTATGATGGTGATGGTAGCCAAATAATAGACTCCAGATTAGAAAAAGCCTGAATGAATATGGAGTACAGTGCCAGGATCCGATCTAAGATTATTAAACACTGCTGGCCAGGAGGTGAGTGAGAGTAGCATGTGTCTTACCAGCTAGAGACTCCAAAATCAAGAGAGAAATAATTGGCTTGAAGGAGTGTAAAACTGTTACAACCTAATAAAAAAACTCAAACGATGTTCATTACTTTTATAAAGTCAAAAACTTCAAATTTTTGTAAAGAATTTAAAAAAAAACTTTTTTTCAAACAAATCAATTACTACAATAAATTTTTACCGAAATATTCATTTCAACAAATCTATTTTTTTTTATATCTTTTCTTAGTAAATATCTATTATAGGAAAATAAGTTCTGTGTATGTTATCATAAATTTTTATTTATATTTATTGTGAAAAATCTATTAAAAAAAGGGCTATAATCTTCTATGTGATTTTGAAATATTTACTTGCCTCCCCATAAGGGCTGGATATGATACAAGGCCAAGCTTAATGTGGCCATTATTGAATGTCAGAAAGATTTTCGGCTACTGATCTGACTAATGAACACTCAAAAGAAAGAGTGGAATACAACACTTTGATGTGAGTTTGAACGTATGACTAAATTCTTTATTAATTACTAGCTCTAGCTATAGTATAGAATCGAACTAACACTTATAGTATAGTATAAAATCAAACTAACACTTACCGGCATAAAGGCCTCAACTGGCATCCATCCATCTCATAGAAGAATACTTATTCGAATGAATGAACATTTATACACTAGAATGGCCACTTATGAATCTCAGCCAATCAGAACACAGAGAATGAACTTGCCCTTCTTAGCATAATGGAACATTCTAGCCTTATTATAAACCGGCATTTTGATGTGCTTGCCACCTTGACTTATCTTGCTGCTCAACTGGTCGTACAGTTGAGCTCTAAGCATCGATTCTACAGTATTGCCCAAGATAATTTTTACTTTCATTTTTTTTTTTTTTTTTTCTTTCTTTTTCAAATTATGACATTCGTTTATTAACAAATTATTTTTAAAGCTAATTTTGAAAATGTAATTTTATTTTAATTTCTATTTATACAATTATTGGATGTAAATAGCTGCCCAAACTTTGAATCTTTAAATGCTAAAAAAAAATTTAAGCCAGAAATAATTTTCTTTTCAACTTTTTAAAAGCTTCAAAATTCATTTCAAATTTTGAAGGGTCACAAAGTAATTCCCTCTTTCTTTTTCCACTATTAACAAAATATTAAAATAGCTGACTTCTTTCCATATAAACTGAAATGATTTCTGGTAATTAAATTATTTTTAAAAATAGGATTTAAAAAATTGTTTTAGCCCTTTACACTATTTTTTATATCAATAATCGATTAAATTAGAAACATACTAATTCAATAAAGTTACATTAATATAAGAAATACAGACACACACAATTTTATAAATATAGAGATGCAACTTTATTCTATTTTTAAGGCATAAAAAGGACATCATGATGGTCATAAATGGCCTAAAAATGTTAAGAAAATAAAAATTTGAGATCATAAATAAATAAAGAATGAAAAAAAAAAGCGAAAATATTAAAGCAAAAACATTTTCAACCGCGTTTTAAAATTCACTGATTCGAATTTCTTTGTATAATAGAAATCAGATAAAAAATATGAGAAGAGGGATGGTGGGGTGAAGATAATTTCTATTTCTGGTCCTCAAGAAGAGAAATTTTATTTTAATGTCCATAAATAAAAAATACTTTCATAGTACTGATATTGTATAGTACATCAAAATTGATTATAAATAATCTTTATATAGAATTGTTTCCATTTGAAAACTAATTAAATAAAATATTTTTAGACTAAAGAATGATATAAAGTAGCAAAAAAATATCAAAAGATGTATAAGTCATTATCCATCTCTTAATCGGCCTTACACCTTAATAAAAGTAAACAAAAACGAACTAAAAACAGTCTTATAACAATATTAGTGGATTCATTTATGTTCAAAGTAAATATACAAAATGTTTAAACACATGTTACAAATTCCTAATACGTGGCAGACTAACTGATATGTGTAGGGCCAGCATCATACATAATTTGTAGAGATTGGATGTCAAAAGCACACGCACAGAACTAGTCTGGTAGTGCTGGACAAAAACTGGAAAAGCATACAAGCAAATGTTGTTTGCAAGAGAGAGATAGAGAGATTATAGGAAACATGTTGCCTCTCAGTGGTCAGCTCAAAAAGGCAAATAAGAAGTGGACTTGTAATTCCTGCTTTTTATATCGCAGATGACATGGCTAAATCAACCAATAACAAGAATATCAGCTCAACTGTAAAATGTAATAATATTATTTCTCTTCATGCAACACATATCTCTAACCCTCATTGACCAGGTTTCCTTCCATACATCATCACATTATTCAAATTTAAGTGTGACAGACCAATGAATATGCTATTTCAAACTTTATTATGACAGACAAATGAAAATGCTATTTCAAACTTTATTGTGACAGACAAATGAAAATGCTATTTCAAACTTTATTGTGACAGACCAATGAAAATGCTATTTCAAACTTTATTGTGACAGACCAATGAAAATGCTATTTCAAACTTTATTGTGACAGACCAATGAAAATGCTATTTCAAACTAAAGTGTGACAGACCAATGAACATGCTATTTCAAACTTTATTGTGACAGACAAATGAAGATGCTATTTCAAACTTTATTGTGACAGACAAATGAACATGCGATTTCAAACTTTATTGTGACAGACAAATGGAAATGCTATTTCAAACTAAAATGTGATAGACCGACTGACAAAACTTTTTAGATAGATGCTTGATCGTGTTGTCCATTCAATCAGCACATTCATCAATGAAAATACTAATTCAAACTAAAGTTTGCTGAACTGCCTCAGCCTCTCAGAGATTCGAGGAAGTATCTAAAAATTAAAACCTTCAACTAAACATTTTTAGAAAGATTTACTCATCTAAACTGTAAACTTGCAGAATATTTTCATAAACTTAGGTTTTAGAATTATCTAAGCAAATAAATCAATTCTATATGTATGTGTTTAGCACTATCGTGAAAGAAAAACATCTAATTGTCCTATTTCACTGAATTGGAAGTATTTGATTAAATATGTAGCATGGGTCCGTTTGGTCATACACATTAATCTGCCAACAATATTGGCTATTTATAATGAAACGCATTAAGAGTATTTTAAGCACAGCCAGGCTGTACATTGCAGGATTTTCGTTCAATACATCTACTACTAATATTATTTTAGATATTTTAAGAGTATTATTCAAGTAAAAGCAAACAAGAAAGGCTACAAAAATCACAATTATGTTTTCCTTGCAAAACAAGTCAGGTTAGCTTGGAGAGATCAATGGATTTCTAAAAATGAATAATCGGATAGATTAGATTTTTTGCTTTCAGACCTTTGTAATATGAACGTTTGACAACTATTGAAATATTTGCAAGAGTAAGTCCAGTAAATCTCTATATTAATAAAATTATAGGACAACTTCAGTGTCTATGTGCTTTATTTTTCATGACTATAAGAATTGAATTAATTTTTTTTTTTATTTACTATTAATAAAATATTTATTAAAATGAAAATGGATAGCATAAAACAAGACAAACATTTTCAAATCCTATTATAAACAAAATAATTTAATTACAAAATTAAATTAACCAGAATGCATTTCTGTTACTTTGTAAACAAATCAGACATTTTAATATTTTATTAATAGTTGAAAGAAAAAGAATGAATTACTTTGTGACTCTTTGAAATTTGCAAATTGGGGCATTTAAATTGTCAAATGAAATCCTCACTTAAGTACCTACCTTTTAGAAAAGACGACATTAGCTTGGTTGATGTAAAGTCTGTCATCGTGTCATTAATAGTGTTTTTCAAAACTCTTTTGATTAGATGAAATAATGCTTGGAGATGAAATGACTAAACGTAAATAACCTTGACCCACCCAAGTAGCAGCAAAATAACACCCCTTCTCTGTAGAGGTCCCTAGATGCCAGAAGATTTTCTAGATGTCAGAAGCGGTCCAAGGAAAGAAGCTATTAAGCTGCTTTCCTTGGACCACTTGCTTTCGAAATTCCCTCCTTTCTCTCTGTTTCCCTTACTGCGAAAACATGCAGGAATTTAAATGTAACGTGAACAAGCATTTTATATATATATATATATATATGGCTGGGCCTTTAAGAGAAATAAAAATAAACTGCCAAATTAAAGTTTAAATGTGAGTTCCGTCCATTAAATTTGTCAAACACTGTGTGACAGCTGACTATATATCCGCTTGGAAAACATAGACTTTATTCTTCCTCTTTCCGCAGAGCTGTTAGGTTGCCGCATGTGCTAAAAGGTTCAGACTTGAGTTAAAAGGTGACTCGTGTCCGGAGTTTGAACCGTATGACCATTTATTACCACACTGACAATTCCCTAAAAGGATGAAACGTATGTATGTGGATAATAATTTAAAATATTTATTATAATATATATATATATATATATATATATATATATATATATATATATATATATATATTATTGTTATAATTAATGTTATTTGATATGCAAATTACTATATCATACGGTAGTCTTAAGGGTAATATATTATTATTATTATTATTATTATTTTATCATTATTATTTTTTTTTTTATGTATATATTAGTGATATTTTAAGCTGAATTATTTCGACACTTGATTATTGGGGAAATGGTCGTATAATCAGTACCATTGGAGAGCCATGAATATTATAACTGTCCTGTTTTTAAATCTCCGAAACAGTTACATGGTAAACAGCTGATGATCCCCGTGTTAATATTAGACGCTTAAGGTCTCCTGTTTTTGTTTCACTCTTAGATAATTAACCCCCCTTTTTTATTTTATTATTTTTTTTTTATATTTTCATTTTTATTTTAATTTTATTTTTTATTTATTTTTATTTTACTTATATTTTTTCATTTATTAATTTTCCAACGAATGTTAAGTCTGCAATATCTTGGATTTAGTTAGTTTGTCTGGGAATTTAAACTGCATTTTATATATATATATTTTTTTTTTTTTTTAATGACTCAAAGCTTCTTTAGACTATATATATATATATATATATATATATATATAAAATAATAAGTAGCAATACTACACATACATACAAGATTAGGTTTAAAGCTCCTAAAATTCATATTAGAATTGTCCACATGGATGCATGGCATAACAGGTAATGTGTTGGTTAACAATCAGCTAATCCATTCATTCTATGAACCACGATTTTGTTGTAAATTGAATATGGTATTATCGTAAGTAGATATTTCTTTGTGATTTAAAATGAAATCATCTGAAATAAAAGTTATAAACTTAAGGGAAATTGTGACAGTTTCAGTTACAGACAGACACATAATCTCCATTATAATAGGTTTATTACTTATGAACATATTTTGAAAAGATTATTAGAGAAATTTCAACTTGAAAAATATTCAATAGTATACCTAGTGTTCTGACTGAGTGAAAGTGAAAATTTGTTAGCCTGAAAAGAGTCTTAAAAAAAAATTCTACTATTCATCCATTCATTAATTATAATTCTTTCTTTTTTGATCTCCCATAAAAAGTAAATAGCATTGACCATCAATTATTTGCATCTTTTAAAATAATTGAAAAATTAAACTTTACACATATTTTGATTCTTCAAATTTAAAAAGATCTTTTCTCCCTAATGGTTTAACAAACAAAAGAATTTAAAAACTGCACTCAATTAAGTGCATTTAATTTTTTTAAAGATTTTTTTATCATAGTTCACCCCAAACAAGTTTGAACGTTGGATTCTCAGGTAGGGTGTTATTTGCCATGGCAATCGGTGGTTGAAGAGGTTTCTTGTAGTTATTGAAGGAAAGGAGCCTTGTCTTTGCAGCATTAAATGTTACCATCCATTTATGACCCCATTCCATTTTCTAAGGATTCATCCGTTTTGCCCACATGACGAGAGTAGAGTGTGGTGTCGTCAGTAAATATACCTATCTCAGACTCAAATGTCATCAGGGAGGTCATTTATGAAAATCAGGAACAGCAACGGTTCAAGGATCGATCCCTGGGGTACACTAGCATTTATGTCATGTTGCTTAGATGAACGGCCATCAGGGACAACTTGGATTTTTCTTTTGGTTAGAAAGAATCTAATTATATTAAATATTTGTCCAGTAATACCATATTAGTGAAATTTTAGAAGACCTTTATGTCAGACCTTGTCAAAGGCTTTGGATATATCAAGCGCTACCGCCCTAGCTTCACCTGCCTTGTCCAGTGTATGACATATGCATTCAGAGATGACCTTTAGGATATCCACAGTAAATCGTGCTTGTCTAAATCCATACAGACGGTCAGAAAGAAGTTTAGCATTAACTAGGTGCCGAACTATCGCTAGATTGATTAAGGATTCAAAGATTTTAGCAAAGATCAGGAGTATACTGATGGGGTGGTAGTTCTGAGGATCAGTTCTATCTCCAGAATTCTTGAAGACTAGTACCACAGAGGCAATTTCCCAGCTATCAGGGAAGCAAGATTCAGCAAGGCATTTATTGTAGAGTTTTGAGAGGACAGGGGCCAGTTCAGAAGAGCATTTCTTTATTACTATTACTGGTATAAGATCAAGCCCACACACTTTAGAGGTGTCAAGGTTTTTTATGATGTCCCTAACCTGAGATGGGGTGATGACCAGGCTTTCAAGTGTGGCTTAGGTCTGCAATGGGAATTTAGAGAGGGGGTGGTTATCTGAGTCCAAAATGGAGTTTAAGGCGAAATGCTGGGCAAGTAGTTCAGCCTTATCAGTTGCCATGCAAACAACATAATTGTGGTTTGATAGTGGAGGAATTGCTGATTGTCCATTGTTCACTACACTATTGTAGACTTTCCAGAAATTGCAAGTACCTAGTTTCTGTGACTGAATGCATTTTTTGGTTATCCCTGTATACCTTCTCTTTGCTTCATCTATCACTACTTTACAATTATTTCTTGACTCTATAAATTTTGGCCTTTGCAGCCGAATTGTCAGAATGCTTGCTGCCTGAGTGCAATAGCAGCTTCACATTCCGAGGTTAACCATTGAGGAGAGTGGCGTTTGCTGAAGAATTTTCGCATGGGGACATATGCTTCAATGCCTGTTTTGTCTAATTCGATTAACTCATTTGTGCACTGATCAGCAGGGAACGAGAAGGTTTCACTCCATGGGGGCGTCGCTAATATGATCTCTGATGGAATCAAAATCAGCCTGCTCATAGTATCTTGTCGTTTTAAACAACGGCTCATCAGCTTTTGGACGAGTTTTAGGGTGATATCAATCATTACCACAATGTGATCAGCGTTCCCGAGCGGGCTATGGGCATTCATCACAAAGCCTCGGGCAGTGAGGTCACAAACAGGTCGAGAAGTGAGGCTTGCTGGTCCACACGATCAGGGAGGCAGGTCGGGAAAGTGACAGTCTGTGAAAGTGAGTGAGCTAAGGAGAAATTATATGTAGAATTACCAGCGGTGTCAGTAAAGCTGGAGAATCCCAGCCAGTCACGGTGGGGTGCATTAAAATCCCCAAATATATGTATTTTGGCATTAGAGTCAAGTGAGAGTGCTCTATCTATGCTTTTAGAGACAGAGGTAAGCAGGGTACAGTTCTGGGTTTAAGGAGAACGGTTTAAGAAATATAAGTAACTAATGCTGTGATGTAAGGATAATCTAAAGCACATGTAGGCTTGGTCATTTGATTCTAACCTATGTTTTCTAGTCAAGGGGAGGCAGGGTGTTCCTAACATAAACTCCTAGCCAGTTTGTCAGTCTTTGCGGTAGAGTGGGAATTAATCAGTCACGTAAAAGTGGTGAGAGGAGATTGAGGATTGAAGGTTTGTTTCATTTAGTGCTAGGATATCCGGGGAGTTTGTTAGGAGAAAGGTTTCTACGTCGTTGATGTTGGTTCTAAGTCCCTGGATATTTGTGAATTCAGAGGTGAAGATGTTTTTCTGGTGGGTGTCTGGTTTAGGTTTGATTTTTTAAATTTGTGATGTCATTTTTGTTTTGAGATAGTGGGGAGGGCAAAGTGGGTGCTTGTTTGGTGCCAATAAGCTCACACAACCAGTCCATTAGTTGTGACTTGGTTTATGGAGGTTGTATCCTCGGCAAATCCCACCAGGGATAACTGTAGGGTCCCTTCTCATGCACAACATGGCACGTAGAGTTACCCACAATATTATACTCTGTTGATGGAGCAGCCGTTCTTAGCGCTACCTAAGAGTTAGAACTCCTATACTGACAGTCGGAAACAGCATCCAGACAAGCTGTCTAACTTGTACCCTCAACCTGTCAGTACAAGAGCAACCCAGACTAGTCATGTGAGACTTAGTGACGAAAAAACTTTCCCCAGAGAGAAAGGGAGACAACATACATTGTCCTAGTCAGGGAACAAGGCCAAGCACTGAGTGTCTTTGAGGCGTCCCAGCGCTAGTACCGCTGCGTCTGGCTACTAGACAAAGAAGGAGTGTGAAGACAGGGTGATAGGCAGAGCCCATCTACTCCTTAAGCAATTTTAGGTTTGCAAACTAGATATTTTGTTCGAGACTCCAGCTCTAGGAAGGTTGTCTATCAAGACTAGGAGGCCTCCCTCCCCTATAGTTTGCTGCCAAGACATGAGGGGGTCAGTGACATGGTTTTTTATCAGAGTTTTCCTTCTAGATAGATGACCTGACATGATCTACAGGTTCATCTCACCGAAAGGAGATAGCCTGTGCCCATGTACTAGTTGGGTATTTCAGAGCCCCCTTATGTATATATGTAGATAGAATAAGTTTACACGACTCCCCCCAGAGATTGCAGGAAATTAAAGATAGGTTCCCCTCTCATAATTAAGAATAAGCATTAACAAAAAAGTGACAAAAAGTGATTATTTTTAAACATAACCTACTTATAATTCTAGAAATGATTATCTTGGTAACTCTACTGTTTACACTCTTAAATCCCTTAGTCACCTTAACAATAGCATGTCATCACTGGGACTGTTTCAGGTTGTTAAAAAACTTAGAATTTTCATAATTTTGTCAAATAGCTTGTTATTTCATATTCACAAATTAAAATCGGAAATGGAAGATAAACCAATAACTATTAAAAGCAAGAAAAAGCTAAGTAAATATTTTTTTTTACATCTTTGATTACTGTTTTAAAAATTAGACTCTCAAAAACAATATTTTCAATATGCAAAATATTATTTTTTTAGCAATTAAAACAATATTTTGAATATTAAATCAGATTTTTAAAATATTTAAACTAAAAAATAGATAAAAGATAGAAAGATGTATCCTTATAATCACATTGAAATTATTTTGTTTTAATCAAATTTGAAAATTTAAACAAATGACACAACATCATACTAAAATCACACAAACAAAAATGGCTTCCAAAGGGACACTGGTTCACTAGTTACAAAAACTGGAATAGAGGTCAATCGCACTAGCAGGCAAAGCTTACATGGAATGAAATGCTTAAAAGAATAGATGCCAATCAGTAATTAAAGATTATGTGCGCGTTTGAAATCTAAATCCGTTAATGCATAAAGTCTATTTTTCTATGTGTACATTCTTTTGGCAGCAAATCAAAAGGGGCCGGCTGTTTTCATATAAATTATTTTCATCCAGGGATAAAGCCCGCCCCATGACCTTTTTTTGTTTTGATATTTTATGAGAATTTTGAGTTTGCAACTAATTCATCAAGTGAAATTATGCATGCATTTACTTGACCTCTTGTTTGAATAATAAAGCAATGAATTGGTTGGCTTTATTATCGATTCTCATAGAAATCCTTTTTTAGTCAGTCATAACCATAAAAGAACAAAGACGTATATTCACACATGCTATTTCTGTAATGGTAATTCTCAATTAAACAAATATTTAAAACAAAATATGAATTTTAAGTGAAACCACCTAAGTATTTTGGAATGCCAGTATATTAATGAAGTATGAGGCCATTGAACAAAGAATCTCTTTAGCAACATCTGAATTATACTTTTTATACATTATATATATACATTTTATATACATTTAATATATATATATATATATAATATATATATATATATATATATAAAGATAGAAAAAATAAGAGTGATAAACATGTACGAATGTCCAGATTTATTTCAATTGTTCAATGCAAGGTATATTCCATAATATATATATATATATATACATACACACACATATCGGCATTGAAATTATTATAATTCAAATTCATTTTAGAAGGCTATTATAGAGCTGTAGATATAATTTTTTTTATTTCGACCTGTAAGGTAAGATAGCTCAATATTTTAATTCTTCGATAAGTTAGAACTCATAATAATAGTTTTTATTGACTTACATCAGATTTAAAAAATCAAATGTTCTTTAATTGTCATTGTGTAAAAACGAAATTCATCAAGATTAGATCCAAGCAAAAAAGATGGCATTCGTTTTTCTCTCATGATCCAATCCAAGCAAACAGATGGTATTGAAATAGTGAACACATACCATGGTTTCGGTAGCATATATCAGGGTAGAGACATATAATTGCCTTTTTCAACAAAGAATTTTAACATAAAGAGGCCAGGTGTTGTAAAGGAGATTAGAAAATTTCAGAAAAGAGCAGTTGATAGACCAGATACTTAAAGCAAATGGTGACTTTCTTCAAATAACTATGGTTTTGATCACAAGGGAGATAAGTCACAAAAAATAACATATCAGACAGTTGATGTTCACTATTTTAATATCTTTTGAAGATTCAAAATGAAATTTATTGAAGCTAAATCCGAGTAAAAATGATGTCAACCGTTTTTCTCTCATCAGAATGACTTCATTCTCATGAGAAAAAATACAGTTGACATCCTTTTTACTCGGATTTAGCCTCAATAAATTTCATTTTGAAATGCACGTAAATGACAATAAAAATAACATTTGATTTCTAAAACCTGATTTAAATGTTCTTTTGAATCAATAAAAACTAATATATATATATATATATCAGGCCTATGGGACAGAAATGCTCACTATGTAAAAAAAAAAAAATGAATATGGATTGTAATGAAAAATTTCTTTATTTTCTTCTTTTATAAGAGCACTGAAGATAGCCACTCCAAGAAATAAATGCATTGGATACAGAAACATTTTATAAATATCTTGGTGGTAGGCCGAAACAATTGTATGCTAGTATAATAAAAAACAGATTTTTTAGTGAAATGGTGTGAATCTGCGCTTCATTTACACTTGATGTGATTTAAATTCAAAGCCAAAACTGTTTGGTATAGTTATTTTACTACCATATCCAAGACAACACAGTGGAAAAAGTTGTTCAGATTTTAATAAAATTAAATTTTATCAACATTCATAATATTAGTAAGAGGAAAGATTAAACAAAAATATAAACATTTAATGACTATTATTTATAGGAAATAAGAAATCTCAGAAATTTCAGAAACATTTTGTAAAATAATTCCAAATAAATAGAAAAGGTAACTAGCAATAACATTGTAGGAAATATATTTGTTTAACACAATTCAAAATTGTAAAAGAATTTCAACTTGAACCCAATACAACTATATTTTCAAAGAAAAGTAGATGAAAGAATTTTCAACAAATGTTACAAGTTTATTTTAATCTTGCAACATTAAAAAATGTTCATGTTCAAAATGGATATCATATGTATTTAGAGACGTGACATTTCATTTTAAACAGCAATACTTAAATAGACTGCTGAACTCCCTCCAACCCTAACACTATCACCTACTCCACTTGCCTCACATTTTCGGATTCCTAACTCTTAACACAATATTGCTCTATGTACATATACTGTCTCTGTTATTTTAACATGCATTCGGGATAAAGTCTGCACATTTTTTCCAGATTGTAAAAAAATAGAATCTCAATTTTATTTTTCCGTTGACAGTGTGAGTGCGAGGGAGGGGGGGGGGGATATCAGATATTTATCGTTAATTCTATTAATGTGACTTTCATAAAATGTATGAAAAGAAAAACAACAGCAACAAAAACATATTTCAATTCTATAAGTGGATTATTAGTCTCATTGCTTTTGTTATTACTATGTTCTGACCGATTCAAAGTGGACAATCAGTATGGAAAATATGTTCCTTGCATATAGAGTGATTCTATGGAGAAAAAAAAGCTATAAGCTGTGTACGAATGGGGAAAAGGGGTTGCTGCTCAATCTCTTTGAAACCTGGTTCATTGAATTGTTGTTAATTTAAATACCTAACAATGTATTTGATAGCTATTGATTGAATCTATTTCAGTTAAGGAAAACAAAATCAATATTGTTAATATTCAGTTGATGTAGTACAAAGTGCATAAAATGCCTATAGCAAACTATGAAAGTAAGAACACATTCATCTATTATAATAAATGAAAGATTATGCATGTCTAACTTAAATGTCCCCCCCCCCCTCAAATTATTAGCAGCGATCTGTTGTCCAGGCATCTGTGCTGCTTTGGTCATGTTCTATGTCATTCTGCTGACGAGTTTTCAACCCACTCTGTAGCATCCAACCTACCTTAAGATCAAAATATGGCTGGCAACAATGAAAGCTGATCTGAAGGCAATCATTGGTTCTTTGATTTATAGTCTTTGACAGTAGAATCGTGAGTGGCTACAGATCGCCATGTCCCAAACTGAGCAGCATCGGTAGCACGTCCCGGATCAGAGAAGGAGCCAGCTCAATTCTTCTTAGATGATAACCAACACGAATACAAAGTAGACTATAAGTCCCTTAGACAATTTTCCTTTTTCATTGTCATATATGAATCATATCAGCCAAATTTAACAAGGCTTTGTCCTGAAGATTCGCTTTTTGTTTTCAAATTTTCACTACCTGTTTGGAGTCAAACCATTCCAGAAAATTCCAGCTCAATTGCTTTCTTCAAACAGATTTTATGAGCATTTGAAGAATAAAATTTTCAGATCAAATATACCTTTTAACGACAATAATGAAATGTTCATAATCTCCTAAAGCAGTGAAAGCCTTTCAAGATACACAAGAAATAAAGCGTTAAAAAGGAAACCATTTTACACAGTATCTTGTGTAAAATGGTTTCCTTTATCACTTATATTTCAGACGGATACATCTGAATGTGCCATAGACAATCACGGAGATCCAAAGCTTTTTTTTTTTTCAATAACGTTATCTCAATAAGAACGAAAGCAATCAGCAATAGGAAAAAAAGAGGCTTATGCCATCATAGAATTCCTAAGAAAATGGTGCCATTACTGAATAGGATGACACTTTAAATTAACCACAGACCAAAAATCTACATTGTTTATGTTCAATCTAAAACATACAGGTAAAATTTAAAACAAGACAAATGAAACTTTTGTGTTACTCTTTTTGACGTAACATACTGCCCTGGTAAAGAGAACGCTGTTGTAGATGCTCTGTCTCACGTATGTAGCCCTGCTGCATATAAAGAAGTATTCAGAAGACTACATCATAACTATGGCATCCTGGTATTATATGTATGATTTTCATGACTAAAATTCTAAACCTTACGTATTCGATATGAATATTTTCACTTTCCCTCGGTCTCGATGTATCACATTGATAGAAGTGCTTTGCTCTGCTGTTTTCGAATTATCAGCTTACATTCCCATCGACCGAGAAACAACCCCCATATAAACTGCACAGTAATGGCTAGGTTGAGAGATACAATGGTATCATATGGAAGACTATTGAATTGGCAGTTGCCAACAAAGGAAACAAGTACTCTCCGAAGGCTCAAATGTGATCAGGACGCTTCTATGTACAGCTACTAACGCAACTCCTCATAAAAGGTTTCTCTTTTTTTTTTAAGAAGTGCCTTGTCATATCTCTACCTTTCTGGCTCTCAAAATCAAATCATAACACTCTATCGTCGAGGAGCTGAGACACATAGAAGTGAGTGCTCCTTCCTACAGATTAGACACTGGCGAAACAAATCAATTTCAAGCAAAACTGAAAGAATTTCAGAATGCCCCTGGTGATCTGCTGCTACAGCCTCACAGAACCAAGCGAATGTGAGCTTGTAGAGATTTCCTCCCTTTGAAATTTCATCATAGCAGTATGTCTTTGATTGCTTTAAAGCATGTTCAAGTAAAACACAAAATCCCCTTGTACTTATTAAAGGGTCCAAAAGTATCTCAGTATTATCAAACTTTCCAGCTATTAATAATCAAAGGTTAATTCTGTTTAGTAAAATTGGAATAATGGATAATTTTCTAGAGAGAGAGACACACACACACATTGAAAGTATTTTTATAACTATATTCAGTCGGGTTTTGTTGCTGGTTCATTTTCCCTTTTCTTTTCTCTAATGTACTTAGATTAATGTTTTATTTTAGGCAGATATATCAAACACACCTTTTCTTTTAAACTTTGTATTTTTTATCCATCCACCCAGGCAAAGCAGGGTAGTCTTGCTAGCATAAACATAATTCCAATTGCGTATCCAAATTGACTGAACTGAAATCCATTTTATCACAAACATAAAGTGACAAAATACATTTGGAAGATTAAGACCCAAGTACGGAATTAGTTGATTAACACTGGATTAATATATAACACCCCAAATATATAATCAGGATTAGCATTTTTAAGGTCAAGAGATCTGTAGATAAATTAATACAATTAGGTCTTTAAAAAACATCCCATTTGCTCATACAACTGATGTATGCATTGCAATAATAGTACAAAAACATGGCACACTAAAGTACTTTTAACCCTTGAACATTAACAAGAAAATATCTGTAGATAATTTATGTTTCTGCTTGTTTATTCCTTCAAATAATCCCAGTTGTTTTTATGAAACCAAAAACATTAAAGTTTTGTTTGTTTTACTAATCCACTTCATATTCCAGGGATGTGAGTAGCCAATGGCAAAAAAAGATGAAATCGAGATGAATTTTCCAACCTGGGGAAGAACAGAGCAAAGAACAACAACTAAAAACAACTTGGATGATGTGCTCAGGATCAGTTGTAAAAACACATTTAAAATTTTAGTGGAATAGCAATTTTGGTAAACAAGAAAGTCAAGTGAGCAAGGAGACAGGAAGTCATTCTTTGATGAAACAAAATTCATCTAACTCCCTCCTCATGAATTGTTTGAAGTCTTTAGCCTTCACGGCAAAAATAACATTTTCAGTGTTCAGAGAGAACTGCCATAAGAGGGAGAGAGAAAAGCAGAAAAAGAGAAAGAAAAGGTGAGAGAGAGGAAGAAAGAGAAAGAAAACCCAGCCAAATAGCAACAAAAATAAGGAGGTAAGGCTCTAGTGATTTGGCAGAAATCAGCTTTTTCTTATAAAAAAAAAAGCAGAGTTTAACCAAAAAAACATCTATGCAATTTAAGCGGAAATCTGCCGTTTCTAGATTTTTAAAAAGTGAAATTCCGCTAAAAAGTGAAGAACTGATATTCATCGCTCCATTTTCTTAGATTTGTACAAGTACGGAATTTTTCCTTTGTGCTTTTCCATTTTTACCACAAATCTGATGAATCTTCAGTTAAAGTCTTTTTTAAATTCTTTGAATTTATTACTTAAACAGATCTATGCACAAGTTCATTTTCTATTTGTGATCTTCTTATAGAAACACTAAATTTATGTATTTCGTTGATCACATACTTTTATTGATGCATTTCTAGCTTAATATTTGTGATTTATTTAAAAATTTCTGTTCAGCCATTTAATTTGAAGTATATACAAATGTGCATAAAACCAGTACTGTAATGTTTAAAATTCATAGATGTTCAGAATATCAGGACTTATTATGATAAGTCATGATATTCTGAACATCTATGCTTGAGTGTGATCTGTCGAAGTATAATTGATAAGTAAAACTCTTTTTGGTAAAGTGAACAATTTTTTTCATCTTGTTTTTAATGGAAATCGTTCCAGACAAGGCATGAAACCACTTGATGTAACTTAAGGAGCTAAAAAATACCACTTTCAAGGTCAAAAACTAGTCAACAATAAGTGTTATATAGATAGATTCCGACCCAAAAAACAGCAAATTTTCCCCTTTTGTCAGAAACATCGCTCATGGAATGTGAGGACTAATAGGACAAAATAAGAGAAGCGAGAGTTACGAGGCTGCTGAAAGTAAACCCAAAGTCCACTTTCTACTCCCCAGATTTACCCCCCCCCCCCAAGATTTTTGTATATAAAAAAATACAGATTGACAAATGTAAAATACAGTTGTTTTGTAGAAAAAATTGAGGAATTTTCATACCAAGTACCAATTTGGGCTGTAATTTTGGCTTCTACCACTTTTTATTTGAGTCTTCCATTTTATCCGAATTGCGATAAATTTAATATATTTTGTCTGTCACATTATTTCTTCATGCAAACAGATGATTTGCTGTTTTAAAGGTAAATCATCGTCCATTTCCGGTGAACAAAATAAAATATATTTTGTTTTACTCATATTTGAAAAGAGATTGGAACCATGTAGGATTTGTAGGTGGAATCATAGTTTAAAACAAATCCTTAACATTTTTAATACTCAGAAACGAGTTAGTGTCATCAGCAAACATTAAAGTAGAAAGTTTGGGAGCAGATATTTTGAGAAATATCTAACTTGGCTGTAAGTGGATGAAATATTATCTATATTTACAAATTGATAACAATTTTCTAAACTGGTTTAAACCATAAGAAGTCATTCTCACAAACACCATAACTTACACGTTTTAAGTTTGTCTTAAACACTGCTAACATTTTAATTTTATTAAAGAAGACACCAGTATTCAATGGAAGATTACAAATAAAAAGTAGGTGCTCTTTTAAAGATCCAAAATAGGCTTTAAGAAATTTAATTGTTTTGTACACTATAATCGAGTGATTTGTTAGCCTTTCAGTTTTTGAATGCGTTATAGTTCATTCCCGTTGATATTTGTGTGGATACATTTTTAAACGGACATAAAACTTACATTTGTTATATTTCTTTCTGATAATTCTGGTCCGATACCAGTGAGAAAAATCATTAAACTTTACTTTTGTACTCAATATATGTCAATCAGAACTACTAGAAAGTAACCTGTTCTTTTTATTATTATTATTTCCTTCAGTTTTTTTTAGATTGATTATCTTAATTAATTTTTGAATAACAGAGAATCTTAGCACTTTAAGTTTATTGAAAAGTTTTGTATATTTTTTATAGCATACTCATTAGCGGTAGTTTTTATATTAAATATTTTTGTATAATGTTTGTTTCAACATTCGTAAAATACAGCATAAATCTAAAGTACAGTTTCATTGTACCTAATTTCAGTCTCACAACTTGAGTTTCACTTGTGGCTTATGGTTGTCAGACATATATATTTACAGACAACAAAGGGTGAGAGAGAACAAAAAGGGGGGGGGGGTGAATACAGGTAAAATATCCAGTGAGGAGAGACAGAGAGTGAGTAACAAGACAAAAGTAGAAAACATGCAATCGAAATAAAAAAGAGAGAAAGAGGAAGAAAATTTGAGCAGTAAAATATTAAGTTATGCAAAATCAATTTTATATTTTCTCTTTATTTTGTCGGATCATGATTTTATATAGCGTCAGTGTTTAATGTATAAATAATGTATATCGTCATGATTTTTAAAATGTGGTATCGATACTTTAGACAAGCCCTATGACAAGATGGTTTGATTTTTCTCACTTGTTCAACAACAATGTAATAGGTATTAAAAAGTAATAGAGCCTAATAACTATTAATATCAATGATTCACAATGCTTCATCATATAGGAATAAATATAAAAACAAATAAACGTTCAAAAGCTAAAAAAAACAAACAAGTGAAAGCACTGCTTGACAGAATTAATTATGAAAAGAATTGAGAAAGTATTGTTGGGTTAATCAATGATACAGAGTTTAATTACTGCTTTTATAGATTGTAATGGGAAAAGCACTTAGAATACATTAAACCATTTGCAAAGTCAATGGTTACTCAGACAATAGCATAATCTTTAGAGATGGGCGGTTTTACCGAAAAACCGCGGTTTTTCGGTTTCGTCTCCATACCGAATACCGAATCGGTTTTTTTTTTTAAAACCGTAACCGTTCGGTATTGTGTTTTTATTACAGTAAGCCACCATATACAAGGAAACACGGTTGAAAAGATTTTCCGATTTGAATAGAATTGAATATTACCAAAAAATGTTATATTAGTAAGAGGACAGATTGAACAAATATATGATAATAGGTATCCCAAACCGGGCTGATTTGCTAGCGAAATATGTAAAAAAAAGTGAAATTCCATACAATTTCAACTTGCGGTATCTCGTTAATTTTTTGGATTATTTTGATAAAATTTGGATGTAAACAAAATTTAATCTTTTCTCTTTATAAAGATATAATTCTTTTTCTTGTCTCATTAATATTTTTTTTTCCAGACAATTTTAAATTAGGTCACTATTTTCAGTGATGGACGCTTTTTTTTTTTTTTTTTAAAAATCGATGTCTTTTTCAAATTTGTTGCGCGCGCTCGCGCATGTTACTATGCATATAAAAATAGTCCCATCTAAAAGAAAAAAGGACGCTCTTTAATTTGGTGGGCGTAACATAGGGTTTTATGTCGAATTTTATAAAAGAAATCCAAGTTAAAAAATTTAGTGTATAAAATCACAAAGAAATTCAATGTAAAAAAATGTCAAAAATGTACACCTTTGTAGAGAAATATACCGTCTTTAATAATCTGTTGGTGTCATATTAATACACCCATAACTCAGGACGCGCAACGTATAAAACTGGAGGTAGGTCCGCGCAAATGACAAAATCTTCAATGATCTATAACCGCCGCGCATCAAAAATTCGAAAACGTCAACAAAACAATTGCTGCTGATGGATATTTCAAAGATCTTAGGCGACTTTAATTTTTTTGTTTTTTGTTTATTTAAAAGTTGCATGAAGTCTTTTATTGTTTGTTTAAAATGATAAATTGAAGAATATATTTGTTAGTTGAAGTTTGTGCGTCAATTTAAAACGAGTGGTATTTTTTTTATCACATGTGCGTAAATATAATTAATAAAACGAAAATAACTTCCGAATTAAAAACGGGTGGTATTTAAATATTTTTAAGCGCTTTTAAATTAAATAACAGGAAATGAAAGATATTTTTTAATAATAATAATAATAACAGCTGTTTATTAAAACGAAGAAGCTGCAGACACGGCGGTCATGTCTGTAATGTTATTCATTAGAGACACGGCCGACGTATACACAAAATAAAACTCATTCAAATTTAGAGACACCGCCAGTATTTATTTAGCGTATTTTAATGAGTTTTAAAAACCGCTATCTGGAATGTAACTCTTCAAAATTGATTTCTGATTCACACCTAAACTGAAGAAGTGCCGAATAATCACTTCTTCATAACATTAACAGTTGTCACTATCAAGCGGTTTCGTGTAATATATCCCTATTTACCGGCACACGGCGAGATTTATTCAGCGTATTTTAATGCGTTTTGATAAAATCAATATAAAGTACGTTCTTGAATTAAATAATAACATTGCAGAAATAATACGACGCGTATCATTAACGGTATCATTATTCGATAAATTATGTTTTTGTGACATTTATTCTATTGACACAGCTGGTTTGAACCAAAAACAACCCTTTAAAATCAGTTAAAATACAAATAAACTTATCCATGTAGGTAGATGAATAACTTGCCTTTGCTAACATTTATTTGTTACACATTTTGTTTTTTCATCCTTTTTTTCGTTCTGTTGAGTGTAGTAAATGATTCCCCCCCCCCCCCCCAAAAAAAAAATTAGAGAAACGGATATTTTATTAGCACATGTTCGTAAAAAGAATTTACCGAGCGCGTATCATTAACAGTATTGTTATTAACTTTGGTAAATTATTATTTTTTAAATTTAGATTCTTTAGCTGCCAAAGGATCAAATGAGTTGACTAATGAAGATATTCTTCAGCTCCAGAATTACTTAACGCAGAAGAATCTCAAGTTCAGTATGATGGTCATGTGGATAAATCAACTTCTGTCGTCCAATTACGATGAAAAGCATCTGTCCTCAACATTAAAAAAACTGGTAATAGAGAATCGGATAAAACGAAAAAACAAGATACAAAGACCTCAAGAACTGCAGCAGTTTTTGACTTCACCTTTCCATGAGCGAGTTACCCTATCTTCCCAGGTCAAATCTCCAGACGAATCCAATGATTCAGCCACTATTGAACACCCACCTGCTTCAAAAATTAAGGCACTGGAAGAATCGGTCAAAAAATATCAGAATAAGCTGTCCGATATGAGAACTGCATTTCGATTATTAACAGCAAAATATGAAACTGTTTCTAAACAAAAACCATCTCTGCTAAATCAGAATGTTCATGTTAAGAACGTGATTGCCAGATTGCGCATGGAAGTCTCCAAACAATCCATTGACAGGCAGAAAAAGTTGACAAAGAGTAAATTGTATAAACTAATTTATATGTTAAAACAAATGAACAAGAAGAGACTGAGTGAAAATAATGAGCTTAAAAAACAAGTCAACTCCTTGAAAGAGATTCAGGTAAAGCTGAAAGCTGAAAAGGTATCACTTCAGAAAACAAGAAGTCTTTTGAAAAGGAAGTGTAAGAAGTTGAGGAACGAGAAGACTTCCAGAGATGAAGCTATTCAGCAGATATTAGAAAAAAACAAAAAGGAGGTTAGAGCAACTAGGGACAGTTGGTGCAACCGCTTTAATGATAATGTTAGGATGACCATTATAGGCCTGCAGGTAGCAGGTATTTCTGCATCAAAATGTTCACAAGTAATTGACATTTTTTGAAGAAAAGCTGGATGATCTTCCCTCAATATCCACATCAGCAAACATCAGTGATGAATCTCATTTCATCACTAAGCTTCATGCTGCAAAGATGATCCTGCAGTCACCAAGTGTCACACTCCATACAGATGGGACTAGTCGGCAGAAGAACTGTAGGGGAACAATTATAAGATGTTCCGTCAGTTAAGATAAAAATATTTTAGCTTATTTCAAATTTTTTAAGTTTTAAGCTTTACAATAAGTATTTGCCTAAAAAAAAAAATGACTTGTTATTCCTTTTATATAACAAATTTTAAATTTTTGTTGTTGTCGGCCCTTTTTTGGCAAGTTAAAAACTGAATAAATTTACCAAAGTTAAAATAGATCTATGTTTTAACGTGTTAACTGTTGAAAAAGTATCAGAACTTTGATTACAACAGTCAACACCTTAAAACTTATATGATTCATATGGAGAATGATTCAGTCACAAAATTATCGAAACAGTGGCATAATTCAACTAAACGTTGAATAATAACTAATCATCACACAAGAGAATGAATAGCTTCCATAGTAAAAAATTTTTTTTCAAAAAAACCGAAAAACCGAACCGTAAACCGAGGTTTTAAGGGTAAAAAACCGAAACCGATACCGAAACCAAAATTTCAAAACCGCCCAACTCTAATAATCTTATAAAATATTGAAGAAAAGAATATCTTTTTTTATATATCATTATCAGTATCATAAGTGTAGAAAACGTATTTGCTTGAAAATGCATGTACAATTTATACATTACAGATACATTTTAAAGCTTGTACTATCATGGATTCACATTTTCTTCCTCATATGATTAAACCATTACACTTTATTATTTTATTACTTAGTTCAAGGATTAAGCATATTTATGAAGTTAGTAAGTCTCAATTTCTTTAATAGTTATTGTGTACATCGCCTTCATAGATCTCACCAAGGTGTTTGACCTTGTCAGCAGACGGCCTGTTCAATATCCTTCGGAAGATTGGCTGCCTACCAAAGCTGCAATGCATAATAGAGTCCTTTCACACCAACATGAAGGGGATAGTCCAGTTCTGCACAGGCTCCTCTAACCGCTTCAGTATCTGCAGTGGGGTCAAGCAAGGGTGTGTTCTTACTCCAACACTCTTTGGGATCTTCTTTGTCGTCCTCTTGAAGCATGCCTTTGGCTTTGCAATCGATGGAATCTATCTGCATAGCAGATCAGATGGCAGGTTGTTCAACCTTGCCCGCCTCAGAGCCAGAACAAAGATATGTGAAGTTCTCATCAGAGACATGCTGCTTGCTGATGACACAACAGTTGCAACGCACACCCAGAAGGAACTGCAGGCACTGATGGACTGCTTCTCACAGGCTTGCAAAGATTTTGGGCTTACCATCAGCCGGAATACGTCGAACGTCTTGAGACAAGACATCGAGATACCACCTGCCGTCATTATTGATGACTATGAACTTGATGTCGTTCATCAGTTCACATCCCTTGGCTCCACCATAACAACAACCTCTCCCTTGACATTGAAATCGATAAGAGAATCAGGAAAGCAGTTACAACACTTGCTCGCCTCACATCCAGAACGTGGAAGAACCCCAAGCTTACAGTGAAAACTAAGATGGCAATGTACAACACTTGCATCAGTACACTGCTATATGGCAGCGAGGCATGGACCACCTATGCCAGACAGGAGTGGCGACTTAACACCTTCCACATACAAAACCGCTGAATCCTCGGCATATCTTGGTAGAGTAAGGTGTCCAACTCAGAAGTCCTATCCTGCACGAGTTCACCCTCCTCAGGCAAAGCAGACACATGGAGGATGGCCGCATTCCAAAGGATATCCTGAATGGAGAGCTAGCATCTTGGAAGAGGTCCACTGGCCACCCCCAACTTCGATACAAAGATATTGTGAGGCTTGACATGAATGCAATCAACATCGACATTGGGTCTTGGGAGAGCATTGCAGATGAGCGTTCAAGATGGAAAGGAACTCTGAACCAACATCTGAAAGCAGGGGAGAAGCTGATAAACGTTGCTGCAGTAAAGTGTGCATGCAGAAAGGAGAGCACCAATACCAACAGTCCAGACACCACACAGAGACTATCACTCGCACATTGGTCTCTTTAGCCACAAGTGGCGCTGTTCCAGCCTAGTAGACAGAAAGGAGAAACAGGCTAAGGATGCATCACCCATGGCTGGCGTTGACCGACGGAAGCCTACTACTATTGCGTATAAAATGCCCCACTATCTCCAAATAGCAATTAAAAAGAGCTTTCGTCATTTAAATTTGAAAAAAACAAAAAACGTAGTTGTTTGTAAATAAAAAGGTTCTAAATTATGATAAAAAAGGAAGACAAAAAAAATGAAAGTGTTTAAAGGTAGGAATAAAATCTTATTCTAAGTAGAAATAATGTTTCTAAATTGATTAATTTTGACATTTCAACATTAGAATAGAATATGAAGATCTCTTTAAATATAAAAAATGTTCTGTAAACATTTTTTGAAGATGAAACCATTTTTCAGCATTTTGAAATAAATCATCACTACAGTACAAAAAACATTTTTAAAATATAAGCATTGTAAACTAATGAACATACCATAAATAGAAATGGTTGTCCAGTTTCACTTTTACAGTGAAATGATACCCAATTTCTTTTCTTTTTTTTTTACAAAACCAAAACTCTTCGTATAGTGCTATTACTACCACACATATTCAAGGAAACACAGTGGACATTCTCTTTCATATTTAAAAAAAATTAAATTTTATCAACAGTTATACTGTTAGTAAGAGGAAAGATTGAATGACAATATGATGAACATTTAATGATTATTTCTTATTAGAATAGGAAATAATAAATCTCGTAAAATAGATGGAGACAAAAGTCAAAAAGAGGTTAAAATGTTTGAGATGGATAGTGCGACAGGTTTTTCAAAGGACTTTAATAAGATCAACATTGAGTACTTCCTGCTTTAAAGAAGTGGCGAGAACCACTGGAAAATAATCTGTTGTGATGGGATACCGGACTCTCCTCAGTCACTAAATAAGTGAACTAGTCTGCACAATAAATACGATTACGAACAGTAGTATGGGCATTCGATTGTATTCTGTTAAATCTACTTGATTACCTGTAGTTACTATTGTTTGTACAAGATATATACGTTGGAATAAACCATACTATTTTAAGACCTTTACACTCTGATTATTTTTGTTATTATAACTTCTAACCAAGTTATATCAGCTGGCGGCGAGAATTTCGAAAACGAACCCATAAAAGATGCGGTAAAGTCAACTATATCAACTGGCAAACAAGGATTCGAAACGAAACCAAATTTTGGAATATATTCAGTCACGCGTATGCTTTGTTTTTATTTAGTAAATACATGCAAGTCACGTTGTGAACGAAATAATCCGACTGACGTTGATTTAAAGATATCAACTGCAAACGTGGTTCGCTAATTGAATTCACACTACAAAGAAGGATTTACCTCTATAAGGTACAAAAAAAAGAAAAAAGCATCTAAAAGTTTTAGTGGTCGGACGTGCATGTGCGCTAACGAACAGTGATTATTTTCAGTACAACTAAAGGAAATCTAAAAAAAAAAAAGGCGTGTCAAAGAGGAAAAGCTTTTAAAAATGTAAAGAATACTTTTATTATTAAAAAATAAAAAAAATTCGAACTCGGACCATTAACATTACGAACTATACAAGATAAAAGTTCAATAGAATACTTTTTAGTAAGTAATAATAGTACACTAACTGCTAATAACTAATAATAATACACTAACTGCTAATAACTAATAATAGTACACTAACTGCTAATAACTAATAATAGTACACTCACTACTTTTCTAAAAGAAAAAAAACAAACATTTTTTTTTTGTTTGTGTCAAGTTCTCCTGAGTATTTTCAATATTAGTCCAGTCAAATCAGTGAAAAATTCAAACTAATTGCAACACAAGTTTTTTTTTTGCACAATGCATTTCTATGAGGTGTCTATATGAACATATTAAAAGTCTAGAAAAATCGACCGATGCGAAATATGAAAATTTCACAATTATCGATTTGTGAAAACTGCGTGTATTTATGCCGAAAAAAATGTAAACATCCTCATTTTCGTTTCTTGTTTCTAAACAGTAAATACACGCTCAATAGTGTTTTAGCTTGTTGCCGTTCAGTTAACATTGTCAAATTAATTGCTCAAAAAGATTTTTTTAAAGCAACATTATTATACTTTTTAAATTAATCAAAGTAAATTTTATTGATGAACTTTATGAGTTTTCAGTTAAATCAAAGTTATATCTAAATAATTTAATTCACATATTACTAATAAATAAAAAAAAAGTTAGTTAATTTAAGATTAAGTTACATAAACAACATTTGGTTCAATTGTATTGTAGGGACTGTTTTTCTTGTTTATTTTGCCCTAATTTAGAATAAAATTGATTGATGGTCTTAATTGTATTTCTTCTCATGAAATAACATTCTAATTTACTTTTTAAAGTTTAGAGAAATGAACTTTAATTCAATATTTTAATCGCTGGTGGCCATGTTTTTTCATGCACCAAAAATATTCAAACAAAGAACCATATAGTGTTCAATATATGAAGCAAAAACTTCAAGAATATTTTAAAAATTGTTTTTACTGATCTAGGTGGCAAGATAAATATTATTAGACTTAAAACCAATGCTTCAGCCATATGTATAATTATTATAATAAACCAAAATATAGTAATGTTAAAGAGACCAAACGCATCGTGGAAACTGCAGCAGAACATGAGAAATGAAATAAAAGATATCACTCCAAACTCAAATTATCCATCCACTGATGAACTTACTTTAAATAAAACCATGACATTTCTCCCTGATAGTGTTGTTTACTTTATGCAGATTATTGTAACAGGAAAAAATACAGAGAAGAAGCAGGTATCCCTGGGACATGCTATCATTCAAGCTGTTCGACCAAGTATGGTGATTATTCTTTTACAGTTAGGGTTAACCATACAAATGCATCACTATTTTGGTTCCAGATTTTTGATAGACTCATTACATCAATATGGATTTTGTAGATCATATAACGAAGTCTAAACATTTGAACAAAATGCTTCTGTTGTCACTGTTACAGAAGGTAAATGTGTGCAATCTACAGCAAACAATGTTGACTACAATATGCAAACCCTTGATGAATATGGTACATTTCATGGATGGGTATGGTTACCAGGAAAATTTGTCACTCGTGTGATTCCCTGGCAGAAAATAACTACTAATGAGATTCTTAAGTCTGGTCAAGTAATGATTCATAACTACCCATATTAAGCCTTCTGATTATTTCCCTAAATCCCTATATTTATCTGATATCCTGTGGACAGTTTCCCCATTTCAGCAATGGCTACGACCAGAGTGGTCATGATTCATGCAAATGGTACACAAAGAAAATCATCCAGGTAGGGCCACACTAGTGTTTTTGCCTCTCATCTACTTAGATCCATCAAATATGTCATGTATCTATTCTACATTGATATTCTTGCTTGAACAAGAAAATTTTAACAACACAACTATGGTTATCACATTTGACCAACCACTGTATTGGAAGGCTCAAACTATTATAGCTAATAAACCATCTAGTAGCTGTCTAAAATCTGTAGTGCTGAGAATTGGAGGACTACACATGGAGGTGCGTTGACCTCAGTTAACATTGTCAAATTAATTGCTCAAAAAGATTTTTTTAAAGCAACATTATTATACTTTTTAAATTAATCAAAGTAAATTTTATTGATGAACTTAATGAGTTTTCAGTTAAATCAAAGTTATATCTAAATAATTTAATTCACATATTACTAATAAATAAAAAAAAAGTTAGTTAATTTAAGATTAAGTTACATAAACAACATTTGGTTCAATTGTATTGTAGGGACGGTTTTTCTTGTTTATGTTGCCCTAATTTAGAATAAAATTGATTGCGTTTTCTTGGGTGTATAGGCTATCTAATGGAAAAGGCAGGATTATCAGGAGTTCTAGAAGATATATGGCCACAACACTGTGTCAAATATGTTCAGTGGAAATGCTCTTACTAGAGCACAAAGAGGTAATTTCTTAACAGATACTGCACTTAATATATTACTTCTTGCAGACACATTGGAACTCCCTGTGCCACACACTTCTGTATCTGACAATGAAACTGAAAGTGAAGAAAACTCATAAGTGAACTATGTAACAGAGACATTTGATACAATTCAAGAAAGACGTTCTAATTTAGCAGAAAGTTGGATAATGTCAGCTAAAAAAATATTTGCACAACTCATTGCTAATACGATGATAGATGAAGAAATAACTGACACACGACAAAAAAGAGACTGCAAGGATGCAGAAAAGCATATCAGCTTTTTAAAAGCAAGAAATTCTTTCAGTAAATCTGATAGGTCATTGCAAAATATTATCTCAGGTGTTGTTGCACAGGATTCAGTAAGTATAGATCAAGCAGAAAAGGTTGACTACAAGATTCTTCAATCTATGGAAGGCAAAGATATATTTAACTATCAATTCCTGCGAAAAACCAGGAGCAAAAACAGCTGTGACAATAAACAAAAAAGCAGTGCATATTCATCCACAAGCATTGTTTCAATGCCTAACATGAGTTGCGACACAAGAAAATTTTAATATACAGGACTTCTTTAAATATGAACTGTGTAGTTATTCAACATGTTTGATTCCACTGGTTCCCCATGACCTACAAACAAAGCAATTCTAGGAAGTGTCTTTTTGGAACAAGCTTCGATATCAAGAATGCAAACTTCGCACTGGTGGACTCTTTGTTTTGTATGGAAAGGTATTACTACATCGGATCATTTGGCATCATGGTTTTACATTGAAAGAAATATGTCATGCACACATTAAATATGTACTGTTCAAATATGGCCGATGCGTTATTGTTCTCCTTTGTTACCGTGTTCATTCAAGTGCTAAAACTGTCTTAATGCTGCATGCACCAAAGAAAGGGACTTCATAAAAAAATTGGAATATACACTGTTTGAAATCTGCTCTTGGCATATGCTTACATTTACCATTTCTTTATGCCGTACTTGGAAGTGACACAACTTCATTGTTGTGCAGAAGTCTTTTGTCAGAGTGAAACATCAAACGAAAGCATTATTGAATCTGGTGAAGATGCTCTTGTTGCATATGGAGGAACACCAGAAGAGAAATTGAATAAATTGCACTATCGCCGGTTCCCAAAAAGATAATCAAAAACATAATCACAGTGGATTTAAATGTATTACCTCCAACATCAGCTGCTGCAAAATTCTATTCTGTGTGTGTACTACCAAGTACAGCTATGGTTAGGAAATCGTTCTCTAAATCCCAACGATTGGGAATGGCAGGTGATCAATGGTGTCATGATACCAGAAATGACTGATATGTCACCAGCACCAGAAAGTCTTCTTAGCTTGATTCGGTGCAACTGCAAAATAGATTGCAATACAGCATGGTGTATCTGCAAGATGCATGGGTTTAATTGTTCAACAGCATGTGGAGAGTGTCATGGTGCAGCTTGTGTTAATTCGTCAATGCTTGAAGATAACATTGAGTTAGATGATGACAAATAATTGAATAACAAAAGCACTCAGAGAGCACAAACATCCGCCAAGGTTTATTGTGTTACCCTACTATGCAGGTGAAACTTGGCAATGGTTTTGAAAATGAAACCCTACATAAATACAGGTAAGTTTACACGGATTGATTGAGAAATTACAGATTGACAGAGATCCATCCAAAGTTGTTAAATGGGATGTTCTATGTTAAAATGAAAAGTGTTGCCAAATCTTGAATCTGTATCAGATCCAGATGAAATCTGATGTGGTGATATGTAATCCTATCTTATACCCAAGTTTCAAATTTCAAAACAATAGACAACAAATTGACTGAGATATGAATTTTGAAAATTTGACAATGCTGAAAGATAGGGACCTTTTCAAATATTAAAGAAAATCTTGGATCCAGATATTGAATTGGATCACATCCAGAATTTAATAGGGACTTCTCTGAGCTAAGGTACAGCTTTGGTAAAAAAAAAGTAATTGAAATGTGATGATTAGAATTTTCATAGTTTCTAATAAACACACAAATAAACTAACAAACAAATAAATAAATGATTAAAACATAACCTTCTTGTGGGTGGGTGGGGGGTAATCAATAATATATTCATTATCTATTTTTAATTGAAAAATAATGATGTAGAAGTATATCTAATAAAATAATTCCATAAGATATTCCAATAATTTAATAATGGAAGATTTACCCTAAAATACATCTTATATAGGTTACTTTTTGCTGTGAGATTAAAAGAAACATTCAATATGCATCATTTCATATTCTAATTTTTATTTATAAATTTCAAATAATGCGTTGGCGCGATTAGTAGCGTACATCACGTTAACTGTAAAAATACAGGGCACCTGTTGATAAAAAGTGCCAAATTCTCATATTTCACATCGGTAGATTTTTCTAGACTTTTAGTATGTTAAAATAAAGACCTTATAGAAATGCATTGTGCAAAAAAAACCTTGTGTTGCAATTAGTTTGACCTTTTGCAAAAATTGAGGCTTATTTGACTGGACTATATGGAACAATTAGTCGAAATGAGTAAAATGCTGTGTATGAGCATGCAGCAACAACAATATCAACATTAAGAGTTGCAGCAACAACAGAAGAGTTTCGAAATACTGAAATAGACCACAGGTGAAAGAAAAAAGTTGTTTTTTTTCTATTGAAGGAATTGCAAATTCTTTATCTTTATATTTGTATACCAACCTGATTCTGGCGTTACATTTCCAGCATATTTCAAATAATTTGAAACAATATTTACTAAAAAGGTGCCTAGATTGGTCAGATGAAAAATAAGTAACCCTATTAATACAGAAACTGGACACAGGGGAGAATATCAAATATACGAACTTGATATTGCCCAGAAAACCTGAGGAAGTTTCATTCGATGAAACCATAAATACACTGTCAAAGATATTCAACAAAAGAAATAGTCTATTCCACACGCGATACAAATGTCTAAACATCATGAAAACAGATAACGAGGATTTTTTAGCATACGCAGAAACAGTGAACTCTTTGGTTGAGCAATTCAAGACAGATGAAATCCCTAAAGATTTATTCAAATACTTTTTCTACAAGGACTAACAGCCCCTAAGTACAAAGAAATAAGGTCTAGAATCTTAACAATGGTGGAGCAAGACACAAAAATCACGTTACAAAGAGTGACAGAAGAATGTCAGCATCTCATTAATGTTAAAAGGGATAATACCCAAATTGAGGAAAAAAAACCCTCCTAAATTCAAAAAGACAGGAAAATGTGAGACGTGCAGAAATAATAAACATACTAAAAATGTATGTTGGTATAAGAACAAATTATGTGAATCTTGCAGAATTAAGGGTCATAGTTTGTTTGCTGCAAAAATAAGAAAAAGAATTTTGAAAAAGTACACGTGTTGTCAAAAAATGAAATCCAGAACAGTGAAAATGAAAAATACATAGATGTACGTATAAATAGCAATACACATGAAAAAATTTAAATTGCTTAAAATATCTCAATAATGGCATATATAGAAAGAGCTTGATGATCTAAGAAAGAATCTTTTTAAATTTTTTAAATCTGACTAAAAATAAGGAAGTTATGACTATTTTTGTGCCTCACACGATTGGATATTTTCCCCTCTTTAAGACCATATGCGTTTCGTCACATTTTTGACACTAATTTTTCAGTAAAAATGTTATATCTTTGTTAAAATACAAGATTAAGCAATGAAATTTGCCATATAAATGTATTTTTGTACAAGGAATCAGAATGTGCCACTGAAAATCTCCAGAAATTAATGGTTTCCAAGTAATCTGCACTAAGTGCACATAAATATGCTGCAATACCTTAAAAATACCATGTATCCATTAAAAGAAAGAAGTTAGAAAACTCAAAGTTGAATTGTAATACATTTTATGTACAAGAAACTAAAATCTAATACTAGGACTGTTTAAAAATGAATATATTGCAAGATTTCTTTGGCATTATTGTAGATTAACACCTTCCGCTAACTCACCCCTTACCTCCCCAAAATATGAGATTCTACTTTTTTTATTTAGGCAATTAAAAAAAATTGAAAATCTTGGCAGAAAGAAAGAAACAAAAACAATTATTTTAGAATTTAGAGTGGGGATCAGTTTCACATAAAATAATCCCCCATTTCAAGGCCATTCTAGCGTTTTAGGACAATTAATTATTTTTTCTATGGGAGATAAATCCTGTGCGTTTTTCTTGTTTTTTTTCTTTTTTTTTTAGACGATTATGAGGGTCTTCAGGTTAGTGGTAGGGCTAGGGGCAATTAAGTGTGAATACCCTGAAAACTTAGCAGAAAGAAAAAAAAAACAATTCATTTAGAATTTCGAGTGGGGGATTAGTTTCACATATATTTAATGTAGAATAATTCACCATTTCCGGGCCATTCTAGCGTTTTAGGGCATTAATCAATTTTTTTCTATGGCAAATAAATCCTGTGCGTTTTTTTTATGGGGGTCTGCTTTTTTAAAAAATTTTTTTTAGACGATTATGTTTGGTTTTAATGGGCTTTTTTGTACGATTAGGGCTTGCTACTCGGACTCAGGATTAGTGATAAGGTTAAGGAAGGGGTTTTGTTTTGGATGGAGGTTGCCATTCGGACTTAGTGTTAGGGTTAAGGGAGTTTTTTAGGGGGTGGCTTGCCACTCATATTTAAGGTTAATGGTACGATACGTTCAAGAAGGCATTTTTAGGAGGTGGGCTTGTTAGTCGTACCTAGAGTTAATGGTAGAGTAATTATTTATTTTATAAATTTCACTAAAAGGCAAGAATGGCCGGGAAATCGGAGATCATTTTACATTAAATTTATATGCGAAACTGATCCCCCACTCTAAATTCAAAATTATTTTTTGTTTTGTTTTTTCTTTTTTTCGCCAAGACTTTAAGGATGTTTACACGTAATCGCCTAAAAAAGTAGAATCTTAATTTTTTTTTTAAATTGGCGACTAGAAAGTCATTACTACTAGAAGTTCGAAAGTTGAGTGAAAACCAGTATTTTTTAAAGTATTTTTTATAAAAGAACCAAATAGGATTAACTTTTTTAAGCACAAAAATATTTTTGTCTTTTTACAAAGCTTTACAAGACTAGTTAGCTGCTGCTGATGTTATATCAGCAATACTAGCAGCCATTGTTGACTTTCGCTCAAAAATAGGACAATATTTTTTCGGATAAGGTAATTTAAAATTACTACTACGGAAAAACAAAACAACATACAATTATAATTTTAATGCATAAAAAAAGATAAAAGATTAATTTATTTACTAGTTGGGTACGAAAAATGTAACAACATTTTTTATATTCATATTTTAAAATTTTTAAAATTCGTTCTAGAATGAAAATAAACAAAAATCGTCTCGTGTTTATAACTGCTACTACAATGTTTTTCAAACGAAATAGAAAACACTTTTTTTTTCCGGATAGCGTCATGAAATACTAGGACTACCAAAAGAGAACACATATATATAATATATAATTATAATTTTAATGCATAAAAAAGTAAAATGATTGATTTACTTACTAATTGGGCGACGGAAATGTATTTTTCAAAAATGTTCGACCGACGGCGAGTTGAAGTCTTATTTTTTAAATTTCAAAAAAATGAATGAGCCGAATTACTTCGTACACCGACAAACATTAAAAGTGATACTTTCTCTGATTAGTCTCCAAATTTCAGGACGAAATTCCACACACAGCAATGGTACGAGACTTTTAAACGAAGGGGGGGGGGGTCAAAGAAAAAAAGTGACATAAATTGCTGAAAATAGCGTTAACATTTTTTTGCCTTTATTTGCTCAAAACTCTTAAAAATATATAATGTATATTATTATTACTGAATGCACCTGAAAGGATATTCATTTCCTAACAAAATGATGGTATTTTGAGCACTTAAAGTGCTTTAGTTTTTAAGATATGACTATTTTAATAGAACTACCCTCAAATCTGCGATTATCCAAACAGTTTTCTGGTCGATGTGTATTGCTAGTATAAATGATCATACAATCACTTTTTTACTGAATTCTGGCTCAAACATAAGTATTATTGACGAACAAGCATGAAGAAAAATTGAAAAAGCCAAATTATCTGAAACCAAGAAAATTGCCATAGGGGTTTCAGGAAAAAAAATTCAACTTTAAAGGAGAATTAAAGTGCGATATTTCTTTCCATGGCAAAACTGCAAAAACAAAAGTATATGTGATTCAAAGGAATAATTAATGTCTTTTCAGTATAGACTGGATAGTACTGTTCAATTTATTTGAACTCCCAATGAACTCTTTTTGCAAGGAAATAGACAGCGCAGAAAAGAAAAAATGTATTATGAATGAATTGAAAGAAGAATATCCCAGAGTTTTCTCTGAGGGTTTGGATTTATGTGCAAAGACAAAAGTCAAGTTTGAACTGAAGGAAAATATTACTCTAATTTTTAAACCAAAGAGAAATGTCCCTTTTTACTCCTTAGACACAATTAACAAGGAATTGGAAAGATTAGAAAAAATGGGAGTTATATCTAAAGTAGACCATGTGGACTGGGCGTCGCCCACTGTCTATGTCAAAAAGAAAAACAAAAAAATAAGAGTGTCTGCCGATTTTTCAACAGGGTTAAACGATTGTCTGAAGGATTATAATTATCCACTTCCTTTACCAGAAGACATTTTAAAGTGAACGAGGAATGCTCAAAATATTTGTGCATAAATACACATAAGGGAATTTTCAAACTAAATAAGCTCCCTTTTGACTTAAAGGTCGCTCCAGCTTTGTTCCAGCAGATTATGGACACTAAGCTGGCGGATCTTGAGTTTGCATACGCCTATTTAGACAATATTCTAGTCAAAAGTAAGAACATTCACAAACACACAAAAAAAAATGAGCTATGTTCAAATGACTAGAAGAATTCAGTTTCAAATTAAGTCCTGAGAAGTGTCAATTCTTCATGGAAAGAATTAAATACCTCCGACAAGTGATACAGTGAATGCAGAAAACCGGACCCACAGAGGACTGATGCAATTAAAACCATGCCTGCACCCGACACAGTTGCAAACTATAATCGTTTCTTGGGTTGGCCCAATATTATGCGATCTACATTCCAAAAATGTATGATTTAAGAGCCCTCCTCCCGAATTATGAAGGAAAGACAAAAAATGGATATGGTCAAAAGATTGCAAGACGGCTTTCCAGAAAATAAAAAAAGTCTCAGTTTGGCCTTAGCTCATCATGATCCTGTGAAAAAAAATCATATTTGCAACTAATGCTAATAAATACGGAGTGGGTGCTACACTGCTACACAAATATGAAAATGGTACTACTAAACCGATCGAGAAAGAGGCATTATCGATTGTATTCAGGGTTAAAAAATATCATTGCTTTTTTATGGTGAAATCTGGGTTCCCTATATTTATACTTCAAACAGACCATAAACCGTTAGTAACTATATTAGGATCAAAAAAAGGCATTCCTACCCACACTTTTAACCGTTTACAGCAATGGGGTGTAACCCTACTGAACTATCACTTTAGGATGGAATACATCGCATCCAAAAAACGTGGGCATGCGGATGGACTGTTAAAAATGAAGAAAATTTCAGAAGAGACGGTTATAGCAGCACTAAAAAGGGAAAAAGAAATCTCAGGTCTGTTGTTAAACACTATCAGAGAATTACCTGTAACATTGGAACAAATAAAAAAGGAAGCCGAAAAAGATGATTTTATATTAGAAATAAAGAATCAGACGAGATCGAAAGAAAGAAAAAGGGAACCCAGATTTCACCTTTCTCAATATGCGATAACACTTGTATGTATGCAGATAGAATTATAATACCTCAATCTCTACATAAAGTTATGCTGAAAGAATTTAATATCGGTCATCCTGGCATGTCCCAGATGAAATCATTCATGCGATGCTATGTATACTGGCCAGGAATGAACAAGGAAATAGAAAGTTTTGTAAAACTATGCCGAGGTTGTCAATTGGCTACAAGGGCGCCTCCGGTCAAAACGAATCCTTGGACAAAAACGGATTTGCCATGGGCACGTCTACATATAGACTATGCTGGACCGATTAATGGATATTATTACTTGATCTTCGTGGACTCTTCCTCGAAATGGCCTGAGGTATTCAAGTGCAAGCATCCTACATCTAGGAACCCCATCAGTGCATTAGATGAAATTTTCAGGGTCCCCCGGACACTGGTCAGTGACAATGGTACAGCGTTCACAGGAAAGGAATTTAAAGATTTCTTGGACATTGAACACATTACTATAGCAATACCCACTGACTATAAAACAGTTTGGATAATCACAGATTTCAATGTAGTTCTACTAAAATAGTCATATTTTAAAAACCAAAGCACTTTAAGTCATCAAAATACCACCATTTTGTTCGTAACTGAATATCCTTTCACATGCTAATCTACATTTTATATTTGTAGTTTTTAGCAAATAAAGTAAAAAAATGTTAATGTCATTTTCATTCATTTACGTCACATTAAAAAATGTGACGTAAATAAATGAAAATGACATTTTCTTAAAGATAGCGTACCATTCAGCTTTGAGAAATTTTGTCATGAAATTTGGTAAACAACCAGGAAAAATATCAATTTCAATTATTGTCGGGTACGAAATTAATTGATGTATTATTTTTTTTTGTAATCTTAAAAATGACGTGTATCAGACATTTAAAAAAAAATTTTTTTCGTACCCCAACTAGTAAATAAATCAATCTTATCTTTTTTTATACATTAAAATTATAATTGTATGTTGTTTTGTCTTTCAGTAGTAGTAATTTTGAATTACCATATCCGAAAAAATATTGTCTACTTTTGAGCGAAAATCGACAATGGCTGCTAGTATGCTGATATAGCAATCAATCATCAGCAGCAGCTCATTATAAACACTTAGCTTTGTAAAATTCGTTTACGGAGTTTTGAAAAAAATAAAAATAAAAAAGACAAAAATACTTTTTGTGCTTAAAAAAGTTAATGCTGTTTGTGGTTCTTTTATAAAAATACTTTAAGAAATACTGGTTTTAAAATATATTCAACTTTCGAACTTCTAGTACTAATGACTTTCTAGTCGCCAATTAAAAAGAAAGAAAATAAGATTCTTCTTTTTTAGGCGATTACGAGAGAACACCCTAAAAGTTTTTGCGGGAAAAAGAAAAAGACAACAAAAAATTATTTAGAATTTAAAGTGGGGGACCAGTTTCGCATATAAATCTAACGTTAAATGATCTCCCATTTCATGGCCATTCTTGCATTTTAGTGCAATTTTAAAAATATTTTTTCAAGCTGAAAACTTGATATAAAATAAATAATTACTCTACCATTAACTCTAGGTCCTGAGTGACAAGCCCACTTATTAAAAATGCCTTCTCCTGAACGTGTCGTACCATTAACCTTAAATCTGAGTGACAAGCCACCCCCTAAAAAAACAAAACTCTCTTAACCCTAACACTAAGTTCGAATGGCAATCTCCATCAAAAACAAAACCACTTCCTTAGCCTTATTACTAACCCTAAGTTCGAGTGGCAAGCCCCCAATCCTGCAAAAAGCACACATAATAGTCTAAAAAAATTTTTTTTAAAAAGCAAGACCTCCATCAAGAAAAACACACAGGATTTATTTCCCATAGAAAAAAAATGATTAACTGACTTAAAACGCTAGAATGGCTTGGAAATGGTGAATTATTTAACATTGAATTTATGTGAAACTAATTCCCCACTCTAAATTCTAAAATCATAGTTTTTTTTTCTTTCTGCTGAGTTTTCAGGATGTTCACACATAATTGTCCCTAGCCCTATCACTAACCCGAAGTCCGAGTGGCAAGCCCCCCCCCTCCTCCTCCCACAAAGACCCTCTTAAAACTACACATAATCATCTAAAAAAAAAAAAGAAAAAAAAAAGAAAAAAAAAACAAGAAATATGCACAGGATTTATCTCCCATAGAAAAAATGATTAATGCTCTAGAACGCTAGAATGGCCCTAAAATTTGGGATTATTTTACATTAAATTTATATGTGAAACTAATCCCCCACTCTATATTCTAAAATAATTGTCTTTGTTTCTTTCTTTCTACCAAGTTTTTCAGGGTGTTCACATGTAATTGCCTAAAAAAGGTAGAATCTCATATTTTGGGGAGGCAAGAGGGTGATTGAGCGAAAGGTGTTAATCTACAATGAGATACCAGACTCCCCTCAGTCACTAAATAAGTAAACTAGTCTGGACAATAAATACGACTACGAACAGTAGTATGGGCATTCAATTGTATTCTGTTAAATCTATTTGATTACCGGTAGTGCTATTGTTTTGTACAAGATATATACATTGGAATAAACCATACTATTTAAAGATCTTTACACTCTGGTTATTTTGTTATTTATAACTACTTACCAAGTTCTATCACAATCCTAGCTGGATCTCAATTTATAACACAAAGAATCCCGTTACTCACCTGTAGAAGGTGAAGCTCTTGTGTATGGATTGGAATTCTGTAGGATGGTTATATTAGGATGACCAGACGTAATTAAAATATTTTCAGATAAGTCTTTAGAGAACAAAGAATTTCTGTCTGTTTGCTTTCAAGGAACGATCGATAATGTATAGGTTCTGCATTAAGAACGTTCCAGGGAAGCTAAATGCTGCACCTGATTGCAACTCTAGTTATTTGACATCACCAAACCATATAAAGGCAAAAACTAATAACACCAAACGCATTGACAATGTCATACAAGCATCATTCATATCGACAAACGCACATGACCCTAAATATGAGCTATGACATCAGTGGTACAAGATCATGACTGTCCAGGAATGCTGTACGTTAGCAGAATACATTCAACTAAGTTGTGCCAAAAAAACTCCTCGTTTTGACTGAGATAGGCTGGAAAATGAAACGGTCAGTTAGGGAAAATGTATTTGTCATTTTTTTTCTGGTTTCGGCAAACTTTCCGATTTGAAAAACAAAGAGTGTTATGCCGTTGGATCGGCGACCATCACTTCTACTTACTGGTTTGAGAATTGATGCGGTACAATCGAGACCTCATTTGACTACGTCATTGAGATTGGAATCACGAGATAGATGGCCAGCACTGAATCTGGAAGAGAGTGAGTGCAAGGCAAACTTGTCAACAGTTTGGCCGCAGCAGCATTGGTGTGGATGACATAAATGGAGTCCAAGCTGCTGTGAGACAGCAATCCTGATAATGTTGTTTTCTAAAAAGTTTCCCAATGATGCTGTGAGGCGCAGCAGACATTCTCAGACAAGTGAGTATGTGTTGGTTGCAACTACGGATCAGTTTGGTGAAACAAGATTGGCTACATGCGTAGTCCCAGGGTGACTGCTGCTTGAGATCGGCCGGCTTCTGGAGATTGCCAGTTGTTGTCCAAGTTGACAGAACAACTGTTGACGAGTCTGAAGACAGGGATTCAAGGTATGAGGAAAAAATCCTGTCAACGAAACCCGCTAGCATAGACCAAAACCACCGAACCGAAGAGAGAGAGAGAGAGTAGCCTAATGTTAGCCAGTATCATTGAACTCTACATTATAGACTCCACTGGCAGATCGATGAAGAATTTTGTTAAAGTTTTCCAGGAGTTTGATTTTGGAGTAACATGGTTCGCTTCTAAACGTAAATAGAAGCTTAGGCATTGCAAATTATTTGTTGAACATTTTATTTTATTTTATATATCCACTCTCTATACTTTAGCAGCAACAGAAAAATAACATTGTGAAAAGCTTGATGGAAATAAAATAAAAAGAAACTCACCTCCCCAGGCAATACTTTATCCACTAGGTATGCAATATCATCAATCTTCATCTGATGAAGCCAATGCTTCCACACAAAAACTCCTGCAATCAGAAAATAAAGAGATAATGTGTTAAAAAATTATAAAGTTGAAAATATTGTTAAATAATTATTTAGTGGATGTGACATCACAAGGATGCTTGTCACAATAAAACAAAGCAAGGGTAAGAAAAACACAAGAAATTCTGTGGATGTGTGGTTTTATTATATAGCAAACTTACATTAAACAGGATAGAATTTTCAAAATATGTCGAAGAAGATGACTATGATTAAGACTATCATGTCAGTCGATCGCATCCATCTAACATAATGAAAGTGACATCCACATGAAATGAATGCTATACAAAAATTCTGTTTTATGTTCTCATTGGATGACAAGAAATCATTTCACATTCAATTTTGGGACATCAGGTGCATATATATATGTAAAAAGTGCTGATGAAATTTATTTGCAAGATAACTGTTCCGGGAAAAAAATAACAGTAGTTTCATTTTTTTTTATAGATAATTCATTAAATTTAGGTCATGACTTATTCTGTCGATTTCATTCGACGAACTCGCCTTTGGCTTTGATGACAACCTTGAAGCGCCCTTAGGCGTTCATCACTCCCAACATCGGCTCCCAAAAACTCTACTAATCCTTTGTGTTGCAGTTGGATCTATTGGTCTCTAGTTCACTGTGCCACACACAAAAAAGCAGAGGGGGTTGCAGTCAGGTAAACTATCTATCAAGGTTTGTCGACAAAGTTCTCTGACAGCCAGGCATGGGTATTCCGACTGGTATGGCAGAGCGCTGAGTCTTTCTGCCGCACATACAGCCCACTTGCAACTACCTGGTCAATCCAGGGTTTCACTACCTCACTCATAACACAGATGCAGCCATCAGTATTCAGTCTGAGGTCCTGAGGGAAAAAACTTTCATGACTGACTTTGGAAGGGCTACAAACCACCTGTTGTTTTGGGAGTTGATGTTGGCTGAAGAAGTTTGTTTTCTCGTTGAAGAAGAACCACAGCAAGTCTGACTCCATATGGTCTTTCAACTTGTTGATCAGCTTTTTTTTCGTGCTTCAGTCGATCTTTTTGCATCAACTTTGACAGAAATTATTCTTTTCTCATCTTATATGAAACGTTGCAGATGTCCTCATGCACAACCCTCTAAATGAACTTTTCGTCTACGCTTTTCTCCCTTGCAATGGCATGCTTCGACTTGTTGGATTCATTGTCGATGATCTCTTGAACTTCAGCGATTAATTCTGATGTCGGCAGATCGTCAATAATGCATTTTTCTCTCTGATCTCACCTAATAATCGAATCCCTAATCTTATAATTCTTTTCTGAGCTTTTCTACCATCCTCCTGCTGATGCTTAGGAAGTCTAAAATCTTCTTATTTGTCATTCTGCTGCACATTCCAAGGAAAACTCTGTGTCTCTTACACAAATATAGAGGTTCAAAATTGTCCATAATCAGTTATTCTGCAAAAAAAGGATGACACTGACTATATAGTATGTGTCTTTATGAAGACAAGGCTGACAATAAAAGTAAAAGAAATGTTCATACAATCAGAAGTCGAAATTTGCGAACAAATATTGCTTGTACCATTATATATATATATATATATATATATATATATATATATATATATTATATATACCCGTAGATTTTGTTAGATCATCCATCTAGAAGACGGAAACTCCGATATAAAATCTGCGCTCTACATCGTCTCTCAGTTATCTTGCTTTGGCTTGTCACTGAAACCAGACTTTGTAGGAGAGCGTGCTCTGCGTGTCGTACAAACACAGAGCATGGCCATCTACATGTACAGATATCCCTACAAGACCCACAGCAATGAAGACCTGTAAAAATAAACCGGGCCTGCTGAACAATTCACGACAACAATCGAACATTGCAATCTTTGTAGGGATGGCCTTCTTCTGTAAAGAAGTGGCAATCATCATATATATATATATATATATATATATATATATAAAACTAGCAAGAATATGTGACCGGAAGGAGCATATTTTTGCTAGGCTGGGAACATGATATCATGGTGAACGAACATATAATACATTGCCTCTAAATTGAGGAGGAGTTAATGCCTGGGAGGATGATATCATGACAACAGAATAGATAGCACCCCCACAAAAAAAAAAAAAGGAGAAGGTAGTCTCTGGGAAGATGGTCTCATGACAACAGAACAGATACTACATTACCCCTATTCCACAAAGGTGGATGCAATACCTAGGAGGATTAGTCCCTCACCCTTAAAAAGGAAGAGGTAATTCCCAGGATGACAGTCTTATGACAACAGAACTAATACTACACTTTCTTCTTCTATGTTTTTATGCGTTAATCCTGAGCTATGACGGGGTCCGCAATAATGGAGTTTTGTCTCCACTTGACACGATCACAGGCTTGGTCCGGGTGAAGGCAGGTTTCATAGAGTTCTTTGTGCAGGGTGTCTGTCCATCTCATCATCGACCTACCCCTCGGTCGTTTTCCAGCGACTCTTAGTGCAAAGGTGAGTTTAACGACGGTGTCGTTGTTAGCCCTAAGCACATATTCAAACCATCTGAGCCGCCATTCTATCATATTGGCCTCAATCGATGTAATGCGCTTTCAGATATCCTTGTTGTCTTCATGAGCTGATACTACACTACCCACATTCATTAAAAGATAATACAATAATAGATTAAATCAGACTGTTTGTGCATTCATTTAAAAATGCCTAATCATAAAAACATTATCTTTATAGTCTCTTGGTCTTTTAAGATTAAAGTGTAGTATCTGTTCTCAGCAACATCAGACGTTTTACTATCGACGAAATTATTGTGTATATATAAAGAAAAATGACAATGCAAATTACAAATGTATATTACAGAATATTCATTTATTAGAAACTGTTTAAAAAAATAAATATGCAAATTAGGAATACCTAAAGCTGTTTGAGGGTGTTTGCAGATTACTAAATCTTATGTTGCATCATAAAATTAAATAAGCATAACCTGTTTTGATGTTGATATAGATGTTGACAGATAGAAAAAACTTCCGCATTTATTCATTTAGATGTGTGCATTTCTCAGTTAAAAATCATTCATTTTTTCACATTTGAAAAATTAAAAAAATACCTGTAAAAACATGTAAATTATAGGTGTTAGTATAATTTAAATATTTCAGACATTTGCCATCCTTTATATATATATATATAGCTTTACAGAAAAGAAAATAATACCTCACTATCTATTATTATACTAAACGTTTCCCTAAGAGCTTTTTCTTATATATTTTAATCACACAAAATACATGCCATAAAAAAAAATAGAAGAAAGTAAATCAATGCCGAAAAAAACAAATGGTCACGGTCAATTTCTAATTTCTTCCCCCCTCCCTTCATTTCAACATATTAAGAATATATGTGATGTTGATGAGTTCAATAGTTTGAAGGGATTGACTGCCTTACCAAAAGTAATACTGTAATCTTACGATTTTGGATCCCGGACAATGCCAGGTAGAACAAATGTTCCAGGTAAATTACCAATTTCTTGTCCCTACCGGCATTTCACAATAATATTAGTAAGATAAAAGATATTAAGTACTTTGGATTATGGCTCCTGGGGTATGCAACATTATAAAAAAAAAAAAAACAGAAAAATTCTTTATCCCAGGCAACACTGCATTTAATAGGTACGTGCAAAATCAATGGCCGATTCCCAAAATGTAAAAACATTTTAACCCTCTCTTCACCTTAAAATATACCAAACTTCAGGAAATCAACCAATTTTAATGAAATTTTCAGTATTTATTAATCAACGATCACGTAATATAAGGAAACCCTTCTTTCTTTTTAAATCTTAGCAAAAATGTATTATTTTTTTAAAACAAAATACAACTTTACAAAAGTTATATTTTTATGTATTAATAAAAAAAATGTATGAATCTTTAAAAAAATTTTATGAAAATAAAGCACTGTAGATGTTTAAAATTAAAAAAAAATTTTATTTTAATTATTTTGCATATATTATGAAAAAGATCCTAAATTTTATGTTAATAAAATCACTATAACTCAAAGAAAAGTTAATTTCTTGAATTGGCAATGTTATCATTGTTTAATCAATATTTTCACAAAAAAATAATATAATTGCAAAAAAATATTTCATGTGATTTTTATGGTAAGAGTTTCTGGGAAAATATAAAATGTGATGTAAATATATTTCCCTTTCATACATAAATGTGTTATACTCAATGTAATAATTTTTTTTTATAATCTTGAAAATAAACAAAAAATTGAAGAAAAAAAAAATGAGAATCAGGATCATAACGAAAAAAGGATTTCAAAAATTAGATAATTCCTACTAACGATTGCCTCGGAGAGGTAGGGTAGCTCTGTTCTATAATAAACAGGCAGGATTAGCTCACCAACCACCACCACTCACTCCCTCCACACCGTCCTCAAAATTTTATTTTCAGAGATTCAACAATTTCGTTAATTTCACAATTCATCGTCAGTTATTTGGAAAGATAAAAAATAAGTTTGTATTTGTTTTGTCATTTTTTCATTAATAAATATTATTTAAAAAGTTTAAAACAATTATTTATTAATAAATAAATAGAATTCAAATATGACATTTTCTTTCAAAATTGAATTCTATTTATTTATTAATAAATAATTTTTAATGTTTTAACTTTTTCACACTTAGAATAGAAAAATACTCTTTTAGCTTTATTCTAAAAGAATTTATGTAATTTATCGTTACGACACATGTACAAAATTCTTACATGTGTCATAATAATAAATTAGTAATTTATTCTTTAAGAATTAATGTAATTTAAAATTACATTAATTCTTAAAGAATAAATCGAGTAATGTAATTGTTCACGATTTTAATCGATCATCATGTAAAAATAATTAATAAAATTGACGCAGTTCGTAACATAAATTTTTAAAAAAAATAACTATTACTGCAGTTTGAGCCTTCCATACTTTGAGATTTTGTAGCCGTATTTTCTGTTTACAATTACAGAACAGCAGAAAAGATATCCGGAACCTAACTTTCACTTTTTTGGGGGGATAATTAAGCAATTTTTAGTAAAAAAAAAAAGAGGTACATTCTTTTGTAATTCACTCTTTTAAGACTTTAATTTAATAATTATCTTTGAAACAGTTCCAAAAAACTGATATTTACCTTTCCAACGAATTTTGAACATGTTTTATTGAATCTGCAGTTTTAACTGATTTTCCGCTGTTTTTAGCGGTTTTCATAACATTTTTCATTCTAATTTTTTTTGCACACGTAAATATACATTTGTTTCCTTTTAGATATTATTAACTTAATGCTTTTATCTTTCAAACACAATCAAAATTTAAACGAAAACTACTTTAAAAAATTAAGAAAAGACACTTAAGAACTATAGTCAGTACAAGCGACGGCCATTTTTGCACGTACCTAGCATTTAAACACACCTACTCCATCTAGGATATTGAGCATTGTTGGGTTACTACCTGCTCTATCCAGGATATTCATATGAATGAACAAAAAATGAATGAAAACAATTGAATGAAAAAAAAAAAATGAATGTAAAATGAAAGAAAAAAAATAGAATGAAAATATGAATGAAAATAAAATGAATAAAAATATGAATAAAAAAGTGAATGAAAAAGAACAAATGAAAAGTAAATGAAAAAATGTGAATGAAAAAAAAAATGAATGCAAAAGAAAGAAATGACAAATATTGAAGGAAAAAAGTGAATGACAAAAAGGAAAAAAAAAAACGAATAGAAAAATTAATGAAAATTCAATGTAAAAAAAAAATGAATGAAAATTGATGGAAAAAAATAAATGAAAAATTATGAATGAATGAAAAACGTATGAAAAACTGAATTTAAAATAATGAATGAATAATGAATGAAAAAATAAAATAAAAAAAATAAAAAACTGAATGAAAAAAAATTGAATGCAAAAAATGACTCCGTCCCAAACCTCCGACTCTGACTACTTCACTACAAACTAATATTCAGAAGAGGTGCAGCTGTGGATTAAGCAACCCATTGCTTCACTATAGACATGTTCAGAAGTTCGTCTGAAGATTGAGCAACAATTTCCTCATCACAGACTCATGTTCAGAAGAGGTGTGCATAGAGATTGAGCCACCCTTGCCTCACCACAGACGCATGTTAAGAAGAGGTACGGTTATTTCCCCACCCTCACTCCAAAATTTATTTGTTTTAATTTATTTCCGGCCAATGCCGAGTTCTTATCTTCCCCCTTAATAATATAATGGAATCTATATTTATTTTAGTGTCTTCCCGGGGCAACACTGAGTTTCTCATCTTCCTTTTCTCCTTGAAGCATATACCACATTATTGCACACATCTGCACTATCTAAAATATTGAGCAGTGGCTCGCAACGCAGAGTATCTATAACAAAATACAGTGAAAATCTTTCCCCCAAGCAATGCAGCATTTAAAAACACCTGTTCTAACTTCTATGTAGGATTACTCTATCTAGGATATCGATGACTCCCGAGCAACACCAAGTAAACTCATCTGCTCTATCTTGGATTAATTTATACCACTTACAAATATCCCGGGCAACACCAAATTTACAAAAGACAAAGTTCTTTCTCCCTCACAACACTGTATTTAAACACACCTGCTCTATCTAGGATGTTGAGCACTTTTGGATTACTATAACACCTATTGTTCCCGTTTAAAGTGCTACTGAAACCACCCAAATAAAATTAAGGATGTCTCCAGAGTACTACTAAAACCACCTTGCTCTATCTAGGATATTCAGTATTTTGGATACATTTAAACTTAATTCCCTGGCAACACAGAGTTAACAAAAGACAGAGAAGTTGTTTCTCCCGGGCAACGCTGTGTTTAAATACAACTGTTCTATCTATGGTGTTCTGCACTTTTGGATTACTATATACCATTTGCATATTGCTCCCGTTTTTAGGCCTCCAGAGCGCTACTGAAATCAACAAGATAAAATTATGGATGCCTCCAGAGCACTACTAAAACCAACCTTTTCGAGTTTCTTACCCCCTCCATTTGAAAAGAAATGACATTTATATAACCTAACTATTAACTGATTACTAGATTTAATTTAATATTTAATTCTTGTTAATTGTTTATTACACTTTTACTTACTTCACAGTGAAGTAAAAGTGTTTTGCAATATACTAAATTTTGTGAAAATGGTTTGTGGAAAGATGTTAACGACCGAAAAGAAAGATTAAATTGCACAAGTGAAGATTACAAGTGGATCATCACACAGTGAAGAGATATGTAAAAAGGGCAAAGTGCAGTGCAAAAAGCATTATGGAGGTCGTCCACGTAAATTGTCGAGCCGATATGAAAGGAAAATTAAAAGAAGTCTCGTTCAGAATCCTCACAGTACAAGTAAAACAATGGTGTCTCATGAATATAAAAAAACAACACAAAATTGTACAGTCGAGAAGATAGCAAATCAGCGATCATCTACCATTTGTCCTATGTTGAGTGAAACTAAACGGAAGAAAAGAATAGAATGGACAGACAAGTATATGAAAACAGATTTTCAGACTGTCCTGTGGATAGATGAAACCCAAGCAACACTTGATGGCCCGGATGCGTGGAAGAGAGGTTGGTTCATTGAAGGTGGAAGTCGTCGCTTGCGATTTAGGCATTAACAGGGAGGCCGGAATTGTTGGTGATGCATTAATTGGACCATTCCGGGTGTCTGAAGGTCTAAAACCAAACTCTTGTAACTATTGACAGTTCCTAGAAAAAAAATTAATTCCCTGGTTAAATTCATAGAATGAAGACCTTCAAAAGAGTCTTGTATTTCTGCAGGATAATGTCCCGAGTCAATCAGAGAGTTGCTTACTGACCAAAGATTTACAGAGAATAAATCCATGGATTGGCTACCTAAGAGCCCAGACTTGAACCCGATTGAAAACCTATGGTCCATTATGAAATGTTGAATTTATGCGAATGGACGCTAATTTACTTGAAAAGATGATCCATGGCATCGTATTTTGGAAGTATCTTCTCTCATAACTTCAGACATGAAGAAACTTGCTTCAATACTGGATAAAAGACTCATAGAGTTGTTTAAAAAAGATGGCAAAAAAGAAAATATTATGGATCACTTCCTAAATGCTTCTATTTTGTTGTTGCAGAATTTCAAGGACATGCACTAAGATTAAAACACAATTCACTTTATATCTGTTTGCTTTTCTATGCTAGAAAATGAATCGCACTACAAAAAATAAAGTTGTGCATAAATTTTTAGGTCGTTTGATCTCTTTTAATTTGCTAAAAATATTATTATTCATATATTTTCGAAATCAAATATATTATTTACCTTCTTGCCAGGAGGTTAGACACAAGATCAGGTGTGGTTTTGAAAAACCATTGCACTAGGATGAGCACACTCTCATCATCATCAACCGGTTTATTTGTTGAATCAGGCCACAATTAATCCTCTGATGAGGGTGGGGCCTGATTGTCTAGTCTCGAAATCTAAGTCTTCCTCTCCACTCCTGTCTTAGGCAAGGCTTGATAGAATTCATACCCATGGCCTTCCTATCACGTTTGACTACGTCCTCCCAAGTCAACTTGGGTCTGCCAGTGGTGATGTTCTCTGCTGGCACAGTCAACTGTCGGACTTTAGCAATCCAGCCATCACTACGCTCAATGTGACCCAACCAACGCAGTCTGTTCTTCCGCATGATGTCCGCAAGGCTTTTCAAGTTGACCTGTGAGAGCAGGGATTCAAAAGAAACGTACTGTTCAGGCCTCACCAAACAGATCCATCTGACCATTGCCCTGTCATTACGGTGCAGCTTCCTTAGTATACCAGCAGAGACAGCCCAAGTTTCTGAGCCATACAACAGCACACTTCTGACACATGAGGAATATATATGCCCTCTCGTAGTTGTTGGCAGGTGTTTTTTTGTCAGGATTGGTAGCAGCTCTCTAAACTTTTTCCAGGCACACTTGCAACGTGTAGCTGCCGCGAGTTCACAGCCTCCACCTGATGACAGCACATCTCCAAGATAACAAAAGTCTGTCACTACTTCCAGCTTGTTGTCACCAGTATCCATCTCCGTCAGTGGTCTGCCATCTATTGGTCTTGCTGTACCGGTGCAACAAAAGCACTTAAAGTGAGGATCTGCTTTGAGAGAGTCCTTTATGCCACTGCACCTTTTGTGGACCCAACCTGAACAGTGAGTGCAGATGATTGAGTTGCTGCCAGTTCCTTTCAGACATACAGCACACGGGTATTTTCCGGTTTTCTGTAGTAAGCTGAGGTTTGGACCTGCGATCATGACCTTAGTTTTACTCATGTTGACTCTGAGACCTTTCTCCTCCATGCTACTCTTCCATCTATCCAGACGTTCCTTGTGTGACTGAAGTGAAGTATCAATGATCGCTAGGTCATCGGCATATAGCAGCTCCCACGGGCAGCCAGTATGGAATTCCAGTGATAGAGCCTCGAATACAATGATGAATAGAAGGGGACTTAAGACAGATCCCTGATGGACGCCTACTCTAACCTCAAATTCGTCGCTGTAGCTGTTACCGACTCGTACCCGACTACGTACATTGGTGTACATAGACGTTATCACCTGAACCAACCACTCAGTAACACCCAGCTTTCGCAGGGCCCACCAGATGACCCTTCTGGGGACACGGTCAAAAGCTTTTTCCAAATCTACAAATGCCATGTACAGTGGTTTGTTTGCTGCTAGATGTTTCTCAATGACTTGGCGTATGATGAAAATTGCATCTGTAGTGCTCCTACCGGGCATGAAGCCAAATTGCATATCAGCAATCTGTATTTGTTGTCTGATCAGCTGTTCAACAATTCTTTCCAGGACTTTCATGACCTGATCAATGAGCTTGAGTCCACGGTAGTTACCTCTGTTTAATGCATCGTCTTTACCTTTGTACAGACTTACTATAATGCTGTCTTCCCATTCCTTAGGTATGCATCCTTCTCTGATGATGGCTTCAATCAGTTCATGCACCAAACTGGCCCCTAGTTCACCGGTTGGTTTGAGCATCTCAGCAACTATACCAGATAGCCCAGCTGCTTTATCAGCTCCCATTTTACGGATTGCTAGGACCTTCTATAGGAGGTTTATAAGTCAGCTCATCGGGGTTCCATGGAAATTCAACGTTCAGCAAGCGTTCGTAGTGCTGTTTCCATGACTGTTTTTACGCTTCATCATCCAATGAGAGTTCACCAGAGTCATTCCTTATAGGTTTTTCACCCAAGACATCTTGATTGTCACAGCGTATCTGTTTTGCGAGCTTGTAAATGTCACTTGACTTGGGATTTATTTTGAGAAAAATCTCTTTATCGGCCTCTGACTTAGCGTGGTGTACAGCAGCTTTAGCAGCACGCTTGGCTCCATTGTATGCTTCCCTACTACTTCCTGTTTTCCATGCTCTGTAGCATCGCCTCTTCTCTCTAACAGCTTGATCAACAATCTCATTCCACCACCAGGTTTGTCTCCTCCAATTGTGCTTGGATGACACTCCACATACCTCTGTCGCTGCATCATTCAATCTATCCTTGAGCCTCTTCCAGTGCTCTTCAACACTCACTGCCCGTGTATCCCGATGTGAAGAAACAAATCTCTCAGCAAATTTAGCATGAATGATTGGATCCTTCAGCTTTCACAGTTTTATGCGTGGTGTAAACTTGTGTTTGCATTTGCGGGAAGCTTCTGCCTTGAGATCACATAATAACAGATTGTGTTGAGATACACATTCTTCACCCAGACTGACTCTGACATTTGTGACATGTCTCCTGAAGCTGCGCCGGAATAGTATGTAGTCTATCTGGGTCATGATTCCTCCAGATTGGTATGTAACTAGGTGTTTAGGCCTCTTTTCGAACACCGAGTTGCCAATCACTAGATTATTAGCAACAGCAAACTCGAGTAGTCTTTCTCCACAGCATTCCGCATACCAATAGCATGTCCACCATGTACTTCTTCATAACCGCAAGGAGTGGAACCAATATGTCCATTCCAGTCACCACACACAAACAGTTCCTCAGTACTAGGTACAGTCGCCACTAGGCTCTGCAGTTGATCATAGAAGTTGTCCTTTGCTTCCTCGCTGAGTCCAACTTGTGGAGCGTAGATGCAAACAATGGCAAACACTAACTTTCCAACAACAAGACAAACAAATATTATCCTGTCGGATATTCACTTCACCTCAAAAACTTTCTCCCACCACTTCTCTGCCACCAATATTCCCACTCCACCTGTCCCTTTATCATTCCCAGACCAGTAGAACTTGCAGTTGGTATCCCTCCCGACTATTTTTCTCACACCTTCATTTCTCCATCTTGTCTCTTGTAAACAACACAAGTCAATCTTCTTTCTGGATATTGTCTCCGCCACCTCATTTGCCTTTTCTCGCATGGTTCCAACATTCAGAGATACAATGCGAAAAAGTTCTGGATGTTCGTATGATTTGCCATAGCCAGGCCCTGAAGATCCACGCATCCTGGGATCTACGAAGCCCAAGACACTACCAGCAGCATTAGTGCTACTAGCACTGCCTTTCTTTTTTCCGGCTGTATTTCGACTAGACATTGTATTTAAGGCAATTTTACGGCTGGATGCCTATCCTTTACCAACTTGAACACTTTTGGCAGTCCAAGGCCTCCACCGTTCCCATCTAACTAGGGATGATGCTGTTTCCACTTAAGCATGTAACTATGTCATACATTACCTGTGAGTTGCTTATCAAGATGTTATTGGTGAAGTATAAAACAAGAATTCCACTTGTATGAACAAAATAGTGACACATTTAGTTTCGATTTGGTTTACAAATCTTCGACGCGACCGTTTTAATTGAAATTTTCTGATGTTATTGAAAATATTTCCTTCTTAGTTTTGATTTTGTTTACAAATCTCCGACGCGACCGTTTGAATTGAAATTATCCGATGTTATTTAAAATATTTCCTTCTTAGTTTTGATTTTGTTTATAAATCTTTGACGCGACCGTTTTAATTGAAATTATCCGATGTTATTGAAAATATTTCTTTCTTAGCTTTGATTTTGTTTACAAATCTTCGACGCGACTGTTTGAATTGAAATTTTCCGATGTTATTTAAAATATTTTCTTCTTGGTTTTGATTTTGTTTACAAATCTTCGACGCGACCGTTTTAATTGAAATTATCCGATGTTATTGAAAATATTTCCTTCTTAGTTTTGATTTTGTTTACAAATCTTCGACACGACGGTTTTAATTGAAACTCTGGCCTACAAAACATGCATGAGCACTTCCGTCTGCATTTCCCAGTAGGGGCGCCTAAGGTGATTAGCAACAAACTAACCCCTTCTCAGAGAGAAGGTAAAGCCTGGGAGAGTGGACCTCCTAGGACTAAACAGAACCATGCCTCAGCCTGACAGCAATAAAGTCACTGATTTGTATCATGATTCTCTAATACAAAATATTTTCGAAATCAAATATGGTTAAAATATATTGTGATAATCATCAAATACAAAATACTAACATTTTCAGATTGTCTTTCAAATAAACTTCTGATAATATATATACACAATTTTGCTATTTGCAAACATTTTTGGTTTGCACTGTATGTATAGCGAACTTCTGAATACTTTGTGGAACATTCTCGACTAGTCTTCTGTCTGTGCCTGCTTCTAGGTGCATATAGATCTTAATTTCCCTTAATCACGTGACAGTTTCCAATGGCTGAGTGGATATGGTGACTGCTTGCAGATTCTAAACTGACTCTATGAACCGGGTTCGCGCGCACCCGACCGTCTGAATTTGTCACTTTCCTGCACTGATGAGAGCAATAAGTTTGAAACGCTAGTATCTGTAGGTATAAATAATTTAATATTTATTCATATATATATATATATATATATATATATATATATATATATATATATATATATATAGTCTAAAGAAGCTTTGAGTCATTTTAAACAAAGAAAGAAAATGCAGTTTAAATTCCCAGGGATACTAACTAAATCCAAGATATCGCAGACTTAGCACCTGAATACGCTAACTTACCGCTGGAAAATTCACAAATAAAAAAGGCGATTCAAGTATCTAACAGTGAAACAAAAACAGGGGACCTTAACTTGAGTGTGAAATATTAAACGGAGATCTTCAGCTGTTTACCATGTAACTGTTTCGGAGATTATATATATATTTGATACGCATATCTAAATATATTGATACACACACATATATGAAATATAATATAGATAAAATCAAATGGAAAAAGGATAAACAAACAACCTAAAAGACAAGATCACATCAACAAGCCATGTAGTGAACTGATATTTCACTTTTATTCAAGAATCTTTGTCATGGGTGAGTTTGAAGGCAGGTTGGACACCTATTTGACATATATTTCAGATGGTAGTGGAGGAGTAGAGGAGGGATTCGGTAGATCAGTAGAAAGTCATTATTGAAGGAAATAAATGTTGGAAAGACGAGGTCAATAAAAGGGTGAAGAAAAATGGGTAATGATTTATATCTAGATGTGCAAACTAAGAATTGGAGAAAGGGAGGGATTGGAAGAATGTAAACAAATATGGATTAAAGGGTGAAAGGAAGAATACATATTGTTTTCAAATATGAGTGTCTTGTAGAGATGCGTCACAAGTGTCAGTTGGTGGCTTGGAAAGAGCAACTAACATATTTAAAAATTGTCTTGGGAGTAAAAGTCAATGTAAGTGGAAACAAAGCTGCAACTACCTAAATCCAAGCAAAACATGTCCACCCCTAAAGCAACTGAAGAAAGAAAATGTTAAGGAGTATTCAAGTAGACCTCACAAAGAACCGTTTCCAGCAATATTCAATTATAAGCACCAAGAACAATGGATTTCTGTATATTAGGATTCCACTTTCCATATTGGTCAAGTGATTGATTTTATATCTCCATCTAATGTTATGACCAAGTTTTTAACTCAAACCAAGGGTAGAAAGAATTATTTTAGACTAGCAGCCTGGAAACATGGATAACAATATAAAAGAGTTTTTAAAAAAAAGTGTGTTAGATTTTTCTTTTAAAACCTTTTTTTTCCTCTCTCTGGCAACTTTAATAGAAAGGAAGAAAAAAGCTGACTGTTCAGCGTTGTTTTTTAAACTATCATTCTCATCATGAAAAAAAAAAAGCAATAAGTAAATAGTGATTAAAAAATAAGGTAGACTGGACTCGGTAAGTAATTGGCTAGGGAAAAAATGACCAGAAATCTTTCTTCTGTTTGCCCCTGGAAAATGTGTGATGAAGGGTTGATATGATCTTGTTCAACTCACGTCTGATTATAAAGCAAGTGTGCAGGCTTCATTCATGCTTGTGTGTGCATGTTTTTTACGACTCAAATAATAATTGACTATACCAAAGTGTAATACATATTTTCCTGAATATATTCATTTGAATTGGCACATTTTTCTTCATATCAAAACCGTAAGCAATGGGCATTTTAATATTTTCATATACTTATAAACAAAAGGGTGTATTGCAATTTTAGATAAAAATGCAAACGAAAATGAATAATAAAATTGAATTCAAAGAAATCAAAAGGATTTTTCATGTCTATAAAGCAATTAAGATTATAATAAAAAAACAATGGCCAAAAACTGTAACTAATGTATGGAAATGATTCCGATAGAAATAAGTGGATAAGAAAAATGTTCAATCAATAATATCCAATCTAAACATCAGGAAATTAACATATTAAAACAAATTAGCATTTACAATTAAGAAAGAAGTTTTAATATTTCTTTTAATGACAGAAACAAGATTTAGGTCAGAGAGAAACATTTCGTTTTTAAGTAAATTTTAAATATTTCATCCGGTTTTAATCAAGAGATACCATGTTGGAATACAAAATAATTTCAGATTTTTTATAATCAACACCAGCACAGCAATTGATATGATATCTTTAATTCGATTTATATGAGAAAAAAAAGACAAAACAAAAATAAAGGATTTTTTCCTTCTTTCTATTAACTCCACTTGAATTTACTATTTCAAAAGTACATTTATCTTTCTGAACTTCTTGATTTATACGTTTCAAAACGGCAGACGTATATGAATATTTTTGTCTTGCATCATACATTAGCACTCAAAATATTAATCGTCTCAGAGGTGGACATTCAAATATGGCCAACTGCAGTACATTCAACATTTTGTTTGTAAATCAATGAGCATAAGACGAGATGTGTCTTTCTATGCACCTGTTCGATCACTACTGCACATGAAATAACAGGTGACAGTGAAGAGTGAATGAGATAAGAAGGGACTAGGTGAAAAGGGTATATTAAACATAAAAGTCTAATAATCTCAAGGCTGGGAGTTCAATCTCTGAACAGGGCAGAACATTTTCACATTCTTTTTAATACCACCAATAAATAGCACTAAGCATTATCCAACAAGAAACTGGTGATGGCTTGAAGGCAAATAAATTTTATTGAGATATAAAATGTCGCTTATTTTTTAAATGTTTCATTGATTTGTCCATAAAATGTAACATTTTCTCTCATTTTTGATGGAACAGGCTCACCCTCTTGTGAAATATTACAATAGAGATGTTTTTTCGGTTTCACCTGTATACTAGAAAGTGAACCTAATTTTCTTTTTTAAACTGAAACCATTCAGTATAGTGTCATCATCATCATCATCATCAAGCAGCCACATCCAATATCATGTAATGACTATTATTTTATTAGAATAAATCTCCAAAATCTGTGTTGTACATTTTTGCATAAAATTTACTTTTTATTTTTTAAATTTATTATTAAAAGAAAAATCTACCTTAATCTCTAATGTGCTAGGTTTCATATCATAAAAGATTCACTGTGTTAGCTGTTGAAATGAATCTTATTCTTATATGAACAACAATCCTTTTTTCACTTTTTATTTTTAGGGTAAAAAGATTTTGCCCAATCTTTAGCTTGGTTTGATCTAATAAGTATTGCTTTCATTTGATTAATTTCTATTTACCACAAGATGACATTACATTTGTAAGGATTTGTTCAAAACCTGCATTTTTTTTGTTATACACTGATAATTAGCTTCTGAACCAAGAGCACTCAAGACAGAATTTGAGCAGTCATAATTTGGTAGCTAATTGAGCTACCAAAATAAATTTGGTATCATTATTGATGTTTTCCAAAGATCTATGTGCCAACATTAAATGTTTTTAGATGTAATAAAAATTAAATTTTGGTTTTGGATACTTATTTTTTACATGGCAGCAACTCATTTGTATTACAAATGGAAGGGATTGGGAGTGTCAATACATGGGTATGGTTATAGATATCAGTTTCATTCTACCAATGAAACCACCAGATTCTGTTGAGGTCACAGAAAAGGTGTGCTAAATCCATATCCGAAGATGAGTCTGTTGATATACCTCCTCAGCGTTGCTGAAGAGGCAAGTCCAATTTTCGTTAACTAAGTCAACAATTTCTTGTTGAAGTGTGTGTGAGGTGGTAGGGGTTGAAAGGCTTGTTGCCAATTTTGTTGTGATTTATTTCACTAAAATTGGTTGTGATTGTTTAATAAACTTCCAAATCAATTAGAATTACCTTTTTTTGTGACACCACACAAGTAAAGCCTGGTGACATCATGAGGTACTTTCTGGAAACTCATGGATAGTGGTAATAAGCTTCTACCCCCCAAACCATATTTCATATAATATAGCATGTTAAGGAGGAGCAAACTCTTTGCACATTTGCAAAAAATATATTTAATGTGTACATTTATTTGAAATCCCTGCTGGTGATTTAGTTGGATATAAAATGAAGAAATACTAAAGAAAATGTTATCATAATTTCAAAGCTGCTTCTTTTTTTCTTTTTCTTTCTCTCTCTCTTTTTCTTTTTCTCTCTCTCTCTCTCTCTCTCAAGACAAAACCCAAGCATGTGTGTGAGATGCAAATAATGACGCTGTATGACACAGTGGAAGAAGAGAAAAAAGGTTTACAACCCTTAATTAGGATAGAAGAGAAATGCTTTATATTATAGTACTTTATTTAACTATGCATTTCTTAAAGTCATAAAAAGTATGCTAACCAATTAATTTAGTTCTAGAACAAAAATCAATGTTTCTTTTTCTCTGAACAACAAGTCTTGTTTTTATTTTTAAATAAACCGCTTGTTTCAACTTCAGGTGAAATTATAAAATTTCATCTTTTTTGTTACCCTTTTTTTCTTCTTTTTTTAAAAATTATTAATGATATATTAAATTGTGCATATGTTGATAATTGATGGCAGTAAATATCATGCTAGTAATTTTAATGAACTAGTAAATATCATGATAGTAATAGTAATTTTAATGAACTTCTGAGTGATTGGTTGAGATTTTTTCAAGAAATCCACACAAGTTTTCAGGTCCATTCCTACAGCTGCTTTTTGTTGAGCCATGAATGGAAATATACTGTATGTTGTAAACAATGTAAGTCAAGGGTTGGTGGGGAATTATATGCATTCAAAATAGCCAAGATACTCACACACCCTCCCTCTTATAGAATTTGCTATATTTTACAATTTTCTATCCTTTGGAAAAAAGACAACACTCATCTGGACGAATGTTTTATTGTTCTTGCTACAAAATTAATCTCTTTTTGTCTCTTCTGTAAGAGGATACATAAAATTAAGTATGGAAGACCTTATACAAGAACGGAAAGTGTTGTTTAAAACCATTTTTTTTTTCAACTTGATATAATCAATAGATTAGGAAAAGTAACTCTTGTGACTAATAAGAGTAGAAAACAAAAAAATAATGACATGTATTTAACATAATCTTTACCTCGTTGATATGATAAAATATTACATTGCACTCAATGCGGTCTTTTTGAAATTATGATTCCTTTGAAATCATCAAACAAAAAAGAAACTAGAGATCATTGTCGTTTGTGGTATTTATGGATGGTGTTATTCAGCAACCAGTTGCTTCTCAAACTATGTCAGGGCCAAGGAGACATTGTCACTGAACCATTCTAACAACATTCTATACTTAAACATTTTGTGTATGTAACCATATGTTGTATATGGAGGGGTGGTAAAAATAGACCTCACATGGTTGTGATATCATAAGAAAAACTCTCACCCTCTTTTCTGGCTTCACTTAAGACCGAGCAGATGAGTTAAGTGAGCTTCTGACAAGTCCAAACACCCTATGCTGTTTGAGTGGGGTTTGGGTGCATCGTCGGGACATTGTCGATATTTTTTGAAAATAATAGTAAAAAGAAGATTTGGAAGCAAATAACTTATTATTAGTGGTTTTTACAACTGGAACAACCAGATGCCACATGAGACACAAAATAATGATGGTCGATTAATGAAGACAAAGATGACAATACAACAATGTTGCCTGCAAAGTGATAGTTTTTTAGTCTCCATCCTCAGCAGTAGCAATCACCGTTCTTTTGACATTAAAGCAATAGAGAACTTTTTATTCCTGTTTTGATTCTTCTTTTAATCCTTTGTAAATTACCAAACTCATCATTACTGCTGGTACACATCAACAAGCACTTCAAATCATGAATTGCCTATGTACAATTCCAATATTAAGTAGGATAATTATGAACAAACTCGCTACAAATCTGAAGGAGTATTTAAAAAATAATTGTTTTTGCTGAACAAACAGTTTATTAATTTGTTCGGGAAATGATAATTTTAGCCTTCAGTTGGTTATTTTCCACAGGCACATTAGTTTCTAAATTGAAATTCAGCTTTAAAAAAAAAAATTTAAATGGAGCCTTTTTTTTTTATTTGCAGATAAAAGAGTGTAGAAGGATCATCTCTATATTAATACTATTTTCATTACCTACTTTACCTACATAATATCATCTTAATAATATAATTATATATTAATTATTCTACGGGAACAGCTAGAAGTCACCATAGTATGTATGTTAGTGATTCAATTCTAATTTTTACACTTCAGCGGTTTTCAGTTTGAAGCTCAAAGCAAAAGCCACTACATAGCATATATCACTAACAATTTAATTCTGGAAGAGGCAATTAAGTAATAAAAAACAGCATTGTGATATAATAGAAAAAAGATGGCATGGATAGCAGAAAAACCCAAGTTAAATGAGAAACAAATATTTTGACAGTTGAAAGCAATTATGACCTATTTGGTTTTGAAAGATGGGGGCGGGGGCATAACAAACAAAAAAATCTATTAGAATCAAGACCATCCTTATAACAGGCCGAGACATATTTGGTAGGTTCTACGGGAGGTAAGATTTCTTGTCAGTCAGCAGATATCTTTTTAGCTGCTAACACTTCACTCTCATTGGCTCAAGAAAATTCTGAAAGGGAATTCTAACCCATCAAATTTATTTCAAACAAAACAATGTTTTCTTCAAGAAATTATAGTTTTTCAACAAGACATTTTTCTTTTAAACTTAAACAAAAAAAGAAAAATTGGTATTTCAAGGCTATCATAGTGAAAAGATTGACATAAAACTTTTACAAAATATATAAAACTAACTAGCAAATTTGGTTTAAAAAATTAAAACAGTATCAACTACTGTTTTAATTTTTTTCAATTAATAATAGCGAAAAAAACATCTTAATAAAATTCAATTTTTACTTTTTACAGTATACTCACAAACTTATAATCCAAATGTAAATTATGATATAATACAAAACATCAGCTGAAATAAATTTGCTAGGATAGAATTCCCTTTCAGAATTTCTTTTGACCAATGAGAGTGAAGTGTCAGCAGAGCTAAAAAGATATCTGCTGACTAACTGGAAATCTTACCTTCAGCAGAGCCTCCCAAATGTTACATCTCTCGGCCTGTTATAGGTATGACGTTGATTAGAATCAATTAAAACCAAAAAGAAATCATTTTTTTGTTTCATTTATTCTACATCTGTTCCTAAATATATCTTTCTTGTATCACATCTAAAAAATATTAAAATACTTTTTTAAAGACTAAGCAGAGGTTCAGTTGTACCGGTTGTAGATAGAAATAGATTATGAATTGGTTACCAGGATGAGGAAAGTATTACAAATATAAATGTTCTCTTTGGAAGAATGGACTGAGATAACAAATCCTAAGTAAAATAAAATAAAAATATAAATGAATAAACAATAAAAAATATAATTTAGAAAACTGAGATGAAAGTTGAAAGCAAAGATTAAATGCTCCATAAATCAGAGCAAGTATATCATTTTATATGCTTAACATACGAGATAAAGATATAAAGATCGCTTGTTAAAAGATTAGCTAATGGTGAACCTGGACAGACTATTTGTGTTGATCTTTTCACTGCTATTGTAGTGATATTTACTAATTTACTAATGAGCCTGGCGAAGGCATGGAAACTACTTATGTACTCAAGTATCAAGGTGAGATCAAAAGCAATATGCAAGTCTCTGGGTGAACTGTGAAGTTAAAGGTAAATACACTACAACAGTTATGTAATGATGTACATAAGTGAAACCTGGGCCACAACAAAGAGGAAGGAATAGCAATGATAGTACTGGAGAAGGCCATGAAATAGTCAATGTTAAGAGATCAGATCCAGAAAAAAAACGAATGGAAAGATGAAATTGTAGAGTAGAAGAAATTATAAGCTGAACAGGTTACATGGAGAATCAATGCATACTCATTTTAGGGTAAAGATATTTCGATTTAAAACCTTTAAGAAAAAAAACATTACGACAGATTTAATGAAATTTTCATTTATTGAACAAAATTATTTTTTTTAACTTTTTGAAAGCCTGAAAATAAAAAATAAAAAATAATTTAGAAGCCACTTTTAAAATACAGCAAAGATGACTTTGGCAACAAAGTCATCTTTGCAGGACTTTTTCGAGTTGGAAAATATTTCAAATTCTACATAACAATAGTAAATGTTACAGGGGATAAGATAAAATTGAAAAATGGATTTCTAAAATTTCTTTCTTTTTTTACTTACAAAGAAAAAAAAAAATGGTAAAAACGGACATAATAATTATGAGCTTCAAAAGCAACAAAAAATATTATTCAGTTCTAAAGTTTTTTCATTCTCCAAATAAATATTAAGAATAATTTCATATCAAGTTATAAAATTGTGTAAATAGTGTACAATAATTTTCTATTACTTTTATTTTGATACAAAAAATAAAATTAAATTAAAAAAATAACAAGTAGATATTGAAATTTTAGGTATGGGCAAATGGCAGACTTTTAAGACATTTTTTTAGGTATTTTTATATACACTTAAAATATTTTCATTTGATCTTTATCAATTAAAATTTGTATTTGAAAGATCTAAAGTAAATCTGAAAAAGAAATACATATGCAGAATAATTAAAAAAATTTTTTTATTGACATCAGCTAAAAAAGTTTTTAAATTTAAAAGTTAAATTTTCTAGACATATTTCAATGAAAATTAAAGTGCTAATAAACTTAATTTATGAAAGATATTTGCTTTTGCTAAAATTCGATATTTATCAAAATATATAAAAAAGTTCCACTATAAATATAAATGTTAAATATTAGAAAAACTGGCATTGCTATGGAAGATCCATAGTACCAACAGTTTTCTTTATAATTATTTTCAACCTTATATATAACTGATGGTTTAGTCAAGTTTTTTCCCAGTTGAAGTGACAGATTATAACTATGATTTTATAAATTATTCTGACTTTATTTACTTTCATTAAACTGAAAATAAACCAATAATGTTTTTTTTAATTAAAAACAGAAAAAACTGATTTCCATTTATTGTAAATTATAAATTTCACAAATACATTAAGTTCAAATTATTCTTTAAATGATCATTTGCTATGACTTTAAAAATCAAATTGCAAATAGTATCCTTATTTATTTTTTGAATATTATAAATTAATTTAAGGAAGAGGCTATATTGCCGGTCCCGGCAAAATAACGATTCCTGCGTTATTTTGCCGGTTCATGTATATTTAACTAAATTGTTAAACATACAGTGACGTCCGGCACAATAATTATTTACTAATGTAAAGGGATCGTTATTATGCCGGTTCATTTTTTTAAAACTTAATTGTTATGGCCTTGCGAAAGAAAAGGTAATTAAATAAATAAGGGCAAATATTTAAAAACAATTTGTTTTCATCATCAGTTGTGTCGGTTAAAGAAATAAAAAAAAATCGACCTGCCCTATTGTGTCGGTTAAAGAAATATCTGCTTACTTTTCATAATACAATTAATGTTGATGAATTTTCCCAACATTACTAAGTCTGCTCTCGATTTAAGTAATTGAAATTTTCCTTAAGTTATATATACATATATATAAAGAAAAAAATAAGCAACAAATAAATGTTACCAATGGCAACATAAATTATTATTCTACCTACCTGTATAAGTTTATTTGTTTATTTTATTATTTATTTTGATAAATGATTTTTTTTTATAAAAATAAACAATCAAATAAACAAATAAACTTATACAGGTAGAAGAAGAATTTATGTTGCCTTTGGTAACATTTACTTGTTAAAATTTTAAAATGTTCTTTCAATGAAATCATAAAATAAGTCATAATTTTGAAGAGTTCACTCCTAATCGAATCAACCGGAAGTAAAAATTAATTTTATCGTTATTTTAAAATATATTGTCGCTTAATAAAGTTTTAAATTATACAAAAAATCAATCAGGCAAAGATTAATTAAAAACAAACAAAAAAAATCAATCAGGCAAAGTTTTAAATAAAAAAAACAAAAAAAAACAATCAGGCAAAGTTTTAAATTATAAATAAAATTTCGTTTGATAAAGTTTTAAATAATACAAAAAAAAATAATTTAAATAATAAAAAAAAAAGGTAATTTATAGTTAAATAAACACGAGCCGGCAAAATAACGTAAGACTCATTATTGTGCCGGGCGTCACTGTATGTTTAACAATTTAGTTAAATATACATGAACCGGCAAAATAACGCAGGAATCGTTATATTGCCGGTCACGGCAAAATAACGCAGGAATCGTTATTTTGCCGGGACCGGCAATATAGCCTATTCGTTAATTTAAAATTATAAAGAGAATTTTGTAAATTTTAAAGAAAATTAACAGCAACTTGGAAAGATGTATATTTTTGGCAAACTGAGATATGCAGAAAAAAATTGTTGAAATTTGTACCTTCTAATCCACAAAGGCTTACAATATAAATGCACACACACTCTAAATTAAAAAAAACAAAAAACAGACAATTTTGCTTTAAAAATTGAAAAATAAAGAAACAAAAAAAAGGGTCCAAACACGCAAAATGTTAGGGTTTTAAATATTCGACTATTAAAACATTTTAGATATTTTCCACATTCAAATAGTTTTTTAATTTCATCTTCAAAACATTTTCTTTTTGATATCATCTGGGAATGAGAACCAAACCATCCATTAAGATGGCAATGGTAGAAAAATTCAAAGTTGAAAAGACAAACCTTAGTAATAGTATTTGAAATAAATCTATCCTTATCATCATTTGAAAACCTTTTAATGCCAGGAAGGCCATCGATCAATTTTAGAAATGAGGTATTTTAAATAGAAGGCTGAAAGGCTCAGTTTAAATGAAAAGCACTTGTAGTTTCCAACTGACAAAGTAATTAAACAAACATTGTTGTGTTTCTTTGTTAACCTCTAAACATTCTACACAGTCAGTCTTTTAATGGTTAATTCACTTATCTTATTTTGTTAGTTTAAAATTAAATCAACTCAGATTGAAAGATTAAAATCATAATTGATTAGCAACTCTGATAGATCAATAGACTGAACTACTCATGCTGATATATTGAGTAAAATCAAAAGAAAAAAGTTAAAATGAGATAAAAGGGCTAACGTGCCACCCAATGGACTAATGGCACATGCAGACATTTTCCATTGACACAGTTAACTACAAAGTCAGAAAACAACACAGCACAGTTCCCATGACTTTCGGAAACAATTTTTTACGCTCAGAATTGCTGAAGCATAGAATAAACTGGCTGCAGAGACACTGCATCCTTTAAAATCTTCATGGTTTCCGAAATTACCCCCAAACTACACCTTTATACACATGCATTTTTAATGAGTAGTAATGCACCTGAGCACTGTACACCATTTCACTATTATTACATTAATATAAAAAAAATTATGTTGATATAAAAATAAATATTTTTTATCTTTTGGATGTTGTTTCATTATTTTGATTATTCAGACTACCGTTCTCATCTTGGATATTATTCTCACGTTTCGGGCAATGTAAGTTCCGACCTTCTTCCAAATAATACAAATTATCAATCCACATCTTAAAAATTCTGAAACATGATGTTTACAGTTTGATTGTAATAAGAGTTTTTTGGGTTTTTTTTTTTTGATAAGCACTGAATCTTCCTCATAAGTATTAAAACATTTTCATTAATCTGGTAATTTTGAAAGCATAGATTTTAGAGGCATGGATGTCAGTGGATTACCTTAGGTAAACAAAGAAAAGACAAAAGTGCTTTTTATCATAAAAATGAGTGTCTGATATTCTTACAAGATCTGTGTCTAGATAATTACAAGATTTGAAGGAAATTCAGGAAAATATGTCAGTCCATTCTTATAATTGAGCAGCCATTAAACAGTTGTTACATTTTTTGACACAATATCATGCTCCACTCCACCCATTATTACTTTGAAAAAAGAAAATTAAAAAAAAAACTCCATAAACAGTCTTGTGTTTCACAAAAGTTAAAAGTTTAATGTCCTGTAAATATATTGTGAAATTTATTTAGTTTCAATATAACTGTTGAGGAGGACTAGCCAAGAGGAATCAATTTCAAAATGAGATTAAAAGAATATTTTTTTTTAAAAGATAGAATTAATTGAGAAGCAGCATCAAATAAAAATGCAGACATTACGAAGTTGGAAAAGAGAAGAAATACGACTTCATCCAACTCTCAGTCTGGCTTCATCTGGGGTGAGATTAATACAAATGGTGGAAGGACATGTGACTTTTGTAGACCAATAAGCTATCACCTTCCTATTTACATGATAATCCAAAGCTACCAATTCACCAAAATGTAAGCAATCCAAGTAAAATTTTAGTTTCTGTAAATGTGTTGCTTAATATATATATATATATATATCTGTCTTTAGATGTAATAAATCAAAATATTCAAATAATAAAACCTGCCACATCAACTGTAGAAATAAAAAGATTAAGAAGTCATCAGTGGACAGACTGGAGGTTGACAACAAGCAGGCCAACATTTTGAACGCACATCATAGCAGCAGCAATAGTGGCATTTTCATTCCTATCAGAACGAAATAAAGAGATTTTTGACAAATATGTTAGAGATTTATATAAATACAATTATTTTACAAACTAAATTTGTAAACCTTGTAAAACACAAGACTGTTTATGGAGATGATTTTCCAAAGTAAAAATAATCTATTCGAATGGATCATGATAGTGTATCAACAAATGTAAAAACGGTTAAATGGCTGCTCAATTGCTGCTGCCTATAAAAAGTCAACTGTTGCCTAAACCAAACAAACATGAGCAAGTGTACACAAACATTTTATTATTCAATAGGCATAAACAAAACTTTCAAAATACTCAGAAATTTCTTTCAGGAATTATTTTCAGATTTGGAATCCGAAACAGAATGGACATATGAGAACACAATTAATTTTGCTTGAATTTGAAAACTTTTATAAATATCAAGCTATTCAGGACATATGTACTTCATATTTTGATCTTAGGTTGAATGAGCAAGCAGAAAGGAGTGTAGGCATCATTAAAAGACCTTAAAAAATCAAAATCGAGTAGAAAAGTGAAGAAACCTCAATACAATTATGCCAGAAGTGCTAGGAAATTCAAGAGGTAAAGCACCAATATCTTTTTAAATTGGCAAATCACTTTCTATTTATCAAAATGGAAAGTTGATTAAACACACAAACAAATAGAAAAAGGCAGAGACGATATCCATTAGAAAAACTTGTGAACAAAATTTTTTCATGTGGATTTATGTAGCATGTTTAAAGATTCCACCCATGCGGAATCCCAAAAAGAAAACAAACCATAACAGAGATTTTGGAATTGAACCCATGATAATTTGATAATTCCTTAAAAGAAAGAAGTGGGCATATTCTTCTAAAGAGAGGGTGATGTATAGTAATTTAATCTAAAATACTACACCTCCCTTATCTATTAAAAATGAACTAGTCTATATTATGTATGAGCAGGCACCCTTTGACTGGGTATGAAGGATTTTACTTCAGCTCCTAATCCTGAACCCCCATATAAATTTTATTCTTATTTTATGTTACAAAGTAAGGTGAGATTTTTCCCTATTTGCTTGATCGGTATAGCTTCATAAATAAAAGCTACATATAAAAATCTGCTTTGTATGCGATTAAGGCATGCGATCCATAATACAGGCCTGACAAACACGCAACTGAGATTCATGACTGGGGGCAGACATGTGAAGACCAAAATTACTACTAAATAATAATTACAGAGAAAAGTTTTAGTAAGAAATTTCTTAGTAAGGTTCAGTAATTAGCAACTATACATATTATTAGGAAGGAGCTTACAATAATTGATTTATTTCCATCAAATCAAATATAAAAAGTAGAAAAATATAAAATAACTAAATTCACAAAAATCACTTTATTCACCATGAATTAGACACTTTTTTTGATATTTCAAAAGTCATGAGTTAATTTGTTTATATTGACTACTTGTTTACAGAAAATAGTATGACAATACAATCAGAAAAAAATTCAACATTTTGCAAAATCAAATACTTTATGAACAAAATAATGTTTGGAGAAACAATTTTGATAAGTTTTACAAAAATTGTTGTTTGTTACATATACAATTTGTTTTTACAGAAGATGAAGAAAATGCTTATTTCTCCATGATACACAGTCTTAATAATAAAATGAACTTACATTAACAAAAACATAAAACCAATAAAATATATATAAAAAGGTGGGAATGTAAAACATATCTGATAACTGCTTGGAAAATTATGCATTATCAATACTGATTATGTTGTCATGAGAATTGTATAAGCATTTTTATTTTATAAATAATATTTTAAGATAATTTCAAACAGTGCTCTTTCTTGAATTGCCGTAAGTGAATCAAACAAACAATAATTTTTGAAAAATATATTGGACAATATAAACCCATGCTCCCTTTACATATTGAAATGATGCATATAAAAAACTGATATAAGATTTTACTTATGATAATTATTTTATCTGAATCACTCAAGTAAAATACAATTAACAATTTTAAATACTTTTTAAGTTTCAATTGTACTAGAGAGACTGTTGAATTTTATTGTCTATATAGCTCTGTATTCGCCCAAATGTTGAATAAAATTGATTTTTGGTCTGGTCTGAAATGGTACTTTAGTCCTGACATAAAATGTTTTATTTATTTTTTAACAACCTTTTTTTAGTTACGTTATTTTTAGCAAGAATAACTCAGGTTTGACTATTTAATAATGAGAGATATTAGTGCTCTGTTCTGTTACTTAAATCTGAAAAAAACGAGATTCTACTTTGTTTAGGCGATTACATGTGAACACCCTGAAAAATCTGGTGGAAAGAAAAAACAAACAAAACAATTATTTAAGAATTTAGAGTGGGGATTGGTTTTGTATATACAATTAACGTAAAATTATCCTTTATTTCCAGGCTATTCTTTTTTTTTTTTTGAAGCAGTTATCGAAAATATTTTTTCCAATAACCCTAATTCCAAATGGCATGGTCGTAAAACCACACATAATCAACACATAATCACCTAAAAAATGTAGAACCACTACTCGCTCCCCACCCCTAAAAAATATGCATAAAATTTATCTCTCATAGCAAAAAAAATTTTTTTCAAATTGGTTAATACCTTAAAACGCTAGAATGGGCAGGAAATGGGGGGGGGGGGGGGAGAGAGATCATTTTACGTTAAATTTATATCTGAAACTGATCTCTCACTCTAATTTCTAGAAGAATTGTTTTTTTCTTCTTCTTTCTGCTAAGTTTTTCAGTATTCACACGTAATCACCTAAAAAAGTAAAATCTCGTTTTTTGTTTTAATACATCATTTTCCAAGCAGTTATCATGCTTTACATTTCCTCCTTTTTTACATATATTTGATTGATTTTATGTACTTGTTAATGTAAGTTGATTTTATTATTAAGACTGTGTATAATATGTATTATTGTATCATCAAGAAATAAGCATTTTCTTCATCTTCTGTAAAACAAATTGTATATGTAACAAACAACAAATTTTGTAAAAATTCCCAAAATTGTTTCTAACATCATTTTGTTGATAAAGTATTTGATTTTGTAAGATATTGAATTTGCTTTCTCATTGTATTATGTCATTATATTTTCTGTAATCAAGTAGTCAATATAAACAAATTGACTCATGGTTTTTGAAATATCAAAAATGTGTCTAATTCATGGTGAATAAAGTGATTATTTTGTAAATTCAGCTTTTTTTTGTACTTTTTATATTTGATTTGATGGAAATAAATCAATTATTGTAAGCTGCTTCCTAATAATATGTATAGTTGCTAATTACTGGACATTATTAAGAAATTTCTTACTAAAACTTTTCTCTGTAATTATTATTTAGTAGTAATTATGGTTTTCACGTGTCTGCTCCCAGTAGTGAACCTCAGTTGCGTGTTTGCCAGGCCTGTATTATGGATCGTCTTGGATTAAGGACAATTATGAATACGTGTTTAATTTTTTAAATTTGTATTTTTTTTTACTTTCATTCGAATTCATTGATTTTTCTATTTTATCTGATCAGCTGTTTTCTCTTTGATTATTAATTTCAGTGAGGGAGTAAGAGTGACTACCCCCACCCCCCTCAATAATAAGTCCTCATGTACCCCACTCCCCACCTCGCGACGTCACCAGTTTGGCCGTTCTGGGTTCGGTTGGTCACCCGGTACTGCCCGGGAGAAGTTGCCGTTCTGATGAAGGTTGCCGATGTTGAAACGCCTGGTCCAACGACTACTCACCCCCACGTTGTGTTTGTTTAGATCAGTGAGCAATCAACTGGGTTGGGTCAGTAACTTTGTCTTGCTGTGAAGAGAAAAGTTCTTTTGATGCAGAACCGTTGAATGAAAGGAATTAAGTTCGTAACGAATTGGTCTGTGTGATTTTCTTAGAAGAATAATTATTTTTAAAAAATAATTAAAATTAATGTACATTGGTTTGTTTCCAAAATCGATATTATCAAAGTTTAACTGCATGTGTTAGTTGGATCGACGAGCGTTAATAATTCTGGGCGTCTGGATCGTTGTCAGTGAAAACCTGTTCTAAGTTCGGGACGAGAAAAGAACATATACACGAACTGTTATGATGGGTTCGGTGGGGAGAGTACAAAAGTGAGTTCTTTCGTCTGATTCTCTCGTAACTGACGGTGTCAGCGGCTGACGGTCTCTCACTAACTCTTCGTCTCTCACTCTCTCTCCGACTGTGACTAAACTGTCTTTGTAAACTGTTCTCGCTTGCCTTTTATCAAGATATACTTTGCCTCTTTCGGTTTTTCACGGTGGTCTCCGATTTATCCAGAGAAATGAATTTTATTGCGTTTATCCAGAGTTTCTAAAAGTAATTTCAACACAGCTGCCAAATTCTTTTATGATCGTTTATTTCTGCCGCGCGTCATTCAACATAACTCAATTCATACTAGTATCTCTTTTTTTTTTTGCAATAACTTTTATCCTTCCATATGCCGTCTTATTTCGACAACAGCTGAGAGATATCAGGACTGTCTCGCAGGGTAATTAACCAGCAGCTATCTTTCTCGAACGAACACTTAAAACCAATTGACCCGATTCGAGATTTAACACTCGACTGTCACTATAAGTCTCCCACGGAGTTCAGCTGTCAAGAACCCCTCCTCCGTGGCCATTCTCATATCGACTTTGAGAAGTTAATTCGTTTTTATCCTATCTTTTGTAAGCCATAAAAAAAAAAAAAAAATAAATCGTTTTTTTCTTTTTCATTTCCAGCTGTTCAATTCCGTTCGTGGATTTTTAAGATTTTCTTTCTCTCTATTCGTACTAGCGCGGTAATTGTACCATCGACCTTCCTAAGCTCACGGTCAACTCATACTGGCGCAGTATCTTGGGCCCCCACCCTCTCCGTGGGGCTGCCCGACACTGTCACACTCACCCTTCGACCCAAAACACTGTACAAGAAATATGGTAGAAATCTAATCAGGGTCACTTTTTCGTATTTCACCATCTGTCAGCTCACTTCGTATTAATTACTATGCCCAGCAGCAATTACGTAGATAATAAAAAAGACTTTCCAAAGTTACATTTTTAAGCTACAAATTATACAGAAACATCCACAATCTTCTTTTCCATGACATTCTTAGAATATAAATAAAACGTCCCCATCAATTCTTTTTTAGACTCACACTTAATAATCATTATGCACTATTTTTCTCTTTCGTTTGTAACACATGAGTGTTTCGATTATTGTATATTTAATGAGATGAGAATGCTTTTTCTAAGTTATAAAATAATACAAACGTTTAAATGTTTATTATTATTTAGAAATTACAGATTCATACTTATAGATAGTTATAAAGAGAAATGAGTAAAAATACTTATATGGAGTTCAGAGGTGGGAGCAGGAGTTTCTTGAGTTCTTGAATTTTCCAAGACAATGCTCCTACATGTGTACTGCTAGTAATATATAAAATTAAGTGAAGTAAAACTTGATCATTGCTGTTTATGGATGTCTGATGCAAACGCAGACCCCACAATATTATTGTAAAAAAGCTTTTATATAAAATAAATACAACCATTGTATATCTCATCAAATTTTACTTGGAAAAAGTTGTTTGATCTTGGGATAGGGCTTTGTTTTCAATTACATTCCTGGTAAGGACAATATTAGCCTACTGCTTCCTGTTGGTAGGTACAGTCTGGAAATGAAGGCTTTCTTACACATCTTGGGATATGCCTTCACTTTCTACTACAGTGAAGGCATATGAATGTGAAATATTAACTTTAGAAATTATAAAATATTTTAAAAAAAAATGAAATATTCGTTTCAGTGAAGGGCATTTTTAAAGAGCTAAATTGGTCAGAAAAATATTTATGTATTTGTTTTATGCCTCTCTTATTTTAACCAATAATCCCACATCAATCCTTAATTAAAAAAAAAAATACAATAAAATAAATATATATATATATATACACACATACAAATATAGATACATATACACACTTTTTTTGGCGGGGGGGGGGGGGGCATTCAGTCTCAATATAAAGGATGCCTGCTTAGGGAGTCTATAGGTTGCGCAATCTCCAACAGTATTCAAAAGAGTCAAAGACGTCTCAAAACAATGCTGGAATAAGCAGAGAAAGACTGGTGTTATTTTGGAGTTTTCTTTCTCCTAGACTAGTTGCATAACTAAAAAGCCTTGCCTACCTTATCTTTCCCAAGGTTATTAGTGAAAGTGATGCAGCAGCCCTGGCAGAACTTAAACACTTCAACCCCACAGTCTGCACATATATACATACACATACACAAATAGAAAAGAATATATAGATCAAATTTTCTTAAATATTTCATCATAGACCCTCAAAATGCTCTTCAAGTTTGACAAACTGGCAAAAATGCTAGAAAGAGTGAGAAATTTAAAAAGAAAGATGCTGCACACGCTTTTTTAAAACTCTTATTTTCTTATCCTTGACTCCCTCTATCTTCCCGGTCAACACTGGGTTACCCCTGCCAGTTCTATAAGAAAGTTAATCTATACTTTTGTAGACAACATCATATCCTGATAGTTTCATCAAAATGCTATATTCTACAATACATTTCTCCTGCAATTACCATATGAAAACAGTTAAGTTTGATTCAACTATTGATTTTAAATGATTAAATTGGCTTAGCTCCAAAGGATATTTTAATAATTTAGCTTTAAAAAAAAAAAATGCTACACAAGAGACTTTATTATGCAGTCAGTAAAGCAACTATAATTTCAATAAAAGCAATCAATTTATTTAACTCAATTCCTACGAACACATTTTGTATATTCACCATGTTTGCTCTGGAAAAATATGCAATCTAGATGACTCCATCTCAAATGGCAAATTGTTGTATGTATTGTATTTCTGTGAGAAAGTCTTTACAATAGAATTCTACATTTATTTATTGCCTGGGGCTATAAAAAAAAAAAAATAGAAGAGGTTAAAAAGTTATCTATCTTTCTCTTTTCACTATTTTTCCACATCCCTATCCCCACCCCTTTTTCCCTCCTGCCCAGTCCTCTCTTGTTTTAATGCATTGAAAATAATAATATAAGCCATTCACCTTTCCTTTATATAATAGATAACATTGGAAATGGCTGAAAACTCGACTCTTCCCTCAGACGAAACCTGACCCAGTTGACTCCCCAAAAATTAATTTTTTTTTTAACTTTAGACATTATTCACCCAGGGCAACATCGATCAAGAATATACCAACTTTGTGGGTGTTTAGTTTGTAGTTTTTTACTTTTAGCTTGACATAGATACACACACACACACACACACATACACAACTGCCCTTTATATAATTAGATAGAAGATATATATATATATATATATATATATATATATATATATATATACAGGGTGATTCATAAGTCACTTAGCTATTTATTTTTGAAATTCTAAAGTTAAAAAATACGATAATACAAAACAGAAAGTTTATTCAACAAATTGATTTATGGGAGTTTAAAATTACAGCAAATTTTCAAAATTTCCACCTTCGTTCTGCATGCATAGCTCCATTCTTTTTTGCAAGGAATTTACGACTCTTTGTAGCATATTTGATTAATTATGGTGTTGTGCGAAGGAGGCTTTCTGTTCACATCACGTTTCTATTGCCTAACAAATAGCAGTAATTAGAGAGTAAGATAACTATTATCAAAAGTTCATAGTATGTTTGTGCTTCTTATGGTAATCATTTTAAATAGCTAAGTGAAGTGACTTATGAATCACCCTGTATATATATATATATATACTTAGATTTTTCACTTAGAAGATAGTTTATTCAGTGAAGACCGGGATTAGGCCAATAAAAATAAGCTCGATGATACTCGATTACAGGGTACAGAGCATTTATATGTGTTTTTTTGAAGGTTTAGAACTCAATGTCTGTGTGCCCTATAGTAAAAAGGTGAGAGAATCTACATAAAACCTAAAAGTGTATTCTTATGTAAAATTAACCGAGGAAAATAATGGATGTATTCTCGACCGTTTAAGTGTACCCCTAAGGGGGCTATGGAGCAGATTTCGTCAGGGGGAGGGGGAGGCGAGTTTTTAAGTCAGAATTTGGAAAGAAAACACTGTAATTTCAATGTATTCCTTCTGCTAGGCATTTTCTTTCAAAGTTATTTAACGTTTTTTTAGATTCTCAGAAAAGGGTAATTTTAGTAGTGCTCTGAAGGTATCCTTAATTTTATTTGGGTGGTTTCAGTAGCGCTCTAAATGAGAACAATAAATGTAAGATTATAGTTTTACATTTGGTAAGTGGTATGTAGTAATCTAAAAGTGCTCAATATCCTTGATAGAGCAGGTGTGTTTAAATGCATTGTTGCCCAGGAGAAAGAACTTCTCTGTCTTTTGTTAACTCGGTGTTGCCTGAAAGCCATAATAGTAATAATACAGTATTATATTTTGTAAGTTGTATAAGTTAATCTAACGTGTTCAATATCATAGATAGAGCCGGTGTGTTTACTCAGTGTTGCCCGGGAGTCATTAATAACCTAGATAGAGCAAGTTTTTTTAAAAATCAATTTTTGTTTTATAAAGGCTTTGTTACCTATATACTTTAATGAAACAAAATATATGCTAAAATATTCCTTAGTTTTAAGATTGAGTTTTATGTTTGAAACAAATTTAATTTTTATTCTTCTAATTACCCGTAATTTGTAACTGAATAAGTCACACATCTTTCACTGCTATCTATATATGTATTTCTCTCGTTTTCTCTCACTGTATGCTGATTCAACCATTCTCTAATATTTGTAATGTCTCTGTGAAACTTAGAGAAAAAATGACTCTTTATTTCAGTGTTGCTTTATTTTGCCATCAACATACATAGTGTTTGTACACACTGTAAACACATATTTAATGTAGATAGCAAAATAATAAATCTCATAACTTCTGTTATCCATAAGCATACATATTATTTTTAATTATGCAAGAAGAATGTCGGAAGAGACATGTCACAGTTTATGAATTTTTAAATGAAAGCAAAGTGGAATAAATAGTGACCCAATGGGTCACAGGTATGTCTAGTAACTTCATAAAAATGTCTGATTCCATACAATCAACTTTTTTGTAGAAACTATTGTCGTAATCAAAAGAGCTAGTTCTGAAGATTCAGCGTTTTAGTTTCCAATAATTATTTTATAATCTTTCCAAGCTTTCTTATAAAAATTCTTAAGCAATTGAATTTTTAGATTCTTTTTTTTACATTTTAAAATATACATTTCTAAATCATTTTCTGTTTGAATGCTTTTAGGATATTTTTGTTTCAAATGTTGTTCAGATATTAAACATTTTTCTTCTTGATTTTACCAATATGATTAAAGAATATTTGTAGTCATTCTCTCCTAAATATCCGTTCATTTTTTTTTTTGTAACGAGAGCACGGGTTAGATTGTTTGAATCAGGAAAAAGTGAGTTTGCAAAGCCAGTTAAAAGACAAAATTCAAAATGAGTCTCTTTCTGCTTACTACATCCCCCCCTCCCTATTCATCTATGGTTTATCTAGTATTACTACTCTGATATTTGCTTTTGTTTATAATGGACTATTTCAATCTTATAGTTAGTCTTATTACTTTTAATAAACAGAGCGAGAGTGGCAGAAGTGAGAGTGATAGACATCACATAAAACAAGGGTGAAGGGGTGGGTCAAACAATATATAGTGAGAGAGTAATGGGTTACTTGTTGAATTACTTGAATTTTTTTCAACCATAACTCAATCCAAAAACAGCAATATTTTAGCATGTATTTTGAGTGATTAGGAAAAAACCTTATGGATATAAACGTTGATTAATTCAGCTTTAGTATAATGATAGATTATGTTTTGGTCAAAATGATTTAATCCAAAATGTCTATTTGTTATGAGGGTCTATTATTATAGTTAAGGTGTATTTGCGTGTGGCAAGACTGCTCTAACATAATTGAAGTGACGGCAGCAAGTTTTAACACCAGCAATAAGTCAACAATATAAATAAAGGGCATTCATTAATTTTCAAATTTGTAAAAAAAAAAAAAAAGCACTCTCTCAACAATTTTGCGTATAGTGTACAGACCCAATCTAAGCAGCAGAAAATTGATTCCGTCATTCAAAGAAATTACATCAGAGATAAATTTTAAATGTGTAGTGTAGGATGAAAGAAAGCCAACCGTGAAAAAAAAAAGATTTCATTTAAAATGCACTTTCAATTTTGTACCTCATCTCTATCCCAATATTTTGACAAGTTGTGAAAATCACAAAAGAGAAAATAAGATGGGGTGGAATACATTTTTATTGCAAGTCAAAGATTAAAGATTATAAATTGGCTTATTTTAAGAAATTGGTTTTAACCGACACTTTTTTTTTTCTTACTATTGTGACACAATTATGTATTTTACTGATGCAATTAATTAATTAATTTAAATTATAGAATAATTAATTAAAAGGAATTAGGGTCAACACACTTCTGGGGTGACAGGTATCACCAAATCTTACTTTAGCTCAAAACGAACCATTTTATTTTTAAGATTTAAAAGGTCACGTTCAAATTGTAATTCTGAAAGTTATAATTCTTGGATGAGAACTAAAGATAAAGTACTCAAACGGAATTTGGTCATGTTTCAATTTGCAAGGTTATATTTCTTGTTAAGAATTGCGACTGGAGAAAATCATTTTGTTTTGATTTAACCAAATTATTAAAAAATCATCTTTGGTTAAGACCAATGAGTCTTTTGAACACTTGCCAAAAAAGACAAACAAAAAACTGATTCTTTTTTTTTCTCATAATCTGCCAACTTCTTATATATTCGTAATCTAAATATGTTTATAAGTACATTATGAAAGTTTTAAATAGATATACTTTTTTAATTAAAAAGATCAATTCACAACACTATTAATACATGTGTTTCAAAAAGGAAATGGAAATGAGAAAATAATGAGAATAAATTAAATTAAACAATGTTAATGAAATTATAAACCTAAATATGAAGTTTATTATATTATAGACTTGATTATAGAGTTATTTGGATTCAGATTTCTTTTTAAATAACTTTTTGAAAGGAGAAATTTTGATTGAGAGATAAAGCAATCCATAGCTGGAGAGCAAGATAATAAATTGATCTCAAACCATATTGTCGAGTATTAATATGCATTAGAAATAATTGCCTCATTGGATATTGACAAATTGCGAAAACAAGAGAGAGATTTCACTGATAAATTCATATACAAAAGTTAAGTTTCAGTTTAAATATTTTAAGCAGTCTTAATAATTTAACATTTTGAGAGGGAAGGCATAAAGTTTGAGAAATTGTGTTGATAGAAAATAGCCTGAAATACTTGTTGCTGCAACCTGGAAATAGAGTTACAGTAAAAGAAAAAAGATTGTTCCCAAATACAGACATAATCTATATAGTAATACGCTAAGGCAATTTCATGTTCGTACATACATTATCAATCTCCACCCCTATTTTAAAATATGAGATTGCCAATCACTGAAGATGCAATGCAAAAATAGTATTTTTTTTCAATTTCATCTGATGTTGCTGTTATGTCAAACATGAAACGCAAACTAAAATACACTTTCTTGGCCTCCAGGCTCGGATCAAAGTGTAGTTTCTGTTGTTTCCAAAGATGGTACAATAGTATTGTGGATCTGCTTTCTATAGAATGGAAACATGTCACAAACTCCTACACAAGATTTGGAGATGACCCCCATATGTTCTAAAACTTCATTAACCAAAGTACTTAGATAAGTGGGTTTCATTTTGAACAAAGGTGGTACAATAGTCCAATGTTCAAACTCCTCGGCCTAACATTCACAGGTAACATAAATTGAAACAAACACATAGAAGACATTGCCAAGGCTGCTGCAAAGAAAGTGGGCTCCCTCTACAATGCTAGAAAACTTCTCACACCTGACAGTATCCAATATCTCTACAAAGCCACCATCCGCTCATGCACATCTGAGCTGGTGCATCATCCACTAGTCTCTCTCTCTTAGACAAGGTCCAAAAAAGAGTTGCTAATCTAATACATCCTTCACTATCCACCAAGCTCCAGCCCCTGCCCCATCGTCGCATCCTTGTCCTCGTTTTACAAGTACTTCAATGGAATGTTCTCCGAAGAACTTGCTGCTCTGGTGCCCCCTCGACATAAAAACACTCAACCAACCCAACAATCAGCTAAGTCCTATCCATTCATTGTAGAGGTTCCCAGATGCCGGAGAGCCTTCTACTCCAATAGCTTCTTTTCTCAAGCTGCCGGCCATTGGACCTCTCTCCCTGCTCTCTGTTTCCCCGACTGTACCGACATGCAGAAATTTAAAACTAATGTGAACAAGCATCTCGCTGCACAGCTCCCAATTTAGGATGACCTCCTAAACTTTCCTCCTAATTCTCAGTAGCCCCTTACATCTACAGTGGCAACTTTTTTGTTTGAGGTGAACTAAGTTAAAAAAAACAATATTGTGGGGTCTTAGTTTGTGCGTGACGTCCATAGAATGGAAATATTTTTAAGCACCGCAGCAATATATAACATATGAAGTATAAAATTGTGGAATTTCCACGAGTCCCACTTGTTATTCCATATTGCAAAAGAGATGCAAATAAAGCGTTATAAAGACAGCCAAGAATATGATAAAGGAAGGTGGTTCTCTGACAGATCAATATAGATTTCTGACTATTTAATTTGATAAGAAGTTGTCTTTCATCTCTCATATAAGGTATTTGATAAGTATATAAAAATGTAACAAGGCTATCAATCTGCTCCAAGTGATAGCCATATTGATTGGGGAGCTGATAAGAAATCAGTAATCAAATTATACCAAACAATTGGAAGATCAAAGGACATCACAATTCTATTGATATATTTTATCCCATAACCATATAATACTTTTTAATTTATTTCATTTTAATTTTAGATTTGAAATTGGCAACCTTCTAATCAGTCTATCAATTTTCCTAGTCAGAATCTTTTTAATTTACATCATCATTTAAAGTTGATTTTTATTTTAGGTTATTATTATTTAACCACAGGAGTTATGAATGGGGTTCAAAAGTGTTCGAATTATGCAAATATCCCCAAGGGTTCAAAAGTTATGAGAATTTAAACTGATATAATTATATGGAAAATTACTTAAAATCACGGACGAATTCACCAGAAATTCAGTAATTTTTTCACTGTTTCTTTAGTTTGGGAGCAATTTTGATAGAACTTGGCATTCTTATGTAAAATTCTATGTTCTTTCTGATTCTGCACTAAAATTGTATGCTGTAGCCCATTATTTAAAGAATAAGCAGTACAGATATGAGCATTTTTTGTTTGTTTTAACATGTGACGGTTACAAATTATCATTCTTAATATTCTAACCTATTTATATTTTAGATATTCTTCTTTTTATACTCTTAATTTTAAGCAAACTACTTAAGTCCTTAATATTCATTAGAACTTTTTTGGACATTGAAAAACAGTTATGATTCAAATGATTCATGCTTGATTAGTATAATTAAAGATTTTTTTTTTTTAAACTAATATAGTGAATAAGCACTGGTTAACAAGTAGGTTTTTGCTCAGAATAAGAGACTGAGGCAATTTAAATTTTTGTCCCAATCCAGTGGTACCTTTTTTGGAGAGCTGGATTTTTCCCACATTAAAAAACAACCCTGTGTCTAACTTTGTCCTCATGGGGAGACAAGTAAATCGAGATATAATATATGTTAAATTTTAATTTTCAAGTAATGAAGACAATTTAAAATCATAGCTCATTCAGTCATCACATTAACATTTTATGTCTTTTACATGCATATAAATTACAACTAAAAATGTTGACTTTAATCATTTTTTTTTTGCATTATAAAAGTATTTAATTTGTGTTTTCAGGCATATCAAACATTTTGGGGATTTTTTAATGTCAAAGCTTTTGAAATTGAATATAAAAATTGTTTCTGTTACTATTTTACTTATTGTTTGAAGAAAATTACAGTTCATACTAACGTTGGCAAAAGTATTAATATTTCAATATTATTCAATACCAAAAATGTTTGATATTGAAGCCATATAAAATCATGAAATTAAAAATAAGAATATAACATTGGTTTTGTTAGAAAGGTTACTGTTGACATTTTATTCTTCTTTTTGTTTGTATTTTGTACTTGTACTTAGTTGGCTCAGATCTAATTGTTCAATTGCTTCTCCATCTTTTCTGTCTCATTTAAAAGGCTTCTGAATATGTATGTAGGTAGGATTATTATATGGGGGAGGGGGTGTCTTGTAAATAAAATTGGGTACAATGAAACTTTTTGAAAATCGTCACATGGCATGCAACTTTATGGATCTCCATTGTAGCTTTTCTTTTTCTTCTTCTGTGATATCAAAAGCAATATTCATCATCATATTCGATTTAACGTCCGTTTTACATGCTGGCATGTGTTGGATGGCTTTTAGAAATTGACTTCTAAACTATCCTATATCTGGTAAGGTTTTTATTTATCCCTCTTTTTCTCAAGTCCATCCTTATCATTTCCTTGCATGTTTTCCTTGGCCTTCCTCTGCCAACTGATCTTTCTACCTCAACTGTTCTACATCTATTAACTCAAGAAGTTTCTCTGTTCTGCACCCATTTCTCTATACTGTCCAGATTTCATCTTCTTTGAGATCATCACATCTGAGTCTCTCCTTAAGATTCACATTACACATCCATCGTATCATTCTCATATCATTTCTCCCCATGTAACACGCGACGTATCCTTAACCTCTACTGGCCAAGTCTTACTTCCATTCCACTACATATATATGCCTGATATACTCTTCTCTGGTCGACAGTGGTAACGCTTTGCTGGTTAGTAATGGTAGAAGTTCCTTGAACTTACCCCATCCATCCATAACTCTTGATATCACACAAGCACCTCCCTGTACTCCAATGGTTATCACCAAGGTTTTCTGAAAACCCAATAGCCTCGTCATCCAAATATACTTTCTCCACATCAGTGTTCTTATCCTTCTCCATTGTGTTACACTTAAACACAAACTGGTTATTACCTCTCAACCTACTTGTAATTCTACTGCACTTGTGTGTACCCAATGTTTACAAGTACCACAAAAAAGTGAGTTGCTTCAAACTCCCTTTCCACAAACTGAGCAGGAGAACTTTCTTCTTTCTGGGGTTTTCCATACCTTTAGTTTCCATAACATTCTTCCAAATTTGTAACTTAATAAGTAGACCTTTGATTGTTTCACAGGCATGCAGCATCTCTTCTGGACAACCTGTACAAAACTCCCTGGATAACACTTCTACAACACAAATGGAAAGCAATGGACTCACTACAGATCCCTGATGTACACCCATGTTAACAGTAAAGCTGTCAATAAATGTGCTGTGAATTCTAACACGACTTTGAGCATTTCTGTACATTGCTTAAACCTTCGCTTGCCCCTAGTTTACGCAAAGCCCAACATACATCTTTTAGCACTGTAAAAAGCTTTCTCCAAATCTATATAAGCAAGATACTTCTTTTGCATTTGTTTCAGAATAAATATAGTATGTGGTGCTTACCCTAGGCATAAAACCAAACTGCATTTCATCTATGCTTATTTGACTTCTTATTTGCTGCTCAATTATTCTCTCAACCACTTTTAGGACCTGATCCAGCTACTTTGAGCCTCTGTAATTACCTCTATCAAATGCTTCCCCTGTAACAATTCACAATTGTACTTAAATCCCAGTGTTTCTGGGTAATTTTTTTTATGATCTGATTTGTTAAGTCTGTGATCATCTCAATGCCTGTTTTATCTATGGCCTTCAACATTTATGCAACAATGACAGAGGGTCCTGCAGCCTTATCCTTCTTCATCTTACAGCTTTCCGTACCATTTCTTTCTCAATTTTTATGGCTGGTCCAAATACTGCTTCTGCAACTCCAAGATTTTCTCTCTCCAATAATATCCATATTTATCTTTGCCATCTGTTTAGCTATCCTGAATACTTCATTCTTTTGGTCATTCCTTTGCAATATATCTGGAAACCTAGCTTGCTTAGCGTCCACTTTGGCTTTGAAGATTGTTTTTCTTGCTTTCCTCTGTGCCACCTTTATATATATATATATATATATATATATATATATATATATATATATATATATATATATATATATATATATATATTATCCTTATTCACTAAACCTTTTCTCTACTCACAAAAAAGCATGCAAAATCTCTGTACTGATAGTAGCATTTGAAACAATAAAAAACTTTTTAGTTTTTGTTTCATAAAAGATAAATATATCACTCGGCCGATTCTGGCTTCCAATATTAGCATTACAAGCCGATAACGTCTTTTCGTTGGACAACGGCAAAATTACACACCTAATGTGCTTAAACAAGTCATATCTCTATTATTTGTGGTCCAATATTTAAAACAATTATATGGATGGAAAGAGAATAAAATAAACATTCCAATGATATTAATTCCATGTGCCTTTATATGTTAAATATTTTTATACTCCAAGTTAAAAATGAAAAAACGCTAAAAACTAGAAAGGAAAACTTTTTTCCATTTTTATTTTTGAACCTTACATTCAATTAAAATGTAGATGGTTGATTTGATTGGATATTCTTGAGATTTCACAGGCTAATTAAACATATATGAATAGTTTGAGAACCACGTGATTTGAGTTTTTATTACTATCAGAAACGAAGATATACGACTGCCTAAAGTTAACTTAGAATATTTCGAAATTGATAAGATATACCGATGAAAATCATCAAGTTCCATATAGAGGATAGTTTCAGAATTATTTTGATGTATAATATATAAATATTTGATAATTTTTAATGTCTTGACAATTTCTTTAAAACGTATATTCTGTCGAATTCTGAATATGAACATAATACAAATTTTTTAAACATGCCTCCCCTCCCCTGCCACCATGGTTGACAGCTAGTTATAGCAGGAGGCAGAACACTCGCCTTTTCTTTCTCTTTTCTCACTTTCTTTTTTCTGTGTGTTTTTCTTTCTCTCTCTCTCTCTCTCTCTCTCTCAAACTTACTTTTACTTTGAAATGGTTTCATTTATTTTTAATTGACAAATAATATTGTTAATCATTAAGACACCACAATACCCTTCAATTTTCATTCTTCGTTTGATTTTTATTATCTTATATAAATATAGATTTTGTCAGGCTGTCCGTCCGACCGGCCAAATGTAAAAAATAAAATTATGTAAAACATTACATTTTTTTTTTTATTGTGAAAAAAAAAAAACAACAAAAAAAACTTGTAAATTGGGGGAAAAATGCTCATTTTGGACTTTTATTGATTTTTTTCTTATATGATAGCGTTTGAATGACGTGTAACCGTTTTAGTTAAATATTAGATGTAACCATGTTCTTGTTTTTCTTGGGGGGGGGGGGGCACTCGGACACAGGGTTTGGGTGGCGGTGGTCGGGTTTCAAATTTTATCCAATCTTATTTTTTTCCCAGTATTATGGAGGAAATATATGCAGGACCTTACTGCGAAACACTGCAACTAACCTTGTTGAAAGAATCATTTTAGTGCAGTGTAATACTTAAATAAAAAATGGTGTTGTGATTGAATTACACAATTTCTTTAAAAAGATAGTAATAGTGCAGTTACTGTTATACAGACACTATGTAGTGACTTAAAAGAAATTAAAGTTATATTGAAATACCTCACAATCTGTATGATACAACGTGCTAGTTTTAAATACTTTGAAATATACACATTTAATTTATAATTCATGGCTTAATGTAAAGAGATGCATAAAATCTGACTGCATAATCAGAAAGAGCACATAATTTTACATAAGAGTACCAAGTTTCATAAGAATAGCTTCAAAAATAAATAAATGGTGGAGAAATTACTGAATTTCATATTTTGGCCCATTTTTTTAAAGGATTATTAAAGAAAAATGTCCAATGAAAAACACAAATTTCGGAACTTTAAATTATTATAACTTTTGAACCATTGATGCTATTTGCATAATTTAAACGGTTTTGAGCTTCTTTTACACAGCTCTATTCACCCAAGTTGATAAAATAACAATTAGTTCAAAACAAAAAATCAACTTGTAATGCTACGAATATTGCCATAGTTTCCATTATGAAAATAATAGAAGAGATTCTGTTTAATTCATTCACTGCTATTTCATAATACTAGCTGTATCTAACAAGCATTGGCCGTGAGTCTTTTCTGTTCACCCCCCCCCCCCCTTAATAAAATATTTACATTTTTGGAAAGATAATTCAATGAAGGATTCTGTGAAATAAAAAACCAGTTTTGTAATAAAATCTAACGTATGTCTTAGAAACGTATGTCTTAAAAAATATTGAAATTTCTTTATAACTAAAATGACAAATTCTTGCTGAGAAGGTCTTACAGGGAGAGGAGGCCTGAGCTAGAAGCTCAGTCGAGCACCTACCATAGAAATACTGATAGAGTAGGGAAAAACTAGCAATGTCTCTTCTGTGAAAAAGGGACTGCAGGGAAGAGAATGAAGGGATCATTTCCCACTAGATTGGAAGTCGATTTTGTACCATTTCAAGGTAAGAATGAGTGCTCTGAGCGGCACCTCCCCAGATGTGGCAGCAGTACTCCATCTTGGACTGAATCTGACTGTTATACAGGTAGAGGATTGCATCAGGAGTCATGTACCTTATGGAGTGGTAGAATGATCCAACCATTTTTCCAGCGACTTTAGCAACGGATTTGATGTGAGTTTTCCATTTCAGGTCTGGGGTGAAAGTCAGTCATAAGAGCTTGTCAAAGCAAGGGTGTTTCTCAAGGATAAAGACATTCATTTCAACTAAGGCAAAATGAGTATTTGAGCATTGGTAGTGAAAGGAGAGAAGATTGATTTTAAGGTGTTAAAGATAACAAGCCACTTTTTCCCCCATTGCATCAGATCGGAGGAGAGATTATCGACAAGGTATTGATCATCAGTGCTTTTTAAAGTGCTGCCGTAGGCAGTGGTGTCATCAGCATAGATATCAACAAATGATTTCAGAATATGATTTGGAAGATCATTGATGAAGATCAGGAAGAGGGTTGTTCCAGAATGGATCCTAGAGACATGCCAGTATTGATTTCATGTGCTTCAGATTTCAGCCCATTAACAACTACTTTGGTAGACTTATCAGAGAGAAATGAGTTGATAGCTGAGAAGACATTTCCAGATATTCCATAGCTAGAAAGCTTGCGAAGCAAACCTTTGGGCCAGACTCTATCAAAGGCTTTTGATATATCAAGAGCTATTGCCCTAGAAATGAAGTTCTCATCAATAGATCCAATGATTCTGTTTGATATTACATCAGCTGTTGATTTTGCCGAATAAAATCCATATTGCTTGTCAATAAGCAGATTGCTTTTGCTAAGGGGATTGACAACTCCTTTGTTTATCTCAGATTCAAATAACTTACTCATGATGCACAGGAGACTGGTCGATTAGTACAGAGATGCAGAAGAGCAATCTCCAGTATTTTTAAATACTGGCCAGACTGATGAAATTTTTCAAGGAGATGGGAAGCAACAGGTAAACAGCTTTATGAGGTTTGGAGCTATTTCCGGTTGCAGTTTCTGCAAACGTGTTAATAATTATGAGACTATTGTGAGTGTGTGTGTACATACTAATTACTTTCCTTTATGTTTTTCTCATAGAGACGCCCCCCCCCCCCCCCCAACATTAAAATTTGTATGTGTACCGAAATGTAGCAAAGCACATACAAATTATATTTTGGTCAGTACCCCCTCTTCTTTATTATGAAAATTATTTACGTCTTATTAAATGTGCAAAGAAAATGAAGTGTTTTGTAATATTTTCATGTAACAAAGTTATATTCTTATGTAAACACAGAGAGACACACATAATTTTTACAATTAAAAAAATAAACATTGGTAACTTTCAGATGCAGCAAAATTTTTAAATGTTCTAAGATATCGGTTAAAATTTATTACAACAGATTTTTTTTTTCATAGACTCCTTTATTAAATTATATTTCCAAAGAGGGGGCTGGAGCTGAATGTGCCAAACAAAAATTAAATTAAACACTCAAATAAATATACTTGACTTAAATAGGAATTAACCAGAAGTACTTCAATCTTTTTTAAATAAATGTAAACGAGCGAAATAAATGTAATTCATGCTTTATGAAAATTATTTGTCTTACTAAACGTGAAGTATTTTATATTATTTTAATGTAACAATGTGTATTCATACGTACACATGCAATCATGTATTTTTTTAATTTTAAGAAAATGAGTAATACCTATTTAATGAAATAAGATGTGGAATTTTGAATAATTAATCATATATGTAAATTCAAGTATAAAAACGAAAGCATCATGTGAAAAAGATGCACCCAGTGAATTCAGTGGGTGTATCTTTTGTTTCGTGGATACTTTCGTTTTTATACTTGAATTTACATATAAATTTGTAAATCTAAATGGTGTCCTAATTAGGACATCATTTGGATTTACCAATTTGAACTAATGGAGCGATTTCATTAGATAATCATCTCTATTGATTATCCAAATAAAATAAATGATGAATTTCAGAAAATGTATGTTACTAAAAGAATTATCGAGCCGGATAGAATATGTAATCAATGAAATTGATTGGAATTTATTTTATTTTAATGTAAAGAACAAAGATTGAATATTTCTATAATTCGATTTTTCAGATGCAATGTTATAGTAGTCTAACTGAGAATCCAACTGATTTTTTAAATATTGGATTTACTGAATTAAACTAAAAAAAGTTAAATAATATAATTAGTTTTGTCTTTTTGAATTTTTAAAAACATTTATCCACTAAATTATATGTACTGAAAAACAATTAGAAATCCTTAATACTGATAACTTATTAAAATCAGTTTTTAAAATCAATTCATCATTTCATTTACTTAGAACCACAACTTTGTTGTATACATAAATTGAACTGGGTAAATAAAGTCGATAGATTAAATCAATGATGTAAATAATAAAATGTTATTTCTTTATGCTACCACATCTGTAAAAAAAAAAACTATGGAGGAATCGTGACAGTTTTAATTATAGACAGACACAATCTCCGCTATAATAAGATTATATATATATTACTAGTGGTATTCACCCGGCATTGCCCGTGTAGAAGTATATAGCTGGTCGGAAGATTTTTTAGGAAAAGATAATTTAAAATAAAATCACATTTACAATTTTTGCCTTGAAAAAAGGTTTAAAACAACATTTGTAATATGAAGTCAAGTAATAAAAAAAACTGTTAGCACAGTGCAGGTGTTACTAAAACAACTATGTTACTTACAGCCAGACAAATAGATCTAATGAATCATAATTAAAAAAAAAAAAAAAGCAAATTATTTTAAATCTTAAAAATAGCAATAAAAATTATTTAAATGTTTAAACCTATTTTAAATACATTGTTCATTTTGTTTAATTTTTTTATGAAATGAAGAAAATCATTTTTTTTTAATTAATTTTGTTTCTTTACTTCTAATATGGTTCAGTTATTTTATGGGCTTAATCAATAATTATCCCTAGTGATGGAATCGAAAAAAAATGTTTAATGGTGCTTTTAGATTCCTTGAGAAATTTAACCCTTATTAAAACTTATTTGAATGTTCTAATTGTTAGCATATCGATTTCTATAACACACACGCAAACAAACATTGACTTTTATATATATAGAAGATAATATTAGCATTCCCATTTGATTTTTTTAATTTTAAATTATTGTTATTTAATCATAGTAGTTCATAGTAAATGGAATTCAAAACTGTTTGAATTATGCAAATATCCCTAGTAGTTCAAAATTATAAGAATTTAAAGCTAAAAATTTGGGAGTTCAAGATTGACATCATTATATGGGAAAAATACTTGAAATCACAGACCAATTCACAAGAAATTCAATAATTTCTTCACCATTTCTCTAGTTGTGTAACAATTTTGATAGAATTTGGCATTCACATGTAAAATTGTATGTTCTTTCTGATTTTGCACTGAAATTGTATGCTGTAACCATTATTTAGAGAATAAGAAGTACAGATGTCAGAGTTTAAAATTTTTTTTTAGAAATCGAGCGACGGATAAACATGTGACGCATACAAAGTGTGTGTGTATATATATATATATATATATGTATATATATATATATATATATATACATCCACAGACAGACTGTTTCGCTGTATAACAGCTCTTCAGTACAGCTAAACAAACAAGTGCCTCAAGCTGAGATCGAAAAAAATAAAATAAAATAAACATTGTTGGTTACATATGTGCATACATGTTTCGGTTGTACTCTTCATAAAGAGTCAACCTCTTCAGAACAAAACGAAGAATTGAAATGAGATAAAAAATCTTTCTTCTTTTAGAAAATATACATTTTCTAGGTTGGGTGTGCTTAGTATCAAATTTTGTTTTTTTACTCGTTGACATTTTCAAGTCATTCCTATTCTTTATTTATTTATTTATTTATTTTTTTTATTATTGTTTGGCCTGACTAGCGATTATGACCCTTTCCGATCATTTTTCTTACTTTTATATTTTCTCACCTACTTGAAATAAATTTTTTTTATCAATTCTGGGGATCTCAATATTTCAGCATATATACACGCACACACACACATAAGATAATGCCAGAGCCAGAGATAACGTCTGGAATGATAAAACGAAAGCTAGATCAATTTCAGAATCACAAAAAACCTGGCATAGACAATATACCCAATTTCTTGCTGAAGAAACTAACAGCACTTCATAGAAATTATAGTAGCTGCTTCACCAGACTGTTGAAGGGTGAGGAGGCCACACCAGCATAGCTAGTAAAAGGTGATACAACCCTCATACCCAAAACGAGTAAGAAACAAAACCCTACAAAATACAGATTGATCTGCTGCCTCACTACAACCTACAAACTCTTCACTGGCCTGGTTGCAGACAGCATCTATGAACACCTCTCTTCTGGAGCATACCTGGAAAAAGAACAAGCCGGGTGCAGGAGGAAGTGTTTAGGCACCAAGGACCAATTGTTGATCAATAAGACCATCTTTGAGGACTGTAGGAAGAGGCAGATAAATCTAAGCATGGTGTGGATCGATTACCAAAAGGCATATGATAGTATACCCCACGTATGGCTCCTGCGCTGCCTTGATCTATATAATATCCATCCGGTCATCAACAAAACCATGGCAGTACAAATAAATGTGGCAAACAACCATGGCATTAAGACACACTAATGGAACAATAAAAATCCCTGATGTCAAGATCCAAAGAGGAATCTTCCAAGGAGATAGCTTATCTCCTCTACTCTTTTGCGTGGCAATTGATCCGCTAAGCAAATTACTAAACAAAAGCCAGAGTGCCTACAATCTGAACCAGGGCCGCAAACAAGACCTAAACAAAAGAGTCAACCACCTGCTCTTCACGGATGACCTCAAGCTGTATGCTAGTTCAGATGCTTACTTAAGCAGACTCTTGCGGGTTGTACATACCTTCTCCAAAGATATTGGAATGAAGTTCGGCCTAGACAAATGTGCCAAGTGCTCCCTCAGAGCTGGGAAGAAGATCCAAACGGAAAACATACAGCTTGATGAAGATACCGATATCAAAGACCTTGAAGAACAGGAACAATACAAATACCTTGGCATAGAAGAAAACGATTCAATTCAACATGCCAAGATGAGAGAAAAAATTGGCAGAGAATATATACGCCGTGTTAGAAAAATTTGCAAAACACAGCTTACAAACAAAAACAAAGTAACTGCCATTAACCAATTAGCTATGCCAGTGATAACATACAGCTTTGGAATTATTGATTGGCCACAAAATAGACATTAATAGATTAGACACTAAAACGAGAAAAATGTTGACAATGTACAGAGTAGTGTATAGGAACCAGTGTCTACCAAGGCTGTATCTGCCAAAAGGAGCAGGGCTATGGGTCTCTCAGAAATTGGCCATCAACATCGAGCCACTATTGTGAGCACCAGCCAATATCTGATGAGCTTCCAGAACCCAAACCTTATGATGGTATGCCAACATCAAGAAACCAGAGCAAGCAGAACAACCTCTATCACAAAACTGGCCAAACATTTTAGACAGGACTGTCTTTCAAATGAGGCAGAAACAGACAACAATCCTGCCACGGAAATAACCTGCAAGAGTCGCCAAAAATACACCAAGACCTTACATTACAGAAAACTGGAAGACTGGGCCAACCAACAATGTGCTAAGTATTTCCTAGGTGAATTATCCCAGGAATATATAGATAAGGAAGGCTCTGTAGACTGGCTGAAAAGAGGATCTCTCCACTATGATAAGGAGAGAATGATAATGACTGCCCAAGATCAAGGCTTGATGACCAATGCCTTTAAAAATATGAGTGGTCTCAGCAACAATAACAAGTGCAGGTTCTGCCATACAGAAGTGGAGAGTGTAAGCCACCTGACATCCAGTTGTAAGGTTCTCCTGGGAGATGGCTATTATACAATGCGACACAACGGAGTGTGTAAATATCTTCACTGAACTATATGTAAAAAGTTGAACATCCAGTGTAGCAGTAAGTCCTGGCAGCATATACCAGAAAGAACAGTTGGAAATAATTTATACACCATCCACTATGACTATGCAATCCCTATAGCTACATATCTAGAAAACGGAGCTGTTAAACCTGACATCGTGATATAGGACAAAAGGGAAAAAGTAGCAACCCTAGTTGAAGTAAGTGTCCCTAATGATGCAGGATTGAACAGAGCTGAAAGGGAAAATATTACAAAATACCAAAGTCTTATTTACGACATGAAAAGAAACTGGAATCTTAGGAAAATCTCCATCATCCCAGTAATTATGGGAGCAACAGGACTAATGAAGAAGAATTTCAAAAGCTATCTGGTGAATATACCCGGTGAACCGAGTGCAAGAGAAATACAAACAACTGTACTTAAAGGGACGGTTAGAATCTTAAAAAGATCTCTCGGCTGGAGTGTCTGAAATAGCCTGTGAATGTCTGGCATCCAGTAGGATGCCCCATCCCCAGCAAAAACAAAAAGATAAGAAAATTAAAAAAAAAAGATAATCACATATACATCTCTATATCTACATACTCTGATCTCTATATAGAACATATAAACACGTATATCTGCATATAACAAGTACATACCCATACATACATATATATATACACACACACACAAAAATATTGTTATATGTATATACTAGCAAATATATGCTCCCTCCAATCGCATTTTGCTAGGCTGGGATGATATCATGATGAACGAACTACGTACACTGCCCCCCAAAGGAGGAGGTAATAACGAACATTATACTACACTAATCCTCAAAGGAGGATGGTATAATGATAACAGAACAGGTATTACAATACCCCTTCCAAATAGAGGAGGTAATACCTGAGAAAATCTCACCATAAAAGCAGAAGGTAATGCCTGTGAGTATAGTATCATAGGAACAGAAAAGATACTACACTACCACCTGACCCCCCCCCCTCCCTCAAAAAGAAGGTAGTCCCTGGGATAATGGTATCATGATAAAAGAACAGATACTACATTAAGCCTCCTTCACAGTAAGATCTAAGATTTTTTCATTTATATATATATATATATATATATATACACACACACATTTATACATACAGAGTCAATATATCCACACCCACTTTTATATATATGCATACATATGTATATATATAAAAGTGGGTGTTGATATGTTGACTCTATGTATATATGTGTGTGTATATATATATATATATATAAATGAGTAAATGCAAAAGTTTGCCCCATTTCTTACATGAACGGTTAAGTCAAAATGGTCTATTTCCAATTAATTCAACTTATTTAATAGACGATACATCCCTTTTTTATTTAATAGACGGATACATACATTTTTTTCTACTGGTTGGCACAGTAGAATGCATTCCATATATATATATATATATATATATATATGTATATAAATATATTTACCTCTTTTTGTCCAATATTCTAACGGTTATTGAGTTAATTCACTATATACACTGTTTATCCATGCATACTCTACCCGTGTATTAACACGTATCTGCGTATATGCATAACTAGACACATACATATATTTTTATACCTAGACATATATACATAGAATCACTGTGTATCTACGAGGAATGTCTAAAAAGTATCCGACCTTAGGCCAGAAAAAATATTTCAAATACGTGATGGATTGGGACCCTAATCTCCTTCAAAGTAGGCTCCTTGTTCTTGCACACACTTAGCCCACCGATCCATCCACTGCAGGAAACACCCCTGGAAGTCTTCTTTTGGAATGGTGTTCATCTCCGCCGTTGCGTTCCACATTATCTCTTTTTTCGCACCCTCTCAACAACAGCTGCACTCCAAGCAGTTTGGGACCTGCCAGAATGCTGGTCACTCTCAGCTGATGTGCGGCCATTTTTGAATCGGTTGAACCACTCCTTGATTTGTGTTACACCCATCGCATCTTCTCCAAACACCTGCTGAACCTAACGCAACGGTGAAGATGAACACCATTCCAAATATAAACTTTTTAATAACAGCCTATTACTGTCGAATAACTCATTTTTACCTCATACATCATATTATCCCTCCCCTCAAGGGCAAAACAATTACTTAACCTTTCTTCTATATACTTACAATTCCTACTCCATGCCTCCTGTTCTTTTACTAAGTTCTGGTCTAAGAATTTAGAGGTGATTCTACCGATATTTATCTTGCAAAATTGTTAAATACCTGTTGATGTTTACTTTTCTTCTTTCATACTTTTCGATGTACTTTAATTCTATTACATTTTGATTATATTATACTTTTTTATGTAGACAGTGCAAACCTCTCTATCTCAGCATCTTGCAGTATTCTTCCTTTCCAGCCTTCTCTGTTCTATCTGCTTACATTTAGACCTACTATACAAGGAACTTAAAATATAAGCACCGCTAAGGCAAACAAGTTGGTTGAGTACATTGCAAGTAATTGTAACGGTTAATTATATCTATAAATAAATAAGAGATTATCAGAAAGTATTAAAATACGGTCTGCTATAGGTTGAGGTGTAGTGATTTTGGATAATACAGATTATTTAAGTACAAAAACATAAAAATAAAAATAAAACAAAATAGAGTGAAACTATATAAACCGCACACACATGAAATGAAGTAAAAGTCAGTCAAGAGTAAAATCAAATGTAGCATAATAGTCGTTATTGGGCATCGTTATTTTTGATTTAAAGTCTGCTAAGTGTGTGTTCCTTGAAATGTTTGCAGTTTAAAGTGGTTTCCTGTCTAACGTTGAGTAATCTTTCCCTGTCTTTAAATCTTACAGTTTCCAGTTTCTCCCCAAGACATAAGAAACAGGGTGAGTTGAGTGATCTACATGTCTTGGCTTTTCTGATTATGCTCCATCTAATTATTGTTTTTTTCTATCAATTCCCAGAAATATCGGGACAACAAAGTGTTATTGTATTTTGTATTTCTAAAAGATGTGTGCACGTAAAACTTATCCTTAAAACTCCTTGATGTGCTTCCTATATAAAACTTCTAGAAATCTAGGTCGGAAGATAATCTGGTTTCCACTCCCCTTCAATCTAATGTTAAAAACAAAAATTGGTAGCAAATTTCTACAGCTTATAAACAAACATTTCCCACCAAGTAACGTACTGCATAAGTTATTTAACAAAAATACATTAAAATTAAGTTATAGTTGCACAGATAACTTAGAAAGAATTATTAAAAAGCACAACAATAAGATACTTAAAAGGGCCGATACAAGTAATAGTATTAGCAGTAATAAAACCACTAACAATTGTAATTCTCAAAGACAGGATGTCCTCTACAAAACAATTGTGTCACCACATCAGTAATATATTGTGCAAAAATCTACACAGCAGAAAATCCAGATAAAAAGTTTTATATTTTTTGTATTTTTATATATATTTTTTATATATCTACACAAAGTTTGTCGGAAATTAGAAAATTTGGCATCTTGTGTGCTATTAGTCGTAAAGCCAATTTTAACAGTGTATAACTGAAAATGCATGCTACAAACAGATGAAAAATCCTTACAAATGTAATGTCATCTTGTTCTAAATGAAAATTAAGACTAATGGAGGAAATAATTATCAAATCGAACCAGCCTAAACATTGAGCAAAATCCCATCCCCCCTTCCCCCCAAAAAGCGCAAAGATTACACGGAAGGGCAACTTTGACTGGTCATATAAGTTTCAGTTCAACAGTTAACGCATTAGAACCTTCTTAATATGATTCATAGAATATTAGAGACCAAGCTAAATTATTCTTTTAATAGCAAATCAATAAAAAAAAAATATAGTTGTAAAAACAGAGGGTGGGAAAAAAAAAGAGTAAAAAGTATACGCTGCAGAACTTGCTGTAAAAAAGTATACATTGGAGTAGGTATCCAAACCTGGCTGATTTCCTGGCAAAATATGTTAACAAAAGTGAAATTCCCTACAATTTCAACTTGTGATATCTCGTTTATTTTGGGGGTTATTTTGATAAAATTTGGATATAAACAAAATGTAATCTATTCTCTTTATAAAGATACAATTCTTTCTTCTGTCTCATTAATAAATTTTTTTCCAAACCACTTCAAGTTAAGTCACTATTTTCAGTGACGGACGTTTTATTTTTTACGTGAAAAAAAAAAATACTTTTCAAATTTATTGCGTGCAAAATTATGTGTAGTGAAGCATATAAAAATAGTCCTATCTGAATGTAAAAAGGACACTCGTTAATGTGGTGTGCTTAACATATGGTTTTAAGTTGCATTTCATAAAAAAATCCAAGTTAAAAACTTTAGTTAATAAAATCCAAAAGAAATTCAATATAAAAAATTCCGAAATTTACACCATTTTGTAGAGAAATATCCCGTCTTTAATAATCTGTTATTGTCATATTACTATGCTCATAACTCTAGACGCGCCACGTATAAAACTGGAGGTATGTCCGCGCAAATGAAAAATCTTCAATCATCTATGAGCTCCGCACATCAAGACTGCTATTGAAAAATCGACAAAATGACTGATCCATTATTTTTTTTGTAATCTTAAAAATAAAACTTATACATAACGTGTATCGAACATTTAAAAAAAATATTTTTCGTACCCCAACTAGTAAATAAATCAATCTTATAAACTTTTTTTATTCATTACAATTATAATTGTATGTTGTTTTGTCTTTCGGTAGTAGTAATTTTGAATTACCCTATCCGAAAAAATATTGTCCCTTTTTGAGCAAAAGTCAACAATTTAACTAGTCTTGCTGATATAGCAATCAATCAGCAGCAGCTAGTTTAAACGGTTAGCTTCCTAAATTTCGTTTATGGAGTTTTGTAAAAAAAAAAAAGAAAGACAAAAATACTTTGTGCTTAAAAAAGTTAATGGTGTTTGTGGTTCTTTTATAAAAAAATACTTCAAGAAATACTGGTTGTCAAATATACTCAACTTTCAAACTTTAATTCTAGTAATAATGATAAATAATAATAATTTGCTAATTAAAAAATAAATAAGATTCTACTTTTTAGGCGATTACATGTGAACACCCTAAAAGTCTTGGCAGTTAAAAAAAGACAAAAAAATAATTTAGAATTTAGAGGGGCGATCAATTTTGCATATAAATTCAATGTAAAACTCCCTCCTCCCCGGCCATTCTGGCCCTTTAAAAAATATTTTTTCAAGCTGAAAACATGATATAAAATAAATAATTATTCTACCACTAACTCTAGGTTCGAGTGACATGCCCACTTCCTAAAAATGCCTTCTCTTAAACGTGTCCTACCATTAACCTTAAATCTGAGTGACAAGCCACCCCCCCAAAAAACTCCCTTAACCGTGGCCTACGTAATAGAGTAAACTAGTTTACTATTACGAGGGTCATGCCGTAACCCTAAGTCCGAATGGCAATGTCCATCCAAAACAAAGCCCCTTCCTTAACCTTATCACTAACCCTAAGTCCCATTAAAACCAGACTAAAAAAGAAAAGAAAAAGAAAAGAAAAAAAAGCAGACCCCCCCATAAAGAAAAACGCACAGGATTTATTTCACATAGAAAAAAAATTAATTGACTGCCCTAAAACGCTAGAATGGGCAGGAAATAGTGAACCATTTCACATTAAATTCACGTGAAACCAATCCCCACACTCCAAATTCTAAAATAATTGTGTTTTTTCTTTGTCAAATTTCCAGGGCGTTCACACGTAATTACCCTAGCCCTACCACTAATCTGAAGTCCGAGTGGCAAGCCTTCACCCACCTCCTCCCACAAAGACTTTCTTAAAACTACACATAATTTTCTAAAAAAAGAGACCCCCCCCCCCCAAAAAAAAATAATAAAAATAACAAAAAAAACGCATAGTAATTTTTTTAAGTTTTAAAGCTTTATAATAAAGATTTGCTTGAAAAAGAAAAAAAAAAATTTTTCTAAATTTTGCTGAGTCTTTTTTTTTAGCGAGTTGAAAACTGCATGAATTCACTCAAGTGATATATATCTATGACAAAAAGTATTGATATTGTAGAGAAGACAAGTATTTTTTTGAATTCCTCATCCAAAAATGAGTAAACTTGCAAAGTTTCAAGCTTGTACCTCGAATGGATACTTTTTTACAGCAAGTTCAGCAGCTTACACTTTTTACTCTTTTTCTAAACCCTTTTTTGCCCTATTATCAAATTATGTTTCCGTCTGTTTTTACAAAATCTAAATGTGAGTTTTTTTATTGATTTACTATTAAAAGAATAATTTAGCTTGGTCTCTAATGTGCTATGAATCATATTAATAAGATTCCATGTGTTAATTGTTGAACTGAAACTTATATGACCAGTCAAAGTTGCCCTTCCGTGTAATCTTTGCGCTTTTTTGGGATTTTGCTCAATGTTTAGGCTGGTTCGATTTGATAATTATTTCCTCCATTAGTCTTAATTTTCATTTAGAACAAGATGACATTACATTTGTAAGGATTTTTCATCTGTTTGAAGCATGCATTATCAGTTATACACTGTTAAAATTGGCTTCGCGACTAATAGCACACAAGATGCCAAATTTTCTAATTTCCGACGAACTTTGAATGGTCATAACTTGGTGGCTAATTGAGCTACCAAAATAAATTTGGTACCATTGTTTATGGCTTGCAAAAATCTATGTGTCTACATTAAAAGTTTTTAGATATAATGAAAATAAAATTTTGGTTTGGGATAACCTAATTGGAGGTAGAAGCTTTGCAAGTTTGCTCATTTTTGGATGAGGAATTCAAAACAATATTTGTCTTCTCTACAATACCAATACTTTTTGTCATAGATATTTTTTAACTTGAGTGAATTCATGCAGTTTTCAACTCGTTAAAAAAAGACTCACAGCAAAATTTAGAAGTTTTAGAAAAGTTTTTTTTTCTTTTTTGAAGCAAATCTTTATTGTAAAGCTTTAAACCGTGCATTTTCTTGTTTATTCTTGTTTGTTTTGTTTTTTGGAGGGGAGGGGTCTCCTTTCTTTTTTAAACGATTATGTGTAATTTTAAGGGAGTCTTTGTGGGAGAAGGTGGGGAGGGGCTTGCCACTCAGACTTCGAACTAGGTGCAATTACATGTGAACATCCTGAAAATTTCACGGAAAGAAAAAAAAAAACAATTATTTTAGAATTTGGAGTGCGGGGATTGGTTTCGCGTTAATTTAATGTGGAATGGTTCACCATTTCCTGGGCATTCTAGCGTTTTAGGGCATTAATAAATTTTTTTTCTATGGAAAATAAATCCTGTGTGTTTTTCTTTATGGGGGTCTGCTTTTTCTTCTTTTCTTTTTTAGACAATTATGTGTGGTTTTAATGGGCTTTTTGTATGGGGGTTTGCCACTCGGACTTAGAGTTAGCGATAAGGTTAAGAAAGGGGTTTTGTTTTGGATGGAGATTGCCATTCGGACTTAGGATTAAGGCATGGCCATTGTAATAATAAACTAGTTTACTATATTACGTAGGGGGTGGCTTGTCACTCAGATTTAAGGTTAATGGTACGACACATTCAAGAGAAGGCATTTTTAGGAGGTGGGCGTGTCACTCTGATCTAGAGTTAGTCGTAGAATAATTATTTATTTTATATCATGTTTTCAGCTTTAAAAAATATTTTGTAAATTGCACTAAAGGACAAGAATGGTCAGGAAGGGGGATCGTTTTGCGTTGAATTTATGTGCGAAACTGATCCCCCTATAAATTCTAAAATATTTTTTGTTATTTTTCCGCAAAGATCTTTAGGGTGTTCACACGTAATCGCCTAAAAAAAGTAGAATCTTATTTATTATTTTTTAATTGGCAATTTATTATTATAACTAAAATTAAAGTTCGAAAGTTGAGTATATTTGACAACCAAGTATTTAAAAGAACAACAAACAGCATTAACTTTTTTAAGCACAAAAAGTATTTTTGTCTTTGTTTTTTTTTCAAAACTTTGTAAACAAATTTTATGAAGCTGACTGTTTATAACTAGCTGCTGTTGCTTGATTGCTATATCAGCAACACTTGTTTACTTTCGCTCAAAAGGAGACAATATTTTTTCGGATAGAGTAATTCAAAATTACTACTACCAAAAGACAAAACAACATACATTTATAATTTTAATGCATGAAAAAAGTTTATAAGATTGATTTATTTACTAGTTGGGGTATAAAAAATTTTTTTTTTTAAATGTTCGTTACACGTTATGTTAAAGTTTTATTTTTAAGATTACAAAAAATAATGTATCAATCTTTGATATATCCATCAGCAGCAGTCGTTTTGTTGATGTTTTCGATTTTTCAATAGCAGTCTTGATGTGCGGAGCTCATAGATGATTGAAGTTTTTTTTATTTGCGTGGCCGTACCTCCAGTTTTATACATGGCGCGTCTAGAGTTATGCGTGTAGTAATATGACACCAACAGATTATTAAAGACGGGATATTTCTCTACAAAAATGTGTAGATTTCGGAATTTTTTACATTTAATTTCTTTCAGATTTTATTCACTAAAGTTTTCAACTTGGATTTTTTTATGAAATGCAACTTAAAAACACTATGTTAAGCCCACCACATTAACGAGTGTCTTTTTTTCTTTCAGATGGAACTATTTTTATATGTATAGTGACATAATATTGCGTGCAACAAATTTGAAAAACAGATATGTTTTTCACGTAAAAAATAAAACGTCTGTCACTGAAAATAGTACCTAACTTGAAGTGGAATTTGGTATATTCGGACTACTGTTCTCATCTTGGGTGTGTTTTTTTTTTTTTTAGTCCGAATATACCAAATTCTACGAATTATCAACCCTCATCTAAAAAATTCTGAAGTAAATATATTTATATATATATATGGAATACATGAAACTGTGCCAACCAGTAGAAAACAGTGATGTATCCATTGGTAATATGTATATTATGGTATGTATATTTATATAGGTGTGGATATGTTGAATCTGTATGTGTGTATGTATATGTATATATATACATATAACTATATTTTTGTGGGTATGTACTTGTTATATGGTGATATACGCGTTTGTATGTTCTATATAGAGATCAGAGCATGTAGATATAGAGATGTGTATGTGACTATCTTATGTGTGTGTGCGCATGTATATATGGTGAAATATTGATACATTAGTATATGTAGGAAAGTTATGGCTTTATGTGTTGAATCCAGCCAGCACTGAGATCTCCAGAGTTGATAAAACATTTTTATTTCAAGTAGGTGAGAAAAGATAAAAGTAAGAAAAAAGATAGGAAAGGATCATAATCGCTAGTCAGGCCAAACAATAATAAAAAAAATAAAGAATAAAAAAAAAAGAAATAGGAACGAATTGAAAATGTTAACGAGTAAAAACAAAATTTGATACTAAGCTTGACCGTAGAGTCTTTATTTTTAATTTTTAATTTTTTTTATTTCTTTTTTAAACTTCACCAATTTAGACATTATTTTATATGAATATTAGTGCGAACACTGGCAAAGCATTTTTTTCCCATCATTTTTGACAGGTGTACAAATAATAAGGATAATAGACTTATTTTTAGTTATGCTAGAAAATGTCATAAAGATATATCAGTTTATGCTTAGGTAAATAAGCTAGAAATAAAACTTGTTTTAGTTTTATTTTGTTTTAAGAGTTTTAATTTATAAAATTTTCCAAGCAGTTTAAAAAAAATCATTCACACAGTCGAAACACGTGCGTCGTAAATAAACGATATATACATTTAAATTACTTTGAATTTACATTACATTAACGTGGAATAACAATAAATAAAAAGCACAAACAAGATTTACAGTTGGTTTTCTAACTACCTTTTGGAATAAAAGAAAATATATACCTTTAAAAATAGAAGTACTAACAATTTCCTGAGACTATCTTCTATTATTAAGTAGTGGAGCTTATTTTGCGGACCGTATTATTTTTTAAGTTCTGTTAAGTTTACTTGGTCATATTTCCTCTTCAACTGGTTGAAGAAGAAAAATACAAGTTTCTGGTTGTAGTTGAAGGTGTGTTCAAATTGAGTCTCGAAAAAATATTCATTTCTAATTTTCGCCTCTTCGAAGTAAATACCAGTTTAACTTGTTGTAAAAAGTAATTCAATGGATAAAACACATACAGATTCGGAAAGACTATTTAATTTAATTTTCAACCATATATATATATATATTTTTAAAATTTTCCCAGAAATAAGCAAAGAAATTGCGAGTTAAATGAATTAAGATACAAATCTGTCAATGTCACACGATAATGGCTGACAGGCTGGAAATGCTAATAATATATATCTAAAGCTAAGTTAATAAACGTTTGTTTCTCTAAAGCGTTTTACTGTATATTTTAATCACACAAAATACATGTTAAGATGTTCCACGAGTTCAGTATTGAGTTATGATTGAAAAAAAAACTTGATTTTAATTTGTCTAATTAACCATAATTTGCAATTAACCAATCAAATAACCTTATTACGTTTCTATTTATCACTTTCACCCTCTCTCACTGTATACTGTTTGATCCGCCCAACCTACTCTTATTTTATACACAATCTATTATTCTCCTTTCCGTCACTGTTTATTAGCAGTAAGATAATCAATTTCTCTCCTTGCTGTTTTCATTTAAACCTCTCTACCCTCTCTATTTACAAAGAGAAACAGCAAGAAAAGCTTACTACTAGAGAGAGAGAGAGAGAGAGATTAATTTTGTCTCTTTTCAAATTTAACTGGCTTTGCAAACTCACTTTTTTGATATCAGCTGGAGGAATTCTTGTCTGGTCTCTTGCAAACCCTTCTATTTGATCCTATGGGAACATCCTCCCAGATATTATCTCCTTCTTTGAGAGAAGAGTCAGTTAGCTACTGGGAAATGTAGATGGCTATTTTGTAGACTTCCAGAATGCCCCCTCAGTTGAGCTGGTTGATTCACATTAAACCGACCTTGTCTCACATATTGCTGCCATGAGAGCAACGTACATAAAGGTTTTTTTTCGGTTCCTCGTTTCATACCAGCCGGGGAATTCTTGGCTTTTTTTAGGATCTGGTTCACAACCCTTACGCTTAAATTAGTCTGGTCTGGTCTTAGGAGGCACAAGGATGTGAGTGGCCAATTGCAAAAAAATCTGAAATCGATATGTATGCCACAACCTGGACGCCACAGCCCCCCACCAATTTCTCAACCTGAGGGACCATAAACACCATCCCCCCCCCCTCGTGTGTGAAATTTAACGTAAAATGACACCCCAATTTCTGGTCTATCCTAGCTTTTTAGGGAAGTTAACTTCTTTCTGCTAAACTTTCCAGGGTGTTCTCACATAATCGCCTAAAAAGTAGAATCTCATTTTTTTTTTTGTGGCAAGGTTAGCAAGAAAGAGGGTTGATCTACAATACCGTTTTTTCATACTCAAAGTATCGACTGATATGTTTTAACTTCATTTTTGCTTTTAAAATCGTTAAATTTTGTTAAAATTAGTTTTGTGTTAAAAGAATGTATAAAGTTTATTTTGAAGAAAAAACATGGCTGTTAGTAAAAGAAAAAGTGCATATGTAGGCGGGGGTTGGCAGGAAATCATTCTTTCAAAAAACAAAAGTCTTCTATCTTCCTCTACCAGCATCATGAATCGTTTGGAGTATGTCATAAGACAAAGCAAAACAAATCAAGGAAGAGGAAAAAAAACAAGAAAAAAGAATAAAAAGATACAGCAAGAGAGAGAGATAGAGAGAAATAAAATCAGTCAAATTACTAAAAAATAAGGACGTACAGTTCTAACGATTTGGCAGAAATCAGTCTCTGGCTTAAAAAAAAAAATGCTTTTTCAGAATTCCAAGAAAAAGCAGAATTTTGTATTTTCTGATTCACAAAAAAGCGGAATTCAGCTAAAAAGCAGGTCTCACATCCCCGATATTTTTAAATGGCACCAATTAAAACTAATAAAATATCCATCCAGTATCCTGTGCTGAATAAAGTTATCACTCTTTTTTCGCAACTGATCATGCATGTGGGGAAAGAAAATAACCATATAATATGACACATAATATGTACCTGTTTGGTGGAGTGCAATGGAAAATTACTTTTGTAAACATTTGACAGCAAATTCAATCTTCAACTTGTGCTCCAGAAATGTGAATTCATGCTATTGTAGTTTCAAAGTAAATCTAAAGACAAAAAAAGAAAGAAAAAGAAATAATAATATATTCAGAAAAGAAGGTTGGAAGCATTTGGACCCAGTTAGGTCACATCATGGAAATAAGAAGTTATTCATCTGTAATTCAAAATAATTAAAACTAATAAGATACAGTAAGAAAAAAAAGTTAAATTGAAAAGAGTATCAAATAATGTGTGGACGGAAAATAAAACAAAAACAATAAATTAATGAATGATCGAAATCAATATTTATAAATGACTAGCTGGCTTTACCAACTGGCTATCGCTTCAGAAATGTTGCTACTTGAAACCAAAATTTTAATTTTCTTGTAAACATGAGACAACTTTCGCATTTATTCATATAAATATATAATATTAACATTATGGTAATTTTATACAAATTTATTTACTTTTAAATAGATTGTAAAAAAATGAAAAGAAAGAAGAAATCAATTTGCCTGAGCGATGGTGTGTGTGTGTGTGGGGGGGGGGGGTCTTTTTAACTGACAGTTTAGAAACTGAAGTCCGCCTAAAGAAAAGGCGAAATGTTTGTCCACGGGATCAAAACAATCATTGAAATAAAGAATAAAAAATATGGTGTTGCTAACAGGAGAGAGAGAGAGAGAGCAAGAAGTCAGTCAGTCACCCTCCCTCCTTTCTCTATGAACTTTTCTTGCTTATGCCTCCTCAATATCTTTCTTAGTGCGATGTTAGTTTAATTTAAATTACCTTCCTTGAAAATTAATCAACAAATATTTGAAGAAAAGTATCAGTAATTTTATACTTTTTTTTTATTAAATCACTTTAATTAATTAGTTAATATCAACAAAACTATTGCATATATATAGGAAAATAAAACTACAAATGAATAACACCAATCATTAATTTATGAACTGTTTAAAAAATAGTTATGCAAATTAGTCATTCAAATAGATGTCTTTGAGTCTTATGGCTGTGTGAAATACTGTGTGTATATATATATATATATATATATATACTAGTATGTTTTTAAAAGGCTGTGGGCAATGCAAATTCCGGGTAGGATGTAAGCTGGAAGGAACAAAAATAATAAATCGAATTCGAAATGGGACTTACTATTTATTTTTTCTTAAAATCTTACATAACAGCAAGTGTGGTGTTAGCTGTTAGCCGGATGATTATTAAAAATCATTTATTTAATATTTCGGGAAAAGAAACTTCCCTTTGTCAAAAATAATGAACACCAGAGGAAAACTCCGTCTGTGCAGAGAATCTGGCATACATTTTGGTAGTAATATTTTCAGTTAAAATTTTTTTTTTACCCCCCTACCCATTTTTTTTCTACTACTCCCAGCAATGCTTCAAGCAAACTACCATTCTCTATACATACAGTATTTCAAAATATTATATTATTGATTTAAATAACAGTAAGCTGTTTTGATGGTGATAAATGAAAAAAAACTTTTACATTTAGATGATCCTGTGATCATTTGTTATAGTATTCGTTTTAAGTAAAAATATAAATAGTGGAATGAGTTGTATTTAGATATTTGTTTTAAAAGTTTATTAACAAGTAAAAAATGTTTTTAAAAAAATCAAAAATTAAAGTTTTTAAAACTATAAACTTATTTGCGCTTGGGAAAATACACTGTAGATGAATATCACTGAAACAAACAATATCTGGAATAATATTTTTCAGAAATTTCCACCTACAGTGGTGTTTATGTTAAAGCAACAATTATCAATATTAATGCTTTTAGCGTTAACAAAAAAATGTTAAAGATTTAAATAAATCAAAATTAAACAAGAATAAAAATCGATTATTGAATTTCTATTGTTCGTTAAAAAAAATTTGGGCCATACATAGTGATGAAGTACTTATCCGTAGTGGGACAGTTATTTCTTCCTCTCTTACATTAGATGTACCAGGATCTGAATTGGCAATAGAATAAGGCAGCTAAACCAAAGAACGTCCGTCTTCTTTCTCACTTTCAGACGCAGGACTACTACTACTTGTATCAGAATCTGGTTCTCTCCATTCAGTACTCTCTGATGATGTGTCATCATTGTCGTCCACTACCAGTGCTAAACTGAGACGTGGGCACACATTTCCTACTTGTCGAGGTGTGTCATTGACGACCACCGACTGTGGACTTATCACTCTGGTGACACGACCTGGTCTGAATTTCGACGTGCAACGTCCTTGTGGATTTTTCACCCAAACTGTGTCCCCCTCTTTATAAAGTGCAGAGATCCCATGGTGATTCGGATGGGGCACACCATTGACCCCTTTCACTCTGATCTGGTATGAGCACAACACATTGACAGGTGCTGATGAGGCGGACACATCATCCTTGGGGGTAACGTTGTACCAATACACAGCCTCTATAACAGGGCAGCTATTTTGTGCAGCAATCCGCTTCACTGTCCTATGACACCTTTCTATAATACCATTTCCTGATGGCCTGTATGCACAGCGTGGTCAGAAGTTTACACCCTATTCGTTCATGAACTGCCTGAATTGTTGACTGCAGAAGGCAGTGTCATTATCAGCCAGAATCTCGGCTGGGGAGGGCCACATTTAAAAAGCACTGATCCTAATTGCTCGATCACATGTGTAGTGTCTTGCCGTCGTAGTGGCCGCCAGATTGAAAACCGTGTGGGTCCACAATCGATCAGTGTCAAAAATGGCAACCGTTGTAGTGTGTGATGTCCATGCCTAGCCGGTTTCATACCTCATGCACACTGAGCCCTTCCTTTTTCCATTGAACTGGAGCTGGGTCTATTGTCTGGCATTCCTCACAATTTCGAATAACTGCCTTTACTGCCGCTTTAGACACAGACGGGTCGATTCTACACACAAAATATAATGTTTGCCTGATTCCAGGATGTCCACTATGTCGATGAATTTCATCCAGCTGTGTTCGTTTCAGGTTCCCTGTGACAAGAGCACACACTGGCTGCGTTGGTTCAATCTTTCTCTTCATATCATTGAGCCACCGCTGTGGAACTCTGTCAGGAAGTCTGCTCGGTTCTGGTCAGATCTTACCAGTGCTATATCAATGGAAATGTTGTACTCTTTCACAAGTAAGATTATCGTGCCCAATCTCCTCCTTATGATCATCTCACTTGCGGCCTTTGTGCTCAACCGAGACTTTCCCGTGAGGGTAATTGGTCACCCAGTGGTACACACAGAGTCTGTTTTTATGTATAACACATTGGCCTTCCACTTGAGTAAATGAGCATATGGAAATAAAGAGACTTATTTATTCAAGAACAATGTCATGACAGATATTAGGTGCGAAAATGGGTAAATTCTAAAGAGAATTTACCCATTTTCGCACCTAATATCTGTGATAAAATTTGGATGTAAACAAAATTTAATCCTTTCTCTTTATAAATCTGCAATTCTTTCTCTGGCGTCATTAATTAAGTTTTTGCCCTATTATGAAAATCTTGTTTCTACCTGTTTTTACATGGCCAAATGAGTTTTTCTTATCTATTGGCTATTAAAAGAAAAATCTAGTTTAATTTCTAATATGCGATGAATCATATTAAGATTGATTCAATGTGTTAGCTGTTGAAATGAATAAATAGTCAAAGTTGCACTTGCGTGTCATTTTGGCGCATTTTTTTCAAGGGCTAATGGAATTTTGCCCAATGTTTAGGCTGGTTTGATCTAATAATTATTGCTTCACTTATGATTGATTTTCATTTACCACAAGATTTTTAAATGTTTTTTTATTTTCATTCCCCCCAAACAAAGCACATTGCAACTGAGACGTAAAGACTACTGCAAATTAGGGGCCAGATTTATAGTTATGCAGCAAGATGTTTGTTAACATTACATTTAAATTTCTGCAGGGGGGAAATTCCAAAGGCAAGTGGTTCGAGGAAAGAAGCTATTTGAGTAGAAAGCTTTCTGGCATCTGGGGACCTCTACAGTAGAGGGGTGGGATTTTGCTGCTTGTCGAGTTGGTCGTGGGAATTTACATTGAGGGGACACAAGTGCAAGTTCGTTGGAGCATATTCTGTTGAAGTACAAAACAGGCAACATTGTGGCAATGAGACAGGGGCTGGAGCTTGTTAGACAGTGTGGGACCTATTAGATTAGAAGCTCTTTTTTGGACCCTGTCTAAGAGGGAGAGACTAGTGGTTGGTGCACCAGCCCAGATGTGGCAACAATACTCCAAGCATGGGCGGATGGTGGCTTTGTAGAGATATAGGATACCAGCAGGGGTGAGAAGTTTTCTAGTCTAATAGAGGGAGGTAGCCTTCTTTGCGGCAGTATCTTCTATGTATTTGTTCCAATTCATGTTACCTGTGAATGTTAGGCCAGGGAGTTTGAATGTTGGATTCTCGGGTAGGGTGGTATCAGCCACGGCAATTGATGGTTGGAAAGGTTTCTTATAATTGTTAAAGGAAAGGAGCTTTGTCTTAGTAGCATTTTAAACATTACCATCCATTTATATCCCCATTCAACTACAGACATGCATGGAGTATTATTGTCACATCTGGGCTGGTGCACCATCCACTTTTCTCTCCCTCTTAGACAAGGTCCAAATAAGAGTCTTTAATCTAATAGGTCCCTCACTATCCACCAAGCTGCAGCCCCTGTCCCATCGCCGCAATGTTGCATCCTTGTGCTTGTTATGGAACGTGCTTCGATGAACTTGCTGCTCTGGTGCCCCCTCAACGTAAATACTCGACCAACCTGACAATCAGCTAAATCTCATCCATTCATTGTGGAGGTCCCTAGATGCCGAAGAGTCTTCTACTCTAATAGCTTTTTTCCTCGAGCTGCCAGCCTTTGGAACTCCCTCCCTGCTCCCTGTTTCCTTGCCATGTAAAAATTTAAAACTAATGTGAACAAGCATCTAACTGCACAGCTCCCGATTTAGGCTGACACCCCCCCCCCCAAAAAAAAAACAACTTTCATCCTAATTCATCGGTAGTCCCTTATGTCTACAGTGGCAACTTGCCTTGTTTGGGGTGAACTAAATTTAGAAAAAAAACAAAAAAACCTACAGACTGGAAGTCATTTTCTAAGGATTCAGCCATTGCCTTGGATATGTGTGCGTTCGGTTTGCTCACATGTCAAGAATAGAGGGGGGTGTTGTCAGAAAATATATTCATCTCGGACACAATTTTATCAGGGAGATCATTTATGAAAATCAGGAATAATAAAGGTCCAAGGATCAACCCCTGGAGCACAACCTCATTAATGTGATATTGCTTAGATGTACGGCCATCGAGGACAATCTGGATCTTTCTTTTTGCTAAAGATCTGATTCTATTAAATATTCGTCCAGTAATACCATACAAATTAATTTTCATGAGAAGACCTTCATGCCAGACCTTGTCAAAAGCTTTGGATATATCAAGTGCTACTACCCTAGCTTCACCAGCCTTATCCAGTGTATGGTATATGCGTTCAGAGATGACAGTTAGGATATCCACTTAGAACGGGTTTGCCTAAATCCATACTATTGGTCAGAAAGAAGTTTAGCATTTTTGAGGTGGTGGACTCTCGCTAGATTTATTAATGATTCAAAGGAGACTTATGAGGTGATAATTTTGCAGGTCAGTTCTTTCACCAGAGTTCTTGAAAACTGGTACCACAGAGGTAATTTTCCAGCTATCAGGGAAGATTCGACAAGGCATTTGTTATAGAGTTTAGAGAGGACAGGGATCAGCTAAGCAGAGCATTTTTTTTAATTACTATAGCAGGGATAAGATCAGGTCCACATGCTTTAGAGGTGATGATCAGAGCATCAAGTGTGGTTTCTGTCTGTAGTGGGAAATTCGGGAGGGACTGGTTTGTGGAATTTAAAGCAAAATGCTGAGCAAGTAGTTCAGTCTTATCCGTTGCCGTGCAAGTGACATCATGGTGATTGGATAGCGGGGAAATTATTGACTACCCATTATTCACCACACTATTATAGATTTTCCAGAAATTGCAAGTTCCTAATTTCTGCAACTCGATGCATTTTCTGGTAATCTCGGTATACCTACTTTTGCCTGCGGCTATTACATTCTTAAAATGATTTCTTAACGCTATAAATTTTTTTCTATTTGTATCTGACTTATGCCGGTTGAATCGGCGAAATGTTTATTACCTTTGCACAATAGCAGGTGCACAGGTCGAAGTAAACTATAGAATTTCCGCATGGGGACATGTGCTTCAATGCCTGCTTTGACCAATTCTCTTACCTCAATTTTGCACTGTTCAGCAGGGTGAGAAAATGTTTTACTTCATGGGGTGTCTCCGATGAGATCTCTGATGGATTCCCAATCAACCCGTTGATAGTATCTCGTAATTTTGAGTAACAGCGCTTTGGTTTAGGGTGATATAAACGATTATCACATTATATTTGTAAAAATTTTTCATTTGTTCAAAACCTGTGAAATTTGGCTTCTGAAGCAATAGCACACACAACAGCAAATTTTTTAATTTCCAATAAACTTTGAATGGTCATAATTTGGTGATTAATTGTGCTACCATTGTTTATGCAAAGATCTATGTTCCCACATTAAAAGGCTTTAGATATAATGAAAATAGAATTTTGGTTTGGGATATGTACATATATGGTATTGGTTTAAATATTTGAATGCAAAAAGTAGTGATAATTGTTGTGACCCAGTATGTCTAGTATATCTGGAGATTTAAAGTAAATGCTTACATTTACTAGAAAAAGGAAGCATATATTTGTTAGTAAGTATTTCTTTTTTGATCAATAGACAAATTATGGAGATTAACAAGATTGAATTATTTTTCAAAACTTTCAAAGTCTTCCTTGCTAAAGGAGAGTAGAAAGTAGACCTTGGGTTTACTTTCGGCACCGTTGTAAATCTTGCTTCCCTTATTTTATCCTGCAATTCTCACATTCCATGAGCGATGTTTCTGACAAAGGGGGAAGAATTGCTGTTTTCTGGATCAGAATCTATCACTTATCGGCTAGTTTTTGACATTGAAGCAGTATTTTCTTTTTTTTAGCTTCTTACATCAAGTGGCTTCATGCCTTGTTTGGAGCGATTTCCATAAAAAAATATTAAACCGAAATGTATTTTACATCCAGCCATATCTACATTTTTTAAATGAGCACATTTAGAAATATTTAAATTCTAAACAACGGAACAAAATTTTAAAAGATTCACAACATTAACTTTATGGAGAAGAGATGTGTCTCCTTCACATCTGTACGATATTTGTGATCTGTCTCATTGTCTGCACGGATGCAATTGAAAACAAAGTCCTCAGTAAAACTTTACAAGCAATCCAATGGTGGTATTTTGTATTAGACATTTTTTTTCAGTAATATTGTGAGGTCTGCATTTGTGCAAAGAGAACATCTTGGATTATATTTTATTTATAACTTGAAAAAAATATAGAAATTAAAAAATAAAAATGGTCATAGTTCAGGGCTATGTGCAGTTGGAGGGGGGGGGGGGATATACCTCATTCATTCCTGGATAACCCATTTTTTGTAAGGTTTCAAAGGGTCTATAGTTTTAAAAAAGATAAATCTCGAGTAAGTATTGAAAAAGAAAAGGGTTTTAAGAAATGGATACATAAAACTAAGCCTGATCATAATGAAAGGGATTTCCAAGTTATAATAGAAATATTGTACATTTATTACATAGAACGTCTCAGAAAGACTGATTAAAATTTAGAAGAAATTGCATTGAGGCTTGAAATCTAAACAAAAAGCATTTACATTTTTCTTTCCAACTATAGAAAAAAAAGGCAGTTTAGTTCAATTGTAGTATAGGAATATCCCACCCATTTTGCTTAGTTGTACAAATTGGCAAAAAATATATTTTGTGTCCTGAAAATAAAGTATGTTGTGTTTTAACGTTTATAAATTTAAACTTTCATTCTAAATTTTCGATTACAACCTTCTATTTTTAAATATCATTACATTATCGACTCGTATATTTTAATCCCTTAGACACTGTTAAAAATTGCTTTGTGAAAAAAGAAATGTTCAAAGTTTGTGTTATAACATTTAATTTTTTTATGTAAAAATAAATTTTAAAAAAAGGCACTTCTGCATTTCAACCGTCACTTGGACTTAATAATTGAAGAGTTCCATTCATTCCACCGAGTCAACCGGAAGTGCCAGACTGATCTTTTTCTCTCCCCAAATGGATCTGAATAACCTCAATCTGTAAGATATTGGTAGTTTAACAAGCGAGCCTCAGAAAACAATAGATTTTTATGGAAGCCATTGTGAAGCAAATTTAAATAAGTTTATCCTGTTCAATAAAGGGAAAACAAAACAAAAAAAATCAAACATCCTAAAGTTGTAAATTATATATATATATGAAAAAAAAAACAAAAAAAAACAATGTTGACTGTTTGTTGGAATTTTGTTTTAAATTATAAATTTTCGTTTTAAAAGATCACTGTTGAATATTTTGATAACATTTTAATTCATACAATAAAAAAAAAATCACTGACTAAAATCACTGACTATTCATTTTAATGATAAATTTTCATTTTAAAAATCACTGACTACTCATTAAAATGATAAATTTCCGTTTTAAAAATCACTGTTGACTATTTTGAGAAAGTTTTAATTCATACAAAAAAACACATTTTTATAAATTTTTTAATTATTAAATAAAATATTTTCATATTCAATAACGATACATTGTTCACTGTTATTATTCTTCGCTGTTAATATTGTCATTTTGAATAAAAACATCTAATTCGGTTACTTCCGGTTGGTTGTCTGCCCCTGCCTTCAAAAGAGGAAAGCAAATTAAGTCCAAGTGACAGTTGAAATACAGAAGTGCCCCCCCCCCCCCCCCCCAAAAAAAAACATGCTGCCAGCGATTAAAACATTGAATTACAGTTGGATTCTTAACATTTTAAATAGTAAATTAGAATTTCATTTCAGAACAAGAAATCAAATGTGGACGAAAAACAAGTGGAAGAAATATCCTAATGGTCTTTGGACCTAAGGGGTGGAGTTTTTTTTGTTGTTGTCTTTTAAACTTAAGATTTAAATCTAACATTTACCAGAAATATAAACAAATGATTTACCTGTTCCAAGAAATATCAGCTGTAACGTTAGAGAACATTGGAAAGGTCATTTTTTTTCTTTTATGCGACGAAAACAATTTTTAATCCCATTAAATATCGGGTCACCTGTAGATGCATTCATAATCTGAAATTATGTAAGCTTTTTACCGAGATGAGTACATTATTAATTTGTGTTTGGAAAATATTAATTTTGAAAGAATTAATTTCATAATTATAACAATTTCTTTTGGGGTTAAAAACTAAAGACAAAAAAATAAAGATATATTCTGCTATGTTCGTGAATCATCAAAATTATTTGTTAAATCGTAGCTGGGCACTTTTTATGACTTCCGGTAAGTTCGTAATGGCTTGATCTGGAATAAATAATATTATAATATGTATTTTTTAAAAATTAAAATTCGAGTTGTTTCGTTTTTTCGAAATTTGTATTGGATACGTAACTTTTATGATGTATAATAATTAAAAAAAAAGGAAAGTAAAAAAGACAAGAGCCCGATGCATTTGAGTGTTTGTAAAAAAGAAAAACATTTCAAACTACAGAATATTTTTTATGTAAATACTATTTTATTATTACGAAATAAAAAAAACAAAAATTTCTGAACAAAAGAAGCAATTTCGGTTGATTAGTTGTTTAAAAAAAATTGCTTATTTGTTTTAAAAAATTGTAAAGACATGTTAAAACATGTCTTTACAATTTTTTAAAACAAATAAGCAATTTTTTAAACATTGTTGATAGTTTTTTTTAAAGAAAGTTAATTATTTGTTTTTAAAAAATTCTTAGTGAAATATTTATTTTAAAATTATGAAAAATAAATAAAATTCGGTTGATTATTTGTTTAAAAAATAAAATAGTTGATTATTTATTTGAAAAAATTCTTAAAATAGAGAAGGGGATTTTGGGGAGGACTTCTGGCTTCCGGTGAAAAAATTGTATGGATGCCTGAAAGTGATACAACAATTTTTTTTTTATTATTCATATTAATTTGAGACTTTTCTTTCATCATATTCAAATAATTAACATAATACAGACTATTTGAAAAGTAATTTATTTGTTTTTTATTTGATTGTTTTCAAAACATTTGAAAAATTTTCATTGATTTTTTTTATCCGTATTTGATTTAACGTCTAAAATGCATTGTTTTTACACCTCATAATCATTTTTTTTAAATTATTAATTTGGCACTTCTTCAGTTTATATTTGAATCAGAACGTATTTGTTTTCAGTTCCACCGGAAGTAATATAGAAATAGAAGTTTTTATCCAAAAAATCAATAAAGCGAACAATAATAAAGCAAAATGATTTCTCTAATTGGACATTTAACCCTAACCCTATTTCCAAAAAAACATTATTTTCATTAAATATTTCCAAAACATTTCACGTATTTTTGGAAAAACATATTTTCACTATTAGTTGAACAACATTATTTCTTGAAAAAAAAAAGAAAAAAGATTATTCTATTTTGTTTATTTTTTTCAATGAAATTTTTTTTTAAGTTTTGAAAAAATCAAATAAATTATTTTTCAAAGTCTGTATTATGTTTATTATTTGAATATGATGAAAGAAAAGTCTCAAATTAATATGAATATAAAAAAAAAATTGTTCTATCACTTTCAGGCATCCATACACGATTTTTTCACCGGAAGCCAGAAGTTCTCCCCAAAATTCCCTTCTGCCTCGAGCCATTACGAACTTACCGGTTGTCACAAAAAGTGCCCAGCTACAATTTAACCACATTGATCAAGTTATAAATGAAAACTCAAGGTTATGAAAAAGGAAATGTCTACTTTTAGGTTGCATAAAATTAATATGAAAGTAAAGAGATCAGAAAATGCATTAACCACAAATACTAAGTAATTTGTGCAATCCTTCATTTTTAATGTAAATAAAAATATTAAACATGAATGTTTCAGGACTTTTTCTACTTAAGTACAATTTGAAGTAGAAAAGTCATTAAGCATTCACTTTTCAAATTTTAATTTTAATAATACTAAACTAATAAAATTCAAAATTCCTAATGAAAAACAAACTTTTATCAGAAAAAAAATGTTATTTTAAAAATTTCGATTTCAAATAAATAAAGTTTCCTATTATTATTTTTTTGTGTGATTTGAACTAATTTGACCTTCAAAGTGGCTTTAAATTATTTTAGGGAACAACATTTTTTTTGTAAGTGAGATTCAGTTGGTATTAAAATTTAGGATGTAAATCTGAAAAGGGTTCCAATTGAAATTTTGTTTTATTTTTTGTCCAATCCTGATAAACTTACAAATTGTTCAGATCAGATATTTTTGTTATTTTATCAATTGAATGTATTGGTCTATTTGAACGCTCTGCCTCGTCCCGCATTTCACCAGGTAATTAGATTTTTACTTCATACGAAGATGGAGATAATTTCCGACGCTTTTCACGGCCAGAAAAAGCACCTAAAATTTATAGGAAAAACAAATTTCAACTTCAATGGGAGATCCCCCCCCCCCCATTCTCCAAAAAAATATATAATTTATAAAAAAAAATCAGGTGTAAAGTAGTGGTCGTTTTTTGTGGCGCTCAGATATGGCAAAAATATATATTTTAAATAAATCAGAAAACTCGAATGGTACAATAATGGAAATTGAAATTATGACACTGCGTTGAAGCAACTTATTTTTTTAAATAAGTTGCTTCAACGCGCAGTGAGGATTTGAATCAGAGGTGAAATATCGATTTAAATAAAAGTGATGCGGGGTGGAACAGTTATATATATATATATATATATATATATACACACACACACCCCTTACCTCCACCCTAAACTAAAGGGGAAGAAAATGTGTTTCATTTTAAAAACAAAATAAGTTGTCTGAATTGATAACAGGTTAAAATAGTGAATTTCGTGGAAAAGAGAATAACTTAAAATGGAAAATAAAATAGACGAATCGTAATTAATATTGATAATTTCCAGCTCGAAAATGGGAAGGGGAGGAGGATGAAGAGAGGAGTGTACTACTACAAAACATGAAAAACTGCAACTTTGAAGACACAAGATGCGTGCAGGTGTGCGTGCGTGGCTTCATGTTAGCATCGTACAAACACGCCTCATAACTGTTCTTACGGAATCTAACAAATTGATCGTGAATAATCGAAATAAAAAGACGGAAGGACGAATTCGTTAATAACTACAACAGTTCCATGCAACAAACGACGCTTCTCGTCATTCCTCATTTTTCTTTAATGGGGCAGGGACATCAAAACGAGGTACAAGCTGTAACAGTCCGTCCTGACGAGAGGAATTTTCGGGCAGTGGCGCGCGGCTCGAAACATTTGACATTGATATGGGGAGAAATATAATATAATATATATATATATATATATATATAGATAGAGAGTTCATCGTCTCTGTTCAGTGTTCATTCAATTAGTATCGCCTACCAATAAAACGATCGCACTCACAGGAGCGTGAGAAAAATTATATATACGCAAAGTGCCAATTTATCGGAATTCATATTCTTTAACACATTTTAATTTTATAATTACAATCATAACTAAAAAAAATCCACTACTACAGAAACACGTGCGTTCGTCCCTTTTTACTCCACTCCCCACGAGGTCCGAACCCAAAGGGCCAGTCTTAGACAAGTCTTTCTCTAATAATAAAAAAGAATTTTCTTTTTAACGTTATGTTTGTAATTTCAGAATTTGTTTTAACGTTGAAATGAAAAACAGCTTTGCCATCATTGATATAATGCAAACAAAGTTCGTGCATGATTTCCAAAACATGTTTTAAGATAAAACAAAAACAAGTTAGATGGCGTTAATGTGGAATTTGCTTTAATTACAAGAGCAGTTTCGCCAAGGTGCAGTACGGTGACACTAGGACTCGGGTCATTCAATCGGTCGATGAAAAATAAAGAACATGTAGAGATATGTAAATAAAATATGGAGATAGGTTCTTATTGTAGAATCAAAAATAAGTTTAAGACTGGTTTAGTACGGTTTAGTAAGAGCTGCTGTGAGGTTGAATGGTTTCGAACCTGGTTGGGCAAGACACATTTTGGCAGTATTCTTAATAAAAAATAAAAGAAAAATATGCTAACAAATTTTATCGATCGTAAAACTTTAAAATAATAAAGTAAAGCATTTTAGAAAATACCAATAATTATTTTTTTCCTTTTTAAACTGTTAATAAAGATCATAAGATCCAATCAACAGTTGTCTTTTAAAGTAATAATAAAAGTCGCTTTCAGAAGAGATTTTAAAAATAAATACAATCCCAGCGGCCGTTCGAAGGATAATGAAAGCGAAGATCTCATGAATAGCAGCACATCATTTCAGATTTACTTAATCTTTAAAATAAATAAAAATCAATATTTTATAATACAACTTAGTCTCATCACAATCACATGAATATTCGGTGTTCTATTGACTTGCCTCCCCACGAGGGCAGAATCACGGTCGTCGTACGACGGTTGTGGCAGAGTTAGACACAAGGTCAATTTTTTTTATGTGGAAAAATCCAGCTCCGCCTTAAAATGTGGCACTATGGATTGGGGCAAGAATTAAAATCGCCTCAGTCTAGAATGATTTCTCCTTCACTGATCGAAGATAGAAAAGATAAAGTGTAGTATCAGAACAGATACTACATTTTGCTCCTAGCCAAAAGGCCAAGCATCGGCATCCTAGTCAGTTTTAAACGGTAGAAAGTTAACACTAAATTGTTAAAAATAAAAAATATCAGAAGGAACGAAGAAAGTGAGAAGCTGAATGAATGACAAAAATTTAAGCTAATAAAAAACTGGAATATTTAAAAAAGAACATCATAAAAAAATGAAGTGAAAAAAATGGATATTTTTACGGTTAATTAATTTAAAGTGGTATAGAAAATGACTGCAGGGACATTGGATGAAATACTTTCAAGTTGATATGTATTCATAAACCTCTTTGGTCATCTCTTGTTTTAATCGATCGCTTGTCAACTTTAAAAGAACAAAAACAACCTCACAGAAATAATATAGATCAAATTCTAAATATTACATATCAACTTGAAAGTATTGTGATTTTTTCTTCTCTTTAAGTCGACATGAATGACAATATTGATTAAAAACGAGGTATCAACATCTTTAGGTATATAAATAAATACGAAAACAAAACGATCCATTTGGTTTGAATAATTATATATATATATATATGTATATATATATATATATATATATATATATAGGTCCTTTGATGTTTAACTAGAGGACTTACCTAGAAATTGTAGACTACCACCAGGTGCATTATTGGATTTTTTTTATCTGAATTTCTTATTAATTATATCCTAATTATTAAAAGTAATCTTATTCCAGTATTGAAGACATGTAGGGGCATATTAAAAAGTAATAAGAATTTATATAACAATACAAAACCATTTTTTTTTAATCAAATTAATGATATTTCTAAAATAAATATAGAACACTTTCAATATCTTCTCGCACTGGTAATTTATTGGAGAGAAATATTTTTTTTTTTAAATAAGTCTACCACAAACTTTTTTTTCTAATACAATATAGTTTTTAAATAAACTGCTTATTCAGGTTAAAATAGCTTTAATAAGAATAATTTTAATCAACTGGATGAATTCAGAATTGGTAAAATAAAAAATATGCATCTACAGAAAGATTTTTAGGTCTTATCGGATGTAATATTTAGAATTTGATCTGTATTATATCTCCTGTGAGGTTGTTTTTTTTTTCTTCTTTTAAAGTTGACAAGCGATCGATTAATACACGAGATGGCCAAAGAGGTTTAATAAATAGTAATTAAGAAATAGTTAAGTGATAATAATTACGGAGGGGGGGGGGGGTAAGCAACACGAGATTGTAGCTTTGAGTAGTGACAAAAATGAAAACGATAGAAAATTATTCAAAAAGAAAATACAAAAATATTTGTAGATTTCTTTTCTTTTTTCGTAAGCAAACGCGAAGTAGTCACACAATTCGATTGGAAATTAATAGAGAAGGAAAGAGGAAAATGACATTCAACGATTATGAACATACGATCATATATGGCTACAATTTAAAGTTAGACAAGAGAAAAGTCAAGAGACAGACGATTAAAAGACTAAAAAAAATAAACTGTCCACTGAACTATCGTAATTTGATAGGGAAACTAAAAAAAATATAGAAATGGCTACTATTATTATTATTAGTGTTAGGACGACACACAGCAACGACGACGATCACCTCCATTTCAATTCTAATTCACTCAACAAAAATTGTACCACATAAAAATGACAAATGGATACAAAAACAATAAATTATTTGACAAACAGAAAGAACATATAAAATAGAGTAAACAGGCTGTCATTGTTTCCAGTAAAGGAATTACACTGATCAGTCCGTACGATTAGCGTAAAGTCTTGCTTATTACCTGTGTCGCCTCCACAACTCTTACAACGGCCACCATTAAAGCTTTTTCTTCCTGTGACGTCAGCAATTTTTGCGTAATATTTTTTTGAAACGATTGATCAACTGAACTAATTAATTCATTTCGACAGATTTTAACGATTTATATTTAAAAATATCTTTTCTTCCAGTATGTATTAAAAAAAATGTAATTAGTAATTAAAAAATTGTTCTTGCTGTTATACGTCACCAAATTCTGCGTCCATTATAATAGGAAGTGACCTCTTTGCAAATATTGAATGTCATACACACATATAACCTTTTATACGGGGGGGGGGGGTAAATAACGTGAGAAGAAAAAAAGAAGGAGAGTCAGGGAAAGAGAGGGTGGGCGAATTGAAAGGGGAGGAGAAGGATCTTCAGCTAAAAGTTTATTCCGTCTGGTTCAGAAATCTACGCCTATCTCACAGTTCATTTTAACCAATTTGGAATATATATATTAATATATGTAAGTTGTTTACTGTTTTTCATAACGATTATAAAGAGTTTAAATCATGTTATTTCAGTCTGATGCATGAAGTTGCAGTGTAACGTTTATTTTATTATCTTTGTTGACGAATCTTTTCTTTCAATCGTGAGGGGGGGGGGTAGTAGATGATTCTCAAAACTAATTTATTTTTTGAATCCTCTTAAATCTTTTTGTAAATTTTAATCCTCATTTTTTCCTTGTTTTATTTCTTTGAAAATAACTTTTATAAAAAATAGATTCGAAAAGTACAAAGTTTTTCTCTTGACTTGAAAAATCGACGCGATTTAACTTAATTTTGAAAATATCTTTGGATTTTGTCAAACGGATTTTTAGCGTTTTTGTCATCATTTTAAAAAGAGTTTCAAAAATAAAATAACACAAATTTAAGTCGATTATATTTTTGCTTTTTAATCGTAAGGAAAAAGTAAAGATTAATTACAAGTTAATTGCAAATTGCATCAATAAACTTTAATCCGATGAAACTTTCTGATACTTGCATATTGGTTTCGAAAAAGGACATTTTATTAGTTAACTATTATTTGTTGTTACATTTCTGAAATGTTATTGACGTACGACATTTTCTCCTTTTATATTAACTTTTTTTAATTTATAATATATTTCAATTTCGGTTTAATAATTTGGTGCTTCTCTAGATTAGGACCCGAGCGACTTGGCATCGTTAGTGTTAGAGTAAGACCATCGTAATGTAACGGTCAGGGTTAGGGTCAAATTTGCTCTAGTCCTAATTTGATAAAGTACCCCGAAATGTAACGTAAATTGTTTATTTTTTCCATTTAATTTGTTAATAATGAAAGATTTATTTATATTTTAGGATACAGAATTTTCATTGCTTTTAAACCTTTTTTCGGTGCTTTTTTATTTTCACGACGACATGTTATGCCACTCTTTAAAAAAAAATAGTTAAAGAAATGGGTACTTCTATCGATCCTGACCCAATCTCCGTGAATTTTGCATCGGCAGCGTTCGGGCATGCTTCATAAATACCCGAGAGATGACGAGCCGAATGGTGGCAGCCGATAACATGGATACGTTGCTGCGTCGTATATATATTTTTTTCAGTTGCATTTTCAAGAAAGATTGCAAAAAAACAAAACGAACAAAACATAGCGAAATTACTGTTAATAAATACATTTTTAGTTTTTATTTTTGTAACAAAACAATGCTAAATAACTGTTGTTAATAATAATAATAATAATAATAATAATAATGATAATAATAATAATACCTTTTCTTTTTATCAAACTGCACATGTAATAGCATTTCGGACATTTTTTTTTTTTTTTTGCCAACAGCTTTTTTTCCTAGCAGAATGAAATTACTCCTTCGCGAGATTCAACTCTGCGTAATTCAATTGCTTTTCTTTTCTTTTCTTTTCTTTTCTTTAATTTAACAGGAAATAAACATGCACTGGCTTTGATCAATTTCAATACTGATTAGAAAAATTATCGTCTGGTTGCTGACAGCTGATTGGCTAATCGCTCGGCATCTCTGCCACCATTCGGCTCGTCATCTCTCGGGTGTTTACGTAACATACCCAAACGCTGCCGACGCGAAGTTCCCGGAAACTGGTTGATATTCGATATCAGTTACCGGGTTTACTTATTCATTAGGTCGGAAAACTGCAGACGATTTATTATTGTCCGCCATTTTGGTTAGGAAAAGACAATTTGGTGCTGATATCGATCCTGAACCAGTTTTCGTGAGGTTCGACTCGGAAGCGTTCGACTGTCCTACGCAAACGCCCGAGAGTTGACGAGCCGATTTGTACCAGACGACAATTTTGATACGGTGCTGCGTCCTATGATAATAATTTGCTTGTTTTGTTTTTTGTTGTTAGGGTTAGGGTTAAAAATATTTATTTAATAACAGTAATTTCGCTCTGTTTTGCTTGTTTTATTTGTTTTGTTGTTTAAAAAATTTCTTGCAACTATAAGTAAAATTATAGGACGCAGCAACGTATCAAAATAAAGATAAATATTTATTTGATAACAGTAACTTCACTATGTTTTGCTTGTTTTTTTTTTGTTGTTGTTTCTTTTAGAAAATTTCTTGAAAATATAACTTACAACCACAGGACGATGCACCGTATCAAAATTGTCGTCTGGTACCATTCGGCTCGTCAACACTCGGGCGTTTGCGTAGGACAGCCGAACGCTTCCGAGTCGAACCTCACGAAAACTGGTTCAGGATCGATATCAGTACCGACAATTTTACCAGTTTCGTATATAGATTTAACGTAAAATGATCCTCCAAATTTTTCACCACTAAGTTTGAGTGGCAAGTTCGTAAAACCACACATAATCGCTTAAAAAAGTAAACCCCCATACACAAAAAAACGCGTATGATTTTTCTCCCGTAGCAAAACTAAAAAAATAGATAACTACCTAGAATGGCCCGGAAATAGGGGGTCATTTTACGTTAAATTTATAAGCGAAACTGACCCCCATCCCCTCTAAATTCTAAAATAATCGTTGTTTTTTTGTTTTCGTTTTTTTTTCTCTTTTCGTCAAGCTTGTCAGAATGTTCGCACGTAATCTTCTAAAAAAGTAGAATCTCATTTGGGAGGTAGAGGAGGGTGTTAATCTACAATAATACCAAATTTAAATCAGGAATTAGGGGTCAATCAAGAAAGATTCCCATTTTAAAGGGTTATTAGGAGGCATAAAAGCGACACAAGCTACCAGTTGAAAATTGTCAAATTCCCTTTTATTAGTTTCAAGTTTTTACACACACACACATGTGGTAAACTCTGATCATTTATGAATTTTTTACATGGCTTAGGTGTAACGGCGAATACTGTGGACTATATTTAGTTCCATGCAAAGAGAGCAGCCCCCCCCTCCTCTCAAAATGTACCCATTGATTCAAAAACTACTGTTCAGATTTTTATGAAAGTTGAAACATAGATAGTAGACCTTATAGGGTGTGTAATGAGCTACGATTCATTTATTTTTGAGAACAAAGGGGCAGATCTCATTGATTTAAAAACTACCGGTCAAATTTTTATGAAATTTCCAACATAGTCCAAATAAAAAAGAGTATAATGTATTACATTTGATTTATTTTCTAGATAGAAAAAGGGACAGACCCCTGAAAATAAATATACTCTGAGATTTTAAAGCTGCTGGTCAGAATTTTATGAGATTTGAAATTTAGTGGACATAAAAGGGAGTGTAATGAGCTATGTTTGCTTTCTTTTTGAAGGAAGTAAAGGGTCATCTCTATAACAGGCCAGGCGATCGTGCAACTGGGGTCTTTTACTGGATACGATGTTAATTTTCTAATATAGCAGTTATAACGGGGAAAATTCCCCTGTGGGATTAGTTTAATATGTTTGTGTTTTACATACCAAATAATAAGAACCAAAATGAGCTAATTGATAAATTTGACAATTATTGACTAATTCCTATAAATGAAAAGACAGGAAACTTTAAATAAACAAAGGCAAATACATATTTCAATGAGTGATTTTTATTTTAATGTGGTATTTTTTGTTTTGTTTTTTGTTTTAGGGAATTTGTACTTGGTTAGAATCCTTTCAGAATGAAATTTTCTCGGAGCAGTGAAGTTTTATCAGCTAAAAAGTCTCTGCTGACTGAGTGTAAAATTTTTCTCCAGTCAACGCTGCAAATGCTAGATCTCTCCGCCTGTTATTTTATTTACCTCCTTTCTAGGAGGTTAGACACAAGGTCAAGTGTAGGTTTGATGAAAGTGCTTATGTGGAACGAACTGGATTCGAACTTGGTACACCCAGGTTTTCAGTTCGTGTTGCTAACCACTTAGCCACCATCTCCTAGCCTGTTATAGGGATAGCCATAATCAGAACCTATCCTTTGAAAATAAATGTACCCATAAAAGTTACTCCTTAATCTTTACTATACTGTTGCATATGTGTTTACCCACACTCACCAAGCAATGCCAGATAACCCTGATAGTTTTCAATAAAGTTGACAAGTTAGAGAAATTATAATTCAGTAAGTTTGTTTTTTTACACAGTAAAAAAAGAAGTACCTATATTGCTCAATTCTTTAACATTATGACGCGTGATGTTTTTTGTTTTTTTAGATTGTTTCAAATTTGATACAATGGGAATGTTGAGCAAAATTAACGACTGATTGAACAGAATAACTGACGATAAACTACAAAAATCTAAAACAGCATTTACAATTTTATTGTATAGTTTACTACCAGGAAGACCCGACGTTGTCCGGGATTGAATGAGGATCACTACTCTGTACTTTTTTACTATGCTCATAACACCATATTACTTTTTTTGTTTTTATTTCCCCCTCCCTTCCTCCTGTTTCACCCCCTAACATATTTGGAATAAGCTGAAATGGTGGAAAATTCTCTGAATTATGGTTTACATTTGATTAAAATCAGATATACATATTTGACATTTTAAGGGGATTATGTCCCCATGGGTCGCTTAAAGGTAGGGGCACATAGATATTCGGCACATTGAAGGTAATGTAGAGATTCATGACCACTTAAAGATTCAGAGACACATAAGAATACACTTTTAGATTTTATGTAGATTTTCTTTTTTTCTATAGGGAACACAAACATCACATACACACACACAGATATTGAGTTTTATATATACTAGCAAGTATATGCTCCCTTTGGTCGCATATTTTTGCGAGACTGGGAGTATTATATAATTGTGACAGAACTACATAAAATTCCTAGTTAAATCAAAATAAATATTAAAATATTGTCATAAATAAAAGTGAAGTACCTTATTTATGGATGTCAAGCGCTAATGCAGACCCACAATATTTTTGTAAATAAAATAAAGTAAAACCTATTTCCTTTTTATAGATGTGAAAATAAACGCAGACACCACAATTTATTTATAAATAAAATTGAGTAAAATGTATTTCCTTTTTATAGATGTCAAGCGCGAAAGAAAATAATAGGAAATTACAACATGGCCGTCAGCGATTAAGGCATTCCATTAAAGTTCGATTTTCAAGTCTTTAAAAAATAAATTAGAATTTTATTTCGTTATAAAAAATACAGTTTAAGACTAATTAATAAATTTCATCCAAAATGTGTTCGAAAATCAAACGAAATAAGCGAGATATCAAATAATCCTTATAGTACAATTGAACGCCGTTCAGTTTTTAATTTTAATTATTTAGTAATTTGAAAAGTTTTTTTAAGTTTTAAATATAAAGAAGGATGTAATATATGGGAGTATCCCCCCCTCCTTAAAAACGGAGGAGGTAATTCTGGGGAGGACTGTCTTATGACAACAGAACCGATACTACACTTATAAATTCCGATTAAATCGAGTTTTTTTTTTTTTTTCATACATTTTAAAATGTCTAGTCACAAAAAATAATTTTTTTATTGCTTCTTGGCCTTTTGGCTAAGATCAAAGTGTAGTAACTGTTCTCTTAACATCAGCGCCGGAAGTTTTCATGTAATTATCTCTCTTGAAACTGAAAGTTTTAAAATGTTTTTAAAAAGCTATCGCTTTTTAATAAAATCTCTTTAATTAATTGTATTAATAATTATAATAATATTACTATTGAGGAAAATATTATAAATATATAATAAAATTTGACAATAACAATTATAAATGTATATTACAGAATATTAATTTATTAGAAACTTAAAAATAAAATAAATATGCAAATGTACAAAAGCCGGTTTTGTTTGACGGAGTTTAGAGATTACTATATATTGTATTGTTATATTTAAGTTTAAAAGTTTTGATGTTAATATACTTAGGAAAGATTCCATAGATTCATATTTATATTTAATGTGATTGCAATGTTAGATTAGCTAAATGCAATATTCTCCATTATTTCACAATGTATTTATTATGTTTAAAAATTGTGACAGACGGACAGATGGACAAAATCCTTATTTACATGATTTTGTTTAAATACAGTTTAGTTTTGATTTAAAACTAATGATGTTATTGTTAATAAAAAATTAGTATCATATCGAACAGAATTTCAATGAACAAAGTTTAATTCCAAGAACTTCCCATCTGTAGAACATGTTGCAACAAGATTGTATGCCTGAGGACTGCATGGTCATCTTCAAATCCAATGTCACTAAATACTTGTCATAAACCGTCCTCATAAGTCATCAAATTTTATTCATTCCATTCATTATTTTCAATTCTTTTATAGTTGAATTACGATAAATATGAGTCTCATTAACCTTTATCCTTGAGTGGCTTTTAGCCCTGATAAGTGGTGATTTGTTAGTAAAAAAAAAATTCATTATTTTCTCTTAATTTGGTTTGTTGATTGTGTTTAAAATTATTTTTAAATAATCTTGTTACACAACTCCTCACTTAGGATGCCCCTATAATTATGGCCCTTCATTCACAGTAGCCCCCTTACGTCTCAGTGGCAGTGTGCCTCGTTTAGGGTAAATTGAAGTAAAAAAAAAAGAATTTTTAATAATAATATTTAATTTTAATCTAAGTTATTTTAATTAATTTTCCTGTTAAACATCATAAAAATTGAAAATGAATTCTAACAATTCAAATCAGATCATTTATTGACGTAGTAAGTCTAAGTATTTCGACTTGATTGACAGTAATTCTGTTTCAGAATTTACACTTCTACTCTGTCATGGCTGACAGGAGAAGAACAGAGTTCTGGTTGGGGCCATAGCAGACATATTGTATCTTGCATCACCAGTGTTCAAAACACCCACCAAAACTACTCTATGGGATGAATTCAAGAATAGTTCAACCTGACAAAAACTCAACATTCATTGCATAAACCCGAATGAGACCATTTTCTCCCTTATGGTAATATCCAACATACACAGCCTGCCTGCTGGATCTGCAAAGTCATTCAAAGAGCGGCTTAACATTCAGGTGATACATAGTGGCTATCAAAACTAGTGGAATAAAGGAAAAATACTTAAGACAGAATGCTTTTATAGTCGTCTAGAATAAAATGAGTTTCTCGTACGCAACATATATCCACACCGAAATGCTGATATTTTGATAAATTTGTCCTTTGCAAGATTCGGAACTCGCTTTCTTCTTTATACTGGCTAACCAGGGGTACCATTATCAATACTCAGGTTGCTCCACTGAGCCGAACAAACTTGAGGAGAGGGTACCGACGCCGTATTCTAACAACCCATTACTCATTTCATTATAAATGGTGCTATCTTGTGAGATGTCACTGATATCCCAAGTTAATTTGAAGGTCCTATAAAGGGCATAATCATGGCGATACGTTGGTTCTCGTTAGATCACCAAAGTTAAGCAATATTGATCCTGGTCAGTACCAGATGGGTTATCATTTTGGAATACTAGGCATTGTATGTCATCTTTGACTGGGGTATACTTGTGGCTGGGGACTGCCTGTGAATTTGATATTCCCTTGAAACTTCCTCCTTTGGTTGAAGCCAGCTCAGCATGCTCAGGGCGAATATCACACCAAATATTACCAAATAAAAGCTAAAGGGAGCCCTGCCAGAAGAAATTTGTTTTAAATTTTGAAGGATATCCAAGTTGGTGTTAAAGGCTTTGTTAGCAATTCTCATAATCATTTCTCATAATGGACCATTTGTCAAACCAGTTCTGAAGGCTGTAGGAACTCTGCTTGCATATGGAAATTTTTCCGGATATTTGACCTACTTCCCATCAACTTTTGAAAATTTCAACCAACTTCTAAGCTTTTACTTTCTGGTCCCATTGAACAGCAAGGTCAACTGACAGACATTTTTCCCAGTTAAAATGTACACGTTTTTTTTCTCTTCTCTTCCTCACTTGCAAAACTCCTGGATCTTTTGGATTTTATTACATCTAAGTAATAAGGGGTGAGGGAGGTAGAGTATGTGAATGCAGAAGTACTATTTTTTTAACAAGGCTATGGGTCAGAGGAGTGAGTATATAAGATCTTGATGAAGGAGATCATAACAAGGAGTTTGTATGTCGTAGCTTAAGTTGTGAAGAAAAGATTTTGTTTCTTTCTTTAAATGCAAATAATTTCTGAAATTTTTTTCCTCCTCCCATGCAGTCCTTTATACTTCAGCCAAATAAAGTGCATTCTTTCCAGAGATGTTGGTGATTTCAGTATCGATAGATATTTTAAGGGTCTTTTGTAGAGGCCTCGGGTTCTTTAAAAACTGAAGCTCCAACAGATAGGTTTTCTCTCTGCCACTATTACAGGAAATTGCGATCATTTGAACTGAAAATGCCTGCGTTTTTTATGAAGTTCTCTTAGCTGTACTATAATATTGAATTTCTATTCCCCCTTTGTCATCTCGTCTTGCTCTACTGTCACAATATTTCTGTATTGAAGGAGATATGTTGCCAAAAGTTTACAGGGTAGAAAATTAGGGGTCGCAAATCTTGTTATGGTTGTTCTTATTCGTCCAACATATTCTGCTCTTTTCAAGTTATCTTTAGTAAAGAGTTTGTTGTTAAACTCTTTACAGTTTTTAGAGGGTAAAAGTACATCTAGCATGAAATCAGATCTAAATGAAAGATCCAGGACTGTACATCAATTAACATCACATCAATGCGGGTTAACCTAAGGGGTCGACCTATATTATTCCTAATCTTCATAAACGACCTTCCCGATGCAATAATGTCTGAGATGGCTGTATTTTCTTGAGACTACACTTTATTCCCGAAAAGAGAGTAATTCGAGTGCGCACATAAGGGAATGGCTGAATCCTTGGAAAATGACCTCCAGTCTGCAGTAGAATGGGGCCAAAAATGGATGGTCACATTTAATGCTAAGACAAAGCTCCTTTCCTTTAACAACTATAAGAAAACTTTTGAACCACTGATTACCTTGGCCAAAAGCACTGTTCCCGAGAGTTCAACATTCAGATGCCTCAGCATTCCCAGGCAATATGAATTAGAATAAATACAGAGAAGATTCTGCCAAGTTTGCAGCAAATAAGATGCTCCGTCTACCGGGTTAGAAAACTTCTCACACCTGCCAGTATCCTATATCTATAAAGCCATCATTCGTCCGTGCATAGAGTATTGTTGCCACATCTGGGCTGGTTCACCAACCACTAGCCACTCCCTCTTGGACAGGGTTTAAAAAATAATTTCTAACCAAATAGGTCCTGCATTATCTGCCAAGCTCCAGCCCCAATTACATTATGACAGTTACATCCTTGTGCTTGTTTTACAAGTGCTTTCATGGAACGAACTTACTGCACTTGTACTCCCTCAACAAAAATACCCCCGACCCACTCGACTAGCAGCAAAATCCCACCCCTGTACTCTAGAGGTCCCTAGATGCCAGATTTTCTACTCTAATAGCTTCTTTCCCAGACCATACCAACATGCAGAAATTTAAATGTAATGTGAACAAACATTTTGCTGCCCAACTCTCCACCCAGATTGCCCCCCCCCCCCTATAAATATGGCCCCTATCAGAGTAGCCCTTATGCTTCAGTGGCAATATGCCTTGTTTGGGTTGAACGAGAGTAAAGAATAATAAAAAGAAATAATCTTTTCCTTTAATTTATTTCAAAGTCGCCCAAAGATTTGATTAATGCCTCTTTTTTTTCCTTTTTAAAATCTGTCATATTTTTCTGTCGATAGTAAAACCCAACACAGTTCGTTTATTGATTCAATCCATATCCATTCAAAATAGTATATTTTCCTTCGCCATCCGATTTTTTTAGTAACCGTTATGTCATTGACATTGCCTTTATAGAACAACTTCATAGATGTGACCATTGATTTGTTGAAAAGGGTTATTTCTTACTAAGGGCCGTCCGGGTTATGTCAGAAAACTGCATTCGGTAGTGAGGTCCCAATTTGGGAGCTTTGTGAAGTGTGGAGCCGCCACTTCAATAGAAACTATCATTTACAGACCATTTGTTTACAAAATATACAAAACAGATTAATCTACAAAACGTATATAGTTTCGGCATAAAATGACCCAACGACGGTTCATATACTGTAAAACCCAACAACCAATCAACTAAGGACGAAGTATGTGTCGACTCAAGTAATCTCATATTTTGTACTAATCTCTTTTTATTTCTATAAACTAGCTGTCCCCACCTGGCATTGCCAGAAGTATTTATATTTTCATATTTGTTTTACATTTCTTTTTAAATTCTGTCATTTTTTAACCTTGTATTAAAATATTATTATATTAGCAATGCCCACCGACCATAAAAAAACGGTTTAGATAATCACAGATTTCAAGGTAGTTCTACTAAAATAGTCATATTTTAAGTTTTCAGCAAATAAAGTCATAAAAATGTTAACACCATTTTTGGCCATTCATGTCACTTTTTTTTACCCTTCCCCTCTTTTAAAGATATCGTACTATTCGGCTATGTCGAATTTCGTCATGAAATTTGGAAAATAACCAGGAAAAATATCAATTTCAATTATTGTCGGGGTACAAAATTAATTGATCCATTATTTGTAATCTTTAAAAGAAATTATTTTTCGTATCCAAACTAGTAAATGAATCAATCTTTTTCTTTTTTATGCATTAAAATTATAATAATATAAAATAAATAATTACTCTACCACTAACTCTAGGTTCGAGTGACAAGCCCACCTCCTAAAAATGCCTTCTCTTGAACATGTCATACCATTAACCTAAAATCTGAGTGAGAAGCAACCCCCTAAAAAAACTCCCTTTACTGTGGCCTATGTAATATAGTAAACTAGTTTACTATTACAATGGCCACACCGTAAACCTAAGTCTGAATGGCAACCTCCATCCAAAATAAAACCCCTTCCTTAACCGTATCACTAACCCTAAGTTCAGGTCACAAGCCCCCATCCTACAAAAAGCTCATTAAAACCACACATAATCGTCTAAAAAAAGCAGACCCCTCATAAAGAAAAATGCACAGGATTTATTTCCCATAGAAAAAATTGATAAACTGCTCTAAAACACTAGAATGGGCCAAAATTGGTGAATTATTTTAAATCAAAATTTTGTGAAACTAATCCACCAATCTAAATTCTAAAATAGTTTTTTTTTTTCTTTCTGACAAATTTTCAATGTGTTCACACGTAATTACCCGTAGCCCTACCACTAACCCGAAGTCCGAGTGGCAAGCAACCCCCTCCTCCCACAAATGCTCTTAAAACTACACATAATCGTCTAAAAAAGAAAAGTAAGAGACCCCCTCCCCCCAAAAAAACAAAAACAAGACAAACGCACAGAATTTATCTCCCATAGAAAAAAATGGTTAAATGACCTAAAACACTAGAATGGCCCTGCAATGGGGGATTGTTTTACATTAAATTCATGTGAAACTAATCCCATCTTAAATTCGAAAATAATTGTTTTTGTAAAAAAAAAAATTATTAAAAAAATATATATATATATATATATATATATAGAGAGAGATAGAAGAAAAAAGAGTGATAAATATGTGACGATTGTCCAAATTTATTTCAAATTTCAATTGTTCAATGCAAGGTGTATTCAGTAATAAACTAGTGTTTATTATTCTTTCCTTAAGCCAAGGCTTTTCAAAGATCGAAATCTTATCATCAGAGGAGAAATACAGATGGATAAGTTATATATATATATATATATATATTATATATATATAAATAATATATATATATATTATATTATATATATATATTATATATATATAAATAATATATATCTAATATATAAAGTAGAGACGTTTTTTCCCCTGTACCTTCTCGGAGAATAGGAAAATAACCACATGCATCACGGGCTACTGAACTCACAATTACATTGCATTTATTCACTCGAGCGTGTTTTAGTATATCTGTTATTCTTCTTTCCAAACTTATACTGAATATTACATTCGGCCCGGCCGCCACGACTCTCCGAAATACCAACTCCATATAGGTGGTAGTAAAAACTTTTCTCCCTAACAATTCTGTACTGTGACTACACTCATCGACACCGGGAACTAATAAACACAGTATAATTTTCATAAAGCACCCATTGTTATTTCGTATTTGTCTGGCATTATTTTACTACATAATATTAAGCAATACGCAAAAATTTAACAACCGCTCCCTTACACTCCGATGATTATTCGCGAATATCAGATTACGTTCTATCTAATTCTACCTTCTACATTTAAATTCATTCCAGAATTAAGCGAATGAAATTAACGAACACAGTTCCTGCAACATTTAATGATTCAATATGGCGGATAACATTTCTTGATCGAATCGACTTCCTATTTAATTCATTAAGCACTAAGATACTGGTAGACGCGGATACATTTACATTTTCAAAAACATACACCTTAAACACGCATATTATAGAAAAATTGGCCAAATGAATTTACTTCATCAAAAAATGACCTACACCGCGTTATTGTTGAAGTTTCCATTTGGTCGGCAGAATGTAAATGTTAACATAACATGCATGTCAATAAACACCCATAGCGTTATTAGCCTATTTACACAATTATTTTTAAATCGTAAGCGTGGCGTCGTGGGTAAGAAGGGAGGTTTAATGATCGACAGTTTCGGCGTTCGATCCCATTCCACTCTGCCACTTTTTTTTTTTTTCATTTGCAACATTCGCCAACACGGTATAGGGGGTGGGGCTGGAGAAAGAACTATAGGCCATTTCTCCCGTGCAACGCCGGGCGACGGGTTCCGCTAGTATATATATATTATTCAAAATTCATACCTATATTGGTGCCAGTGCTTTCCCCATAAAGACCCGGATCTCTAACCATATCTACTCTTTTAAACACAATAATAATAATACTACTAGCACCTCTCTTTCCAACCTAATAAAAAACTTTAACATCAAAAAGATCCCCTACTCCCTAAGTTGGTCTATATTAAAAAAGTCAAACTCATATACTCCTGGTTCTACATTCTGCCAACTATGTACCTTGGAAACGTATATGATAGCTACTGCACACAAGAACTTAAATGTCATTAACTCCAAAAATGAACTTATTTCAAATTGCAGACACAAACGAAAATTTAAATACATTAATTTCATCACTCCCTCTGACACTCCCAACCAATAACTCCCCCCCATTCTGACAAATCTCTAAACTATATCCCAGGGGAACCTTGTAACTTCTATTCTTAACACCCCTAATCTCACTAATTAACCCTCCCAATAAATTTTTCCTCCCCATTACACCTAACAACTATATCTACCCGGAACACTTTTAGTAGATTGAACTAACATTACTCCTACTTTCCACCGATCATTAACATATCTAATATCTAGACATATATACCTCATCTGCAATATAGCTCCTATTATCCTTTTACTTCAGCTCCACTCCTAACCCCTTATATTTATCTCATTTTTTTCTCCTGTCCGTAATCCTACCTACAAACTCCTTCTTGGCCTCTTATTCTCACCCCCTTATTATCTCCCACACTTCCACTATATCGTCCTTATATTTGGACTCTTCCTATTTGCAACATATTCCCCTGTAACTTCCTTCTGTTCTCCTTTTAACTACGACCTTTGAATTCCCCTCCAATTGGGTCCATTAATACCCCCCTGTAATTCTTATCAGTTCTCTAACACACTAGCTTCAAAACGTAAGTCTGCTTAATTTTTCAATCCAACCCTGGCCCATAACACTTATATTATTTCAACTGTTACTAGCATTTCTGTCCTATCTCCTTAATAGCCTCCATAACCCCCTTTGAGAAATCTTTTTAACTGATTGATTGATTCAAGCTAGTTACATAACTACTTATTTTGGCCTATTTTTGAATAATCCTAATCCCTCTAAATACTCGCGAGCCATTTTCTATCGGTCTATTCTCTCTTTGTTCAACTTATCTTATCTTTGACTAATCATATTTTCATACTACTTGGAAACCCCTTGCAAGTTTCCCTTATATATCTAATTAAATTTAAACTGTAATTGTTAATTGTTACCCTGTTACGACTCACTCACCATTTAAACCATAGATTATAAAATTGACACTGCACTCAAGTTTTTGATTGAACCAACCCAGTTCCACCCCCTATTACTAGTAATCGAAACAAATTGTTTCAAACAATCTATCCTTATCCCTTACACTGTTCCCCTCTCCTAAATTTCAATATAACCGAGTAGAACAGACTTGATCTTTAATTTCACTAACTATTTTCCCATTAATTTATTTCCCCCTCTTGTCTCCTTGGTCATTTAATGTCCCTCCAAATTATTCATCTAACCCTTAATTTGGTTTTTAAATTAAAAATAAATAAATAAAAACATTTTTTTAATTAACTATTCCCTAGCTTCTTTTAAATTTTAATTTTTAATTTTTTAATTTTAATCATCCACTCTCTCACATTCCTCTATTTATTTTACCATGCTTTTAACTAATTCTACTTTAACCTTTTTAAACCCCCAGAAACCATAACTGGTAACTACAATTTAATTTGCTCTTAGCTGCCTGAAATGTTAGAAGCTCACTCATTTGATTTCTATTTTTAGAATCAACAATTTCTATACCCACTTCCCACTTAAGATTAATCCCACCCCCCAAAACCTACATCCTACCGCTCACCCAAACCCTTAACCTACCTGTCACTTTAACTACATCCCCATACCAACTCTTCCTTCTTTTCCTTTTCCCCCCAATTCACAAAGCGACTTTTTAAACTATCCCGTACCTCATAACCCCCCCAACCCCGAATCTTTAACAATTTTGCCTTTTTGTCTCATTCGGATTTAAGCCTTGAAAGAGATTCTTCTGTTTTACTTGGCCCTGGAAGTACATTAAAAAAATGGCTTGTTTTCCTCTTCTCAATCTCCTTTAAGTGCATCTGGACTTACCTACATTTTGAGCACTTTCCCCAATCTGCTCCCACGCAAAGAGTTTTTCTTCACATTCTACAATTTCACCGGACTTCTTTTCAACGGAAATTTACCACCCGGACATTTTGCATATCTTTTTCATGGAACTTTCCTTTCTTTTCATTCAATACGTTTTTTTAACAAAAATTATTTTAATAATTTTTAATTATAATCTTCATATTTTTCAAATATTTGAACTTTGGTTTTTTCGAAAGCCAACTTATCCATCTGTAGTTCTCCCATGATAAGATTTCGATGTTAGAAAAGCCTTGGCTTAAGGAAAGAATAATAAACACTAGTTTATTACTGAATGCACCTTGCATTGAACAATTGAAATTTGAAATAAATTTGGATAATCGTCGCATATTTATCACTCTTTTTTCTTCTATCTCTTATATATATATAATATATATTATATATATATATTATATATAATAGATATAGTATATATTATATATATATATATAATATATATTATATATATAATATATATTATATATATAATATATATTATATATATAATAGATATAATATATATTATATATATATTATATATAATATATATTATATATAATAGATATAATATATATTATATATAATAGATATTATATATATAATATGTATTATATATAATAGATATTATATATATAATATATATTATATATAATAGATATTATATATATAATATATATTATATATAATGGATATAATATATATTATATATATATTATATATAATGGATATAATATATATTATATATATATTATATATAATGGATATAATATATATTATATATAATGGATATAATATATATTATATATATATTATATATAATGGATATAATATATATATTATATATAATAGATATAATATATATATTATATATAATAGATATAATATATATATTATATATAATAGATATAATATATATATTATATATAATAGATATAATATATATATTATATATAATAGATTTAATATATATATTATATATAATAGATATAATATATATATTATATATAATAGATATAATATATATTATATATATATAATATATTATATATATATAATATATTATATATATATAATATATTATATATATATAATATATTATATATATATAATATATTATATATATATAATATATTATATATATATAATATATTATATATATATATAATATATTATATATATATAATATATTATATATATATATATAATATATTATATATATATAATATATTATATATATATATATAATATATTATATATATATATAATATATTATATATATATATAATATATTATATATATATATAATATATTATATATATATATAATATATTATATATATATAATATATTATATATATATAACATATTATATATATATATAATATATTATATATATATATAATATATTATATATATATATAATATATTATATATATATAATATATTATATATATATATAATATATTATATATATAATATATTATATATATATAAAATATATTATATATATATTATATATATATATATAAAATATATTATATATATATTATATATATATATATAAAATATATTATATATATATTATATATTATATATATATAAAATATATTATATATATATTATATATATATAGATATAATATATATTATATATATAAAATATATTATATATATATTATATATATATAGATATAATATATATTATATAATATATTATATATATATTATATATATATAGATATAATATATATTATATAATATATTATATATATATTATATAATATATTATATATATATTATATATA